>JARHVA010002599.1:1477500-2217500 GCA_037957365.1 Torreya grandis
CCACAATTGTACCAATTCTTCTTAACCAATACATGCTCATGTTACAATATTAGTGCTTAGATTAACCCCTATATTATATTCAAACTAAATGTATCCACTTCCTTGCAGTTCAAATATAATAGCATCATCAAACATTATGAAAACTTCCTACAAGTATCAATGAACCAGTACCTAGTCAAGTCACTAGGGTATATAATTTGTTCACGTAATGACATGGTCTTGTTTATATATATATATATATATATATATATATATACACTTCAATACAAGAGTATACCAATATCTTAACATAGATTCTAAATTATGACTTCTTAGTAAAATTTATTCAAAATCTTTATCCACTTTGATTTATTTTTAAACCCATAGAACTGTACAACAAAATCCCTCCAAAAAATATAACCAATAATTCTTTACCAAATATATAACAGTATTAATTAATCAAATAAATCCCTCGAACCTATAGTAGTTTGATGAATTTTGAAGAAGTATTTCAATACATAATTTAGAACCAAGTAAAAATACAAGGTTGACTCTATCCACATAATAATAGACAAATAACAAGGCTTGCTATCAAACATAGGCTAGGTCTTCATCTAGTATATCTCTGCCCTCAACTCTATAAGCATGAGGATGGAACCAAATTCCATCCCTAGGTCTGTAGACCTAAACACCTAGGGTTTAGAGCAATTTTTTTTCCTAAATCTAACATTTCATGATTTCAATGAATATAATAAAACCCATATCAAAACTCACTTAATTTTCCTTTTTTATTCCATTTAAGTCTACAAACAAAGAAAGGTAAACCAACCTGGTTATAAGGTGTTTTACTATTCAAAAAGTGAAATGATAGATCCTTTAACTCCCAAATTGTTGAGTTTTCCTTTCTCCATATGTCATCTATCATTGTCCTCTTTCCTTCTCTTTTCCTCATCTTATCCTTATTTATCAAAACTCATGTATATTTTGCATGTCTAGGAAACTCTCCTTTCCTATAAGTTCATCATTATGTAACTCTAATCAATCAATGCTTAAATTCCATAATTTTATCATTAGCTTGCAGTCATTTCCCTTATCTCTGATGACTATTATAAAACCCCCCATCTCTTTAGGAGTGAAGTCAACCACCTAATCATGAAAAATAACTAATAACCCTAATTTATTTACCTTCTTAATTCGTGGAATTTTCCCATGATAACATCATAGTATTAATGTCTTATAATTCCCAAAATAAAACCTAATTTTTATTGCATTTCAACTTCATAATATATATACCAATAGATATAAACAACCATACAACATCCAAAGTTTTAAATTTTATTTAAATAAATTTACTTTGGGGTGTTTTTACCTCTTTTGTCTTCCTAATAAGTCATCAAAAAGGAATATTATGATCAGTTTAAACATGATTAAATAAGTAACCATACAGTACCAATAAGACTCATACTTCTACCATTTATAATGTATTCAAGATTATCAAAGCACAGTTTAGTTCCTAAAGAGATTTAAATAACAAAACCAATCAATGCAAAGATTTCACATGCTAAGCAAATCACAACAAGTGATGTACCTAGACCATGCATGATACTCTCCCTCTATATTTCCAATGAGGGCAAGATAGTCTTAAAACTACCTCAATCAAACAAACAAGTAGTTAGTTTGATATTATCATAATAACCAATATATAAGCATCAGTAGACTATTGAATGTAAATAATCTGTAAATGAAATCAATCATCATGATCATAAAACATAGTATAACATATGCAAATGTTATCCAATCAAAATATTGATCAAAAAATAAATAATATAATTATCAACCATAAAACATATATATATATATATATATATATATATATATATATATATATATATATATATATATATCCAACTTAGATATAAAAATCAAAACTATGAATCACTAGTGTCATAATCTACTATTAATGCTTAAATAATTTTTTAGAGTGAAACTGGATGTGACATCCTTCCAATCTAAAATAGGTTATTATCCTGATGACATTTATTTCAAACAACAATTATGTAAATAAAAACAATGTTCAATAAAAATATTATTTAAATAAATTAAGAAATATCCTTAAGAATTCCTTGTATTCCTTGTAGCACTATCCTTAGAATAATGGTTCCACTAGACTTTACATTGTGATATTTTTGTATTACATAATATAAGACTGTGAGTATTAATTATCTTGATTGATTCTACTATGACCACCCTTGGATCTTGAACCTATAATGCATTCCAATCCAAAATATGTGTAGGATCAATAATATATTTATTAAAATAAGATACATGAAAAATATTATGCATTTGAGCTAAAGCTTATGGCAATGCAAGTCTATACACTACATGATTAATCACTTTTTGAACCTTGAAGGGTTCCATATATATCTATGATAACTTTTTTGATTTACCAAACTTAATAGCACTCTTTTAGGGTTTGACCCATAGAAAAACTTTATCTCCAACTAAGAACTACATTGTTGTTCTTTTCAGATTAGCATAACTTTTTTGCCTATCATTGGATTCAACCAATATTTGCCTTATTAATTTTACTTGTTCTTCCATTTCTACAAGCATATCAGTTCCAAATACCTCTTTGTCTTCTAATATATCCTAGTTGATTGGGTTTTTACATATCCTGCCATGCAATGCCTCAAAAGGAGCCATTTTCAATGCTGATTGGTATGAGTTGTTATAATTAATTTCAACTAATGGTAGGTATACCTTCCATTTATATTATTGCTCCATGTAATACATCCTTAAAATATCCACCAAGACCTAGTTTATTCTTTTTATTTTCCCATCCATTTTTTTATGGTAAGTTATATTGAAGTTTAGTTGTGTACCTAAAGTTGAATTGAGAGTTTACCAAAACCTTGAGGTCATCCTAGGGTCTCTATTTAAAATTATATTTTTTGAAAACCCGTGCAATCTATAAACCTCTTTCACAAACCTTTTGGTAAGCATCGATGCATCATCTATTATATTACCTAAAATTAAGTGAGCTACCTAGGTAAGTTTATCCAAAACTACTAAGATCATGTCATGACAATTTATAGACAGGCAATCCTTAGACAAATTTCATGCTAATAACTTACCACTTCTATTTTGGTATGTAATGGGGGTATAACAATCTAGCATGATGCACATGTTTAGCCTTAATTCACTGACATTCCAAGCATCTAGATACAAAGTTTGTTGCATCCTTTTTTATTCCCTTCTATAAATACAATGATATTAATTATGTTAAAATCTTAGTCACTCTAGGATGTCATGAATATAGAGTATTATACAATTCCTTTAGCATAATATTCCTCAAATTTTCTTCATCGAACACATATATTCTACCATTGTACCTTAAAATCTCATCATTCTCAAATTGAAAACCATGGTATATATGATCTTAAGAATTCTCAACCAATGCTTTATTAACTCGTTTTTAGAATTCATCTCCAAGTGAAAATTTTACTACCTGATCTCAAAAATTACTTCTTACAGTGGCCAAAACCATAATGTACCTTCTATGACTACGGTCATCTACAACTCTATTCTCTTTTCCCTTAATGTAGTTAATGTCAAAATCATAATATGACAAAAATTATAACCACCACCTCTAATGAGCATTGAGGTTAGGTTGGATAAATATGTACTTGAGACCCAAGTTGTTAGTTTTAAGCTCAAAATACTTTCCCAATAAATAATGCCTCTAAACTTGCAAAGTATAAACTATGGCAACTAGTTCTAGGTCATGAGGAGCATAATTTACCTCATAAGACTTTAATTTCTCAATTCAAGGCCACAACTGATCCATCCTACATAATAAATCCTCCTAATTCATCTATTATAATTTCAAAGTGACCATCCAGATCTAGAATCCCTAAAACTATTGTCGAAGTAAGCCTTTGTTTCAAAACCTAATAGGCTTCTTTACACTTATCGAACCAAATAAAATAATGTTCTTTCCCCTGAAGAGAGGTGATTAGATAAGCTATCTTGGATAATTTTTTTTAAAACTTCCTATATTATCCTAATAAACCCATACAACTATGAACTCACACATATTTTTGGGTGTTGGCAACTCCATAATGGCTCTATTCTTAACTGGATCCATTGAAATTCCTTTATCAAAGATAATATGCCCCAATTATTATATTCTTATTTGAAATAAATCTCACTTGGATAATTTTCAATAGATTTTATCCTTATAGAATCATTGTAAGACTAAACGTAAGTGCTCAACATGCTCTTTTTTGCTTCTGGAATAGATGAAAATGTCATTTTGAAAGACTAACATAAACTGATCAAGATAATCTCTAAACACATTTTTCATGATATTTATGAATTTTACAAGTGTATTCATTAGTTCAAAATGAATACTTATGAATCTTAATTCTTATAACAAGTCCTAAAATCTTTCTTAAAATATCTTCCTCTCAAGTTCTCAATTGATGGTACCCAACATGAAGATCAATCTTTGAAAATACTATTGCACCATACATTTGATTTAAAATGTTGTCAATAGGAGGAAATGGATATTTGTTCTTATTTTTTTCCTTGTTAAGCATTTAGTAGTCAATGCATAGATGAAGGGTTATGTCCTTGACAAAGACTAAAGTTCACCCCAAGGTGAAACATTATGCCAAATCAACCCTTTTACCAACATCTCCTAAAGTTGTGCCTTTAATTAAATTAACTTAATTGTTGTCATCTTATAGGGAGCCTTATATTATGGTTCTAATCTTGAAATGATATCAATGGTGAAATTAAATTCCCTTTTGGGAGATAAACCCAATAATTATTTTATAAAAATATCATGAAACTCTTATAGATAAGGATAGTCTTCCAAAGTGGATTCCTTAGTTTCACCAATTTCATCCATCTTGACTAAGAATGCTTGACATCCCTTTCATTAAGCCTTCTTATACTAAATGGCATAAATTTGCTTCAGTTTTAACTCCCTCTGACTTCCTTATATTTGGGTTTGATTTCCCAAATCATTTAAACACTCAACCTTCTTGAGAAAATAATCTACTTTGGCTTTGTGTATAGAGAGTCAATTCACTCCTAGGATCACATCATATGACCCTAGTGGTGTTGGATAAATATCAACAACCATGGTGAATTTTAGTAATTTTATTTAAGTCTCAACAAGACATTTGTCAACCTAGACTTTGGACTCATTCCTATATTAAACTGACCAAGCATTTTCCATAAAAATAGATTTCCTAGATATTTTACTTAGCATTATAGGAGAGATAAAACATTTAGTATCCCAAATATCTATCAAAATAGAAATAGGATTCCCAAATAAAGTACCTAATACTTTGATGGGAGAGGATTGAAATTTTTCTTGATGGTTATCCACTACTACATGAATACGCTATTGAAAGGTTCCATGTTGAGATATAGAGGAGAATAAATTCTTATTTTTACCATCTATCTTCCACTAAGGAAAATCCTTGGCACAATGGTCTCATCCACATGTAAAACATCTACCAGGTGGTCCCTTTATCTCAACCTGATTAGCATCCTTGAATTATTCTTTGAAACTCCTAGTTTCCTATTCCCTAAAGCATTATTGGATCTTGAATTTTGGTTATTAAACTAGTTCTTGGAATTCCCATTCTATTTCCATTTCTTTTTCTTGAAGGGTGGTTTAGAGCTTCAAAACTTCTTTTTTAACTTTTATCTAACCTCTGCAAGTGATTTTAACTTTTGCTTCTGCTTAACTAACTTCTCAAAGACTTGGTCCATAGTCGATGGTCCATGCACATACACTTCACAACAAATTTAGGGTTTAAGCCCATAATGAACTTCATAATTAGGAAATATTCATCTTTCTAATATTTCAAAACATACTTCAAGATATTTTTCAATTACTCCTAGTATTAATTAACAGATAAATCCCTTTGCTTTAAATTCTATAACTATATCAATTTATTATCAAAATAAAGCTAAGGTATCCATTATGCTCTGAAAAGATTCATAAATTACTCTTATGTGGTGGTAATGGAATCAAGGTTCATCTCAAGCTTCTTATTATCCCACCATGTTGTTGTTTAAATGACTAGTTGGAAATATCCCCACATAGCCTTAGTTACTTCAAAATAAATTTGAATCTTTATGTACTTTTCCATTTCTATGAGCCAATCTTTAGCTTCATCACCCAATACCATACCATCAAACTTGGGTGGGCTCACTTTATTCATACCATGCGTAAGCTCTATAGCTAATTGCGCTCTAAAAACTTGCAGACCTTCCTCATGCCCCTAATCTTGAGGCACTTTTTGATCATCATGTTATTCTTCTAGAACCTCTTGTTCATCTTCCTCATTAAGTCTATGAACTTCTCACTCTAGAGTTTCTATCTTATCTCTAGTCTCATTCATGATAGCAATTATCTGATAGAGTTTTGTATCTTGTTCTATTACTAGTTGATTAGGATCAACTTGAGGGTTTGCATTAAAATTTCCCTCACTAAATGATCTACCTCATGTCATTCTCCATATTAAAAATTAGGAGAATATATTTACGTTAGTGGATGCATTAGCTTTGATCATTAAACCTTGATCTAATGTCATGATGTTATAACCCCACTGGGATAACCATAGTTAAATTTTTTGTTCACATAATTTACCTATGAAATCATCTATAACTATCTATAAATCCACTATTTGAATAATAAATGTATCCAAAGTAGTAACTATAAAATAAATCAACCCACTAGTTAATATAAAGATCTATTTAGTATTCAAAAAACCATAAAAATATTACAAGGTGAATATTTCTCACAAATGAATAGTGGAAAGAACCAAGTACAATAAAGCATTGATATAATCCACATTTCATCCATAAATAAGCCTATAGCCATTATTTTCATAATATTTAGAATCAATTACAAGTCTCATACAAATTGCTCTATTGAATATCCATCAAATAATAATATATATTAAGTTACATTTCAATACAAGGTCAAATATAGAATAAAATATGTACAACAGTACAAAAGAACTTCACAATCAGCTCAATGATCCATAAATATAGCCTGAGTATGATCCCAAATGGTTGAAACAACTAAACATAGGGAGATAATCATCTAAATGATTTACTTCCAACCACAAACCAATTGTTTCCCACACACCTCCCCACTGGGAATGGCCCTACCCTTTATAGAGGAGTAGATAAAAACAATGTGGATATCAATAAATCAATTGAAATACAAAGGGACAGGTAAAAACAATATGGATATTAAGAAATAAACTATAACATGTGTGTGTGTGTGTGATCACTAATACATGCAATAGTCACATAGTCCATAGAATCCAATCCTCTAATTACTATGACATTAGCATACACATGTAAACTCGAAAGTATAATATAATGATAATGTTTTAGCTATAACATTACTCTAGCCAATGTTTTCATTATATAAATCAGATCTAAGGATCTAAGTCAATTTCACTCACACAAAACTCTTTGCTATTGAATCATAACTATAAAAATATATTATGGGATAAGTATATGAGTTGCATACTGGCACCCTCATATATCTATATCTTGTTATTCAATAAATAAGTCTAATATTCTCACATATATATTCACAAAGAATAAACATAGGTTGTAGCATACACTTAGCCCATACAATACTATAAGGTATAAGCAATCATAAATCAAGAATCTCATTATTTCCATTCACTTAACCACAAAAGTGATATACATAGATTTAAAAAATGAACTATACTCAAAGCCATATAAATAGGAGAATAGAACAAGAATCAAGTCATTCTAAGTCCCTTCTTTGAAAAAATTTCATACATATATAAATATATAGATGATAGAGCTCAGTTAACATAATAACTTATGAATCTCAAAATAGCTTAAAACCAAGATCAAATCTCTAAGCTTTCTTTATACATTCTCCCAGTTCATTTCATCATTTTCTATTTTATAGGAAAATCTCATATTGGTATAAGGTTACAATCTAATCATGTTTAATAATAAAATTTGTTCTTATAGTTCACATATAATAAAGAGCCTTTACAATACCTACAAATGTATCTATAGGATACCTGCACTTGCTCTTCAAACTTTTATTTATTTATTATCCTAATTCCATTCATACAAGCTAGGGATAGTTATTCTATTTTTATAACCATATAGCAACTCATGCATTTTCATACTAAAAAATCCTTGTCATTTACCTATAGCCCTAATAGTTTAATACCATCAAAAGAAGATTCAATTTCACTATCTTATAATATTTGACTACACATTATATGCCTAAATAAATAGTTAACAATAACATTACTAAATATTTATAACATCTACAAGGACCTATAACCTCCACGCTCGGTCTCAATTAATTGAGTTCATTAAATTATGTTAATGACTTGGATAACTCAATCTAGTTGTATTAGCAATATATATATATATATGCTTAGTGTTAATATTATATGGCTCATTATAGTTGATTAATTACAACCCATTACACACATATAAAGGTTTATACTCAAGAACATAATCATATGAAATTATTGATAACAAAATGGTTCTCCCCAAATTCATATTAACACATATTTCATCACCATATAATTCATAAACAGGTCTAAAACAATTCTATAACTTACTATTGTACCAAGTCATCTTCACCAATATATACTTAGGTTAAAATCTTAGTGGTTAGCTTAACCCATGTATTATATTCAAACTAAATGTATCTACTTTCATGTAGGTAAAAGATAAGGGCACCGTCAAACATTATGAAAATATCCTAAAATTATCGATGAACTAGTACCTAATCAAGTCACTATGGTATATAATTTTTTCACATTATGACACAGCTGTGTATGTGTGTGTGTGTGTGTGTGCGCGCGCGAGCATGTACGCATGTACGCATGTGTGCATGTGTGGGTGTTCTCATATACATACGTATAATGTTTGCTTCAATATAGGAGTATATTAATACCTTAACATAGATTCCAAATTATGACTTTTTGGTAGGATGTATTCAAATATTTATCTAGTTTGATTCATTTTGAAACCCATTTAATTATACATCCAAATCTATCCAAAATATATAACCAATAATTTTTTACCAAATATATAAGGTTTTAATAAGTTAAACAAATCCCTCGAACTTGTAGTAGTTCAATGGATCTCAAAGAAGTATTTCAATACATAATTTAGAACCAAGTAAAAATATATGGTCGACTCTATCCACATTCTAAAAACCAAATAACAAGGATTAATATCAAACATAAGTTAGGTATTCATCTAATATGGCTCAACCCTCAACTCTATAGGCCTAAGGATGGAACCGAGTTCCATCCCCAGGTCTATAGACCTAAAACATAGGGTTTGGAGTAAAATTTTTTTCCAAATCT
This sequence comes from Torreya grandis, assembly GCA_037957365.1. Classification (NCBI taxonomy): domain Eukaryota; kingdom Viridiplantae; phylum Streptophyta; class Pinopsida; order Cupressales; family Taxaceae; genus Torreya; species Torreya grandis. The sequence continues at coordinate 1,486,899 of JARHVA010002599.1, forward strand.
AAATTTTCATTCATTCAATGAATATAATAAAACCCATATAAAAACTCATTTAATTTTCCTTCTTTTCCATTCAAATATACAAATAAAGAAAGGTAAACTGACCTAGTTATAGAGTGTTTTTCCATTCAAAAAGTGAAATGATAGATCATTTTACTCCCCAATTATTGAGTTCTCCTTCTATTATCTGTTATCCTCCTCTTTTCCCCATCTTATCCTTCTTTCAAAACTCATGCACATTTTTCATGTCCAATAAACTCTTCTTATTTCTTTTAATTTCACCATTATGCAATAGTAGTCAATCAATGCTTGAACTCCACCATTTTTCCATTAGATTGCAGTCATTTCCCTTACCTCTAGCATGGGAGCTATGAGAAAACCCCCAATATCTTCAGGAGAGAAGCTAACTCCCTAATAATGTCAAATAACCAATAACCCTAGTTTATTTACCTTTTTACTTCATGGAATTTTCCCATGATAAACATCATAATATTCAAGTCTCACAATTCCCAAAACAAAACCTAATTTGTATTTCCTTTAAACTTCATAATATATATACCAATTGTTCTAAACAACCAAATAACATCCAAAGTTTTAAAGTTTATTTAAATCAATTTGATTTTGGGTGTTTTTGCCTCTTTTATATCCCTAATAAGTCATCAAAAAAGAATATTGTGATCAGTTCAAACATGATTAAATAAGCAACCAAAAAAGACTAATAACACTCATACCTCTACCATTTATAATGTAATCAAGATTATCAAAGCATAGTTTAGTTCCTAAAGACATTTAAATAACACAACCAATCAATGCAAGGATTTCACATGATAAGAAAATCACATGTATTATACATAGACCATGAAAACAAGACTCATTTCTTGTCAATTCAACCAATGCAATAAAAATTCATTTTACTCAAGAAACTAAAATGTGACATGTGCACAGGTTCAATGTAAATATTTTAGTCCCTAATGTTGGTATCTACACCCCCCTCTTTGATGATACTCTTCCTTTATACTACCTATAAGGGTGGGATAGTCCAACCACCTCAATCAAACAAATGGGTAGTTAATCTGAGATTATCATAATAACTAATATATAAGCATCAATAAATCGTTGAATACAAATAATCTACAAATGAAATCAATCATCATGATCATAAATCATAGTATAACATATGCAAATGTTATCCAATAATAATACTAATCATGAAACAAATAATATAATTTTCAACCATATATATATATATATATATATATATATATATATATATATATATATATATATATATATATATATATATATATATATAACTCAGATATAAAAATCAAAACTAAAAATCATTAGTCTCATAATCCACTATTAATGCTTCAATAGTTTTATAGAGTGAAAATGGATGTGACAAGTTGGTTGATGTGATTTATTTATTAATTTTTATATGCATGAAATTAGTTAAGAATCAATTAACTAATTAATAGTGATTAATTTAGCTAATTGTTTATAGGGTGATGTTAGTAGAATTGTATAGGTTTATTTAATTAATATGGTAATGTTAGATAGGGATCATGGTGTAATTAATTGAATTGTGTGGTGGTGTTAGTGTGTTAACGATAGAATTAGCATGGATTAATTATAACTAATAATGGATGGGATGATGATAAATTAGTAAAAAAATTAGGGTGGTGTAATCAAGGTGCATACATTTTTTTCTCTTTGAAAGGGCATTACGACTAGAATAAAAAACAATTTTTCAAAAAATGGAAAAATATAAGATGGGTACACAAGGGTGCCCCTAGTGGCTTAATGGTTAGGGAGATGTGCCCTTGAGAGGGTGTGAAAGGATTAAATACACATATGGGCTCTTGAAATAAGAATATGGGTTGAAATGGAAGAATGAGGGCATAGACATGAGGATATATCTTGATAAAATTACAAAGATTTATAGTTTGGATTACCCCAAGAAATGATGCATTCGAGGGGGGTGGATTGGGAATGATATATCAGAATAAAGTTATAATTATTGATATCAAAAATAAGTAAGGGTGAAAATATAGGGGTTATGTCTCATGTGATGATTGTTTATGATGGTGTTTATGTTATGGATGTTATAGGTGTTATTTATTTTTGCAAAAAAAATTATTAGATTGTTTGATGGATGGATTTATATTCATTTTTTAGTATTTGTGATACACTCTTAGTCTTCATTACTATGGATAGTTAAAATTAATAATGGTTAGCAATAGTTAGTTAGAATGAATTTTAGGAATGAATGTGTATGAGTATTGACAATGATGAATATTGTTAATCTTGCGTTGAATTATAAATGTTTGAGCAATATAATATTTACTATAGCATATAACATGATGAATCATGACATTATTGTAATATGTATTAGGACTGAGACATACACAACAAATTAAAAAAATACACAAACTTGTAATTAACAAGAACATACATAGATTAAAAAAATAGGTTCTATTTTGTCCCTTGTCAAGTTAAAAACCTATAGTTTGGGAATCAATGATAATGGCATCTTTGTTTACCCCAAGCAATGATGTATGAAAGGGGGTTGGATTTGGAATGATATATCCCAATAAATATACATTGATTTATTTATAATTTGAATAAGGATTTTAACATGACTAATTGACAAGATAAAATGTTTTTTTTTTTTTTTTTTTTTTTTTTTTTTTTTTTTAAATTAATGACAAGGATATAAACAAATGGAAACTATTTATATCATTGGGAATGGATATGGAAGTGGATGGAATGGTTTAGGGATTCAGGATGGAATCTCCAAGGATTACATCACATAGGAACCAATTGTCATTTAGCCTTGTGCTATGCTAATATTATATTGCATTGTGATTTGAAGAATATCTGATATACCAAGATATCTCCAAAACATGTCTCAATAATTTTTACACATCCTTATCAAGTTCAAAAGTGGGAATAAGGATGGGCATGGTAGTATAGTTATGGGGATGGTTTAGAATGTTTGAGGTATAATGGAGTGGGCATGGGCCTAAGTGTAGGGCACTTGTAGACAACATATTTACACATGAAATTATAAATTGTTTTTCATCATGGTATTTTTTTAAGGTGTAATAAAATTGGTTTTCATCTTTGGACCTTTTTTTGTCTTTTTCTCTTTTTGATGATTTTTACAATTTTTTTGAATTTTTTTATTTTTTATTTTATTTTTATGGCAACATTAGAACCTTAAAGTATATATATGCTTGAGATTCATGATGTTCATAGGTTCACCAATATTTTTCCATCTTGTATGGCCAAATTGTATGTTCCTAACCCAAATTTGATGATGACAACATAAGGACCCAGCCAATTAGGCTCAAACTTGCCTTTCTTTTCACACTCTTTATTAGTGTTTCTTTGATTTTATTTGAGGAATAAGTCACTAATTTAAAAATATATTAATGTAATGTGCTTATTTTAGCTTCTTCATAGCTATTGTATATGCCTTTAAAAGATCTAGTGCATTAAGATGTTTTCATCTAGAAGTTCTAACTCATGAAGATGTGAAACTCTACATTTTTCATCATCGATCAAATATTACAGGGAGATGTGAAAAGAGGGTAGATCGATATCAGTGAATAATATGGAATTTGTCTATAAATAAAATTGAATAAGGAAATTCCCATGTGGGTGTGTGAATACTAGTGCAATAATCCCATAAGGCTAGGGTAAATTTGAAGATGTCAATTTTGACTGACATCATTAACAATCTTCTTGAGGATTTTAATGAGAGTTTTGTTGGAGGATTCATATTGGAAATTACCTTTATGGTAATAGGTTGTGGAACATTTCATTTTATTATGGAATTATTCATATACAACTTTGACATCTTTATTTTTTAAGGATTTGCCATTGTCAGAAATAATGGCTAAAGGAATACCATAATGACAAATGAGATGGTTAAGGATGAACTTAGATATTTGTTTATCAGTTACGTATGTGAGGGGAATTAATTATACCCATTTGGTAAGGTATTAAATAGCATTAATGATGTGTTTTTGGCCTTCAAAGGAAGAAATATTTATCTTCCCAATGAGATCGAGCCCCTAAATAGAGATGGTTCATAGAATTTTGATTGGTTACAATGCTTGAGATGGTGCATGGATGAGGTCTCCATTATTGGGGTATTTATCATTAGTGTTTCTTGAATAAATACTAGTCTCAAACCCAAAGGAAAATTATGAATCCAAATAACTATCATGATATCATATCATATGAGTAGTGAGCTCGTGCACTCACTTGAAGCATGTAGCCAAGATTGGTTCCTGTCGATTCTAACATGTGGTGGTGGATAGACTTAAGACTTAACTCTATTTACACTTGGGCACTAAGGCTAGTTATATTATCATTGTTACTAAATTCATCACTTTAGATTTAACTATTTTACTCATTCCACACACTCCACATTCTTCTAATTAATACCATAGAAACACATTAACGCATTAGAAATTACATATAAAGTAGTAATTCCATTTATTTCTTTTACCAAAAGATTGTAAAGGTATTTCAATAGAATTCCCTCATTATTCTCTCTATTTTCATCTACACACACATATGTATCCCCCTTTCATAATCAAAACTAAGGGGTATTTATACATAATACAACCCCTCTCAAGGTACATCATTAATACAAAATAGATGACTAGCCAATGATTATTTCAAAAAAAGAAATGGTGAGCCATTACAATAATATTCTTTTAACTCATGCTTAAAAACCCCTATATACTCTTTATATGATATATAATCATGTTTTTTCTCCTAATATCTCATGAACCAGTGTTAGATTCATGCTTGGTTAGTCTCCTTCAAATCTTTCATGAACTACTTCATAACCATCTTCACTTCCTATGCCCTTGTCTAAGTCTTATACTTTTGTCTGAGTCATGCATATTTTGTTTTTCCTTATTCTTCATATCCTTATTTATCATAACTCACTCTTCCATGACAAGGTCCTCTATGTCTCTTTTCCATGCCTCTCTCTTTCATGTCAAAGTCCTTTGCATTGTTCTTGCACCCTTGCTTTTTCATACTATGGCTCCAAAAACCCTTAGAATGTATAAATACAAAATTTGGGGTATAAAACTACCCCTACTAAATTGATATTCCATTCTAGACTATGTTATAGTTTCCTTAGATAATAAAATTTTGGGTCTTACATGTTGCACTTGGCACTTGAGCTCTTCCTATTGGTTGGCAATAGTTTGAAGATTAGAAGTAATGACTTCCACCTCACCTTAGAGTCACTTCATATCCTTAGGTTTCTCCAGAAAATAATCTTCTTGCATTATCAAAATCTTAAGCTGAGAAATTGTAACCTTTTGGGTATCTTAGAATGACCTGACTTCTGCCAAAACTTGCCCTCAAAGTTTTGAAAAGCTAGCATTAAGCTCTCACCAATGGGTGCTTATTTTTTTTAGTTTTTATACATCCTAGAGTACCTTTTCATGTTGGGATATATACTTTATATTTAGTATGTTCATTGTTGATGTTGTTGTTCCTAGGCTAAAATTGTGCTTCCAAATTTTTATTCGATCATTCCAATTTATAAAGAACCCCATTAAAGATGGTCATAGTGGTGCCTAATTTGGTCAAAAAAGTTATATAATGTTAGTGGCCTTTATAAATTACTCTATTACCCACAACTTCTCCTACTAGGGATTCACTTAGTTTTTGCATTTCTTGAGTAAAAGGTCCATGAGCATCTCTACTTTATTTATGTATGCATTGATTATAGGAATACCATCAGCAAGTGTTGGCTCGCTCCTTAAAATTATCTAACAAAGGCCTAATGTCCTTAGTCGAGACACCTCAACTAAATCTTATTGTCATTTGAGCACTTCAATTTCTTCTTCAAGCTTGTACCTTTTCTCATTCTCTTCTCTATACATCTGGACAACCTCCTAATGCTTGTGGTGAAGCTTGCCAACATCATTGCTATGAAAAATGTTTTGCCTAGTAACCTCTAGGGAAAACTTTATTAGGATCACGCTTGCTTGAGATCCTGAGCATTTAAGGGGATCCACCCAAATCATGTCTATAATATCTACCCCCTCTAAGTTTAAATCAGTGCTAGGCTTTGGGAGTTCAAAATGGACTTCATCATTTTATATATCCATAGTAAAAGATAAATCATGTCAATTTTTTACGGTGGATTCATTTTCAATGAATTAATCCCACATATATAATTTATCATCTAGAATATCTTGCTAGAATAGGGCATAAGCGAGAAGGTCATCATTACCCACATTTGTCTATTATGACTCTTCTACTTCTTGCATAGGTTCCTTGCCATTTTGAGGGTCATACTTTATTTATACAATATTGGGATTGTTACATCCTAATTCCTCACTAGGCAAACTTGATAAATTATTTATGGATATCTATAGTTGACAAATTTAGATTTGGTTAGTTTTAACTACACTATGAGATATATGTTGATATAGGGTAGCAGGATATTGTTTAGGTTATAGATCACCCTACTATGAGTTAGTTGTAAGTAAATGTTTACTTTATGATCATGTTAATTTTTTATTTTATCTATATTTTATGATGAATATATATCATGACTATTATGGTCTAATGACTTATTTTTTTCTGAGGTGGATGTAGGAGAACTCACCCCTCAGAGTGTGTTAGAAGGAGAGCATCATTAGAGAGGGGTGATGTAGATCGTGATGTTAAATGATGACAGAGAAACTGGCTAGTACCCTACACATACCACATTAGATGGTACATAATTCTATGTGTAATTGAATAGTTAGTAAAAAGTGTTTATTATCATTGCATTAGATTGTCATTATACTTGGTTTGCCAAAAAAATTGAATGATTTTGTGGAATTGTCTAGCGCGAGTAGTGTGTTAGTCCATATTATGCTTGGGTGATCTTGTCCTATGTGATTACATTTATGACCATTAATATTTTCTTTGGAAATGAAATTTACGTGATTAGAGTAAATTTTAATTTTTTGACTAAAGAAGTTAGTCATTAAATTGTTATGATAATAAAAGTACTAATAAATATGGATTTTTATGAATTGATAAATAGAAGGTCTGAAAATAAAAATGGCAAGAAAAACAGAAAAGGTTAAATCTCATGATTTTTGAGAAAGGGAATAAAACAAATAAAAATTAAAAAGAGGAAAATATTAAATATTAAATAAGGAGAAAATAAAAAAGAATTAAATATATTAAGAATAATGAGTAAAAAAAAATTGGTCAGGTGTTTCCATAAAAACCATTGGGATCTTTTGTCTCAAACCATTACATCTGTCTAGGAAATCTAAAGATTCCTCTGGAGTTACTAATCAACAACAATCCTCAAAATTTTAAAAAAAGCCAAGAAGAAGGGAATCTTAACCTGTATAAACAAGGCTTTCATGGAAAAAATTATGCCATAAGAACTTTTATAAGATTTTATTAAAAATCCATTTATTAACTTATTACTGCAAGAGTATTATTTTAAGAACTAATCTATGATTTTATATTATAAACCATGGTGGGGAGGATTATCATTGTATAACTTTGTTTAATCTAATAATTCACATCACCAATCTTCAAGGTTGTTTGTTAAATGTTTATGCTTGAACTAATATACAACTTATAAATTATGCAGTAATTTTAGTGATCTTGTTGAGCTAGTTTATATATTGAAGTAGCTAAGTTTAATATTATGAAGTTGCTAAGTATAATATAATGCAGTCGCTGAGCTTAACATAAATGTAATCACTAGGTTTAATTTCAAAATCATTGCATATGATATTTTGAAAATGTTGTGTGTGATATACTAAAATAATTATGTGCTATATTGAAATAGTTGAGTAATTATTAGTAAAAAAACTTTGGAGTCTCTTTTAGTATCCCCAACCCCTAAGTTTTTATGAATGCAATGATCTACAATATATTTACCTATAGAAAATACTGAACTATTTTAAAACAGGCAATTTACAATATATTTACTTGTAGAAGACAATAACTATCCTAAAGATAGGTGACTTGTAATATACCAAAGTCTATGTATAAAATTATATAAATAAATAACTAAAGTCAACTAATCAGGATCAATAATATAAAGGTATTGTATACATATATTATTTTACTATTAAAAAAAGTCTATGGTTCATGATATTGATACATAATGGACATGGGTTCATGTTATAGCTGTAGGTTGAAAATAGTAGCAAGGGCATACTCTATCAAGTTATTGGTCTATTTAAATAGCTATATGGTCAATCTTATTCTGTAAATTAAATTGTTGTTAAATGATTTAATCAATGTATTAATAAATTAAAGGAAAATATAGCAGTAAATCATTGTATTAGCTACAAAAGATTTAGTATATAAGGACGACATATGTATTTAGTTATTCATTCATTGTGTAGTACATGTGTATATACATTATTATTATTATTATTATTATAGAATTTATATGAATATGGATTATTCTTATATCAATTATAAGGATATCGACTATAATAATAGTATTATATTAATGATAAATTTAATTATGCATTATATGCATAAATCAATTCAATTATTTAACCTGTACATGCAAGAATAAAATGATTCATGGATTTAGTGAATATGGTAGAGTATTTAATAATGCAGATCTAGTAAGAATTGAACTCAAGGCATCTTATGAATCAACCTCTAGATGAGAAGTTAATAGATAGAAATCTTTAAGGAAACTTTATGCTTTTGAGCAACTTGACCGAATAGCCCTCTTGGTTAAGCAATTGCCTTCTATTACAACGTATATATAGAAAGTGCCTTTTTCTCTCTTGAATAATATTTTCACTTAATGCCTAGATATGTGCTCAATAAGTTGGAACTTGTCAGCCTAACTATGTGGACATGCTTAGATGATACGATACAACATGCAATTTATCCTTCAAAGCACCATTCCTAAGTTTAAATTTTTGTCTAGTGCAATACTAAAGTGGGTTGTATACAAAGAAATTGGATTCATTTCTTGTTTAACATTTGAACTGAAGATAATTTGCTTCTAATATCTATTGTGGGTTTCTACACTAATTTTAAAGAGGAATGCTAAAAGATTCCATACTAACGGATTGGTTAGATTCTATTATTATAATATGACTTCTATTGTCCATTACCTCTTTCCAGTGAAAATTAATATTTCTATTATATTTTTAAGATGCTTTGGCTTGAAATTAATGGGTTATTATATCATATGGTTATTTAATGATGAATAGAATTGTTTAGTATGTACCATGATTGATCCGTTAATGGTCACTTTATTTGTGGGCTATGTGTATTATTAATGATGAGCATATTGTAACATAGTCCACTTTTACTTATTGAGAATTATTGCTAGTGTATTATTTGATAACCCATTATTAGCCTGTGTATGATACATATTATGGATATACTTACATGGTACTAGGTTGTGTATATATATAATTTATATATATAAATAAATGGGATGGTAACTATATCATAGATTTTGACTAGCATATTATCACAACTTTGGTGTTTCATATAAATATAAACTTGATGAAACCATACCCATATGATTACAGTCTCCTAAAACATAAAAAGGCTATGATTGATTGTTGGTATATATGCAGATAATAACGAAAACTAGTGAGCGATATATATTGTGAGTGGATTAAAATATACAAGTGTTTAGACATGCAAAGCATATAATAGTGCATAGTGATGTGTACCTATAAATTATAATAATATGTAGTTTAAACCTAGGGTATACTCAGGTGGTATAATCCTGTACTTGCTTGCTTGTTGTTATCTATATAGATCATTTGATTCTTGAAATCATAATTTGGGTTGTGTTTTTGTGTAGTTGTTAACTATGATAGTATGGGATATCATGGAGTACTACAGTATAAATGTATGTTATACCTAGCTGGTATATACTATAATTTTTATGTTTAGACTCACATCTATGTGTGACTAATTTAGTATATGCATGCTTGTTAATGCTATGAATAACATGTTTTATAACAATTGGTAAGACTTTGTGTATACATGTATACAATATTTGAAAATGTAATGTATGCTAATATGGAATATTATGTGTTTCATGGAAATCATGACTTGCTTGTTATAATGTAAGCTTGTGTTTTCATGTAATTATGATTACTTTACTATGACTGATTATGGAAAATTAGAATTTATGTCTTAGAATATTTGACTATGGTAATATGGGTTATCATAGGGTGTAATATGTTGGAAAATAATTGTGGTAGTGAAAATCTATAGTTAAATGTGTATTTACCTAGACAGTATAAACTATAGTCATTATTTCTAGTATAGGGTAGAAGTAATGTAAGATTCATTCATATGTTTGATGGAATAAATATATGCTCTGGTTACTCCTATGTTTTGGCATGTTACAGAATGTGTTTTCTAGTAGGCTATAAATTAAATGAATATTTTGGTTTAAGTGTATTTGACTAATCTGCATTGCTAATATAAATTGAGTGAGATGGACTTCATTGGCTTACTAGTGTCGCAATGACAGATGAAGGAAATCCAATCAAGTGGGGTGTATGAATTTGATTGATCTATAGATCGTTATTAGTTATTATTTATTATTTATAAAGTTTTGGGCCAAAGTATGTTTAGTGAGACGTTATCATTTTATGAGTATGATTTAAATGTTTGTGTGATATCTTGTAATAGAATGGTTTTCTATGAAACACTACATGCTTAGTTTAGAAATCATATAGCACATGGGTACTTGCTTGTCTCTTTGTATTCATGCACCATCACTATCTACTCATCCATGAAGGGAGCGTCATTTCTTTATGAGATCAGTGTGGGGGATTGTTGGTCTGTGGTTGGTGTGTAAAAGTGCTCAAATGATGTTTTCCCTCCCCATAGCTATACTACTTATCGAGATGACACTTGAGATTACCATAGATACTTGAGTTCAAGAACTATGCTCTGGGGGAGCCATGTATCTATATGTATATTATATTGTATTATACTAATCATTGAACATTATCATGAAGAGTTGTAATTACTTATTAATTTACTTTGATAGCAGTAGATATATACTTGTTTCAGTTGTAGCTGATTTAATGTGATTACTTTTTATATTCTCATTATGACGTATATTGTCATGATATTAAAGATCAATGATATGAAATGTATTATGATTTTTGTTATTATCACATCTTGAGTATTTCATATGGTCTCTATATATTTCTATGGTGTAATCTATTTTTGGTATATGTGTTTAATTAAATAATAATAATGTATTTCTTTATCTAACTCATTGGGGTTATTACATGTGGTATTAGAGTTGTGGCTCAAACTCTAAGATCTAATGAGTCCATTAGCATTTATATGTCTTTCTATTTACCAATGTGAACATAGTGACATGAAAATATCACTGGTATTTTGGATTTGTAGTGCCCTAATACATAACCATGTTACACCATGATTAGAGTTTTGAGACATTTATGAAATGAGTGTGGTACATTCAGTGTGTACCTTATAAGCATTTATACCCTCTTAGAGTTTTTATAGGGTTGGTTTAGTGAGTGTCTCAATGGAGTTAGTTGTAATCAAGGTTTGGGTAGGTGAGTACATAGTTAGCTCATGAGTTGTGAACAAGAGTATCATACCCTATTTAAGATTATTTGGATTGACACCTCGAAGATTATTATAGCCTTACTTATTAATCAAGTCACCTTTGTCATTTGTGTATTGCATTGTGAGTGTTTAATAAGCATAAGATTCTTCTCACTTAGATATATGTGCTTTATTTTTTTGTCTTATGTTCGCTAAATCTTAGAAATGGAAAATTTTATAATACCATTTTAGTTGGTACTACCTAGTGCAGTGGAAATTTTTTTTGTAGAAGAGTGTTGTTGTTTTGGTTGAGAATTCCTTTGTGTTAGGAATTTGTTTAAGGATTGGCACCCTTAATTTATGTGGTTTAGAAAGGAGTTTCGTCTCTATTAGTTAGCTTAGAGGTGACTTGTTTTTATCTCATTCCCCTTTGATAACATTAAACTACTGAGAGGATTCATATTTTCATGATGTCGATTTAGTGTTCTCTTAATTGGGAACTTATTTTTGAAATGTTACTATTGATCATATTTCCTTGAATTTTGTGGGATAATTTCTTCTACTTCTTGTTGAGAGAGAATTTGTAGGATTTGATGAAACAATACATCTTTATGGTTAGTATATTTTCTCCTAGTTGTGGAAATAGATTGAGATAATATACTTACATATTTGGTAAGTAGGTAGTGTTTTTGGCAACATTGAGTTGTGGTGTTGTCCTTTTACCCTATGAGGGTATGTAGTATTTTTTAAGATGATAATTCTCTACTTTTCACTTATGACTCTTTAGAGTCACTACTTTATCTAACTTGTTATTTTAAGACCACATGAGGTGGCAAACCTTGAATTATATATTAAATTTTATACTAATAATTATAAGTTAATTATAATTAGTATCATATTATAATATTTTTCTCTTTTACTTAAATCATATTGTTTTAAGAGTTATCTTTGTACCTTTTGCCAAAAGCAAGCAGGGTATAAGATGTGTGGAACATCATATTAATCAAGTGATTGAGGTAAACTCTTAAATTGTTATATGCTAGATGACCAAGCAGGGAAATAATGTCTTTCTTGTTCCTTTATAAGGTTGTAAGGATGGTGTGAGCCTTGGACTTTGTAAGTTATGTTAATTTTAACATTATTTCCTCTTAACTATGAATATAACATTATCGGTTAAGCTAAGAAATATGATATTAGTTATGTTTGGATAGTGGTAAATTAATACAATTATGAACTAATTAAATGATTTTTCTTGTATATATGTTGACACATCTAGAATTATTTAGCTCATATTATTGTTTTCTATGATCTGTTAGCATAGAATTGAGATTCATTGAACATTATGCACTTTTAGAGATCACTAGGTCATGGAGACCTAAGGGAAGAGTGGTGAATTAGGAACACCAATTCTAAGTAATAGGATGGTATCATACTTAGCCTCACATTGACTTGATAATTACTAATTTTGGATCTGATAGATTGATTTTTTGAATCTAAGATTTGACAGATAAACTTGTCAAATTCAGTCATATGGCCATACGTATGTATATGGTGGAATGTTTATTCCTTAATTTTGTATACATTAGAAATGTAATATTTTTAGTTCTTATTCATCATCATACTTATCAGGAGATTTATGGAGTAGTGATAATATTGACATGGTATACTTATTTGAAGCTATGTGGAGTATCGATAGTATTAACTTATACACATTATTCTTTTCAAGTTTCCTAATTACTTTTCTCTGGAATGAGAGAAAACACTCTCTAGATTGGAAAGATGTGTAGATAGGTTGGAATATTTTTGGAACTCTCCTTGGTCATTTTTTTGGATTGTTTGATTATTTTATGTTCTCTTGGAAATTTAGTAAAAACTTTCAATGAGATATGTGGGACAATTCAAAGAAATAGAAGTGGTCAATTCTATAGTATATAGGCTTGCCTTGATGGTTTTAGCCCCAAGGTGGTCATGATATAACAGATCAGAGTAAGTAATACTCGTAACCATGTTTACATAATAGGGAGATGTCATTGAACAGGGTCTTGTGGGACCAATACTCTAGGAATAGTGCAACTTGAAGGAACTATAAACTTATGATTGAATAAGAGTCATCAGGGATGATGACTAGCTTTAGGGTAGAATGATGTTACATCTTGATTTCTCGCTAGGCAAACTTTCTAAATTATCCATGGATATATATACTTGACCAATTTATATTTGGCTATTTTTAACTAAGCTATGAGATATATGTTGATATGGGGCCACAAGATATTGCTTAGGTTACATGATCACCCTACTAAATGTTTACTTTATGATCATGTTAATTTGTCATTTTAGCTATATTTTATGATGAATATATATCATGATCGTTATGGTCTAACTACATGTTTTATTTTGAGATGGATGCAAAAAAAATTATCCCTTAGAGCATGCCAAAGGGAGAGCATCATCGAAGAGGGTGACGTAGATCACGATGTCAGAAAATGAGAGAGAAATTGGTTAGTACCCTGCACACACCACATTAGATAGCAAATGATTAGATGTGTAATTGAATGGTTGGAAAAGTGTGTTTATTGTTGTTTGTATTAGATAGTTATTATACTTAGTTTACTATTAAAGTTTAATGATTTTTTGGAATTGTCAGGTGTGACTTGTGTGTTAGTCTAGATTATGCTTGGGTGAGCTTGTCCTATGTGATTATGTTTATGACCATTAATATTTTCTTTGGAAATGCAATTTGTGTGGTTGGAGTAAATTTTAATTTTTTGACTAAAGAAGTTAGTCATTAAATAATTATGATATTAAAATTACTAATAAATATGGATTTTTTTGAATTGATAAATAGAAGCTTTGAAAATAAAAATCATAAGAAAAATAGAAAAGGTTAAATCTCATGATTTTTGAGAAAGGGAATAAAACAAATAAAAATTAAAAAGATTAAAATATTAAATAAGGATAAAATAAAAAATAATTAAATATAATTTAAAAAATGAGTAAAATAAAATTCAAAAAAAATTGACTATATGCTTCCATAAAAATTGTTGGGTTCTTTTGTCTCAAACCACTACATCTATCTGGGAAATCTGAAGATTCCTCTAGAGTTGTTAATGAACAATAGTCCTCAAAAGTAAAAAAAAGACAAGAATGGATTCTTAATCAGTATAAACAAGGATTTCATGGAAAAAGGTACGCTATAATAACTTTTATAAGATTTTATTGAAAATCTATTTATTGACTTATTATTGCAAGAGTATTATTTTAAGAACTAATCTATGATTTCATATTATCAACAAAGGTGAGGAGGATTATCATTGTATAAGTTTGTTTAATTTGATAATTCACATAACCAATCTTCAAGGTTGTTTGTTAAATGTTTATGCCTGAACTAATATATAGCTTATAAAATATGCAAGAATTTTAGCGATCTTATTAAGCAAGTTTATATACTGAAGTCACTAAACTTAATATTATGAAGTTTATAAGTATAATATAATGCAATCACTGAGCTTAACATAAATGTAGTTACTGAGTTCAATATCTTAGAGTCACTAAGTTTAATTTTAGAATTGTTGGATATAATATTTTGAAAACCTTGTGTGTGATATACTAAAATAATTATGTGCGCTATATTGAAATAGCTAAGTAATTATTAGTAAAAGAACTTCAAAGTCTCTTTTAATATTCCCAACCCCTAAGTTTTTATGAATTCAGTGATCTAAGGTATATTTACCAGTAGAAAATAGAGAACTATTTTAAAATAGGCAATTTGCAATATATTTGCCTGTAGAAGATAACAGCTATCTTAAAGATAGGTGACTCTAAATACACTAAAGTTTGTGTATAAAATTATATAAAAATTAATTAAATAAATAAATTCAACTAACCAAGATTAATAATACAAATATATTTTATACGTATATTATTTTGTTGTCAAAAAAAGTCTATGGTTCATGATACTGATACATAATGGACATGGGTTCATGTTATAGTTGTAGGTTGCATAGCAATAAGGGATTACTCTGTCAAGTTCTTAGTCTATTTAAATCACTATATAATCAACCTTAATTAGTAAATTAAATCATTCTTAAATGATTTAATCATTGTATTAATAAATCAAAGGAAAATATAGTAGTAAATCATTGTACTAGCTATAAAAGGTTTAGCATATAAGAGTAATATATGTATTTAGTTATTTAGTTATTCATTCATTATGTAGTACATGTGCATATCGATTATTATTATATAATTTATGTGAATATGGATTATTCTTATATTGATTATAAGGATATCAATTTATATTGATTACAAGGATATCGATTATAATAATAGTATTATATTAATGATAAAGTTTAATTGTGCAGTATATGCACAAATTGATTCAACTATTTAGTGTATATGTGCAAGAATAAAATGATTCATGGCTTTAGTGAAAATGGTAGAGTATTTAATAATTTGAATTTAGTAGGAATTCAATTCAATTGAAATCAAGGCATCTTATGAATCAACCTCTAGATGAGAATTAAATAGATCAAATTTTTTAAGGAAACTTTATACTTTTGAGCAACTTGACCGAATAGCCTTCTTGGTTAAGTAATTACCTTCTGTTACTACATTTGTATAGGAATTTCCTTTTTCCCTCCCAAATAATATTTTCAATTAATGCCTAGATATGCGCTCAATAAGTTGGAACTTGCCAGCCTAATTTTATGGACATGCTTAGATGTTATAATACGACATGTAATTTGTCCTTAAGAGCACCATTCCTAAGTTTATATTTTTATCTAGTTTAATACCAGAGTGGGTTGTATATAAATAAATTTGATTCATTTATTGTTCAAAATTTGAACTAAAGATAACTTGCTTCTGATATCTGTTGTAGGTTTCTACACTAATTTTAAAGAGAAATTCTAAAATATTCCATACTAACCGATTGGTTAGATTCTATTATTATAATACAATTTCTATTTTCCTACCTCTTTCTAATGATAAATTAATATTCCTATTATAGTTTTGGGATGCACTGGCTTGACATTAATGGGTTATTCTATCATATGGTTATTTAGTGATGAATAGAATTGATTAGTATGCACCATGATTGATCCGTTAATGGTTACTTCATTTGCAGGCTATGTGTATTATTAATGATGAGCATACTATAACATGGTCTACTTGTATTTATTGAGAGTTATTGTTAGTGTATTGTTTGTTAGCCTGTGTACAATACGTACTATGGATATACTTACATGGTACTAGGGTCTGTACATATAATTTATGTATATAAATATATGGGATGCATACCTATATCATAGATTTTGACTAGCATATTATCATAGCTTTGGTGTTTTGTATAGCTATGAACTTGATGAAACCATACCCATATGATTATAGTCTCATAAAACGTAAAAAGGCTATGATTGATTGTTGGTATATATGCATATAGTAATGAGAACTGGTGAGCGATATATATTATGAGTGGATTAAAATATGCAAGTGTTTATACATGCATAGCATATAATAGTGAATAGTGATGTGTACCTATAAATTATATAAATATGCAATTTAAACCTAGAGTATACTCGGGTGGCATAATCATGTACTTGCTTGCTTGTTATTATCTATGTGGATAATTTGATTCTTGAAATCGTAAGTTGGGTTATGTGTTTTTGTGTAGTTGTGAACTATGATAGTATGGGATATCATGGAGTACTACAGTATAAATTTATGTTAGACTCAGATGGTACATATTATAATTGTTATGTTTAGACTCACATCTTTGTGTGACTGATTTATTATATGCATGTTGGTTATTGTTATGTGTAACATCTTTTGTAACAATTGGTAAGACTTTGTGTATGCATGCATATAATCTTTGATATTGCAACATATGCAAAGATGGACTATTATGTGTTTTGTGTAAATTATGACTTGCTTTTTATAATGTAAACTTGTGTTTCTATGTAGTTATGACTACTTTACTATGATTGATTGTAGAAAATTAGTAGTTATGTCTTAAAATACTTGATTATGGTAATATGGGTTATCATAGGGTGTAGTATGTTGAAAACTAATTATGGTAGAAAAAATCTATAGTTAAATGTGTATTTACTTAGATGGTATAAACTATAGTCATTATTTATATTATGGGATAGAAGTAATGTAAGATTCATTCATGTGTTTGATGGAATAAATGTATGCTCTGGTTACTCCTATGCTTTGGCATGTTACATAATCTATTTGATAGTAGGATATAAATTAAATTAATCTTGTGGTTGAATTGTATTTGACCAATCTGCATTATTGATATGGAGTAAGGGTGAGATGAACTTCACTGACTTACTAGTGTCGTAATGATAGATGAAGGCAATTTGATCAAGTGGTGTGTATGAATTTGATTAATCTATACATCATTATTATTTATTATTCATAAATATTTGGGCTAAATTATGTTTAATTAGACATTATCTTTTCATGAGTATGATTTACATGTTTGTGTAATATCTTGCAATAGAACAGTTTTCTATGATACATTGCATGTTTAGTTTAGAAATCATATAGCACACATGTACTTACTTATCTCTCTATATTTTTGTATCGTCACTATCTACTCATACATGAAGGGAGGGACATTTCCTAATGAGATTAATTTGGGAGATAGTCGGTATGTGGTTGGTGTGGAAAAGTGCTCGGATGATGCTTTTCCTCCCTATAGCAATATTACTTATCAAGATGATACTTGAGATTACCACATATACTTGAGTTTGAGAACTATACTTTGGACGAGCTATGTATCTATATGTACATTATATTGTATTGTACTTATCATTGAACATTTTCATGAAGAGTTGTAGTTACTTATTACTATACTTTGATAGTAGTGATTATAGACTCATTTCAGTTGTAGCTAAGTTAATGTGATTACTTTCTATATTCTCATTATGACATGTACTCTCATGATATTAGATATTAGTGGTATGAGATGTATTATGATTGTTTCTATTATCACACTTTGAGTATTTATTATGGTCTCTATATATTTTTTTGTTTTAATCTATTTTTGGTATATGTGGTTAATAAAAAAAATCATGTATTTCTTTGTCTAACCCAATGGGGTTGTTACAGGGACTTTTTTACCATTGTTCACTAATACCAGCACTAAGGTCCTTTATGTTAGGAGATACCCCTCTTCATGCCTCTCTTTCAAAATACTTTTGACTTTCAATGTCTATTTGTGTTTCCTCAGTAGTAGGATATTCTTTGTTATGCTCAGGATTGGGTTCCTTCATAGGTTGTACTTCTAGAGACACTTCACCTAGTTCAGGGATCACCACTTTAGGTGCTAAAATTTCTATCCCTGATTAGATAGATGTTTATGAGGAAATTATTTCATAATTTTATTCTATTGGTAACCCTTGGGATATTTTTAGTGATGAGGCTTGATTTTGTCATTTGGGGGCAAACCTAGGTTATTTTTCTTGCACCTTGCTAGATCTACTGGCCTCTAGTCTTAGTCTTTTCTCCTTCTTTTGTGCCCTTATTTTTGCATTTGTTTTTAGTTGAGGCGTTAAGAGTTATTTATATGCCTCTCATCTTCCCAACTTATTATTCCAAGGCCTAATCATATATTAAACCAATGAGATTTTTCCTTGCACAATTATCTTTAAAATTTTGATATTAGTTTTACCTAATTCATGTCACTCTGCGTATGCTTCCCTTCCCAAATGTACATATAAATTGAAAAGAGTATGAACCTTGACATAAATATTGTCAGTATCAATGTTCACTAGGCATTCATTTAAAATGCAATTAATAGAATCCATGAAATATTTTGCAGTAAAAGCATAAGGCAACTTGAGCCAACCCAGCAAGTTATCAACACTCTCTATCTAGATCTACACGATTGAATAATGTTGCTTAATATAAAACTTATCATAGCTTCCCATCTACATGGAAAAATCCTTGGGTATGTTCCATTCATTCCCAAAATGTTCCTTCATTCCCTCAAACCAACTCTTCATATTCATCTTGTAGGAGGGTGTGATGGTGCTTGAACATGTGAATTGTTAAAACCTCTTCGTAGGGGATTTGTGCTATGGTGGGTAGACCCACTTTAAGTTATCTATTAAAATAATCCAAGACACCAATATCATAAAAAAATAATTAAAATCAAAATTAAATCCCAAGGAAACTTTTGGTTGGGCAAACAATGCACTTTCTTAACATCTTAATTATTTCTCTCGACAAAGTATTAGGAATAATTGTATTTGTTTCCCTGAACCATTTGGCTTGCATCATAAATATGGGCCATATACAACTCCTTCCATCTATCTAAACCCATACCTTATTCATGGCCAAGTGAATATCTACTTGAATGGTAGGATCCAAAAGATTTTTAATATACATGGCATAACCTTCTTTATTATACTTTAACATTATTGTTGGTTTATCAATTTCATCCTAATCATTAAGATTCACACTAACATCAGCCCCTGAATAGAGTAACCTTGTTAATTTGTTAATATTTTGAGGGATAATCCTTGTTATATACCCTGAAATTAAATATAATCCTCATGGATGTGTGAAATCAAGAATCGAACTAATTCTTGGGGTTTCCAAAAGTATGGTAGTTGGAAAAGTTGAAGTGTGCATCCATCTTCTATTAAATTATAAACTAAGACCATAAGTGACCTCATTTATTGTATTATAACACTCAAATTGATAGTCTCACTGTAAGTTGCCCTCATTACCAGATTGGTGATGATTGTATCCAAGTACTTGACAAGTGGAAACTTTGGATTCCTAGTTTTCCATGTGCAAGACTATATAATGGTATTACATTTATTCTATTATAATTAGAGGTGGAGGTGAAGTTTTGGGAGACTTATTTTCTATGATACCATCCTCTCAACTTCTTAACTTATTCTTCTGAGGCCTAAGCATATAGTAAACCAATGATATTTTTCGTTGCATAATTATCTTGAAAATTTTGATATTAATTTTATCTGAGTCATGTCACTCTGTGTATGCTTTCCTTCCCGAATGTACATATAAATTAAAAAGAGTATGAACCTCAATGTCAATATTTTCATTATAAATTTTCACTAGGCATGCATCTGTAATGAAATTAATAGAAGCCATGAAATATTTTATAATAAAAGTATAAGTCAACTTGAGTCAGCCTAACAAGTTATCGACTCTCTATCCAGATCTGCATGATCGAATTATGTTGCTTAATATCAAACATATCATAGCTTCCCATCTACATGGGAAAATCCTTGGGTACATTCCATCATTCCCAAAATATTCCTTTATCCCCTCAAACCAACTCTTCATATTCATCTTGTAGGAGGGTATGATGGTTCCTGAAAATGTGAATTGTTAAAACCCTTGGCAGGGCATTTGTGTTATGGTGGGTAGACCCACTTCAATTCTCTATTAAAATACTCCAAGACACCAATCTCATAAAAACAAGTAAAATCAAAATTAAAGCCTAAGGAAACTAATGGTTGGGTAGATAATATGCTTTCTCAACATCTTATTCAATTCTCTCAAAAAAGTATTGGTAGTAATTGTATTTGTTTTCCTTAACCATTTGGCTTGAAACATAGATATGGGCCATATCTAACTCCTTCCATCTATCTAAACCCATACCTTAGTCATGGCCTAGTGCATATCTACTTGAATGATGGGATCTAAAATATTTTTAATATACATGGCATGGCCTTCTTTATTGTACTTCAGCATCATTGTTATTTTATTAATTGCATCCTAATCATTAAAATTCACACTAAAATCAGCCCCTGAATAGAGTAAACTTGTTACTTTATTGATCTATTGAAGGGTAATCCTCATTATATGCCTTAAAATTAAATATAATCCTCATGGATGTGTGAAATCAAGAACCAAACTACTTCTTGGGGTTTTCCAAAAGTATGGTAATTGGAAAAGTTGAAGCATGACTACATCCTCTATTAAATTATAAACTAAGATCCTAAGTGACCTCATTTATTGTATTCAAACACTCAACTCAGTAGTCTCACTACAAGTCACCCTCATTACCAAATCAGTGATGATTGTATCTAAGTATTTGATAAGTGGAAACTTTGGATTCCTAATTGTCCATGTGTAAGACTATATTAGGGTACTATATTTATTCTATTAGAATTAGAGGTGGAGGTGATGTTGTAGGAGACTTCTTTGCTATGATGACATATTTGGTGCTTTCCTGATAGATGTCTCTTCTACCAACTTTGTCAGGTTTTCTCCTTGATTACTGTGTACACCAAGACCTTCCTCCTAGATAAAAATAGGATTGCCTTCTTCTATGCCCTCGTGTTCTTCTACTTCAAGGATGATTGATAATGGATCTCTTCTCCTATTTTTATGCTTTGGCCACATCACCAACTAGGGTTCTTGAATTTCAATTCATGGCTGATCGATTCTCCAAAATGAATACGTTTTTTTTCCTTTTTCCAAACCAAAAATACTTTAGCCTTCCTACTTTAACCTCCTCTAATGATAGATGTAGTGTCTGCAACTTGTAACTTACTTTCACATGCTCTGATAGTCACATTTTCACACCTCCTTCTTTGAATGCATTTCACCTCAACCTCTACTTTGCTTTCACCAAAATAATTTTATAAATACACCTTCCTTGATGATTTTTCAAATTTATTTTGAGCTCTATAATATTTAGAATTTTTCAATAGTAAAAATCAACATCAAATACCTCTAAGTCTTTTATAGATAAGAAAAAATATTTCACATTAACTACCCCTACACATTGCCATCCATCACTTTAATAATTAATACAACAAATAGCATGTCATGACACCCATTTGAAATGCTTTCCATTTATTACTTTGTCAATAAATTAACATCCCATCCTTCCTTTGAAAGTTGTTGCACCTTTATTTTAATGCATGTCAATTGTAATAAAAATTTCTAATTTCTAATATTATTCATAGAAAATGCCTTTTCATTTTAACCCATATTTATTAAAAAAAAATCTTTTACCATCTTTGTCCCACATTCTTGGGTCACATATCATATATTTCACACCTTTGTCATGTGCTACCTCTTGTGTGCCTCCTTCACGCACCTCCTCTTATGTGCTTTCTTATCTTGTAAGCTCTCTTTGATCAAATGTGATTCATACCAATGTTTTCTTTACACACTTTAGCTTAATTAGTTTATTAATTTTCAAACTTACCCCACATTAAAAGATGTGAGTTGTCGTCCATGACATAACCTAGTGAGATTCATTTGTGAAGAAATTAACAGATAAGTGATAATTTTGAATACAAGAGAGCACCACTTGTGCTAAACATAACCTAACAAAAGGCATGAAACCAATGTTATGCTTATTTGAAAACAAAAACCAAGTCCTAGAATAAACTTTTTGCATACTCCTTATATACCAAGCTTAAAAGTGTTATAGAGAATGGTAGGGTTACAGCTGACCACCATTAAAATGGCCTAGAAGGAAATGGCCATTAAATCTTTTTAACTTACAAGTGCCTATTGGGTGGATATCATGAATTATAAATAGACCATTCTAATAGATCCATAGTTTACCTAGATGGCATGAAAATTTTTAATCATAGACTAATACATGCATACCAGGATGAAAAACTTTTGTTTTGATATGTCAGTCATGTCATGCTTTTTTATTTTGCTTCTCAACCCATTGACTCTAGTGTGTGAGAATGTATGTTTCAACCAACTGAAGTAAAGCATCTAGTTGAGCCTTTAGTAATTATTCTTTGTCTAATATTCCAATGCACATAATATGTAAGGATGACACAAGTAATTCCATTGGTAAAATTTATTTGGTTACGAAGACAAGGTTAAAGGGAGTACCTTTATTCAACCTTTAATATGTATCTCAGTAAGCCCATAAAACTATTGAAACATGATCATCCCAATCAATGTAACTAATATTGGAAATCTTAATTGTTAAACATAGGATATATTGAGAGGGGGGTGAATCAGTATGTCATATATCTTATAAACTTTCACTTAATCAAATTCCACTTAACCATACATTCAAGATATGCAATAAAATTGACACAATAAACACCACACAAGATAGAGAGAGACACCATATTTTAACGTGGAAACCCAATGTGGTAAAATCCATGGAAAACAATCTCAAGTATATGAATGATCACCAACTCAAACTACAATATTCACAAGCACCAACTTGTAGGAGCAGCAACCGCTTTACTGAGCACCAACATAGCAACTATTCGTGAGCACCAACCCCTATTGTGTATACCACACAACTATCTCTCAATGTTGCTTTATCAACAAATGATAACACATTACAATATCTCTTTCTTTTCTCTCCTTTGCTCTTCTAAGCTAGATATGATAATTAAAAATCATGCTCACTTCCACATATTAAAAATGGATTCCCAAGCCTTTATTTATAGCTTACCAAATGACCTTTAGCATTCACCTTTTGTGGCCCTTCAATCCTCATGGAAAATGTCACCAAACTTGCATGACCCTTCAAATCCTTGCATTTGAAAAGTCACATGGTGACCCTTCATGAGCAAATGCATCCTTTCCCCTTTTGTCTTTATTTTGGTGACTTTTCATATTCCTCAAAGTGTCCCTTCATGATAAATTGTGCCCTTCCTCTTTTGTCTTCACTTGGTGACTATTATAATTCCTCAAGATGAATCTTCATGGGAAAATACATCCCGTTCCTCTTTTGTCTTTACCCCATGACTCTTTAACTTCTTCATGGGCCATCTTTTAACTTTATGCAACTAAAAATATATTCATTAATATTGAATAAATATTAACACACATTAGCCAAGATATGAACACTAAAAACACCACTAAATGCTATGGAGCTTTTGTCACCAATAATGCTAGACCTTTGACATCAATGATAATATTTCCAACAATCCACCCCTTTGTCATTGATGACAACCTCAAACTAAAACTACCACATCCTAAAACTTGTACTGCACATGCCAACCTGCATATATAGCCAAACTAAAAAACATACAATAACTCCCCATTATTGTATCATTTTGTACCTATTTTTGTACATGTACCTATTTTTGCACTTCTCCCCCTTTGACATCAATGGCAAAGGGCCTATCCTGGAGCTAATACTTAGATCTGCCTTAAATTATGTTAATCTTCAATATTAGGAAGTAATATAAATTACTCCCAACTGCTCTCATAGATCCTTGAATGTGTCCTTTGGTCATGCCTTTGTGAAGATATCTGATAACACAAATTATTGCTTATCCTCTAAGCATCTGTAATCAACTCATCTAAATCTATTCTTCTAATCTCACACCCTTTTTCATGAAACTTTAATGTGTATCCTTAATCACATATTTGACTTACACTTAATAAATTATGCTTAAGACCTCTTACATATAGAACATTCTTAGTCTTGGTTCTACCATTATCCAAACTTAATGTACCTTTTATAGCTATCCTGGTAGTGGTTTTGTCTCCAAATTTCACTGTGTCACCATTGATCTTCTATGAAATTGCTCTTGTCTCTTATCATGTGCCTCGAACATCCACTATCGATGAACCATGGTTGTTCTTCATTTCTTGCATGTAAAACTATCTAAACTAACATAGAATCTTCAGGTTGTTTCTTCTACCATGAAACTGTCTGAACCTTCTTCTTGATGAATGGAACCTTGAAAATCTAACCCTTATTGATTGACTCAAACACACTTCTACAATGTCGGGTTATGTGTCCAAAATTATTTTACTTGTAACATATTATGGCTTCTTCATCAAAGCTTGACAGAGGAGCAAAAGAGTTTTGGCTTTTTTTTGACACTACATGAGTTTCCTTCTCCTTGTTTTTGAAATTGGTACTCTTTTCTAACATTCTATTTTCTTATGACCATATCCATTATAATAAAAACCATAACCATGAAAATATATCCTATTCTAATTTGTGTATCTTTATCATAATTATCTTTTGTAGCTCTGTTCCTTCCAGCCTTCTACATTCTTCACTTCTTCCCTTTTTGTTTTCTCTTTTGTAAGAGCTTCAACATAGCTCTTTTTCTTTTCAAATTCAATACTTGTCTTATCTGATATTGACTTTTGACTTTTCAATATCTTATTCAACATGTTAGTGCTATCCTCAAATTTTGAATCAATGACTACTTTCTCAATATCTTCTTTTAAAGAGGTAATTTCAATAGCATACCTTTCACATTCTTCACTTACCTTTTGAAACTATGTTGTTATATCCTTTTCATTATTTTTGACTTCTTCAAAGTGTGCTTGTAGATCTTCAATTATTTCCTTTAACTCCTTTTCATTCTAGTGCTTTAATCTTTGATTATTCTTCTCAACAGCTTTCATCATTTTCTTCTTCTTGATCATCTCTACTTTTACTTACAAAGGCATCTTCATTGTCACCATTATTATTATCTAGACATTTATCCTTCAAAGAACCTAACTCAACCTTCAACTGATTACACTCTTCTTCTCTTGATTTCAAACTTGAATATGCAACCTCTAGCTGATTCTTAAGATCTTGAATAAATCTTGTCTTCTTTTGCTTTAATAGCCAACATAGAATCCAAGATATATATATGTTCCTTAAGAGCCTCAACCATAGATTTTAACTCTTGATTCTCCTTTTTTAGTTGCTTGGCCATCTTGTGCTTTCCTTGATCTACCTTCAAGTTGTTAAACTCTTTCTGAAGGAACCTGCTCTAATACCAATTGTTAAACATGAGATATACTGAGAGGCTGGGGTGAATCAGTATATCATATATCTTATAAACTTTCACTTAATCAAATTCCACTTAACCATACATTCAAGATATGCAATAAAATTTAAATAATAAAAACCACACAAGATAGAGAGATACCAAATTTTAACATGAAAACCCAATGTGGGAAAAACCACAAAAAATAATCTCAAGTATATGAATAAGCACCGACTCAAACTATAATATTTGTTAGCACCAACTTGTAGGAGCACCATCCCCTTTGCTGAGCACCAACACAAAAACTATTCATGAGCACCAACCCATAGGAGCACCAACCCCTTTGTCAAGCACCAACACAACAACTATTCATGAGTACTAACCCCTACTGTGTATATCACACAACTATCTCTCAATGTTGCTTTCTCAACAAATAATAGCACATTAAAATATCTATTTCTTTTCTCTCCTTTGCTATTCTAAGATAGATATGATAATTACAAACCATGCTCACTTCCACATATTACAAATGGCTTCCCAAGCCTTTCTTTATAGCTTACCAAATGACCTTTGGTATTCACCCTTTGTGACCCTTTAATCCTCATGGAAAATGGCACCAAACTTACATGACCCTTCGAATCCTTGCATTTGAAAAGTCACATGGTTACCCTCCATGAGCAAATGCATCCTTTCCCCTTTTGTCTTCATCTTGGTGACTTTTCATATTCCTCAAAGTGTCCCTTCATGAGAAATTGTGCCCTTCCTCTTTTGTCTTCACTTGGCAACTCTTGGAATTCTTAAAGATGACTCTTCATGGGAAAATGTGTCCCATTCCTCTTTTATCTTTACCCCATGACTCTTTGACTTCTTCATGGGCCCTCTTTTGAATTTATGCAACCAAAAATATATTCATTAATATTAAATAAATATTAACACACATTAGCTAAGATATGAACATTAAAAACAGCATTAAATGCTATGGAGCCTTTGTCAAAAATAATGCTAGACCTTTGACATCAATGACAATATTTCCAAGATTAATCAGTGTATTACCAAAGACCTTATTAAAGGTTTTAGATATACCATTGGCTTAAGGGTGGTATGGTGTGGCTTTATGGTGCATAATCATGAATTCAGCTAAGAAGATGTACATTTTTGCTTTGATAAAGTGAGTTCCATGATCATTGGTTAGACTTAATGGGCATCCATATCATGTGATGATACATTCCCATATAAATCTAGTAGCAAAGGTAGTATTATAATCTCAAGTAGACATTACTTTACCGCAACATGTGAGATAATCCATGGTAGTAACATGCACCAGTCCATCTTATAGTAAGTTGAATGGGGCCAACAAAATTAATAGCTCATTTTTCAAATGGTTCATGAGCAAGCACCAAATGAATGGATATGGCATCCTATCAGTTTGGTTTAACTAATAGATCTCATTGACATGTCTAGGATTTGGCATCCTTAAATAATGTAAGCCATCATAACCCAGCTGGAAGAACTTTTCTTTTTATTGCATCACCAACATAATGTTCTCTTGAAACAACCTCAAAGACCTCTTAAATGAATTCAGTGTGCTCATGTTGTATTAAATACCTTCATAATACCTCATCATATCCTAGTTTGTACAAGTCTCCTCTAATAAGATAGAAAGGGGAAACACAGATAACCAGTTGCTTTTTTTCTTGGGTGATAACGTAGTCTGGTGCTAAGCTTGTTATAATAAAATTAATAATTTCCTCTAATTCTTCAGGCATGTGTATAACTTTAAAGATTTGAACATCAAGTAAATTATCTTTTATTATGCACACCAGTTTTTCAGATTGAATGCATGAGAGTTGGTCCTGGACAAAATTAATTTTGCCTAGTTTTATGACCATAAAGAACTAGAACTTCTAAAAGAGGAAAATACATTGATAAATACAACATTGTATTATTAACCAAATACTTGATCGCTTCATGGTCTATATAGAAGATAAATAGAGTGGCTAATAAGTATTGGCAAAACTTTTAGAATGCATAAACCATGGATAGGGCTTCATAGTTTATAGTAGAGTAGTTTCATTCATCTGGTGTGAGCTTCTGGATAGCAAAGTAAATGGGATGATCAAATATTCCTTCACTGAGATGTGAAAGTATGGTTTCTAATACCATACCTAAAATCTTGACATAAACATGAAATGGTTGGGTCTAGTCTAGGAATTGGAGAATGGGTGCAGTCACTAGTTTTTCCTTCATAGCCTCAAATGTTTATTGGTGTTTAGTGGTCCATAACAATAGGTCATTATGTTTAAATAATTATTCCATCAGAGTTACTATGTTAGCTTAACCCTAAATGAACTTACATTAGTACTTAGTGTGACTTAAGAAGGAATGGACCTCTGTTGAGTGGTTGGGGTTGGGAGTTAGACAATGACCATAATCTTGGCCAAATTCACTAGTAGTCCATATCAAAAATATTGTGTCCCAACAAGATTACAAAAAACATGGTAAAGATTCACTTTTTAAGATTCAAAGAAATCTAGAGTTGACGGTAGTGCTCGAGCATGAGGCACAAATTATCATAATGGTCATGTACTAAACCATACATAGTCAAATAATCTAGGTACACTTGAAGGAAATTATGGATGAAATACTTGAAGGAATATTTTACATTATACAAAAACATTTTTGGTGCATTCTTTAGGCCAAAGGACATAACATTATATGGAAAATAACCCCATTAAGTTGAAAAAGTTGTTTTGGCCTTGTCTATCTCAGCAAATTACACTTGGTGATAGCTATAAAAGCCATTAGTGAAAGTGTATATCTCACAACTAGAAACACCTTCCAAAATTTCCTTTGTGAATGGCATTGGGAAAGGGTCAATGACACATACAACATTGAATTACTTTTAATCCATGTAAATGCAAATTTGACCATCTTTCTTGATTTTGATCACCATAAGACTAACCCATTCATATTCATCTATAGGAGTAATAAGTGCAATGCATAACATACTATTAATTTATTCCTTAACTCTAGCATGCAAATTAGGGTTCATTTGATATGGTTATTTCCTCATTCGATATGGTTCTTTCCCAATGATGGATGCACTCCATTAATTTTTATGTAATTGTATGGGAAAATGTATTGATATTCTTGCAAGAGTTTAATTTTTTTCTTTAACTCAACATTAGATCAGTAATTACCCATAGTGGCTATTTTAGGCACATCCTCTATCCCAATATTATGTTGAACTGTTTAGAGGGGTATACAATATGGTTTCTACTCAGACTAGATAGTATCCCTGACATTATGTGCCCCATAATTTATATGTAGGTTTAAGTGGTCAAAAGTTAGTTCTAATAAATCAGAGTTAATACCCTCATCAACCTAATACATGACCTTTTGCTTTCCCTTCCAAATATATTCCTGATAGGCATATTCAGATTGAGATTCAGAATCTAATAGAGTCAAGGTAGGAGTATTGGGTTCTTAAAATATGGCCAAGTTGTCCTCATGTATTCCATGCATGTGATGTTTACAGTCTTCAACTAGTGCATGATCTCCTAAAACTACATGATGGATTGTGGATAAATGTAAATTTGTCTGTGGAGAGGAAAATGAAAATGTTTTGAGAAGACCATGTGTGATATGCTATCAAGTATATGTTTTCATACATTTTCTTGATGGATGTAACACACCCTAGTCCATTCACATAAAATACCATAAAAGGCATGAATCCATAACGATTATAGTAAAAATGTTTCTTCAGCATTCCAAAGGCTTTCACATCTTGTTATATGGTCTTCTGGAGAAGCAACACCATCATAATTCAAGGTGACACAAATGCAGTTGTCATGCTAGAAGTAATAGTGCAAAGCAGTGTGTACTTGTTCCCATGTGTGTAATTGGTATCAATGAGTATACCACCAATGATTATTTATTCCTTGAAACAAAAAATTTATCATGTTCAAACATTCATCCTCATTAACATAATAGTCTTCTAATTACTACAAATACTCCCTAACCTCAATTTGACCATAGAATTGAGGTACATTTTCCAACCTCAAAGGTCGTAGACCAATGATGCAAAGATTTTTGTGGTGTTGAACTAACTTGGGGAAAGAACTTAAGTGGATAGCAAGAAAACAAAAGCATGCCTTGTAATATCATATGTGCAGTAGTGTCTAAAATGGACTACATGTCTTCCCATTGTAACATACCCTTAGGAGTAGGATCCACATGTTCATTTCATTAGGCAGTGATGTTATAAATTGTGTTGAGATCCTCTTCAACATCAATAGTTTCCACAAAGGGAGGTTCTTGATCATTTTTTATAGTATTGACCACATCTTGAGTGTCATTCTCAAAGCTGATGTAATGCTTCTTGAAATGTAAGTCAACTTTATTAGCATATCACCAAGCCCTACCCAAGAAAGAGAGAAAGTCATCAGCTTTACAAAGATTGATTACTTCAAAATAAACTTTAAACACCACCCAAAATGTTTTTTGTGGCGTCTTTAAGAATGCCTATAGGCATTGCACAAGTCTTATTGTCCATGAATATAACATGTTGGGAAGACTGTAAAGTGGGGTTCCCCATATT
The DNA here is from genome assembly GCA_037957365.1 of Torreya grandis. Lineage (NCBI taxonomy): Eukaryota > Viridiplantae > Streptophyta > Pinopsida > Cupressales > Taxaceae > Torreya > Torreya grandis. The sequence goes on from JARHVA010002599.1 coordinate 1,517,805, forward strand.
TTTCCAAACATCCTTTACTAGAACATTAACCTTCACGCCAGTGTCTACTAGTATATCATATATCATCCATCCATAAATGGATGTATTTACAAGGACTTCTTTGTCACATTATGTATTTGGTTGGACATGAGTATCTTGTCTACATGCATTGTTCAAATGATTATCCTTTAAATATTTTATCATTTGTTGTCATATCCAATTATTTAAGAGGGGGATGGTGTTTTCACTAAGGAATAGCTTGCACAACTCATGAAATTCATCATGCCCTAAGTCTGTGGGTACCATAACTATTTGCATCTCAGTACACATGGTAGCATCCTTATCTTTCAAGAACTAAATTTCTCCTTGTAGCTCCCATGCTAAGGCTATTATGTCATGCAACACCTTTTTTTATGTCAAGCATTTGGATGGTGTTGTGCATGATTCTCTTCATGTTGAACCTTTTCAACATGTGAATTTGAAACAATAGGTTGAGAACGAGTGCCACTCTGAGTAGTGACATTGACCTTAGGTCCAACTAGTGGAATAGTTTGAATTTACAACATGTATTATTATAGTACCCTTCTCATTTCATTATCTGGTAATAATAGCATATAATTCTAGGAATTCTTATAGTCAATGCTTATTTTTACAAAAGGTGCAAATAGGGTAGACCATGCAATTGCACTAATAGTGGTGGTCCATAAATCTGCACTTATAACATGTCTTGGGTGGAAAATGACCACCTCCTTGTCCATTACCATGACATTGACCTTTAAAATATCAACTCCCCCTAGTTTCATGTGTATTAGCTATAAAATTTTGGCAAGTACCTTGTGTTTGTGTTTCATTAATTTCAGCAGTGATCCAACAGTCATTTGTATCATGGGTATATACATCACATATATTATAGTATAGTGACACTTTGGCTTGGGTGGCATGCTAAAGCAAATGATAGGTTTGTACATCATGGTATTCCTTACAGATTTCATTGGAATTTTTTAACATGACATGAACATTCCTTCCTAGATAATTATTCCTATTATGACCCTCCACTTCACAATGAACACACCATAGACCATTGTGAGTATTATGAACATTGTTGGTCATAAGCTTCTCTAGCAAAGAAGCCATAGTAGTAATTTGGGTCCATAAAGGGGATGATTCTCATATTTATACTTCCCCCAACTTTAGTGTGAAGGGAATCTTCTAGTGCCTCATGTTGATCAATAAATATCTTGTGGGATAAGGCTCATCGAAAAGGAAGTAATAACCCTCCTAAAAACCATTGAGCATGCTCTATTAGATTGATTTTAAATGATATATTTGAAATAAGGGATTTGAAGCAAGCATCATATGCATGCACACTCTTAGTGAGATCTTGATTAATATATTTTAAAGCATCAATAATTTGTTGCTCAAACTCAAAAATTTCAAATTCTTAAAAAAAGTAGTCTTTTAACGAGTCATAGTTTACAACAACATGTTGAGGATCAAACTTTATATACCATTTATGCATGTGATCTAATAGGTTAGTATAAAATTTAGTTGCCTTCTGCTTATAATAAATCATTACCCATGTCCATCAAATGACTTCATACTTGTGAGCATGTTCATCTGCATTCTCAACACCTCAATACTTAGGAATATGAAGTGTCATCTCATAGTAAACTATAGGTACATTGGATGGTTGTAGTGGACCCTATTGTGGTGATCCTCCAATTCCTCTTGAACCTTATGGTAGAGGTCCACCAATTCCTCCTGATCCACCATTAATTTACCTACAAATATAGTAGAACCACCGATAGTACTATTCTCATGCCTCTTATACTAGTAGGAGCACCTAAAATATTGGGTACTAAGGGAGGTTGATTAGTTAGAGTTGGGCTTGTATTTTTCCCACTACTTATATTCAATCCACTTGGTATTCCAAGGTTAGCCATATGTCCTAACTACACTATAAATAAAAAAGTCTAATGGTAAATTTAGTTGACCTTGATGTAAAATTCTACTTTGAACTTGTACTCCTAGAGTTTCTTCTATGGACTCAACTTCATACTCGATTTTCGACTCCACACTATTAGTATCCCAATTTATTAAAATAATTGTGTCAAACTCAGATGCATGAGCAAGCATTGTGATGGGGGAATTTGGCCTATTTGGATTGGGTTTTGATATCATTAATGCTTGTCTTAGATCTTTTACATGTGCATGTGCTAATAAAGGGCACAGATCCATGGTTAGGGAGTACTCACTATGCCTTTCCACCTTCCTACGGATTATCATAGAACTTATAATAGCCTCTTGTTTTCTCTTTGGATCACTACCTCTTATGGCCTTACACTTGTCCTCATCATACTTATGCTTCTGTAGTTCTCACTGATCGACTTCCATGTTGAACTACTAATCTTATACCAATGTATACCCCTCCATTTCCTAACTAGTCATATTGCTCATGCACGAGAGAGTTTTAGCCATCCACGAGGAAGTTATAAAGTCTAGATTCAACCACAAATTTTTTACTTTCTAAGGGAAACTACCTTAAATACCTTTCATATAGTTCCCTCAAAAAAATGAACTATGCTTCCTCCATACAAGAATGTGTAGACATGACATATTCTAATATGTAGTTATTTAGTTTTTCTTTCCACTATACTTACATTACATGTTTCCAAGTAGTTTTCAAATTTTTCAAGGTTGTCTGAATCTCTAATAACCAAGAAGATTTTAATTCGTAATTTCTCAATTAGTCTTGCATGTATGTTAAAATCCAAACATATAAATGGACAAGTAATTTTACAAAGAAGGTCTCATATAAATAATCATACATATGTTTCTCTACCCATTGGCACACATGAAATCCTATTCTAATACATAGAAGTGTAAAGTTATCTTTTAATATGTCAACTCAATGCTCGACATTTTATAATGAGAGTTGTTTGAGCATCTTTTTATCATCATGCTAATAATTGCAATGGGTCCCAGTAATAGAACCAAAATGTTGGGGTACTTATCCTTATTTTTTATTGAGTAAATACTAACACACCCAAAGGAAAATTAAGAAGCCAATGAGCTAGCATATTGATATATCATGTGAGTAGTGACCTCACTTGCTCACCTGAAGCATGCAACGAAGATTGGTTTTATTGATTTTATCACATGATGGTGGATAAATTTAACTTTGTTTATACTTAGGTGCTTAGGTTAGATATATTATAATTATTACTATAGTCATCATTTTAGAGTTAACCATTTTAATCATTCCACACATTTCATGTTCTTCTAATTAATACCATAGATATAGATTAACACATTACAATTCACAGATAAAAGTAGTAATTCCATTCATTTCTTTTACGAGAAGATTGCAAAGTTACTTCAACATCATTTCCTCTATATTACCTCTATGTCTGTCTACACACACACACACACATACATATATATCCCTTTCATAATCAAAGCTAAGGGGTATTTATACATAATCCAATCCCTCTTAGGTTACATCATTAATACAAAAGAGATGACTAGCCAATGACTATTTCAAAAAAAAAGTTGTGGCGAGCCATTATAATAATATCATTTTGACTCATGCCTTAAAACTCCTAAAAACTCTCTCTATGCTATATATTCATGATCTTAATCTCTCATAAACCAGTGCCATATTCACACTTAATCAGTCTCCTCTGAAGCTTTTACAAATTGCTTCATAATTGTCTTCGGTTTTTGTACCCTTTTCCAAGTTTTGCACTTTTGTCTGAGTCCCACATCTCTTGTTTCTCCTTGTTCTGTATATCCTTTTCTATTGTAACTCACTCTTGTATTCCAAATTCATCTATTCCTCTCTTTTGTGCCTCTCTATTTTATTCCTCTCTCTTCTATTCCAAGGTCCTCTGCATTGTTCTCACACCCTTACTCTCCCATGTTATGGCTTAAAAAACCCTTAGAATATATAAATACAAAATTTAGAGTCCAACACCATGATTCTAATATATTATACATTTATTGACATACTTCCAATCAACTTTTCCATGGTAGTCTAGTAATATCCTATTTTAAGAGGTTTCTTCACCAAGACCATGCCATTGGTTTGTGTTCCATAGATTTTGTCATGTACTTCCTTGATCACTAAATTAGCTTCTTTCAAATTCAAACATATTAACAAGGTATCATCATAACCCTTATGATAGAGGGTGATTCTAAGGAGGGTGAAGTAAGAGGCATGCTGGATGAAGTATTTTCTTTGATTACATGAAATATTGAGAGGGAGGATGTGGTCATGGAGTTAAGTGTAAATTTTTTGATACCAATAGGAATTGGGACCAACAATATCACACACCATTTCAAATTATGGGACTTCTTATGGTGTTATCATTAGTTATTTAACTGTAAACTAACATTTTTAGGTATTTGTTTGCATTTAAAGAAAATAACTAATGGTAGCCATGGAAATTGTAGATTTATTATTTGTATTAGGAACTTGTTCAAATTTAATGTGAACAAAGTATTTTTTTTGTTGTAAACTCTTCTTTTACATAGGATGAATTTTTTTATCTTTGGCTTGGTACTCATCATTAAATCATTTGATGATGATTTGAGAATCACCAAAGACTGAGAAGTATTGAATATTCCACTATATCACTAGTTTGAGACCCGAGCTGAGTGCTTCATATTTGATAATGTTATTCATGCAAAGAAACCCAATTATTAATTATTTAGGGATGAGATCACCCTATGGTGTGATAAACAAGATGCTTTCCCCCAAGCCATGAGTATTGAAGGATCCATCAAAGTAAAGCTTCCATTCAAATGACTCATTAAGAGATAAAAATGATGCATATGGAAATCTAAAGATCAAAGGTTGATTCTCTGATAGCGGTGTTTATACCAGATGATTTGTAATAATTTGTCCCTTTATGGCATTTTTTTTACATACTTGATGTTAAAATCACTAAGCAACATGACCCAATTTTCCATCCTACTTGTGAGGGTTGATTTTTATAGAAGATACTTGAGAGAATCAACTTAGGCAACAAGTTTGGTTTAGTTTTTGAGCATGTAGTGTTGTAGTTTTTGAAATGAAAAAATGATAGCTAGGCATGACTTCTCGATTAAGGTGTAATTAATTTAATATGCTACCAAACTTTTGTTTATATAATAAATACATTATTTTAGTCCCTTGATTATTGTTTTGAACTAAGAGAACTCCTAAGGCAAATTGAGTTATTGAGATGTAAAGCAACAAAGGTTCTCTTAGAATAGGTAGAACTAGCACTGGCAAATTTGAAAGATATTATTTAAGTTTCTCAAAATCATGTTGAAATCCTTCATTCCAATGAAAAATATTTTCCTTTTTCAAAATATGCATAAATGGATGCTATTTAGTTTTGAGATGAATATTCTAATTACTAGGATCTTCCCCTATAAACTATGTACTTGTTTATGGTTTTGAGGAGGCATTTCTATGATGGATTTGAATTTTCTTGGATCAAATTCAATGCCTCTTTTTATATAATAAATAAAACAATTTTCTTATTATGACACCAAAGACACTTTTTAATAATGTGGACCTTGTATTCTCTTAGTCTTTCAAAAATATGTCATAAAATGGCAATATGTTCAGCCCCAATTTTATATTTACCCAATATGTCATCCACATAATCCTTGACTATATCATGAAACATGTCATGGAAGATGGAAATCATGGATCTTGGATAGGTTACACTAACATTTTTCAAGTCAAAAGACACAACTTGATAACAAAAAGTTCACTAGAGTGTAGTAAATGTTGGTTTGTGTTGATCCTCAGGTGGAATTTTGATTTGATTATATCCTAAAAAGCCATCCATGAGAGATAACATTTCATGTCCCATTATGGAGATGACAATCATGTTAATATTATATAAAATAAAGTTATATTTTGGGCATGCCTTATTGATTTCATAGAAAAAATTTCACACTCAGATCTTTGTTGTTTTCTTACTGACATGAATGATGTTAAATATCTATTCAAAATAGTTGATTGGTTATATGAACCCAACATCTAAGAGCTTCTATAGTTCCTCTTTGAATATAAGGGCTATCTTGGGGTGCATCTTTCTTTGTTTCTATTTTATTAGTTTAGCATCTACATATAAAATAAGATGGTATACCACTAGGGATGGATCTAACACATGTATAGAAATATAGGACCAAGTAAAGACATTTGAAAATTATTTTAAGAGGGTAACCAAAATTTCTTTTTCCTCAAGACTAAGAGTAGCCCAAAGTTTGATGATCTTAGGATTTTCACCTATTCTAATGTTGGCATCAATAGTGCCCTTGAAAAATAATGTAGATCTATCCTGCAATTATGTAGGTGTAGGGAGAAGGTTGAGTTCCTCATTTATTAGTGCCTCAAAAATGTTTCATTTCTAGAATCATCATTATTTTCTTGGCTTTGATTTCATGGATTCGATAGATCCTCAAAGAAGTTTTCACTAGGGGACTTTTATTTTTTATCTTTTTTTTTAAATTTTTAGATTTACCTTGACTATGGAACTCTTCTTGTTCCCCAAAATATGTTGACGTGTCTAGGTTGATTCCAAATCCCTTTTTGTGATCCCCTGGTGGGATGTCATCTCAGAGTTCCATGAATTTTGTGATAGCTTCATCATTTTATCAAAATATCAAGTGGCATGTGATTTTATTGGTCCTATTCGATGACCTTAAGATATTGGAGATTGATATTTATGCTTAGGAAAATGGCGTCATTGAAAATGTTAGTGGTTGCAAGATCTTCATAAAGGCTATGAGAGACATGTTTTAATGTTGAAAGAAGTTCCCTCGGATATTGTAGAATTATCATTAACATACACATATTGGTCACTTATATATGATGCCACAATATTGTCGATTTGCATGAACATGTATGGGCTCTCTAATTCCTTGTTCATGAAGGCCTAGTCCCTTTCCTTTGTAGTTCATAATTTTACACATTTTATTTGTTATAGGATAGTAATTTATTTGAAAACAAGATGCTAAGTTGTCATCATATAATAATGAGTTGTTTGAGTTTTCAATCTTTTCATTTATAATAAGTCCTAATTTGAAAAAAGATGTTGAACTAAACTGATAGGATGCATATCCTTTCTTCTTATTTAGGTTAGGACTGCCATGGATTCTAGGAGAAATGGGGAGTTTACCCACATAAAAAACATTTTGGATGTTATACTCTCCACAACCTTTATCAAGGATATTGAAACATGGTTTAGAAGATGGGTTTTTGGATGTAGATGGGAAGTCATTTGAATGTATGTAGGATTAGATTTTTATTAGTTTTGGTGCTATGGATCCATATATTTCAAAGGCATTTTGTTGGACAAGGAATAATGCATGGTAAAAATCACAAAGTATAATAGGACATATGTACGAAGTATATAATTTTATCTTTTGTATAAACTTTTGTATGTATTCAGCTTATAAGACTAATCAAGTAAGAGAAGAATGTGAAGAGTCTTTCATGTTGTATCTCTAAAGGTTAGAATGTGAAGAGACAATAGGTTGTAAAAGACTATATATAGGATTTTATTGTAATAGAATATGGTTTCAATTTATTGATAAATATTAATAGAATTATTCAGATATGGTTTTCCCTAATTATCTTTTATGTATGGTTAGTGCATAGTAAGTAATATATTTTACTTTAATCTGTTTATCATATATTATGTCATTTTTGTGTCAGTTTTTATTACAGTTGTGTTCTTCTTAACCTGTATGTGAAAATTTGGATGTAAATGATGGATTATAAATCTATAATTTCATTTATGGTTTCTATTTACTCCCCACTACGTAAACCATCCTTGTAATAGCATTTCAAAAAAAAATTGAGGAACCTCTGCTAACAATGGTGTAGTGAGTGTGGAGCCATTTGGATGAAATATGTTGAGATGGTTACCATGATACAGGGATATAGAGAGGTGGTTGGATGAGAGAATCCATAATTTCATAGAAGAAGAAACAAGTAGAGTCAGAACAACTGTGAATGAGATTATCCAAGAACACATCTATGGTGAAAATCTATGAAATCTTCTGGTGTGAGTTACCCTAATTAATATCCACATGGCTAGCTAGGTTGGAATACTATTCATTTATCCTAACGAGGATAAAGCTCATAGTTTAGATAGAAGAAAAATTGGATAGACTACACAACCTAGATACAGACTAGTCCTAAGTATTAGATTATTGGATGAAGACTATAATTGATTATTATATTACCAAGTTGACAATGCAAGGATTGTATCCTTTGAGACTATGCAATATTGGTTCATTCAAGGAATCAAGGGGAATTTTTGTAGTGACTACCTACATTGATAAAAATATTGGTTATGGAAAAGGCCATGGTGCCTACTTTAGCCAACATGGAGTAGTCACCTCAGGAAACATCGGGGTGCATACAAGATGACGTGAATGACGAGGAGTTAAGTAGAATAAACTTGAACTTGATACCATAAAATGGAAGTCAAAAAGAATCATAGTGAGAAGAAAATTTTAGGACTAGAAAAGGAACTACAACAGTAGCAAAGGTGGAATAGAGAAAGAAACCCAGAAGTAACTGCAAATAGGATTAGGAGTATGGAAGAAGGTGATAGAGATGGAAAGATGTAGGAAGAAGATACTAGAGATGAGGAGATTGGTGGAAGTAAAGGATGCATAGAGCATGTATAAGGGCCCTATCAAGATGAGGATGCATATAGTAATTATGCAGATATGGAGGTAGAACAAAAGGAGGAAGAACATAGGCTAGCATTAGAATAATTAGAAGGTAGAGGAAGATCATAATTAATAAAAGGGTTTTTATGTAGACCTATGGAATAAAATTCCTATAAAGAAGTCAAATTCAAATTCATAAATATGGCATGTTCAAGTTTAAAATTAGTAGAATTTCAAAATAGAAGACATTCACTTCAAGAGTATGCATCCCCCTAGCCTAATTTATTATTTGATAGAAGAAGTGCAGGTGAAGAGGTGGATACAAACTAGTTTGATTCCTTTACAAACAAGTTTGGAAAATCAAGTGCAAAAACAAAGATGATAATAGATAGAAAAAATAGGGGTGGATTTCCTGTTTAAAACACCTAAAAATCCTAGTGCACAGTTAATAATGCACAACCAATAATGCACCATCACATAAAGTAATAGTTACCACATGCAGTTACCTTCAGGCATAGTTTCTACCATTCAACAACCTCTCATAACAACTAAAATTGTTCCCCCTATATTTTTGACTGTAATGATATTTAATTCTTTAATACCCTATGATGGGTCTATGGACCCAAAGCAATATCTAATAACTTGTAACATGAAATAGAATGTGAGAGGAATAACAATAGATGACATCAAGAAATGTGAAATTGTAGGACATTTATCAAGTTGAGCCCTAGAGTTAATTTTTAAGAGGGATGTAAACACCCTATACCTTATGCAAGTTAAAAGTGTGTTGATAGTAGAATATAAATTAAAGATATGCACAAGCCAAACCATTCAAGATTTAAAGGAGATTCAATAAAGATCAAGAAAATTAGTTGTAGAATATGATCAAATATTTTTTGATGTCATGAACAAAATTGAATTCATTCTATAGGGCAAAGATAAGGTTGCTTGGTTCGTAGAAGGATTGCAAACAAGAATTAGAATTTTCATTGCACAGACTCAATATCTGACTAACTTTGACACTCAGTCTGCTACCTTGTGAATGGATAAAATAGAGGACTATGGGGATGCCCCCATAGTTGGTTCTAAAGTTGAGGCAAAGATAGATGCATTCATGAGAAGAATTAATGAGATGCATGAAAAATATACACCTGAACTAGGCCTTTGGTGCACAGAGTGCAGACAAGAAGGACATCATAGAAATGATTATCCTAAGCTTAACAATGAATTTTGTGAGATATGCAGGGTAGTAGGGCATAAGACTTATAAATGCCATCTATTACAACACTACATATAAAAATTGTAGGGATTATTCTATAATTTTTTTAAGTCCATGAACCATGATGAAAGGAATTGTCAAGCATTATAGGAGTTGAAGAAAGATATTACTATGAATGTATTCATAGTTGTAGCATTACAAGTACCAACTATAAAGTAGGAAATTCTAGACCCAATAGTGGATATGATGAGTGCAACTCAAAATAGTCTAGGATGGATTCCTTCATTGCCTCAATATCAGATGCCTTCATCACCATAGGGCCTAATAAGATGGAATAATACATCATTTCCATCATAACAATGTTTTGGTTAATATGCACAATTATGGACCAACATGAACTTTAACAATAATAATAAAATTGGGCTCTATGTTCACCTCAGCACCAATATAGGGGTTATGATGCATAGCCAAGCCAACAAGAAAGATATTTAGGATAACAATAACAAGGTTGGTGATACTAATAGAATAAAGAAGGATATAGAGGGGCAATACATGTGTGGATATTGTGGAGGATATCAAGGTATTCATAATAATGATAATCAACAAGCTCAACTACCTATGAAATGTTATTTATGTGGTGTATACAACTAATATGTGAGGAATTACCTCACCAACCCATAAAGACAAGTCTATTACATATACTGTAGAATCAAAGGCTAGCACTAAATAGAATATTGTCTGATATTAGACAAATAAAGGAAGGAGAAGCCAGTGCACAACATAAATATGATCAATGTGAAGCAAAGAAAAATGTGTTTGTGCAAGTAGTCACCTAAAACAAAGAGTTGAACAAGTGTTACCACCTTTAGAAATGCCCCAAGATCAGGACATCAAAAATGTGCATCGAGATAAATATATTGATCCTTCTATAGAAAATAATTTTATGTATCAAGTTATGTAGGTCTTACAATAGATCCAATAGTAACCAAATTTTTAGGGTGATACACATCCATTGGTGCCCCAAATGTATGGGTAAATTATCAGGATCATGAGATAGGAGGGTGTTATGACTACTTTGATAGACCTAATGAAATTATTTAGTACACTATGTAATGAGGATATCTACCAAAACATCACTAATCTCCTACATAATCTTCTAGAGTGCATGCAATAAGGTCAACAACATACTGATAAGGTAGTATGGTATGTTAAAACTAAGAAACCTTAGGATGTTAATTCTTAAATAGATATTGAGTTGGCTGGATATGAGATTCCAAATGTAGTATTTGATTCTGGTAGCAAAGTCAATATGATTCCACAATCAACTTGGGAAGCTATCGGTCAATCGACCTTAAGCTATAGTCTAATTACTCATAATATGGCAGATTATGATCAGGTTAAGCCTATCAAAAGGTTAGGGGATGTTGAAATTAAAGTGGCCAAACTCATCTTGTGAGGATATTTTGAAGTCATCAACATGAAGCTAATAGAGACTCATTATCCTAACTTAATCAATAAGAAATGGGCTTATGATGGTTGAATGACCATCAATAGTATACACAGCGAGTTACAAGTGCATCAAGGGGATAATATAGTGGTCATACACTTGAATAAGTCTGAGTAAAAGCCATATATTATCACAAAAAAGCTAGAGTCCCCTTATGCCTATGGGGATAATAGTTGGTTTAAAGTTGGCACAGCTGAAAGGTAAAATGGTTTATGACTTTTAGAGTATCAAGTTGAGAAATTACACATTTCACAATAAGAAGAGAAACTAGTAAATAAACTTATTATAACAAAGTCTCTAGCTAAGCAGGTTCTTATAGAAGTATGTGTTTCTCCATCAGTATGCTCTCTAATGAAGTTTAAAGTTAACTTCCTATATAATACAAGTAAATAATGATGGATACATTACATGGATCCTACTTCCAAGGGTGTTCTAATTTGGGATTTAATATCATCCATAAGTGGTGACTCAAACACTCACATGTTAAACTAGGCTTGTAGAGATCATGAGTTATGACCTCTACACATGGTGTTTAATATTAAATACTAGATACCTCAATAATTTGTGATAAAGGATCTCAATACATTTATATTAAGACTCAAAAAACATGTACTAGAGGTATATCAACGAGTCAGTGCACTCAGTTATGAGTTGAAAGGAACTATTATGACTTGGTGGGCAGTCCATAAAAATCTAGAAATTCATTGGGAAGAAGCATGAAAATTTTCACAAGTAAGATTCTAACTACCAGATACTATCAAATTAGAATGGCCTTTCTTCCAAAAATTTCAATACCCTATGTTACACATTCATCAGTGTGCAGATATATAGATCATGCAAGGAGTAGAGCTAAGATATTGGGTGCACATCTTCAGCCATACCTTAGCACCTTTACCAATGGCCTGGTATATGCACCAAGAGCCCAGAAGAGAAACCAAGCATTAGGAATAAGTTAAACAAGATTTCATTCAAAATTTTATGGTCAAAGATGATAATCCATTGGTGCATAATGCCTTATAAAAAATCAAAATCTTTATCTATCATGGATGAGCATAATATTTATAAATTACAATTCAATCATCATCACAGTAGGAGGTTGCATAGGATTTAAATTTGGCATTGCACAACTATAAAGCTATCCAACAAGAACAACCTCTTATCAATCCATGTAATAAAATAAAATATGACCTAACAAAGACCAATGATAGTGACAAAGATCTCTCTATAAGGTTTCTTTAATCCAAAATGGGAAATTGAATCAAAACTAGCTCAAAGCACAAAGTAATTGGAATAAGAAAGACTACACAGCATAAACATTATATAGAAAGAAGGTAAACACATTCTTTAATATGTTCTACTTAATACATAAATCAAGATATATCAAGATCCATTGCAAAAGATTGAGAGGAACATTGGCACATAATCGGTTCCTAAGCTTGTGACGGTGGGAGATTTGGGAACAAGAGTAAATTTTGAAGGTCTTACAACTTCTAAGGGACTAACAAGATGTGTTCCCATACAAATTCTCAAAGGTAAAAGGTGTATATTCATATTTAGGATAAATACACATAGAATTGAAAGAGTGTGCTCAACCCATTAAGAAGCAACCATATAGATTAAATACTAACATGAAAATATAGGTGAAAGTTGAGATGGATCGAATGCAAGAAGTTGGAATCATATATCTAGTATATAAAGTAGACTAGCTAAGTCCCATAGTGGTGCAGCTAGAGAAAATTGGAGACATATGGTTTGTGGGGATTACCACGTACTCAATGATGCCTACATAAATGATCCTTTTCCAATACCATTCATGGATGAAGTCCTTGAATTAGTTTTAAGACACTAAGCATACTCCTTTATAGATGGATTCATTGGGTACCACCAGACTCTAATCATAGTAGAAGATCAATCTAAATCTATGTTTACAACTGAATGGGGGTCATTTGTATATAAGGTAATGCCTTTTAGATTGAAGAATGCACTATAATATTTTTTAGAGCTATAGTAACTACATTCAAAGATTTCATTCATGATTTTTTAGAAGTGTATTTAAATGATTAGGATTTTTTCAATTTTTTAAATAACATTTGACAAAGCTATGAATCATGTTAGAATGGTGTTGAGCATTGTACATTACTATAAATTTAAAATGCTTGTTTTTCACACATTTTGGTGTTCTAGTGGACCATGTAGTATGCACATATGACATTTTGGTTGACCTAGCTAATATTGTTGTCATCATAAGGATGCCACCTTCTACTAACTCTTCTGAAGTGTACACATTTCTTGGTGATATAGGATATTACAAGAATTTTATCAAATGGCACATAACTATATCTATACCCATAGATAAACTACTACGCAAAGATACAAAATTTGAATGGACAATAGAATGTCAAATAACATTCATTGAGATAAAATAAAGGCTTATAATAGCACCAATTTTAGTCTTTCTTGACTGGAAGAATACATTCCACATGCATTTAGATGCTTCTGGTATTATAGTAGGAGTTATCTTAGTGCAGCCAAGTGAAGGTGGACTAGATCATTAGATATATTTTGCTAGCAGGAAGCTATCTACAACTAAGAATGATTATATTACTATTGAAAAGGAGGATTTAACCATGGTTTTTGAGCTATAAAAATTTTGGCACTACTTTTTGGCTACACCATTTGAGTTCTTTATGGATCAACAAGAATTATGATACCTAGTTAATAATCCCTTATTAGGAGGATGCATATCTAGGTGGATTATGTTATTTTAGTAATTTCAAATTTTGCATTAATGTCAATCTAAGATGAGAAAATGTTGGGCCAGATCACCTGAGTCAATTTCATAATGGGGAGGAGCCGAAAGAACTTGAAGATGAATCTCTAGATGCACATTTATTCATAACTGCTCTAATTCATGATAATATGGAAGATATTACAAATTTTTTGGAGCAAAGAACCTTTCTTATGCACTATATAGATCAAGATAAAAATAAAATGGTCACCCAAGCTATACCTTATAGCCTCATTAATGGGTTTTTGTACAAACTCAATAGAGATGATGTACTATGTAGAATATCTCTAGAGAATGAATAACCACAACTTATTTAGGAGGATAATCAAGGAATTGCAGGGGCTCATTTCTCAAGTGAAGATATTATAAGGAAAAACTTATAGAGTGTTTTTTGGTAGCCTACATTATTTTAGGATGTGCATAAAATAGCTAAGCATTGCGATGTCTACCAAAGAATGGGCAATCCAAACCAACATGATGAAATGCCTTTGGTTCCCATATTCGTGTAACAACCCTTTGAATATTTTGGAATTAACTTTATTGGACCCATATCTCTTTGGATCAAATGAATTCATGCAAAGGACATTAAAACTGTGACATATTATTTCACTAAATGGGTGGAAGTTGTTGCCACTCCAAGCTGTGATGTGAAAGATGCTACCAAATTTTTATATGAAAACATAATTACAAGATTCAAATGTCCAATTAAGTTGATTAGTGACAAAGGCATGCATTTCTTAAATAATACTATCAAGACTCTCACTAAGGATTTTATGATATCGCACCATAAGAGCATGACTTATCACCCATAGGAATGGACAAGCTAAAGCATCGAATAAAGTATTGGGAAAAATACCAACAAATGTTTGTAATGTGTAAAGGTATGATTGGTAAGATTGCATTATTATGATTTTGTGGGCCTATAAAACACATTATAAAAGAGCTATAGGGTTCACTCTTTTTCAACTAGTATATGGCCTTAAGGTAGTAATACCTAAGGAGTATATTGTTCCTAATTTGTGAATTGTGATGGTTATGAGATTAGGGGATCAAGATTCACTAAAATCATGGTTGATAGACTTATTAAATATGTAAGAAAATAGATAAAGGGCTAAATGGATACAACATATTAAAAATTAGAGTCAAAAGGCATGGTATGATCTCATCTTGCGATCTAAGGAATTTTACATAGAACAAACGGTATTACTTTAAGATAGAAAATTTAAAGCATTCCCAAGAAAGTTGTGCATTAGATAGAAATTACCCTATATTATTCATGAAATGTCAAAATAAGGTACTATGGTCTTAAAATATTTACAGGGAACCATACTCCCAGGACATATAAATGATCGTAATTTTAAGCTTTACCTCCTTTAATCTCTATCATTTAGTTGAAAAATTAAGTGGGTGTTGAGTAACACCATGTAGTTAGGATTTTATTTAATGTTTTTTATTTTTATTTGATTTTTTTACATTAGAATGTTTGTAAATGCATTAATTTTATCACAACACATCACAACAACCATGAAGTAATTATAATTGCAATGTGTGATTAGATTCTAGAGATAGCTCACAGGAGACGACTAGTCGTAAATACATTAAGGATATCAATTAAGTCTAAGAAGGTGGTGACAAGATAGATACGGAGAAAGGATAGTCAATAGTCATGCCAAACCATTAATGATGTGAAGTTTTAAAATACTGCATCTTTTTTGAGGTAGATTGAGTAGGAAATGGATAGGTGGAGTCATAAAACAAATTGGATAGATGAAAGGACATCCGGTGACATCATATAACTATCAAATGGGTAAGTCAAAGATTCTAAGCATAAAACATCATTGTCAAGGCAACTTATAGAAATTGATATTAATTGGAAAAGAAACATGCATGTATAAATAATCAATGCATTTAAAGTAGTCGATGAGATAAAATTAAGCACCAAAAATTATATAAGAGTGGGGTATGGATAATGCCAAAACATTACAAACTTAAACTAATAAGAGAATTCTACAATCTAATTTCATAATACCTTTCTACGAATGGATTTCAAACTAGATCTTGATCAAAGGAAGCAATCATTCATCTTAGATCACCAATAAAGTTATGGAGAGATCTCAGTTGTTGATCACACTCACAAATGTGCAAAATGAGGAGATGGGGATTGGGTTAGGTCTTTTCCAAACCAAGTAAAATGACCCAGATCCATTTGATTTCATTGACATAATAAAAGTTACTCTTTTTATGCAAAATCCTCAAGGAGCCACATAATCAGGAGCCCTTACACTTCAACATCCACTTGGAGGTTCTAACGTAGAAAGGTTGATTAAACTACCTATATTTGGGTAACTGGATGAGGTCATGATGACTCTATTAAGTTGATATAATTAAGGGGTTTTCCATTTGTCCCAAGATATTATAATTTGGATCATTGTGAAAATAATGGCATGAGCCACATGTCTTTCAAATCTTAGTAAATCCCTCCTTTAATATAAATCTATGACACCATCGATCCATTTAGACATATGGCAAAAATATAACATATGCGTAAGTCATGGAACACCATTTGATTCAATTGAGGATGGTTCAGTGCACATTCTAGTAGAATGCATCATAAAATGGTTTTGGAAAACTACCAAGGAGTAATTGATATTATATATCGCATGATACAATTATAAGAGTACTTCAATTATCCTAAGTTTTTGGCATCCAAGCTCACCACCAACATCAAAAAGGTACTTGTAGGTAGCACATAAATATTTCATTACCCTTTTTTTTATTATTAAGCTTCACATAGTGAAAATCTCCACTTAAACCAATCAATGTGATTGTTTCTCTTAATTTTTTCTCATTTCTTAATTTTGGAAGAAGATAAGAAACCAGTGATAAGGGTGTGGTAGAAATACTTGGTTGTTAATATACACATAATCTAGATGAATGTCAAGAAATCTTATTTGGCTTAGAAGGAATAACTTGTAGATAAGAAAGCACTAACAAAGGGGTTGTTAGCAAGATAGTTAGGTGGACTTCCTAGCATGTGCTAGATCTAAAAAGCATAAGCTTGCTAGGAGGTTGTTAATCCACTCTTAATAACAATAAATTTGAAAGAGATAAAAGGTACTTGCATAAATAAAATAAAATGCAATATAAGAAGAAAGTAAAATACTTGTTAAAGAAAATGACAAAATATAGTAAAAATGGGTCACTACTCATGCTAAAGTGGGTGAAGTCAAGATCAAAAAATTAGAAAAGGGTTTGTGAATAGGTAGGAACATAAAATTTTAGGTTTAGTTGGGGTTAAGGGGTTAAAAATAACTTGTTATTTTCTACCACAGTGACCATCATTAGTTGGGTGAACTGTCGATGGCTACGTTGATCATCAATGGTTGGGTAACCGTCGATGGTTGGAGGTGACTGTCAGTAGTTATGCTAACCATCATTGGCTGCCTATGGGTTCTGAAGGTTAATAAAAGAGAAGTTGTAGAATAGGTGAATGGTCTGATAATGGTTTTGTCAAGGATCTAGAAGTTGGGAAATAAGGTGTAGACAGGTCTGATCAGGTCAAGGGCTTATAAATCTAATGAAATAAAGAATAAGTATAATATACCTATAGCTTTTTAGATGGTTGATGGTTGAAAGCTAGGGCAATTTTGTTAGAGTAATAGTAATTTGGCCTCAAAGTAAATTTAGCAGAGGTACAAGTCTATTTTCTTATTGTTGAGTTGTTGAAACAAGACTAGATGCTGGAAAGCTTGAATACTATGTGTAATAATGCTTTTGATAATCCTTGGATCCATTTCACCTCCTATTCCCTTCCTTTTATAGGCAAATAGAGATGGAGGATAAAAGGTTCCCTAAAGGGTGAGGCTGTTGATTTTGATGCTTGAGAGTTTTTTAGCACTACATGAGGCAAACATATTTAATTATGCTTCATTAGCTCACACATAGTTGGTGGTGTTAATAAGGTGAGGACCTGACAGTCGATGGTCAAGCCAACCATCGATGGTTAATATAACCATTATTGGTCAAGTGTCTAGTGGTAAAAGAGGAAAAGGTGAGTTGAAAGAGGTTGGGTAATGGTTAGGTTAGTAAGTTATTGAGTTTGGTTAGCTAAGTAGTTAACTAGACCCAAGGTCTAATAGGTTAGTCAGGGGGTCTAGAAGGGTTAGGTGGTCCTTAAGGTATCCCAAGGCATTTTGACATCTAGTATAGTTTTATAGAGTCTACAATCTATCCATTTTTGGTATGTGACTTTGAATTAACAAGCTACAAAACAAAAATAAATTACTTTGTTGAAGGTCTGTTTACCCCAAGTATGGGAGAAGGTGTTCCCCCTCAAATCAAGAGTTGATGAGGTGAAATCAAAATTGATTTAAGGTTTGATAAGTGGTATATGGTGAGTTATGAGGTTGGTGATAAAAAGTGTGGTTGGGCATTTGAAATGCAAACATGTGCATAAAATGCAACTAAGTTGATAGCTAATATCACACACAGACTAAGGTTACTAATGTTGGTAAAAATAAGGTCAGTTCTAGAAGTATGAATGATAGAGTAACCAATCCACAATGTTGGTCATAGCTGATCGAGTTACTCTATAAGTCTCCTAGATAAGGTCAGTGTTTTTTCAAGTATCCAAGGTAGGAAGTGTTCCCTTAAAAAATGCAAATGATCTAGTCATGCACGATGTGGTGAAAATTTAAATGTTCAACATGACAAGGTTGGTCAGTGTAGTCAAAAAGACCAATGCAAGGTTCATCATGAAATATGTAATTATTTAGGTAAAAATGGCCAACATAGAGGTGGGCATGGTCTAATGGTTGGTTGGAGAAGGGTAATCCCCAAAAATTTTAGGTGGGTCAGAGAAAGGGTAATCTCCAAAGTGGCACTAGGGTGTAGGTGCCTAATTTTTTTAAAAAAAGTCAGGCTTCCTAACCATCGATGGTCAGGGGTCATAAATTTGACCATTTATGGTTACCCTAATCATTGATGATTAGGTTGAAATCCTAAAAGCTCAAAATATAAAAATTTTAAATGAAATTTCATTTTCACTTTTGACATTTTGACCTCCATGCTTTCTGGTAACCTATCAATTGGTTGATTTGGCATTTTGTTGTGAGAAAGTTGACTGAGTATTTTCTAATTTCGTCATTAGTGATTGGTTGAAGGTGTCTATTGAGGTGATCAGTTAGGACTAGATATGTAGGGTGGATGAAAACGTGGCTCAGTAATAGGACATGGGCTCTGACCTCGACAAGGATCGAGGAATGAGGTAGGGAATGTTTTAAAATTGATAGTTGAGTTGATTTGGGTGTGTTGGAGTTGAATTTGGGTATTTATAGTTAGTTAGATAGGTTTTTTATGGGTTTTGACCTAAGTGTAGGTTTTAGGTATGATTTAAAAAATTAGCAGTTGAAATTTGAAATTGGTGTAGGAGTTGGGTTGGTGATGGTTATAAGATAGAAGTAGGTAGTTTTAGTGTTGTTTTGTTGTAGTTTTGAGGTGGGTAGGTTTGAGGGTTTTGCCATTGGAAGTCACACATAGTGATTATCGATGGTTTGACTTGATCATTAGTGGTCGAACACCAAGGTAAAAGGGTTTACCTCATTATCGATGGTTTAGGTAAACCATCGACAATTGAGTGTTTTTAGGAAAGGTTGGTTGTAAAAGATATATGTGAAGATGGTTTCAAATGGTTATAAAAGGTGTGTGGGTTAATTGTTAAGTATAATTAATAATATTTATATGTTTTTGAAATGTTTGGTGGGTAGAGTTAGATGTTGTTTGATAGGTCAGGATAGGGTAATTGTTAAGTAGGATTGATGTTGTGAAACAATTATTGGGTAGAGTGGTGAGAATTTTGTGGGTAACAGTAGATCTTGTTTAAATACTAGAGGTAATGTGGTAGATGTAATGGATTAGTTTGGAATAGGTTGAAGGAGGTGAGTGTAGGTTGATAATGAGGTCAATTTAGAAATGAGCAATTGTGACATGCGTTAACCTTGATTTTTATAGGCACAAGACTAGATCTAGATAAAGGATCAGGTTTTGAGGATCTTTACAAAGATTCATAAAGGGATGACCCAGGATGATTGGATGCATTGGAGGAGGCCAACTGAGGATTCATGTAACATTATCAATGATTACCATGAGATGCAATGATGATCATGACCCTCATCGAGAGATGGGATTTGGCCATGAACACCTTCCTATTATCGATAGGAGAGATAACCATCCCATTGGAGGATGTTCACAAGATTACATGGTTACCTATTCAATGGGAGATTATTTACCATATTGAGATTGAGGAGCAAGATGAGTAGATGGAGTTGTTATATGGTGAGGATCAGGTTCATGCTAGGTGGCATTTAGGTGGTTTTGGTTATGGGCCATTATATCAGAGGTCTCTAGATGAGAGGTGCTTGATGATGATGATGGCAATGTCTATATTACATTACCTAATTTGAGTAGTGGATGATTTCCCTATCTGATGTTGGGTATGTTGGTAGAGATGCTACTTGGGAGGATGCTGTTTGGATGTGCATTGGTCTTACTAGTTTAGATAAATAGGGTGCTTTGGGCATTTTGAGCTCATAGATGATATGAGATTAGTGTGGGGTTTGTGCTCTAGTATTGGGCATACGAACACATTCAACTTTTGAGACCATTGGGGCTACCATGGGATGGCTCTGCTTAGGCAAACTATAGATTAGGATTCTTATGATAGAGAGGATATTATGCTTTGATAGGAGCAGGTGGAGAGATGAGGGACATTGACTAGTTTAGAGATGCATTAGAGGGTTTGGTTGTGGGTGACATCATCTAGAGGCCATGTATGGGCTAGCCTAGGTGGGCCTTCTATAGCTATCACACTCTATATTTATAGAGTTTGAGGTTGATATATGGGAGGAGAGAGGGTGAGACTGAGTTCATCCCATTCAATAGAGTTCAGAGGTAGTATGGCCTTATGCAGGGGATTTTAGCTCCTTTCCTAAGCTACAAGAGGGAAGATGCAAAGTTTTTATTACCTGAGCCATAGCCAGCAGATGTAGTATTAGACCATGAGGAGCTGCCTATGAGAGCAGGTGTTGATGATTCTAGTGTTGTTCAGGTCTATGTTGTATGGTACTAGGCCATTTATGTAATGCTCAATTTTGGATGGGATGATGGGGGCCAGTAGGCCATGGATGTGGATCTAATTGGAGCATAGGTGCAGGGTGGTGGTCAGGATGGACATGTAGTGGTAACACTAAAAGCTGTACAAGCTCAGATTATAGGTTTACAAGGATATGTGGCCACATTACAAGGACATATTGTGACTTTGTAGGGTTAGGTTCCCACTGTTATAGCAGAGAGAGATCAAGTGAGGACCTCCCTAGGTTTGGTGGCCTAAGAGAGGGATACATTGAGGTAGAGGGTAAGAATATTGGTATCACCAGCAAGAAGGCCACCTGGTATGATTGCTATGGCATGATACTCAGCCACAGTAGAGGAGTTAAGATATTATGAGGCCATAATAATAGCATAGTGTCCAGAGTAGTCGAGATGGGGAGAGTATAGGGAAAGTTTAGCTAGTGGACCAGTTGCGGTGACTCCAATGTAGTGGGCCTCTAAAATGAGTGGACATGTAGACATCTTAGGAGGAATAGCACCACATGGTAGTGTAGGTGTAGGAGCAAGAAGGGCCAGTGGTAGTGGTGCCCCAAGGGCGTGATATATGATATGTTATATAGGTGTAGATGTACATGATTTTGATACCGACCTACATGTTGATGATGCAAGAAATACATGAGAGAGAGAGAGAGAGAGATTTATACATTATTACATGTATTATTTATTTGATGGTGTGTGTGTGTGTGTGAGTGTGTGTGTGTGTGTGTGTGTGTGTGTGTGTGTGTGTGTGTGTGTGTGTGTGTGTGTGTGTGTGTGTGTGTGTGTGTGTGTGTGTGTGTGTGTGTGTGAGAGAGAGAGAGAGAGAGAGATATGTTCATGGTTCATGGTTCATGGTTTTGATGTTTTATGTTGGTTTATGCTTTATGAGATGTGTACTCTATAGCTTTAGGCATGTGATGACTTATGGATGATGTTTTTGTTTTGTTCATGGATATGATGATGAATGGTTCAATTATGGTTATTGATGTGTTTTATGATATGATGTTTATATAATGTTTAATGTTTTGATCATAGATAGATATATGATGTGGTTCATGAAATGGTTCATGATTGATTTTTGTTGTTCATGATCATGGAGATGTAATGTGATTATGGTTAAGGATGTAATGAAAACACATAAAGTTAGTTAGTTAATAAACTAAAATTAGGAAAAAGAAATGAGAATCATGAGACATATGTCTACATGAACCATGATAAGAGGGTAAAGAAAAAACACAATGTTTTTTCATTGGTAAAGACCTAACAAAACTGAAGTTAGATTGGCTTAATGAACTTAAGCCTTTTGAATGATTCGCATCAGCATTCTTTAGTTGATAAAATGGTGTCTTGATCACATTGTGTCAAGTAAACTCATAATCCCTTGATTTAAAGATGGTATAAAGGGGAGATAGGTAGATGGGTTTGACAGGTAAGGTAACCTTATGTGGGTTAGTTTTCCCCTTCTATAGATGACCTAATAACCAAATTAGATAAGTATATGTCTTAATTTTAGGTGTAGATTGATCAATGCAAGAAGTCCATTAACGATACATATGAAAGCTGATTGTAGCTTTCTTGGGATAGCTTGTTCTATTTTGATTTAAGGTCTTTAGTTGTTTTTGTTTTTTAATAGGCTTGTGAATCTGATCAATGCAAGAAGCTTTAAATGATTGATTTTGACCCATATGACTTAGCCATCCTTCAAGGGAGTATTCTAAGTTTGTTTCTTTTGCTAGCTGTCCTTCAAGGGAGCAGTCTATCTTTTAAGCAATTTTAGTTTTTTGGGCAGTTGTCTTTCAAGGGAGTAGTTTTTTATGCTAGAGACATGTGACCCAAGTAATATTATGGTATCCCAATTGTTTTGATGCAAGGTTATAGACATGGATGAGTCTAATTAGGCTTAGAGGTTTAACTTTATGGGGGGGGGGGGGAACTCTTAGCACAAGAAGGTAATGATAGGTAAAAGGGGTGGTGAAAAATAAAAGATCATGGGATTCTGTATTGTTTAGAGATGAAAAGTGTCCATGAGAACCATGCCATGGGTAGAGTCATGGTACCCATATTAATAATTAGGTAATGACTATGGAAGAAAATCACATGGTTCTATGTCGTAATCGGTTGTCCTCAAAAGGAGAGGGATAGGTAGGTGTGAGGGTGAAAATCTCAAAAATCAAGGGATGAGCTTAAGTTAGACTAGAAGATGAGTTTGATCATTTTTTTTAACAAAATAAAGGATGTGAATGAAAATAATTAAGAGGTTCAGGTTCTGGTTTGCCTTTGAGAGAAGATAAATTATAAGCTTCTAATCCATACTTATGGGTTATGATGTAGGGTCTAAGCCAATTGAAAGTGAACTTGCCTCTTTTGTTTTTCTCCATATTATTTACATGTTGGTTTTATTTTAAGATGAGGTCTTTAATATTAAATTCTTGTTCTTTTAGGTGTTTGTTATAAGCACACTTGATTCATTCTTGGTAGACACAAAGATGGTTAAGTGTTGTCAGGTGTTGTTTGTCAAGTATCTCAAGTCGTGCTAGATGTTCTTGATGATAGTCACTTTTAGAAATGATCTCCTATAAAGATATGTGAAGAGAGAGAATCTAGACTTTGAGAAGTAAGATTGCCTCTGCTCCAAAGACTAGAGAGAAAGGGGTAGCACCCGTAGAGGTTCAAATGCTAGTATGATAGGCTCATAAAGTGAAAAGAATGTGCAAGTACCAATCCTGACCTGAAGAACTAACTACTTTGGTCAACATTTTGTTAAGGGCTTTGTTAGAGGCTTCTACCTATCTATTTGCTTATGGATGGTAGGGTGAGGAAAAGCTTAAATTGATGGAAAATGCATCATAGAGACCTTAGACTTGCTTATTCTTGAAATATTTACGATTATCAATGATGATTTTATGGGGAACACCAAAATGATAGATGATATTATGGTTGATGAAGTCAATAATCTTGTCAGCTTTAGCTGAGATAAAAGGAATGGATTTCACCCACTTGGTGAAATATTGATGGTGGTAATGATGGATTGGTGTCATTGTGAATAATGAGGATTGATTTCCCTAATGAGATCAAGTCCCTATTATGAGAAGGACCAATAGTCTTTGGATAATTGAAGGTCATAGGCAGGTTGAAGGTAGGTCAATAGTAGCCAAGGTGAAGGATACATTTAGCGATAGCTAGGCCACTAAAGTGTCCCTACAAATTCAATCATGTATGTCCCTGATAACATGGGAAGCTTCATGACTATATAGACAATGGAGAAGGAGATCATCAAAGCCATGCTTGTAAAGGATTCCCCATAGTATGGAATATCAAGAGGTACTTTGAACAAAGGTTCTTTGGGCATTACTAGAGAGGTTGGGAGGAACGATGTCGAGGTTAAGGTAGTTGAAGGTTTGCTTATAACATATGTCAGATGGAGATGATTCCACTCTCTAGATGGTAGGAAGGTTAGAATGGATATAATATGGGGTGATAAAATGATGGATGATAATAAAGAGTTCAGATTTGGAAGGTTGAGATGGGATTTGGGAAGTAAGGGAAGCCATTGTATCTGTAAACTTGTTGGTAGATCATGGAACAAATTGGATGAGGTAATAATCAAATGATGATAAGATTACATCTATAAGTTGTTTTTACTTTTACAAGATATCATTCTTACATTATTAACATCCATTGAGCTAGTTGACTATAAGTTGGGAATCGCCAAAGACACTAATGGTCTTAATTCCCAAGGCGGTTTAGATACCTATGATAAGGGATTCATACTCAGCCACATTTTTGGTGCTTTCAAAGTCAAGTTTAAAGGAAAGAAGAATAGGTTTACCATCAAGGGGAATGAAGATCACTCTGGCACCCCTACCACATTGGCATTTAGAGCCATCAAAGAACATAGTCATTTGGTAGGTGGGGTCCTCTTGAGAAAGAGTCATGATGGACTCATCAAGAAATGCAAGAGGATGTAGTTGGTTTTCTAGTAGAGGAGCTTTGGCTAATTGGTTAATAATGACTTGCCCTTTAATCAACTTTTGCTAAAGGAATTCAACATCAAACTCAACTAGGAGTATTAACCACTTAGCCATATGCTGGCTTTGGTATGGTTTAGAGTGCATATACTTAAATGGGTCAATGTTAGTGATGACATAGGTTTTGTGATTAATAAAGTAATGAAAATTTTTGGAAGCCACAAATACTAAGGTGAGGCAAACTTTCTCAAGATGGGTGTACCAAGTCTCATACTCCATAAGTGTTTGACTTATGTAGTAGATAGCTTGATATTTGTGTTGTTCATCATGGTGAGTGAGCATTGCCCCTAAGGAATGGTCAGTGTTAGATATATAAAGGTTGAAGGTCTTTCGGAGGCATAAGAACATGTGGAGAAAGAAGGTATTATTTGAGTGAATCAAAGGCTTGTTGGTAGTCTTTAGTCCACTTAAAAGATGTGTCTTTCTTAAGGAGATGGTGAAAAGGTTAACATATATCTAATAATTAAGAGATGAAGCAACAGATGGATTGGAGCTTCCCCTATAGGTTGTGGAGTTACTTGAGGTGAGTTGGAGGAGGCATCTCTAAAATTTCTCTAACTTTGGCAGGGTCTAATTCAATTCCTCGAAGAGAGAAGATAAAGCTAAGAATCCTTCCAGAAAGGATCCCAAAAATATATTTCTTAGGGTTGAGTCTATTGTACAAACGGATTAAGTGTTTGAATATGATAGTGAGAACAGCTAGGTGATCCTTATAATGTTTAGATTTACCAAGGAGATCATCCACATATTCGTCTATGATTTTATGGATTAGATCATGGAAGATGTAGGTCATGGCACACTAGTAAGTTGTTCCAACATTCTTTAGACCAAATGGCATGACTTTGTAGTAAAAGGTTCCCCATAGGGTGATGAAAGAGGGTTTATGTTTATCCTTGGAGGCAATCAATATTTGATTATATCTGAAGAAACTATCCATGAGAGATTACATCTCATGGCCAGTTGTAAGATCAATAAGTTGGTCAATGTTAGGCAAAGGAAAGTCATCCTTTGGGAAAGTGAGATTAAGGTCATGAAAGTTGATACAAAGGTGAAGTCCCCTTGTGGGTTTGGTAATGGAAACAATGTTATAAACCCATTGAGGATAATCAATGGGTTGGATGAAGTCAAAAAATAAGAGACATTGAAGTTCCTCTTTGACTAAAAGGGTGATGCGAAGGTGCATCTTGTATACACATAGTATGTTCACATTTGTATTGATTGTTGACACTTCGTATCTTGAAGGAACCTACTGAGTCTCAATCTCTTTGATTGCATGCCTTAAGGGGTACATCGAGAAATGGGTGGGTAGACCTTTAGTACTTCATAAGATTGTTGTTCCTTTTTCCATTTACATCTACACTCTTGCCTCTTAAAACCTTGAACCCTAAGCTTATTTCTCTCTTTCCTATCTATTCCCACCATTTGTCATTATTTATCCCTCATTTCTTACTTTATTTCCATTTTTACTTGTTAAATAAGCTAGGTCAACTTGGTTGAGCTAGCTTATTATGGGGATACATTCCCTTTCTTTGTTGCTTTTCATCCTGACTGAGCTAGCACAAACATTAGGCATTAGCTCGATAAATGTGCTAAGTCAACCTAGCACAATTGACAAGTCTAAAATTATTTAGGGTGAGATATTACTATATATACAAGGTCATTCCTTACCATTTCATAATAGAGTTGAATTAAGTGAAGAAGTGTGAACGAACATCTTCTTATTAACCATTCTACTTGAGGAATAAAACTTTAGGGTTCAATACTTTCTTTTGGAGCTTCAATCTTGTCTTATGGATAAGTCTTTTATATGCTTAGGTAGGTCACGAAGCCTAGAGCTGATTTATCTTGGTTGTCCTTACAAGCCACAACAATATCTTATGAAGCACCATTGGCCAAGGGAGAGGTTGAGACTTGACAGGTTCATCTTCAAAGGTAAGTATTCCTAACTTTATTTCTCCTTTGTATGAGTAGATAGATAATGCAGTATGAATTATTCTCTCCCATGTATTAGGATTATGTATACATTGACATGAGTATATGTCTCCTATACATGTTTAGTTTAGTTTTTATTTACTTATTTTGTTCTAACCCCTACTTTGTGCCACAAGCTTTGGTGAACACTAGATTAGTTTACTTTTCTTATTATTAGATTAGTTTACTTTCTTGTTTATTATCATAAGTGAATACAGAAACCATATTACTCTTTTAGGTTTGTTTTGTGATTGTGTTAGACTATAGGCTTTAGAACCCTACCTAGCATGATGTGTTCTAATAGATGATACAAGTGATCCCCTAATCATGTCTAGTGGATCCTCATATTGGTCATGTTCCTGCTTAACAAGTGTGTGCCCCAATCAGAAGTGTAGTTATGATCTATCTTATCTGATCCAAGATTGATTCAAGCACACCATGTAATTTTGATTACATACACATCCTACGAAGCTTTTACCGAATATGCTTAGCGTAAGGATGGGGGACAATGTTGTGAAGGGCTATGGAAGGGTCAATTCCAGGTATATCCTGATAGGACCAAGCAAATGTCATGCTACGGTCATGAAAGAAAGAAGGGTAATATTATTACTCTGTAGAATCTAAGGATTGACCAATCTTGACAATATGAGGGTTATCTTGAGTAACCAAGTTGACATCGATGGTTAATTTGTTCAACATGGTTTGGTTATCAAAATGAAGAGATTTATGGATAAAAGAATCCCCCACACCAAGGTAGGTGAGAATATAATCATTGTCCTAATGTTGGATGGTGTTAATCATAGGAGAATCATTTTCTACTATTTTAGGATGGATGACAGGAAGGGTTTTAGTTTGACCTTCATTTTAATAAGTCAAAGGGCCCAAACTAATAGTATTGATTAAAAAAAAAGATAAGTGGGACAATATCAAAATCCTTTGACTTCAAAGGAGATGGGGTTGGTGAGGATGGGATATTTTCCTCAATGGTGGCAATGGATTTTAGTGAGGTGGGTTCTCTAGTGGTATGAACCCAAGGCCAAATAACTCATGAGGTTTTTGGGTTTTTATGGAAGGTAAATCATGAGGTCCATGCTCATAATAGCCTAGGCCAAATCCCTTCAAGGCACACCTATGAAGGTTTAACTTGGTAAATTTCAATTTTTCAAGATAGGAGAAGTCAGAGATGATTGGTTGGGTGACAGAGGTATTGGTGGAAGCAATAAGTGGTGATCAAGTCCCCTATAGATTAAGTTGATTTGATGGTTGGGAGGCCTGAAAGGGATGATGGTTTCAATGTTGGGGTCATAACTAGGATCATGGGTGAGGTTCCTATACTCTTGATGAGTAGGGAAAGCATCCAAAGCTAGAAGATGATACTCCCCCAGTGAGAGACATTAGAATGTACATTCCAAGGGGTCCTCTATAGGGATATAGGAAGAAGGTATAAATGAGTTAGTGAAAGCTTCATCGATGGTAGGGGTGGAGATGTTGTTAGTTTTGGTTGATGAAGTAGTGTTGTTACTAGTTGGTGATGAGGTGGATGAAGGAGGAAGAAGAACATTGTTGGGTTTATATGTCATGTTTCATGAGGCAAAAGGACTAGGGTCACCTCCTATGGTAACAACTTGACCTTCATGTTCAAATTTGACACATCAGTGTAAGGTAGATGGGACACAACTCATGGCATGGATCTAAGGGCATCCAAGTAAAATGTTGTATTGGAACTTTCCCTCTATAATGTAAACGAGTTTTAAAATTGTGTGAGGTCCCAAGTGGATGTGGAGGACAACTATCCCCAAGGTAGTGGCCATAGTATTATTGAAGGAGTGGAGGCTCGATGCAAGTTTTGACATGATATTCTTAGGTAGTTGGAGTTGGTCATAAGAATGAGAGGAGATGATGTTAATACTATTTCCTCCATCAATCATCACATTTTTTATGTGGGTTTGATTGATATATGTAGTAATGAAGAGGGGAGGATCAGGATCTTTAGAATGGATATAAGGTATTTCTAAATCTTGGAAGGTAACAAAGGTAGAAAGTTGAAGGGCTTTGAAAAAGGATGTAATAGGTTAAGGATCTTCTGGTTGAGCCTCTACAGATTGTAAGGCCTCTATCAATGCTTGTCAGTGATGGGGTGAGGTATTGATTAGTTCATAAAGACTCATCTTCATCGATGTCTGGTGAAGTTGTTTTACAACCACTCATTGAATGGATTTGGAAGGGTTAGAAGGTGAGGCACCCAAAATGTATATTTTGGGTTTTAGAGAAGGTGAAGGTAAAGGTGAGGGTGCTTGGTTTTAGTTGGAATGTTGAGAGGGATAAGGGTAGGTCCATGGTATGGACACTTTTAATTTTCCCTTATCCTTTTTTGGGGCCTGAGATAGGGTAACCATATGGATAGTGTGGATTAAGGGAGGTGTTGGGCTAGATGGTTGCTTTGATTCCTCCTCACTTTCAAATGAGAGTGGAGGAGTAGGTAAACATTGGATAGGTTAAGTTGGTGGTTGGGTTGGTAATGGGCTCAAGGGAGGTTCATCTGATAATATAGCATCCTTATCCCACAAGTTATGGAAAAGTGTTTGTAGAGCTTTGTAATTCTCTGTATCATGTCTAGGAGTCCTATAGTATGAGAAAATCAAATTGTTATTAAACCATGATGGTTTAGGATGTGAGGGTCGAAAGGTTTGATGGGTGGTAGGGTTAAGGAAGAGGTTTACAACCTTTGTAGAATGGTCAAATAAGATTCGATCAAAGGTGTTGAGGGTGTTGGGTTTTTGGCTGTAGGAGTGGGAGCCTTCTTAAGAGTAGGCTTTATCATAGAAGTTATAGGTGGTGGAATGGTTTTGGTTGGGGTTGTTTGGTCATGGTTGGTTTGGAGATGGAAGATTTAGATGTGGATGGTGAGGGTTTGATGATAGGTATGAAGGTAGAGGTAGCTAGGTTAGTTAAGAATGATGGGGATTTTGTTGTTTTGGTAGAGGTAGGTGTAGGTAGAGTAAAAGGAGAAGGTTTACTAGATGAGGAATAGGTAATGGGGATAGTAGAGGGATGGGGTCCTAAGATGGAAATTAGGTGGGAAGGAGTTGGTATGGGTCTATTAATAGATAGTTTGAATGGTTCCACCTTTTTGATAGGTTTAGTCAAGGTTTTCTTCAATGGACTAGATGGGGTCAAGTCCAACTTCAAAGATGGGTGAGCTAGGCTAGGTGTAGGAAGTATTCCTAGATTCTTGATGGGTTTGGTTAAAGAGGCATAGGGTGATTTGAAAATTTTAGATGAAGGTGGGTTGGATGGTTCTCTTATAGTTTTGGAGGGAGAAGTATCTGGTGAAGGTATTAAGGTAATGATGGGTTTGATGGTAGATAAAAGTGAGGTTAAGAGTTTTTATTTGTTTTGGTAAGGGAGCCCAAGACAATGCCAAAAAGTGGCTCTATTTAGGTTGGGTTGAGAAGTAAACTCTAGACTTTGGACCAATCTAGAAAAAGGATTATAAATGGGTTTGATTCCTTGGTCATTGGTTTCAAAAGGTAAGCCCTTGGGTGGAGGTGAGGAAAGGATTAGTCATCTATGTTCTTGGTAGGAGGTTTCAAGGTTTGGGAGGAATTTTCCTCCATGTAAGGTGTGGGTAAGATAGTCTCTTCCTTTATAGTGGTTTCTAAGGAGGGAGTGGTTGGTTCCATGGTAGGTAAGGAAGGTGTGATAGTGTCAATTTAAAAAAGTTGGTTGCTTCCTTTGTTTGGATGTCTAAAGGAATGGAGGGTGATTCAACCACTTCATTAGGTAGAGTGGGTGAAGAGATGGTTGAAACAATGGTTGCCTCCTTTGGTATTTCTATCAAAGGAGATGTAGATAGGTCCATGGTCTCATCGAGTAAAGAAAGAGAGGTGGTTGCTTCCTCTGTTTGGATGTCCAAAAGAATAGTAGGAGAGTCTACCACTTTAATGAGTGGAATGGAGGAAGGGGTAGATGAGGTAATGGTCTCCTCAATGATAGGTTCACTAATAATGGCATTAACCATATGGACCTCATGAGCGTGAGATGATTTTGGTTTATTATCATCATAGTTGGTGGAAGGGGCATGGTTGGGAAAAAGTTTATGAGAGATGTCAAGGGATTGATTTAGAGGTGCATTGGGATTATAAAACACAAGTTCTCCCTTATCAATTATGTTTTGGACAATAGTTTTAAAGGTATTTCACCTACTAACATCATGTCCAATGGCACAGTGGAAAGCACAAAAATCATTCTCATTGTACTAACCAGGTGTAGGGCAAGAGGCATCAAATTATTGGGGAGGTTTTATTAAAGGAAGTTGTATGATATTTTCTTTGATTAATTTATCCAAAACTAAATCATAAGACTCCCCTATCAAATTATATTATTTTGGGGCAACTCAGTTTTGGTTTTAGTTTCGTTGGTTCAAAGTGTTAGAGGAATTGGTTGGGTTGGTTGACATTTGGTGGTGGAGCAGTTTTAAGGACAACCAAGTTGGTGGATGACTTTAATTTGGTATAAGGATGGTTAGGTTGATTGGTAGTTTTGGTAGAGGAAGGTCCATTAGATTTAAATCTAGAATTTTTGTTTCGTAGTTTTAATTTTCCCTCATCAATGGCTTGGATTTCTAATTTTTATGCCATGGTGAAAGCCTCATTAAAAGTTTGAAAAGTTTGAAATTGAAGAGTAGGGGAAATGTTTTTGGCACAAACCCTATATAAGAGTTCAATCAACCTAGGTTGGGGTAAGGAGAAAAAAATTTAGTTGATAAGACCTCTCCATCTAACTATGAAATCAAAAATTGATTCATCATCAAATTGCCTAATGGAGTAGAGGTCAGTAATATAGACCTTTATAGATATATTAAATGAAAAGTGATCTAAAAAGATTTGGGCAAGTTGAGAAAAGGAAAATATGGAGTGCTTGGTGATAGCACTATACCAATCTAAGGTTGTTCCAAATAAAGACATGGGGAAGGTACGAAGGAGAAGAGCATCGTCATATGTAATCAAATAAAAAGAATAGTGAAATGCTCTCAAGTGTTGTTGGGGGTCCTCCTTGCTTTGGAACTTGGAAAACTTGGGTAGTTCCCATTGAGTAGGATAAGATCAAATAGGAATGGATGGATGGATAGGTTCATTTTAGATTTGATCATAAGATAAAAGGTTATGGGCCTCAGAGATAGATGACTCTAGGTTGGTCATTTTGTCCATTAACATTTTGACCAAATTTGTTTGAAGTTGAGAAGCTCCATAATTGGATGGTAAGTTTGGTTGAGGTTGGGTGGTAGAAATATATGGATAATAGGTAGAGGGTTGAGAAGATACCACATATTGGTATGTGGTCATTGTAGATTGGCATGGTGCCACATAAGGGTTGATGGGCACTTAATGTTGGGTAGAAAGTGTTATGTATCCTTGTGGATTAGGAACATATTGGTAATATGTTATGGGTATCTTTTTTGGGATTGATATGGGTTGATTTGGAGGTATGGATGGGCTGGTAGATGGTTGCAGTTGAACATTAACTCATGTGATAATAGGTGGAAGGGTAGGAGGTATCAAAAGTACCAAATTTTGAAGAGGGGTGGAAATTGGTGGATTGCTAGTAATAATGGGAATGGTGGAAATAGGGGTAGAAGATACCCCCATGGTGGATGAGGTATGGGTAACAAGAGGTGAGGTTGATCCTATGTTAGAGGTATTGGTTGGTGTAGGAGGTGTTTGGCTATTGGTTGGGATGTTGGATTGGGTTTGGGTGGTGGTAGTGGGTTGGATATTGTTGGAAGAATATTCTTGGGTGATCAAAGGTTGGGTATAGGTAACACTAACCATAAGAGGGAGAGGTATACCATATGGTGGATCCGTAGGAAGAATCAAATCAATAGGGGTGCGGTAAGATAAGGTGTTAAGGTAATGCTAAAGGGCCACGGGGTTGTTATCAAGGAAGGTAGTGAAATCCACATCACCCTCAATAACTATTTAAGGCATGGTAGGAGGGGAAGAAAGATGAGGATAACTCTCAACATCTGAAGTATACTCCATGGAAGAAGAGGAAGAGGAAGATGGTGGTTCTTGGTTGGTTTATTCCTCAATTGTTGTCTAGTAAAGACCATGAGAGGAATAGAAAATAAATGATGAAAACTCACACCTCAAACAAAAAACAAGCAAAAGGAAAAGAATCTCAAGACAATCCAAACATACACTACAAGTGCATTTAAAACATAGGATTCTTTTTAGATCGCTTTTGGCTGATGCCTTAGAAAGTGTGAAGAATAAAATTGGTTTGTAGATTAGGTACTAAAGAGGAAATCTAAGGTTGGTTTTAGGTGCTAAAAAAGAAGAATCTATATTGAACATTAGTACGTGGCTTGATACTAGGGCCTACCCCCTCACTTCACACATCACAATGATAAGGGTGTTAGACAAAATATACTAAATTTAAGAGTTTATACTCAACCAAAGAGTTGAGTTGGTTCTCCCCTTGGTAATTACCTCCAAGTAGGATTGCTGAGAAAGGGTAAGGTTTACCGCTAGGTGATGAAATCCTAGTCGGGCCTTGTCTCAAGTTTGTTTTGATGTATTGATTGATTATGTGGTTTGGTAATGTATGTGATAACAAGAGTGAAATTACGATCGATTACTTTGCTTTTAAGTTACTAAATGAACTAAAACAAGTAAGCAAACAATGTGTGCAAGGTTTATTTTAAGCCCAAAAGAAATTTTAGATTTCTTTGTATGAGAAAAGAATAAAGGAAGAAAGGGGAAACTAGATGATGCTCGGGTTCCATCGGGTGTGCCAAAATGTTTCTCTTAATTTCTACTCATTTCTTAATTTTGAAAAAAGATAAGAAACTAGTAATAAGGGTATGGTAGAAATACCTAGTTGTTGATGCATGCATAATCCAGATGAATGTTGAGAACTCCTCTTTGGCTTGGAAGGAATAACCAGTAGATAAGAAATCACTAACAAAGGGGTTGTTAGCAATATAATTGGGTGGACTACCTAGCATGAGCTAGGTCCAATAAGCATAAGCTTGTAGGAGGCTATCAATCCACTCTTAATAATAATCAAGTTGAAAGATATAAAAGTAAGGTACTTGCATAAAGAAAATGAAATGCAATATAAGAATAAAATTAAATGCTTGTTAAATAAAATGACTAAATATAGAAAATACAGGTCAATACTCATGCTAAAGTGGGTGAAGTTAGGTTCAAAAAATTAAAAAAGGGTCTATGAATAGGTAGGAACATATAAAGTTAGGTTTGGTTAGGGTGAAGGGGTTGAAAATAACTTGTTGTTATTTTATACCACAGTGACCATCGATGGTTAAGTTGATCGTCGATGGTTGGGTAACTATCGATAGTTGGAAGTGACTGTCAATGGTCGTGCTAACCATCAACAGTTTCTTGTGGGTTCTGAAGGTTCCTAAAAGAGAAGTTATAGAATAAGTGAATGGTCTGATAATGGTTTTGTTAAGGATTTAGAAGTTGGGAAACAAGGTGTAAATAAGTATGATCAGGGCAGGGGGTTATAAATCCAATGAAATAAAGAACAAGTTTAATATACTTGTAGCTTGCTAAATGGCTAATGGTTGAAAGTTGGGGTGATTTTACTAGAGTAATAGTAATTTGGCCTCAAAATAAAATTTGACAAAGGTTTAGGTCTCTTTTGTTGTTGTTGAGTTGTTGAAAGAAGACTAGATGCTAGAAAGCTTGAATACCTATGTGCAAGAATGCTTGTGATAATCCCTAGATCCATTTCACCTCCTATTCCCCTCTTTTTATAAGCAAAGATAGATAGAAGATAGAAGGTTCCCTAGAGGGTGAGGCTACTGATTTCGATGCTTTAGAGTTTGTTAGCACCATATAAGGTGAAAATATTTAATTCTACCTCATTAGCTCACACACAACTGGTGATGTGTTAAGAAGGTGAGGACCTGACTGTCAACGATCAGGTTAACCATTGATGGTTAAGCTAACCATTAGTAGTCAAGTGTGTAGGGGTAAAAGAGGTCAATGTGGGCTAAAATAGGTTGGGTAATGGTTAGGTTAGTAATTTATTAATTTTGGTTAGCTAAGTAGCTAACTAGACCCAAGGTCTGATAGGTTAGTTAGGGGATCGAGAAGGGTTAGGTGGTCTTTAAGATATCCTGAGGTATTTTGACATCTAGTACAGTTTTCTAGTGTCTACAGTGACTATAAAATTTTGATCTACTATTGCCCTCACAAACATCACATGGACAAAAACATGGTAGTATTATGAGAAATTTGGGTATTTTAAATTCATGGTGGCTAGAAGCCCTAGCTTTGATTAGAACACACCCAAGAATCCCACAAGATATCATGCAGTATTTAGGACAATAAGCTTCAGTCACCAAACTACATAATGACATTCAAATTAAATTCCATGAGTTGTCCACTCCACATGTGACTCTGATGTCATTCTTTATTTATATGATAGAATCATAGGATAAAGTATATAAGCAAACAATCTTAACTACAAGGTCAATTCCACCTCTGCAAGTTATTCCTCCATAGGCATAATAATCAGATACAAAACAAACACCACCATAATAACCAACACAACCAAATGCCCCACTATAATAGCCCAGAGCTACACCACCATAGCGGATAAAAGAAAAAATAAGGCATCTACACGACAAGCCTTGCCACCACAATCAAAGAAAAGGATGCAACAAATAAAGTTCTGATTGGATAATCCTATGGTTTTGAAGATAGCTAGTGAGTGCGATCTACGAGAGATGGGATTCAATGAACATGAACTTATCAAATATATGTTGGAAGATATCAGGAAGGAGGTTTATGAGAAAGAGGTGGAAAATGAATTCTTCTTCTGGAAAGTAGTGTGCACTTGTATATTGAAAAATCAAGTACAAAAAGAACTATAGGTTGAAAGTACTCAAGCACATCCATCTATTCTTGTGGATACTATAGGTCAGGAAGCAACTCGATGTAAGTTGGGGGTAGAGATATTTCCAATATATTTAGTCATAAGATCATCAACTACACAGATGGTGTATCTACCAGAACAAGACAGTCCTACATAGCCCTTGTTCTAATGACTACATACACACCCCAATGCCAAACCATCATAGAATGTACATGAAAGGATGGTGTATTTAAATGAACCTATGGGAGCAAGTGGTGAGTAATAGTCCCAAGTAACATAAAAACAATCCCAGCCTCGAGTTATAAAGAATCAAAAAGAGACCCTCACTCCTCTCATTAGATCTAAAAAAAATAAGCTTATTCACAAAGGTCAGGTTATTGAATCAGAGTCATTTAAACATACTAAATCAAAAATTGAGTTGGTAGATGTGGAAATTATTAAGGAACCCCAGAACACAACTATGCCAGATCCAACAGAAGAATAAGAAACTGTGTAGGACACACCAGATCCTGAGGATGTGAAAAAGGAAGAGGAGAGGAAGCAAAAAAAGGAAAAAGAAAAAAGAAATAAGAAAGAAGGGATAAAACAAATAACTGTGCAAGAAGCACAACACACACACAACAATAAATTTCACAGAAATAACAATAAAAGTAGCAAGCTCAAGAAAAAGAAAGATAAAATAAAGTTGAGGAAGCATAGGATACATAGAAGTAGGCAAAAGACGTTGAGGCTACAAGGAAGAAAGTTGAGGAAGCAGAAGTTATGTAGAAGTAGCCTGAAAAAATAGAGGCAAAGAGGAAAGAACAAGAGGAAGCCCATCAAGTATAACAAGAGGCACAAGTTGTATAAAAAAAATAGGTGGAACATGAAACACAAGCCAAGTTTCCTAAGGAACAACATAGGCACACAACAAAACACAAGAAACTCAAGATAAAGCTAACGTTGAAGTGAAGTCTAAAGCTAAGGTTGAGGTAGATGTTCAAGCCAAAGCTCAAGCTGACACTAAGGCTAAGGCCAAGTAGTAATCCAAGTGCAAGCTAAAGTAGATGTTAAGGCTAGGGTCAAAGTTAAAATTTAGGCCAAGAGGGATAGGGAGGCTAAATAATAGGTAGAAGTAGAGAGTGCAACCCAAATGAAGGCCACAAAATAATCATCACAACCCAAATTATACATCTCTAGTTAGTGGTTATGGGATGTCCCTACAACATCAACTTGGTGAAACACTTTTTTGCTTTCATTGGCTCAATTTACACCACCCCCTATAATACTAACAACCACCTCCATGACACTTACTACCCCACTGCAATGGAAACATCTTTGGATGTGACCAAACTACCACTATTAAAGCATATTGAAGGTGCAGTTGTGTTTTAAGAGTCGATTGCACAGAAGGGTTCAAACTTGGAGCATGAAGTTCTCTGGCTATGCAAGGAAAAAGATGAAGTAGAGGATCAGTTGGAAAAGACATGACAATTGATAAATAACACTTGTCCCACCTTAGTTACATAGGTACTAGGTGATCAAGTAATGTTTGAGGATAAATAATTCATTGTTATATTGACGTAACTTACAAAGGATTGGGCGGTCACACAAAAAGTGATAGCATTATGCACATAAGGGAAAGTTATCAGAAATGAAATAGAAATTATATATAAACTCATTGAAGAATATGAGTAGGTCTTAAAAACTTTCATGCAATAGGCCAAGTAGATAACCCAAGATATGTTGAATTGGAGACAACATCTCAATCAATCCTTGGCTACCGCCAAACCTAAGTTTTCCACTGTAGATAAATCTAAAATAATAATGGATGACCAAATGGATAATGCAACATCAATGAGTAACACACTTAAAAAACTTATTGATTCCAAGGATGTTTCCATGTAGAAGCTACAAGTTTAACATAATGAAATAATGAGCAACACCTTTGCGGCCATTCGAGCCCAAAGGACTGCAGATAGATTGGATGATATCATATTAGATATCTAGCTCAAGTTATCCAATGTCAAAGCACTACTCACCATTTTAGATGATGAAGATGTGAAAAACATGACAGTGATTTAGATACCTATATGCATTCTAATTACCATGGTGCACAGAGTATTCATAGATTAGAAAATGTTTAAGTAGGATATATCTCAAGCTGATCCGACTATTGCCCAAATAATAGATGAGCCTCAATTCATTCCTCTGCAATAGGTCCCTAAATTTTGTAGAAGAAAAAGTTGGATGCAAAGGC
Organism: Torreya grandis; assembly: GCA_037957365.1. Classification (NCBI taxonomy): domain Eukaryota; kingdom Viridiplantae; phylum Streptophyta; class Pinopsida; order Cupressales; family Taxaceae; genus Torreya; species Torreya grandis. Next base: position 1,556,280 of record JARHVA010002599.1, read on the forward strand.
ATGGTTTGAACAACAACATCCACCATTGGGTATACCAAAACCTAGTGGGTTTGTAGCCGAGCAAATACAACAACTTCCACAACAGCCCAGTCAAAGTACTCCACTGCCACAATAGTATGTAATACACACTCCAAATTTATGATTTCAATAATTTTGTAATTTTTGTAAGATAACCTAAACATTATGAGTGGGGACAAACTGGTTGAAAACTCGTAAAGGGTGGCCACCTGGTTAGGCTAGTCTATTGAAAACCTGAAAGGGTGTATAAGTAGTGTGCAAAGGGTGAAAACTGATAAATAACACCTGGAGTGATAATCATGACTTTTATTTATGGCTAATTTTTTTAGTTCAGTCCACATTAGGTTACAAATTTATCTTAGAATGAGACAACCATTTAAGTTCAAGAAAGTGTTGGATGAGGAATAGGGCATGGTAAAATCACAAAGTATAATAGGACATATGTGTGAAGTATATAATTTTGTCTTTTGTATGAAATTTTGTATGTATTTTTTCTTATAATCTTAATCAGGTAAGAGAAGAATGCAAAGAGTCTTTCGTTTTGTATCTTGAAATGCTGGAATGTGAAAAGACAACGGGTTGTAAAAGGCTATATATAACACTTTGTTGTAATAGAATATAATTTCAATGTGTTGATAAAGATTAATAAAATCATTCTGATATGGTTTTCCCTAATTCTCTTTTATGTATGGTTAGTGCACAGAAAGTACTCTATTTTTCTTTAACATCTTTATCATATATTATGTTGTTTATGTTCCTCCTTTTATTACAGTTGTGTTCTTCTTAACATGTATGTGCAACTTTGGATGTAAATGATGGATTATAAATCTATAATGTCATTTACGGTTTCTATTTACTCTCCACTGCACAAACTATCCCTGTAATTAACATGTTCTGGAGTATTTCTAGGAACCTCTGCTAACACATTCTTAGTAATTGGATAGTAATTAGTTTAATGGTATCACCCCTCCAACATTTGCAATATTGAAAATGTTGATGATCACTAGGGATAGTCACTTATATGCTTGAATGCATAAAATTGATGCATTAGTGGAAGTTGGATGGGACAACTTTCATGGCATGAATCCATGGTAGACCAAGAAAGATGTTGTAAAGGAGGTCAACATCAATGACGTATAATAATGTTTGTTGCATGATAGGACCATCCATGATCGAAAGATGTATGGTACATGTTGATTCCCTTTTTCCATTATCATATGCCTTAATGGTGATGGTGTTTGAATCCAATGCTACTTTAGAGTAGCCAAGATGTTTGATTAAGGTCAATGTGCAAATGTTCAAGCTTGAGCCATTTTATACAAGTACCCTTTTTAATTGATTTTTGTTAATGTAGGCCTTGATTTAATGTTGGTCAAAGATGAGTTTTTGACTCAAATACAAGTGTCCAATGAGTGATTGGAATTAGGATGGATCAATGTTGTTGGGGAATCTTGACTTATGAAGGATTTTATACAAGATGTCTTTATGAACAATAAATGTTTTGAGAAGATCAAAGATATATATCTAGGTAGGAGTTTTCTTAAGTTTCTCAATAAGGTTGTATTGTCCTTTAGGGGTAGGTAGAGGAGGCATTTGGATAGTGATTTTATTGTGCCTAGTTGTGAAAACACAATCTAGGGCTTTAACTTTGATTGTGGTGACACAATTGTTTGTGTTCGATATGACCAATGGCTGCATTATATGAATGTGCAACTTTTTTATAGTTGACATTATTGGTTTGAGAATTTTAACCTTGATTTTGTTATGTAATATTTTAATTATGTTTTGAAAGGGATCCTTTTATATCCCAATTGCTGATTTTTAGATGTAGATGCACTTCCTTCTAGTTCAATATCTCAATTATCAATTAGATCTTAGACATATTGTTCTAGTTTCATGCATCTATTGGTTGGATACCCTTTGATTTTATGAAAGTCATAATATTCATGCTCTTTGTACCATGTGGGTTTCATCTTGGTTTCATCAAAGGGTTTACTTTATGGGAAAACAATCATATTTACTACAACCAATTTGTGAAACACTGCTTCAAATGATTCCCCTAGAGGCATATAATGTCTTCTTTGATTTCTTGTTTGGGTTGGCCCCTGGGAATGGTAATGCTAGAATTGGTTTGGATGACTTGGATATGCTTTAAGTTAGTAATTATGTCACCAACAAAATTCATTTTTTTGCTAAAGAATTTAATTTTTTTTGTTTGATTTTGGTGATCTTTGATGAAAAGTTTCACTAGTCCTTTAACTACAAGGGCTTTTTTGATTTGTAGTCATTTTTTGATGATTTCGTCAAAGGTATTAGTATAATGGATTTGTAAATAAAACACCATTTCTTGATTTATGTTGGTGACAAAGATACTGACCAACTATTTTTTGGAATCGACTAAGGAAACATATTGGCTAAGCTTCTCCATCTTTTCAAGAATGAAGAGAGAATATTTCTCCATTATTTTGTTTAACATTATGTAAATCCATCATTATGAGTTCATGTTCCACATTATATAGGTGTTTTACAAATCTTTTAGACATATCTAAAAAAGTTGTGATGGATACCTTGGGGAGGTGTAAGAACCATTCCAAGGATTGGCCTCCTAGGCTCCTAGGAAATAATTCGATCGAGTAGATGTCGTTGTATGTGACCTTTTGGCATGACACGAAAAATATTTGAAATTATCTCTTGGATTGCCCTTTCCCTTGTATTTTTCAAACTTTGGTGGTTTCAAGTAAGGTGGAAAGGGTATTTGTAATATTTTTTATGCAGAAAAAATAGGCCAATCTTCTGGAGGCCATAACTTTTGATCTGTAGCTTTGTTTGAGCTCTTTCACACGCCAAAATGACCATCTCAAAATTTTTGATATATCCGCTTAGATTTGATCTCGATATTTTTTGGAGGCCATACATGATCATCTGAGGGTCTAAAATTAACGTTTAATGATTTTTTCAGGGATTTTCTATTTTTAGAAATTGTATGTTTTAAGGACTAGACGACAACTTCAGTTGCATTTCGTTCCATAGGCTAATTGTAGTGTTTAGGATATTTTGGAAGATTTTTAAAGCCACATGCACTTGCATGCGAAACTTACTATAAATAGTGGCTACTAAATATAGACATTTTTTTTTAGATTTTAGTTTTTTTGAATTTTGGCATGTCAACTCTAAATTTTGAGTTGTGGCTTATTTAAGCATGGTTTGGGTTTTTAATTATTTGAAGTCATTCAATACGAATCAATACAAGTTATTTTTTAGAATCTTAGCCTATTGGTAATTTTATTTATCTTGATAGTTTTCGAGTTCATTAATTTCTTTGTCAAAGGTATATGGCCATAACTCCTCAAATTTTTATTTTCTATTCTAATTATGGATTCTATCTTGTAGTCCTTAGATAACATCCTTCATAGCTTGCCACTCTTAAACAAGAAATGTACCCTTGAGTGTCGATGATGGGGATATGGCAAAATTAGGTTTAGATGGCTCAAGGGCTCTATTGGTATTTGATTGTTGATTATTGGATTTTTAATTATGTTGTGAAGGTCTTGATATAAAAGGACTTATGTGGGAGGCTAGGATTACCAACTGTTGACTTAAGTGTTGGAGTTGGTCAAGCATGATTTGATTTTGATCTACATGGTCTTGATGGATTTATTTTGCTAGAATTGATTTCCCTTATCAATGTTGACATGGGAGACATGTGGATTAGGGTTTTCACTAGCTGACTCTATGTTTGTTCTATGTTGGCCAGTGAGATTGTTTGTAGTATCTTGATATTAATTTGGATAGTTTTAGTCCATATTGCTTATTATGTTACTTAGATTTTTAGGATTGTAATATGAGGGAAGCTTACCTCCTATTTCTATGAGTTACATTAGAATGTCAAGTTTGTTTTCATATAGAAACTACTTTATTTGGATATGATCATGTTCAGTTTTAAACAAATAATTACGGTCATCATTATCTTACTTGCTTTGGTTTGCAAGGCTAACAATATCATCATCATCAATGTGAACTTGATTAAAGGGTTTGTCAAAATGGAATGGATTCTGAAAAGGGTTTTCCACACTAGAGTTTTGATTCAATTGAACTTTATTTCTAGTTGTTGGTGCCATTGACTTTATTTAGGTTTTGTTTCGGGATTAGTTTGGTTTTTAAATTGGTTTTCGCACAAGGGGGGACAAAGACAAGACAAGCACACAAGATCAACCTATGATAGTCAAGTGGGAGTACAATCGAATAGTGGCCTACAAATATACCTTGAAGGCATGTTGTGTGTAGTCTTGGGGAATGTTGTTTTCTGAACACCACTACATAATTGTAGTTGAAAGGATCATAAACTAGGTTTTCATAAGCTCATTAAGGGAGGCCTCTATATACCTTATAGTACATGAGACCCAAATCCATGAAATAAGGGTGTTGTTGAAGGCTTGTGTATTGGTGGTAAACTATCTCACCTTATAAATTAGGGAAAAATGAATTTTTGCTTAACCAATGATTACAAAAACTCCAAGGAATGTTTATAGTCCATCATAACACAAAATCTGGCTAGTACTCGATGATGAAATCCAAGTTTCTAAACCCCTAAAAATAGAAAAAAAGTAACCATTTCTAATTTCTAAGATCGCCTTTCAGCATGAGGAAAGAGCATACATGGATTAGATCTTAGGGGGGCACAAGTAATTGAACTATTTCTGATGTTTAAAATCACCTTTCAATGCAAGAGAAGAGCATACATAGTGATAGGACCTAGATTCCCCAAAGCTCTGACACAACTTGTCAGATTTAAGAGCACATATGATTACCTTTGTAAAAGCAACTTAAACATGTGGAAATAACCAGAAGAACAAATAACTATCAATGAGAAATAACACAAAATATGAGAGGCAACACACAATTGTATTCAACTCATTACAGAAGGAAATTACAATAAAGAGATCACACTCTTCGTCCACCTCTGTGAGGCTTCCCACTCCTCAAGGGCTCCCAGTAATCTTCCCTCAAGAGTAATCTTCTCTCAATACAGGTCACAACAAACAACTCAAACATAGAGCTGTTGTTCACCTCAACCAGTCAGTACAACACTGCTAGTACAATCGAGTACGAACTGGTACTCCAAGTAGATCTCACCATGATCTTGCTCCTTGATGTATTGCTGTCACCTTGGATCTTTCTCCCTCGCTGATCCCTTTTTGACCCTCGTACACACACACCCCTGCAGACCAACCTGATCTTACTTATCACCTGTAGATCTCCACCATGATCTTGCATCACCCTGCAAATCAAACCTGATCTTACATACATGAAGAATCCTACTTGATTCTACCATGGGAAGAACTCTCCTAGTTCTACACTTTACAATACAGCCCCATGGGTCTATTATATAGATCACATGCATACACTAATTTAGACAAGCGGCTCAAGACTCAAAGTAGTCTTTAACATGCAAACAACCCATTCAACTAACTGACTGTTTGTCAACAGCAGTTTTGGAATCGCACAGGCGATTGACGTCGGTCCCTATCTGCCTGGAGGTGACCGACGGCCGCTGACTCCTACCGATGTCGTTTGCTTTCTATCGACCCCTGCCCGACGTCGGTGTTGGCCTACCGACGTCGGTGACTGTGACACTCAACAACCCTCCATGTTTGCATCTGGGTGAAGATTTTAGCTCCACAACCTAACAATCTCCCACTTGGAGATAAATAGCTACACATGTACCTATACCAGTACATTGTCTAATCTATATCCTGGCTTGTATCCCTCTTCAAGCTCAATATTGAAGACCACCCACCACACACCCTGTGGTGCTACACCTGTGTCTGAATTTCTCCATTCTCAGCTTACCTTCTTCTATCGTTGCTATACTCCCACTCAATCAGAAACCCTTGAGAGTAACCTGTAATCAACAACACTTAACAGATCTGAAACCACCTATTAGTAAACCTCACTCTGAGAACCTCCAACCTCGCTCTGATACCATTTGATAGGACCTAGGTTCCCCAAAGCTCTGACACAACTTGTCAAATTTAAGAGCACATATAATTACCTTTGTATAAGCAACTTAAACATGTGGAAATAACCAGAAGAACAAATAACTATCAATGAGAAATAACACAAAATATGAGAGGCAACACACAATTGTATTCAACTCATTACAAAAGGAAATTACAATAAAGAGATCACACTCTTCTTCCACCTCTGTGAGGCTTCCCACTCCTCAAGGGCTCCCAGTAATCTTCCCTCAAGAGTAATCTTCTCTCAATACAGGTCACAACAAACAACTCAAAACAGAGCTGTTGTTCACCTCAACCAGTCAGTACAACACTGCCAGTACAACCGAGTATGAACCAGTACTCCAAGTAGATCTCACCATGATCTTGCTCCTTGATGTATTGTTGTCACCTTGGATCTTGTTCCCTCGCCGATCTCCTTTTGACCCTCGCACACACACACCCCTGCAGACCAACTTGATCTTACTTATCACATGTAAATCTCCACCATGATCTTGCATCATCCTACAAATCAAACCTAATCTTACATACATGAAGGATCCTACTTAATTCTACCATGGGAAGAACTCTCTTAGTTCTACACTTTAAAATACAGCCCCATGGGTCTATTATATAGATCCCATGCATACACTAATTTAGACAAGCGGCTCAAGACTCGAAGTAGTCTTTAACATGCAAACAACCCATTCAACTAACTGATTGTTCATCAATAGCAATTCTGGAACCGCACAGGCGACCGACGTCGGTCCCTGTCTGCTTGGAGGTGACTGACGTCGGTCGACTCCTATCGATGTCGGTTGCCTTCTGTCGACCCCTGCCCAACGTCGGTGTTGGCTTGTCGATGACGGCGACTGTGACACTCAGCAACCCTCCATGTTTGCATCCGGGTGAAGCTTTTAGCTCCACAACCTAACACATAGATTTTAGTTACACTCATAAAAGGTACCAATAAAAATAAACAAATTTTATTCCTTGATTTACAATTTAATGCTTATTGTGTTAAATTTTGTCTGATTTCAAATTTTCTATCAATGAACCTACGTAACACAAGTTAGCAGTTTATAAACTTAGGTCTTCATCAAATATTTCTTGCAAGTTAGAACATAGAAAAAAAATGCTAAAACATAGTACACAAACACTAATAATCAAAGCACATACACTATGATCATAACACATGCTAAAGATTAAATATGCTAGAAAACAAGTCAAAAACATTAGTACTAAGGATATAAATGTTGAACTTTAGTATAGATCAGTGCAAAAATGTCAAACCTCAATGCAAAAACATCACTATCAAAACAAACATGCCACTTTGATGTAGAAAAGCCACAAGGGCATGCAAAAATGCCACTCTACGTAGAAATGTCACTCCTTAGTACATAAACATCATTCCTTAGTGTAATAACATCATTCCTTAATGCTGACCTTAAAGAAGTAATTCTCAGCTAGAACTCAACCTTCACACATCCCTGGATTAAGGAATTATGGAAGCAAGCTCTACCATGCTTGAGCTGGACTTTATGGAAAGAGCGAAATCACAGAATTTTCAGGGACACTACTAGAAATGCTGCTCAGGTGTTTAACTCCTTTGCTAGGACCATCTTGGAAAGTATTACAATAGCTCATATTAGTGTTGCGGAGAAACCCCTATCTAAATTTGAAATTCAAATTGCTTCCATATGGAAGGTTTTAAACCTTATCCCTGGGCATGATAATTCCAAAATTCTTTAGAGACTTCATACTAAATGGATACCACCTAAACCTAATTGGATGAAACTCAATTTTGATGGGGCATCCAAGTTGAATGGTAAAGCAAGTGGAGGAGGAATAATAAGGAATGAAAAAGGAGGGATGTCTGCTATCTATGCTGGTGGCATTGATTGCCAGAGCAATAACTATGTTGAAGCTATGGCTTTACTTTGGGGATTAAAGTTAGCTATATCCCTAGGAATTAGAAATTTGAATATTCAGGGAGATTCTAAGTTGGTCATAGATGCCATTAATAAAGCATCTAACGTTGGTATCCATCTAAAAGACATCATTACGGACATCCAGTTTCTTTTACAAAAGTTTTTCGAAGTTGAGATTACCCACGCCTATAGAGAAGGTAACAAGGTCGCTGATGATTGTGCCAACCTTGATCAACAATTCTCAAGATGGAGGGTATGGCGACAAGGGGCTCATATACCCCTAAACATTAGAGAGATCATTCAGAAGGAGATGACGGAGCACGAATGATGCACATTGATGACGAAGATAGCTTTCAAAGGCAGTCCATGTGGAGAAGGCCATTGCGGATCTTGGAAAATGATAATCTTAGTACTTCCTTGATTGTCATGATTAATTCCTTGTATCATGAGGTGGAGGTGTGAGAGTCGCATCATGAAAACCAAGTGGGAATTATTTACAAGCATGAGAGTAGACATCACCGCGGTGGGCCATTTTGTAAAATGAGCCTTCACATCTACATTCAGTGCAAACAGAACTGAGGGATAGTTACTTGTTTGAAGCTTAAGCTGGTAATTGGGAATTTCATCGACTAGGTCTGTAATTACAGAATGGGGGGAGATCGTATTCGTACTGAATCGGTCTCCTACTGTGAATTTAAGGACAACCCATTAGTCTAGCATTACTGTAAAGGAGGTATCAGCCTGTACTTGGAAAGGCTGAATGGTTATGACAAAAATTTGTCTGAGCAGTTCGCAAGATCCTGGTTGAATAGGCAGGTCACTGTGGGGGATATTACCTTTGAAATCTCTGAAAAGGTGATTTCAATGGCCATGAGAATGACCATGCATGGTTTAAAGCTCCAAAGGAAAACCAAAATCATGGATTTGGCTAGTCACAAACGGTTTCTAGGTGAAGGAGAAGAACTCGTCCCGTATCAAGGAGGGTTCGAGCACGCCAAACTGCCAGAGCCATGGGATGGTGTCTATTTCATTCTTATGAAATACTTCACTCTTGAGGGGCGATATACTAGGTTTTATAACTATCACCTTCCTTTGTTGAATCATTTTAGATGCAATGCTATTATCAGCTTTCCTTTCTACCTACTGTCCTCATTGGAACACTCTATCCTGAGGGTGAGAGCCAAAATGGCCAAGAAGCCGGACTTAAAACCTATTCCCCTACACTAGGGGCTTATTTTTTGTCTCTACAATTTCCACCGTTCCCTTGAGCCAAACATGAATATCAGAGGTGTAAATGAAGACATTCCCTCAAAATTGGTTTCTGGAGATGCAATTGATGAATCTTGGGTTTCCCCTGCTCCTACCAAGACCAATGACGCCCCTCTCTCCACCCCTGTTATGACCGCTGCTAATACTCCGAGCTCCGTTGCAAGCAAAAAGGGAAGGAAGAGGAAGGTTGATGGAGAAAAAGGAAATTTTGAGGAGACTAAGGAAGGGACCCACAAAAATCCAGATGGGGCCATGGGGGGCCAACGTGGCAAACCCCACAAGCCCTCCAAAATCAGTAAGGATGGTTTCCCTTCGGGAGTGCGCAAGTTGGGGCAGATCCCTGGAAAACCAGCCCCGAAGATAAGGTTGATTGAGTATTCTGAAAGTGCTTCTGACGACGAAACCCAAGATGAAGAGTATGAAGAGCCAAAAATTCAAGAAATTTTGGAGGACACTGGTGGGAAACAGGGTTCTCGGGTTTTTGAGGTCACTGAAGAGCAGGGTGTTGATTCTAGGGGAACTGCTGATAATAAGGAGAAGATGCATGTAGAAGACGCTGGCGAGGGTTCGGAGAATGAGAAGACTGGAAAACTGAAATTGGGGCCTTGAAGGACCGCATTCAAAAGCTGGAAAAGGTCTTTGCCAAAGGCCTTCGTAATAACATTCTGCTGAATATGACTATGTTGGAAGTGGTGGGTAATCCAGGGAATGCTGACAATGCGGACAATGAGAATCTTAAGGATCTTGTTAATTCTATAGTTATGTAGTTTCATCCTTTCTGACTCTGGTCTTTCTAGTGTTTTGTTTTGCTTTTGACTGTGTTTCTCGACTATACCGTTGGTTTGGTGCTGGCATCTTTTGTTTGCCAGCCTTCATGTTTTTTTTGACTATATAGGGTTCGGCCCTTGATTTGACTCTAAATCATAACATAAACCTTTGATTAAGCAATTAAAAAAGAAAACTAATTAAAAAAGAAAAACAATTTACTTTCACCTATCAAGCAAATAACCTCCTTCATTAAATATATTTGTTGATGCAATGTTAAAGGATTGTGGTTGCTTTAATGGACATGTGCAAAAATTTCAACAACATGAAATTATGAAAAGTGATGGCCAAGAGGACAAAAATTTCTTTAAATTTTTCTCCAAGCTCATCTTCTTACCAAAAGATCGAGTTGTCAAAAGATTGTCCAGAGATATTAATAACCTTCAAAAGTTCTCAATAGTTGTCAAAATGAAGGATGAAATAAGTTCTTATAGATTTTTGGGTGGAGAAATGAACACTTAGGATTAATCTAAATTTATTTGGATATATTGATTTTGGATGGATGAGATTTGATTTTTATTTAATGAGGAAGTTGAGGGAGTTGATTGATTAATGAGGGAGTTGAGGGAATTGATTAGTTAGTTTAACCACTTAGTTAAGGGAATTAAAGAAGGTTAATTGATTTAATGAATTGGTTGATGTGATTTATTTACTTATATTATTTTTTGTGTGCATGAAATTAGTTAAGAATCAATTAACTAATTAATAGTGATTAAATTTAGTTAATTATTTATGAAGTAATGTTAATAAGATTAGATAAGATTATTTAATTAATGTGACAATGGAGGTCATGGTGTAATTACTTGATTAATGTGGTGGTGTTAGTGTGTTAGCAATAAAATTATGGTGGATTAATCAAAATTAATGATGGATTAGATACTGGTGAATGGGTAATTAAATTAATGTGTCTATAAGTGCATGTCATGTAAATTCAACAGTTGTCTTGGATTTGGGTTTGGAGTACGATACAAGCTTTTTGATGTGCAATATCACATGAAATAACTTGTCATTGCCCCTTGCCATCACCACCCAATGCACCTTGAAATCTTTCACCACTTGCATGTTCTGTATGGCCTTTGCACTTCCCTACCACTTCACCATTGCTCAAGCTCATCATGAAATGAAACATCCCTTCACTGCACAGTGCATTGCCATGGTGTATGGAAGAACACACAACTTTATTTTCCATCATCACCTCTACTAAAAATATAAAATTATTTTTGTTTAACACTTCATAAACAAAAAATCAAACGAAAACAACGATCATAAATTTTGAGTGAAGTAAAATCACTATTGTTTAAAAGTGCATGCAAAAAGCTAAACGATGACAACGCCCAAATAATAATATTAATATAACATTTCCATAATATACCAATAAATATAACATATATGGAGTAATTGTGGATTATTTAGGAGACGATGGGAAGCCAATTACGTTTGAAGAGAAGGAAATCCCTCGCTGGCGGATAACAATTTCACGACTGAACATCTGCAATGAAAGATTTATTCAAAAAATTGATGGAAGTACGGAGGACTTGACCAGATCAAGCACGACTAGAAAAGGGTTTTATAATCAAGAAAGAAATTTCATTTGTGTTTAGGTCCAAAGACAGATAGGAACCATAGGCCATATCATACCCACTGAGATAAATTAGGAATGTTGCAGTAGTGTCCGGTCTTATCAACGAGCGTAGGAGCCCTTATGAATGCCACCGGCTATTTGATGATCTGGGTATTTGGCTATTTGGAACCCAACGGATTGCCAAGCCCAAGCCGTGGCAGATGTATTGATATATCTGCATAGGAGCCATTAATTCAAGACTTTTGCCCACACGGGAGTTCTAGTTGCCTGTGTGAAGAATTTCCGATTGAGTAGAAGAAGTGTGCTGGGAACTCTCAAGGGATTCGTGGGGCTAGCCATCTTCACTCAAATATATCGTGCTGTTTATGGGAAAGATGGCAGGGGCCTAATCCTGCTCCTGGGTTTGCTGCCCTCCGTTGTATTTCTGGCTTCTTATGTTGATAGTGAGGCAAACTAAGGTCACTGCAGAGAGGAGTGAACTCAAATGCTTGTACAGTTTCCCCTACATTGCCTTGTGCCGGGACGGGTTTCTCATGGTTATGATTCTGGTGGAGAACAGGGTGAAGAATTTTCCACAGTGTGGCTCCCTAATTTTAGCTTCTCTAGCCATAATTTTCCTTATGTTTAATATTGCTGTGATTGTTAAGATTGATGTTGAAGATGAGATGAAAATGAAAAATCAAACTGAACTCAAAGCCAAGGAGAGCGAGCTGGCAGAGTTGGGCACTCAGGGGAATGAAACCAAAAGCAGTGAGTGACCCGGTGCCAAATAGTTGAGATCTCGCCTTGGCGGAATGTTCAAGGGCTTCCACAAGAGAAGATGACTTCACCATCGTCCGCATATTGAAGGAGTAATGTGAGTTAAATTTCATGTTTTAGCTTGGTAGGCATATGTAGAGAGAGATGTATTAGCTGATGTGTCTTTATTCTCTCTGTTGGAAGGTGGAATTTTTGCTAATTGTACTTCTAATTAGACCATGACAACCATTTTATGTGTGATACATAATAAAAAAAGTCCTATATTTCTTTCAACCTGCTTTTCCAAAAAATGATATTGAATGTCTATATGTTTATGCCAACAATGTGAAATTGAATTCATAATCATTGCAATGCCTCTTTGGTTATTCCTTTTATGAAAAGTTGTCAATGTTGTTAATTTTTAAAGTCGCTTAAAAATACTTTAAGCCAAATGGCTTCTTCTCTTGCTTCTGAGGCAGTTATGGAAATTGCAATATTGTTTTGTCGTGTACCGTGTCAACCGACCGGAAGTTCTCTGATAAGGAGGTAGTAACTTGATGTTTCTCATCTACTATAAACACAAGTTGAGCAGTTTGAGTCTGACATCCAACAACATGCATTCTATGGACTAAGGTGCTACAGAAATTTAAGGAAAAGTTTGGCATACCTTTGAGGTGCCAAAAGGTCTGAAACTGCTCACTGAATCTCCACTCTGGACGAACTAGCTCACTACTCAATATGAATAATATTTATCTGGCCTGAGTACTCATCCTCAAACAAATTAGGCCACTCACAATGCTTATATATAACACCCTGACCATTTCAGTGCATTCGTCATCTAAGCTATAACATCTGCCGGTACTTTTGCATTATCATCTGCTTGGGTAATTTTATTTTATTTTTATCAAACAATTTGCATGCTTTCTGTGTATTTCCACCTTTTAATACAGGTTTTTCAGGGAAGACAACGTTGACACTTGGAGGAAAAATATCTTCTTTTGATTATTTTCTGATGGATCTCTATACAATGCTCCAAAGTTCCAAGTTTGCGTAAAGCTGGGAGGATACTGGCAAAGGTTGATGATACACTTTTCAATTGCATCAATCCTGGAGGATTTTTCAACAAGGCTGTGCTATGCAAATCCAAAAGTTATGGCAGCCAATGACATCACTATTCCTTGAGGATTTTTTTCAAACATTTTGTATATTGTTTGTATCAGTGTAGTCAAATATTGTCTCAAATATTGTCCAAACAAATTTAACATCCTTTGTCACACATTATCCATGCCATTTTCCTATGAGAATTCGTATCCTTAAACAAGCATTTTCATTTGCTATTCCTGTTTATTATTTCCTATTTCTTTACACTTAAATTGATTGATATGATAAAAAGAATTTCTACTTTGCAACTATTTTTAGGAACTTTTACTCCAAAATTGTTTCCAAATTTTGCTTACATGTTTATCAGAGCTGCCATAACCAGGTCTCTTCAATAACATCTTAAGGCTAGCCACTATGACTGAAAGTAATTGTTGTACATGTCCTGTCTGAAAGACATTGTTGGACATGTATGGATGGTGATGTTTCTTCTCAGCCGAGTCATATGGATTTTAAAAAAAAGAGGATATTAATGCAGATACTTTCACATTTTGCATCCATGTTTATCAAGGCATTCACATCGTCAAAAACTTATGAAAAATCTACTTCTGTTCTTTTAAATGATCTCTATACATTGTACCATAGGTCCAAATTTGAAAACTGCTACAGAATGATCGGACAAGTTACTGAATTCGACTTTAAACCTGCCAAATATTCAGAAGTCAACATGGTATGAGACCCACTCACAAAGAATTGAAAGGGCATTCTTGACAATCCGCTAATGGAGACATCTCCCCTTGTGTCCATTGAACAGATAGAAGAAGGCCCAAAATATCTAGTGAACCAACGAATTTATTTATTTAGCAGGATGACAAAAATTCAGATATTAAGAGAAGAATCAATAATGCAGTCCATTGAACCCGCCCCATGGTTACGTACAGCATTTTCCAACAAGATTAGTTTATATTTTTTTTGGGGGCTTAAAATTGAGAATTTGAAGAGTAATTTTTAAATCTAAGAGTTTTTAATATGGTGTTTTAGGTTTAATATGGCTTTTAGTTTTATATTTTATATTGCCTATTACATTTTAACTACATTTTGAAGTTTATGGGGGACACTTTTCGGTTTCTTACCTGTGCTTGAGCTGTGGCTTTTCTACCTTCGTTTCCACATGTTGGTATGTGAATTTCTTTCTTGGTTTGTTCTCTGTGGCTTACATACGCTTGGCTTTGATAATAGTTTAATATAATGGGTTCTAGCTTAAGAAAATGTCATTTTGGATTCTAAAATAAACTTACAATTGGTTTTGTTTAACCTGTCAGAATGAAGTGTTCTTTCAACTTTAGGTCTGTATTTTCTTATTTGAATAGTTACTTCAATAAATTAGTTTATTGTTTCGGTATGTTGCAACCCTGCCCAATATTCGTGTGTTTAATTTTTTATTTATTTATTTTTTATCTCAATAATTTGCCTTTAACATAGTTCCTTCACAAAATTTCTGCAAAATTTAAAACTTATTTGAACAAAGTTAGCACTAAGTTTAAGAATTTATTTGAACTGTATAATAGCTGTTAGATTGCATTCGGTTCTGGTGCAAACGGGCGATTGAATGCATTCTATATTTTTCCTTAAGATGGATCATGGTTTTTTGCAGAGTGGTGATGCTGATAATACTTTGATGCTCTATTCATAGTGGTTATAATATGTTATTATTGTATTGATATAAAAACCAATTAATTTGACTGTTTTATGAAGGCAACAGTACAGTAGGTATATCATTTACACAGAGTAGTGTGATTTCGAACATGTTGGACAATCTCTACCTGGATAAGATTTACAATGAGCATATTTGGCCACTCTTGGATGTTGTTGATACACTTATAAATCTAGGAGGAATGAAGGCATACAACTCCCTAGTATGTTTGTTGTGGGAGACCAGTCCTCTGGTAAATCCAGTGTGCTTCAATCTCTGGAAGCTGTTAGCCTACCTAAAGGCCAGGGATTTTTACTTGATTCCCCCTCATTATGAGGTTGCATAGTTCAAAAATCCAAGAGACCGAGATTACTATAGAATACATTAGAATGAAGAAGATAATTTCTGAATCTAAATAACAGAAGCTATAGATGGGGCTACAGAAGAGATTTCAGGGGCTGGTAAGGGGATCAGTGACACCCCAATTTCACTGACTGTAAGAAAATCCAATGCTCTAGATCTCACAATGGTTGATTTGCCTGGCATCACCATTGTGCCTATACACTGCCAGTCACAGGACATCTATGAATAAATTTCTCGGGTTATCAAGCAGTATATAACTCCGAAAGAGAGTATAATTCTGAATATATTGTCTGCATCTGTTGATTTTTCAACACGTGAGTCTATTAGTTGATTGAAAGGGTGAAATAATTCATTTTGTTTCCACTAAGGTAGACAAAGCTGCTGAAGGTCTGATAGAGAAAGTAACAGTAGATGCTATGAATAGAGGTATTGGATATGTATGTGTCAAAATAGAATTGGGAATTAATGGAATTCCTAGGCAAGGCATATGGAAAGGGATCTGTTCAAAAGAGATGCACATCTTTCGAAGATTTACAAAATCCATGGTCGGAATACCTCTATTGGCTGAAAGGCTAATGGAAATCCAAGCCATAGTTATAAGCAAAGGCCTTCCAGAAATTGCGAAAAAAAATATGTTAGGATTGTGGAGCTAAAAGCTTCACTGATGCAGACACGGAGGAGGTTGCAGGAGAGTTGCTGAGTGTCAGAGACACCGGCGTCGGTCAGACCAACCGACGTCGGCAGGATAGGGCAGGAAGGCAACCGACGTCGGTCGGAAATCGGCCGGCGTCGGCGACCCCCAGGCAGACAGGGACCGGCGTCGGTCACCTGTGTGGTTCGACTGCGAGTTAATTACGGGCAGTTAGCTAACGAACCAAGTGTTTGCATGATCAGGGCTAATTATAGACAGAGCTGCGGATCTAATTATTGTAATTAGATGTCTAATTATTGTTTGGATGAGATCTATATAATAGACTCATGGTTGTATTGGAAAAGTGGGCTAGTTTGAGTTGAGCAAAGTTTGTTCCTTCTGTGTGTGAGGTGAGCAAGTGGGTTCCTCCTAGTTCCACAACAGTACCAGGTGTGTTGGTGCTGGTTTGGAGAGTCAGCTGGATTCTTCAGGAGTGTAGGATCTTGGTCACAGTTGCATGGCCTATATAGGAGATCTACATGGTAAGTAAGATCGTTGATCTGCAGGTGTATGTGTGTGCAAGGTCGAGGTTCACAGGTGAGCAGAACCGTTGTTTGATTTGCAGGTGTGCAAGGTCATATAGATAGCAACACAACAGGGAGCAGTATCAGGCAGGATCTACTTGGAGTACAGGTGTGTACTCGGATAGAGCAAAGAGAAAGGCAAGGGAGTTCCTTCCATAAGTATGGTCTATTGAATTGCAGGTTGTTGCAGATTCATGGGAGATCTACTTGAAGTACCTTGAGTACTTGTGGAGCACGTGGAGTACTTGTGGAGTGCGTGGAGCACTTGTGGTGTGCGTGGAGCACGGGAGGTGAACACCAACTCTGTATTTGAGTTGGGTGTTGGGACCTGTGAGAGGGAGAGCTTTGGGGAGAAGAATTACTGTTCACTTGAGGTGTGGGAAACCTCTGTAAGGTGGTGGAGAAGAAGTGGCATCTTCTTTATTGTATTCTTTTCTGTATAAAGTGTTAATACAAGTTGTGTATTGTCTCTCATATGCTGTGTTATTCTGAATTCTAGTTACTTGGTGAATCTGGTTTATTTCCGCATATTAAGTTGCTTGGTATTTGGTAATCAATTGTATGCTTTCGGTGTTCCGCAATCCCTGACAAGTGGTATCAGAGCCTTGGTTGTAGGTTCTTGAGCTTGATACCAACAAGTGGTATCAAAGCTAAGGTTGCAGGAAGCAGGTTGTGTTTTGGTTACAGGGCACTCTCAGGGGTTTCTGATTGAGTGGGAGTAGAGCAACGGCAGATCAAAGTAAGCTAAGAATGGAGGAGTTGAAAAGCACAGACGGTTACTCACGGTCCGATGGAAAAAAAGAGCAGGTAAAAGAACATTGTTGGTTGGTAACAGATCAGCATGAAGAAACTGAAAATACAGATGTTGCAGGTGTTGTTGCACAGGATGTGTTTGCAGGTTTCTTGGATAAAGTTGAATCTTGGATAAAAGATTCGGTTGCCTCTTTCCATGCAGCCCCGGGTAGAGGAGCTGGTAAGCCTTGCCAAAGAATTGGCAAAGGGGAAGTGAAGCTGAAATTGCAGGCGGCCAACACACAGGTGTTGATGAAGGTCATGCAGGTCCCAGGTCTGGAGATATGGCTAATTTCTTCAGAAAGATTGGGTGATGAGAGATGCACAAGAACTCTCACAGCGGATGCACTTGAATTAGCTGGTGGTAAGAAAACAGGTATACTTTATCTACTTGTTTATATTACTGATTCTTCTTCTGTTGCGGAGACGTGGCTTTGTAGGCTTGGTCACATGAGCAGGAAGGAGATGCATGTTCTTAAGCGGAAGACAGATATATTTGACAGGCTTAAGAACTGGAAAGCCTTGGTGTTCTTGGAGGAGATGGCGGACAGAGTTCAGTGGATGAGGCTGGATACATCTGAGCAGGGCAGTTTGGACATGGAGATTGATCCAAAGGAGCTCGCGGGTAAAAAGTCATCACTCACAGGCGAACACAGACACCGGTGTCGGTCAGGAGGAACCGGCGTCGAGCAGACAGGTGCCGATGTCGGTCATGTGCAGACCGAAGCCGGCGATGTCGGGCAGGGTAAGACCGACGTCGGTCAAGGAGACCGACGTCGGCAGTGAGTAAGACCGATGTCGGTCAGGAGGACCGACGTCGGCAGCAGGGACACCAGCGCTGGCAGGTTGGTAGTCAGGTACAGACGCATGGAACCGACGTCGGTCGGATGCAGACTGTGGGGTGACCGAGGTCGGTCACTGTAACGAATTTTGGGTGGACAGCATGTTGTCAAAGAGTCTCAAACACCCATACGGAGGACTGAAGGCGTAAGTAGGCCCTCAAATTCGTGTTCCTCTTCTTCATACTTGTTGCTGATTGTAGAGCAGGGAGGATCCAGGAAACAGGTGGGAGCTAGGCAGGTATATGATGCAGAACCAGACGGGAGTTTTGGTAGGTTTGCCAGCTGGATGAAAACACAGAGACGAATGGATGCCTTAGTAGAAGAATAGAGAGAACGGATACGTGAGACGGAAGACCAGGCATATGGTCTTGAGGTAGCTGCAGGACAGTGGTACAGGGTTTGACAGGTGGAGGACAGAGCATGACTCTAGTCAGTGTCAGGGTAACTACTGTGGTTTGACTTACCAGGGGGATGATGATTGCAACATCATTCTGTTGCTGTATGTGGATAGTATGCTAGCTAGCAGGGGTGTACATACAGGGTTTTGCTGAGCTAAGGGTAAGATTAGTTCAGTGGCATGTCATGAGGAGTTTGGAGCAGCGAAATTCTTTGACATGGGAGGCATGGAGATCACAGGTTGATTTTGTCTCGAGTGGGAGCTGATGTGAATCAGGTGTTGGCGAGGTTCGAGATGCAGAATCGGAGCACACTAAGGGCTGGACAGGTACAGTGTCCGAAATCACATGAGGTCTGGTATAGACCTGAGTATTCTCATGTAGTGGGAGCTGTCAGAGTTAGGAGCCAATTCGGGGAAGTGGGTTCTCAGGTTTTTGAGAGGGACCGACAGCAGGTGTTGCTATGCAGGGTCAGGACTTCACTACAGGTGTTGTAGGTTCGGATGTGGCAGGGTACTCGGATGACAGGTGGTACACCACGGGATGTGTGGTGGGTTGTCTTCAGGTGGGAGCTTGAAGAGGGATACAAACCAGGAAACAGATTAGACGGAGTACATGTACAGGTACAGTGCAGCTGTTTATCTCCAAGTGGGAGATTGTTAGGATTGTGGAGCTAAAAGCTTCACTGATGCAGACACGAAGGAGGTTGCAAGAGAGTTGCTGAGTGTCAGAGACACCGGCGTCGATCAGACCAATCGACGTCGGCAAGATAGGGCAGGAAGGCAACCGACGTCGGTCAGAAATCGGCCGGCGTCGGCGACCCCCAGGCAGACAGGGACCGGCGTCGGTCACCTGTGTGGTTCGACTGCGAGTTAATTACGGGCAGTTAGCTAACAAACCAAGTGTTTGCATGATCAGGGCTAATTATAGACTGAGAGCTGCGGATCTAATTATTGTAATTAGATGTCTAATTATTGTTTGGATGAGATCTATATAATAGACTCATGGTTGTATTGGAAAAGTGGGCTAGTTTGAGTTGAGCAAAGTTTGTTCCTTCTGTGTGTGAGGTGAGCAAGTGGGTTCCTCCTAGTTCCACAGCAGTACCAGGTGTGTTGGTGCTAGTTTGGAGAGTCAGCTGGATTCTTCAGGAGTGTAGGATCTTGGTCACAGTTGCATGGCCTATATAGGAGATCTACATGGTAAGTAAGATTGTTGATCTACAGGTGTATGTGTGTGCAAGGTCGAGGTTCACAGGTGAGCAGAACCGTTGTTTGATTTGCAGGTGTGCAAGGTCATATAGACAGCAACACAACAGGGAGCAGTATCAGACAGGATCTACTTGGAGTACAGGTGTGTACTCGGATAGAGCAAAGAGGAAGGCAAGGGAGTTCCTTCCATAAGTATGGTCTGTTGAATTGCAGGTTGTTGCAGATTCATGGGAGATCTACTTGAAGTACCTTGAGTACTTGTGGAGCACGTGGAGTGCTTGTGGAGTGCGTGGAGCACTTGTGGTGTGCGTGGAGCACGGGAGGTGAACACCAACTCTGTATTTGAGTTGGGTGTTGGGACCTGTGAGAGGGAGAGCTTTGGGGAGAAGAATTACTGTTCACTTGAGGTGTGGGAAACCTCTGTAAGGAGGTGGAGAAGAAGTGGCATCTTCTTTATTGTATTCTTTTCTGTATAAAGTGTTAATACAAGTTGTGTATTGTCTCTCATATGCTGTGTTATTCTGAATTCTAGTTACTTGGTGAATCTGGTTTATTTTCGCATATTAAGTTGCTTGGTATTTGGTAATCAATTGTATGCTTCCGGTGTTCCGCAATCCCTGACAAAATAGATACTACACTTTTCTGGAGGCAGTCAGATCTCAATGCATTGCTGAGGATTTTTCCCGACTCTAGAGAGGCAATGATCGAGTTCACGAGATCGATGAAATCCATCAAAGGCATGCTACACAAACTTGTCATATACAGAGACATCAAGTTCTTCCTAGATGAGCCTGACATGCATTGTATTGCTTGACTGACAGTCTGACTCGAATGTTCAAGGCTTATTGCCACAATCTTCTTGCTGCAACTGATGTGTCCACTGATAAGTTTATTGTTGAAGAAAAAATTTATTGGAAGAGGCGCAGGGAGTTAGTATTCCTATTTTCTTACTTCATTCTGTTTTTGTAAGCCTCCTTCAGAATTGCATTGATTTGATCGCTGAGAGAAGAAGGGATTTAGCCTTGCAGGACTATGAATATCTAGACAGAGTCATTTGTCTTGTGATAGATGTCCAGACATAATTCAAAAGAACTAAACAAACAAACCTTCATATCATCTGGATTCACACTACAACTATACAAACAAGCGGGCAGCCAGCTATTATTGACAAGCAACCACTCAATAACTGTTGCACTGCACAAATATGGCATGTCTGAAAGTAGAGTTATCTAAATGTCAAATGGAATAGGGAAGGATAGGAAAAATCCCAATTTGAAAAAATGGCAAGTGTTTTGTGCTATCAATGCCCCCACATTGGGACATCTGCTTTTATAGGATGCGATCCAATTCTATATACTGGCACCATCAGTCCATAACTATTGATGATGTGACATGGGATGCCTTGTGAAACTATAGATTGCTCAGCAGTAACTGCAAAATAAATTTTCAAGCCTCTGGTCCTTTTTCTTAAAAAGTGTTTGGAGGTTTTTAATTCCATATGTTTAGGCAATATAATATTAGTGATTGTTTATGATGGAGTGTGAAACACTGGAGGCCACTTTGCAATCAATTCCCCACACCACATACAAAATTCATTTTTTCCATTTAGAAATAGTAATGGATTTTAGGTTGGGTTTTCTTCATTTCCAAGCTAAGGCATCCTATGCCAACAAAGCAACAACATCTCCTTCCTAGGACATTTCCTTTTTCAACTTTAGATCTTTCAAGTTCAGCAACTCAATTCTTTGACTTCTATGATGATATCAACAATAAGCTATTAACTTCTGATCATTACACTGGATTTTCAATATGTTCTTTTTTAGAGAAAGAATGATATAGAAAATTCTACTTACCTCATTGAAAATTCCATCATCTGCAAGAAATAGTTTAGCTTAAGAGGTATTTTTATAGTTACTGAAAAAAGAAATAAACTCTGTTTGAATTTTGCAAACTGATGATTAATACTTATATCAAGCTTGTCATGACTTGCAAACACAAGGTTGGTGCCTCTGCCAATGATAGACTTTGCTGGAAAGATGCTTGTCCACACGGTACAAATGAAATTGCCTTTTCCTTTCTCTTTTTTGTTTGTTTGTTTGTTATTGTGGAATGAGTTTTTCCAACTTTATTTATTGGAATTGCTTTAGAAGTATTAGATTGAGATCCGCAATTAAATCTTCAACAATGGAATTTATTCTTACACTTTAGCTTGAAGGGTGGGCTTATTGTTAGTGTAAGTTTTTATTCCATTTAATGGTTTTTCCCTACACACATGTTGTTTAGCTTGCTTAGGTGTTATTTTAGGTCATTGGGGAAAATAATTCCACATGCATGAGGATGTGGGGCCACATCTACCTTCCACCTATATATGTACCTTTCCTAAAGCTATTTTGACTGATGCTAATAATTGAATTTTTTGATTATTGAAGACAAGCTTCTTCTGGCTCATGTTTGATTTTGCTTCTACAACAGGGATCTCTTATGCATAATTTTTTTTTGCATATTACAAAGATTTGTGTTTCGTGTCTACTTAGACCTTGATTTTTGATTGGGGCCTAATCTGACAGTTATTAAGTCAACATTCACACACACACACACACACAGAGGAACTACAGTAGTCTATATTAACTGCCTCTAGCTGGTCCAATTGGAGACGGACTCACCCAAGGACAGCCTGCCAGATTTGAACCTAGGAATCCCAACCTATGGCACCACCCAGCCTTAAGGGGCTTTTTTAATTTTTCAAAAGTTTTCATTGGAACTGTCTGACAAAATGTCTTTCTAAGAAAATATGAAAAAAAAATAAAAAATTAAATGTCTCCAGTTTGGGCACAGTCATTTTTGTGGTCTTCACTCCCTTTTTTTTTAGTCTTCATTTGTCTTATAAGTTGTGTCACTTGCATTTGTGTCATTCAAAACACGTATGCCAAAGTTGATGTTGTCTTGTGGTGTTCCATAGACTAGTATTGTCTCAAGAATGTTAATCAAATGTTGTTTTTAATGTTTGATTCTGCTTGATTTTGAGCAAGAAAGGCTGAGCGTCAAATGTAAGGTTGCTTTTATTAGCTAACCAACTTTGAGCCGTAGCTGCTGCTGAAATCTCGAGCAGGGGATACACTCTGGTTGGGTTGTTGGCCCAATTTATCCCACTGATACAATCATATAAGCATTGCTCTTAATTTTATGAGGAATCAATTCAGCCTTGTAGACAGTAAAATTCATGTGTTCATTGGCTACCCGAGTTTGTAAGCTCCGTTGCTAGAGAAATATCCAACATGGGATACCATGTTTGGCTGCTGCTTGGCAATAACATATTTAAGCTGGTGGTGCAAGCTTTCACTCCCCCTCTCCAATAGTCTTTTATAATGATTTTAAATTTGTATATGGTTTAATTTTAGTTTTGTAAACCTTGGGGGATGTTATGGGTTGTCTTTAATGTAGTCTTAGTTAAGCATGATGAGTAAATCTCAGGATGAGTAAATATGGGTTACTGTATACCACAATTAGACAGAGCAGGCTATAACTGTGCAGATTGGCTTCATGGAACCCATTTCACAGTAAAATTGCGAAGTTTATAATCTGTCTGAAAATTCAGAGTGCTTTTTTTTAAGGAGGAAGGCTTTGAGCTACTTCTAGGGACGGATAACTAGAAGCTTGTAGTGTTCACTCAGACATTTTAGAAGTTGTTTTTCTTCTTTTACAAATTGCAGTATCCACTTGGTGTAATTTTTTTTTGAAATACAAATTAGATGTTTTCTGAAGCAGTTGCCTCAAAAAATTGTAGAGGGCAAAAAATATTATTCTCATGAAACTTACTAACTGATATTTGCTTTGAACTTCTCCTGTCTAGACCTGCCAATTAAGTTTGCTTAAGATGGTACCACTAGGCTATGGCCTGCCTTAATGATGTTTTGGGGGGTTTGAACCTACATCATACTTTTGTGAATGTCCCTCATTCCCCGTACACCACAACACATTGGACCTCCGCCTCTCCAATAATTGTTAAAATCTACCTTCAAAATGGTAGCTGTACCAATATTTTTTTAAAAGATGGAATTTTTGCGTACTTTGAAGTTATCACTTTTGATGCGTTCATTTGTATAGTAATAATCCACAATAAACAATCTGTCCCTTTAGAAGTAAAGTACCCCTCTGCCTAAATGATGGCAATCTTCAAAGTGGGTAAAAGTCTGAGATGTCCAAGATGTCCATGAGACAAAGGAATGGCATCACTGATCTCCACAGCTTCTCGAGAAAAGTCAGATTATTATAAATACACTAGAGAAATGGATTGCACTGTCTCGCAGATAGAATAAACACAAACTTGTCCAACACGTCAACCTTTTAATTGTGGATGAGCTTCATTTAATTGGTGGAGAGGGTGTTCTCATCCTACAAGTAATTATTTCTAGGATGAGATATATTTCAAGTCAAATTGAAAACCTTTTCTCATTGTAACTCTTTCTACTTCACTTGTACATGCTAAAGATATTGGCAAGTGGATTGGTGCTATTTCTCATGGGCTCTTTATTTTTCAACTTGGAGTCGATCCTGTACCATTAAAGATTCACATTCAGGGTGTTGATATAGCCAAGTTTGAAGCTCAAATGCAGGAAATGAGCAAGCCAACATACGTAATAGTTCAGCATGCAAGAGGAGGCAAACTAGCTCTAGTATTTTTGCCAACACAAAAGCATACATGCTAACTGATCTTGATTTGGTAACTTATTCAGATGCAGATGGTGAAGAAATATCTCAATTCCTTCAATGTACTGGAGAAAGGTGTGTTCGAAATCAAAAAAACGAAGCATAGCATGTGCTCCAACAATTACATGATACGATTATTTAACTCGAAATGTCTGTAGGCAGTGTATCGCACACTGACAAAAAATATTTTATCTTCATTCAGAATTCCTTTGGCTTTGCAGAGCCTGTTTAAAAATATGCAGAGCAGCAATGATAGTGTATCCACACAAGAACTTATAGAATCATTTGGTTGAACCACATATGACTCTTATCAGCAAATGCCAAATTGATGTTCTAGAGTTAAAGAAAATATTGTGTAATAAGCTAGAAGATACAGCGAAGGTAAGATGTTAGTTGTAATTTTATCCCTTTTGTACAATGCTTTTTAGTTTGTTGAAAGCGGCGTTAATTCTTCTCCCATGATGTACAAGAGACTTTTCAAAAGCTCTATCAAGGCCACCTAATGAATTACATACATTTAATTGGTGTGAATGATAAATCCACTGGCAAAAAGTCATTTTATGGTAAGCCTTTCCTTCTGCTTCTCTGTCTCCACGCTGTTCTTATCATAGTGGCAAATAGGGAAACAAAACTGGTATTCTTTGAACATCTTCTTTCTCATTATTTTATGAATATGACTGGTATGGATCTTAATTCTAACCGCACTTTTTCTTCCACAGATCTTCAGCTTGATGTCAAGGGCTGCAAGGATGTTTACGCTTCTTTTGATATATATGTTCAAGTTGAGAAACTTGGCTTCCAGGTCCAAAAATGTTCTAGTTAGAAAAAGTTTTTAAGCTTCTTTGAGTAAGCAAAATTATTGATGTTCTGATGTTACTGACTGGACTGTGCAGTCAAATTCTTGTATTTATGATCTAAAAGCAATTTAAGATATAAGTTCCTGGGCCTTAGAAGATGTTTCTCTAGATTGGGAACTAATTTGTTGATGTTTATCTTCATCTTCTAATGTAGGATGCTCGAAAGGGGACACATTTTGCTGATTTTGGCCCTGTACTGCAACTACTTTTAAAGCATTTTGAATATGATTCAGCCAAAAATGTAATGATGAAGGTAACACAAACTCCATGGAATGGTGATTGCTTTAGTGTATGTATAAGGCTTGGAAGTTGTACTAGATGATTTTTTATGTACAAATATAATGCATTACCAATGGGAGATCGGTGACAGGTATGAGTTCTCATTGCAACTTGACATGGATAAGGATAATGGCCAATATCTTTCCTCTGATAAGGATAGAAGTTTGCGGAACATTTATTAGGTAAGCTATCTATGTAGCGCATGTTATTATCTAGGGCATAGCTTGATTTGAATTCTTGTAGAGAATAAATCTGTTATAGTTTCTTCAAGGTAACTTTTACTTTGCCATTGTATTGCAGTATTTGGTTTACAGTGGAGGAGTCAATGCTGGACATAATATAAAACTGAAATTAACTTTCAGGATCCATACTTCCCACTTAAATCTTAATTACCTTTCTTCTCTTCACAAAGCATGTTAGTGGTGTTTATCAGACCATCAAATACCTTAGGACTACCTCCTTTAGAGTATAGTAGCACACAGTTACACTGCTTGAAATTTGAATTTGTAAGTTTTGATTGTACGTCTTTTGATCTTTCACAGATTAAACAGCTGAAGCCTAAAGATGTTTGAATTTCGGAATGGAAAACTAGTGGGCTTGCTACAAGGATTTGATAGGACCCACAAAACAGAGGTAAACGAAAAAATAATATTAATTTGACAAAGCTCGTTTAAAGGTAAAATATTTTTGTTAATAATGTTTACAAGCTCCCAAGCTTTATAGGCTTTCACGGGAGTTACACAGGACTCAAGTAACTCATATCCCGTAAAACAACTTTATATTATTCACTAACATATTTACTAACAACACTAACACTTATTTTGCTACCGACACCCATATAACCAACCTAAATTTCTAACATAGTAATTAATGCTAAACATTAATTACTAATTCTAAATTATTTCCTAAGGGGGTGTCTTTCACAAGATGCATGCCCCTATAGAAACAAACATGATAAACCAAAAATACTTTGAATCAAATGGCCCAACAAACCCTCTCTTGATCCAAAGTGGTATAGAACATGATCCAGAGCATATGATTGTGAAGTCATCAATAGTTTTTACCGCACCCTGCAAAATGACATTGTACATTGTGGTATTGATCAACCAATGTCACTTCACATAGAAACTCGCTACTTTGCGAGTTGTGGTATGAATGATGAACATCCTACTGACATGATTATCTTCAACTTAAAATAATGAATTTAAAATAAGATGATCTTGTCAATTTAAACTTTCTATCTTTATTGGTTTTTATTTTAAAAACTTAATTTAACGGCTATTTAGTTCTTTTTAGGCAATTTTTTGTAACGAATATTTTTTTCTTCATTTTTTAAGAATCATGGTTCTGTTGTTCCAACACACTTTTTGTCCCTGATGAAGGATCACAATAGTTGATCTGAAACACGTTGATCATCTAAACGTGTCACAGTTTCTTCCAAAAAAAATTTGTTATTATATGGACTGTGGAAGCATCAAATCTTTATTTAATGATTATCGTTGCTGACTATTATCTATCCGTATCGCAGTCTAAGCACAATCAATCCCTACTCTACATCGATTCATATTTAAGGCTTCACACAAAAACCCATCCAGTGACTATCCAATACTGTGTATGGCACATCTCTCTAATGTTCAACGATGCTGACCTCCTCTATCAACTCTTACAATCACCGACGACTCATCGAAGGCCAATACAGTCTCTTCTCCCTATCAAGGGAAAGGTCAGAAGTCCTGGCAGCGAAAAAACCAATCAAACAACTCTGTTTGCTCCTCATCAAGGATATCAAGGAATTGAAGAACAAAAATATATAAAAAACAACAAAATCCAAGCAAAAACATTGCTACTATAATAGAATCCTATCTTTTAGTTAGCAACCCAATCAAAATGGGGGTAACTCTATGCTCTCAAAACATGGAGTCTGGTCCATCTGGACCCCCTACCTCCACCATGGAGGATGCTTCTTAGTCAGATGATATGTCATAATAGCTAAGATAACTAGAATAACCATACGAAGCTCCACTATAATGAACAAATGTTTGGAGTGTTGTACAAAAGCATAGTGACATATACCACCACAGTTGTAGCATGTTGGTTGTTTCCTGTTGGTTGAATGCTTATGTTTATGTCGATGTTTGGAGGACTTTGGAGAATGCTGCTGAGAATGTTCCTGAATATGCGTTGTTTGTTCATGTCTTTTTTCTATCTGATGTTTTTTTGTTTTTGTAAAGTATACATCTTCTGTAGTTTTATAACTCTTCTTTGCAAATTGTTGTTCATGTTAAGTGAGCAATTCACAAATGGAATCTAATGTGGTGTTATTCAGCTTGTCACTGAGTTACAACATTTCTACAAAGTTCATATAATTTGAACGAAGATGATCTAGAATGGAGATGAACATTTCATAATTAATTTTGTTGCCTGTAGTACAATATTCTTGCTTCAAATTTTCTATTCTTGAAATGTATTAAGAGATAACTTCGTCATTGTTTAGTTTATTATTCAACAATTACATGAAGATATCAATCTTCTTATACGCTAATTGTTTATCATACGTCTTTCATTGTTTTTCAAACCGTCCAATTTTCTATTTTAATAGCCTTAATGTGAATGACTTATGCAGAACAAGAAGGCTTATGTAATGCACGTGCACGCTTATTGTGTTTTTGAAACTCAAGTGGTTTTGCAACATCGGTAGGCAGTGGAGTTTGTTTTTCGACTACTTCCTATAAGTCATTAAAATCAATATGTTTTCCATATTCATGCCCCATTCTTTGAAATTTTTGTGTTAGTTTTCTTGCTTCAGAGATGAGGCTAACAATTTTAGTCATGACGACACAAATATCACAACAAAAAAAAAATTTAGAATACTACTTAGGGGCTTTGCCTTTACCTTTTAGCGGATTCGTGATAGAAGGCATTTTTTTACTTTGACCCTGAGACTTGTTGGTCTTCACATGCAATGTTACACCATTTTATCTTCTTTTTACACAATTAAAAAAAATAATATGCTTAAAAAAAAACATCATTTTAAAAATTCTCTTTTGGAAAAATAAAAGACATTGACGTTTTGACACAAAAGATTATTTGGTGGGGTTTGAACCGTGAACCTCTTTCTTGCAAGTGTTTTGCAAAACATTTTTAACCAACTCCTCTACAATCTTTTGTGAAACATTTAATGAAGATTTCCTATAGAAACTATAATTTTACGAGTTTTGCAAAATAAAAAATATATATTTGTGCATGTAAAATGCATTCACCTGAAAATTTACTGGGTAAATTAATTGAGGGACCCATTTAAATGCACAACAAACTGGAAAAATAAAATGTTAAATTTTATTCACTAACATATTTACTCACAGTAACAATTATAACCAACCTAAATTACTAACATAGTAATTAATGCTAAACATTAATTACCAATACTAAATTATTTCCTAAAATGCTGTCTCATGAGACACATGCCCCTATACAAACAAGCATAATAAACCAATAATAGTTTGAATCAAATGACCCAACAAGATTGAGGTAAAATCCAATTTTTTATTGTTCTATTTGTTGGATAGTTGTCAATGATGTCATGGTGATGTCCAAGTGAGTGGATGAAGTGCCTTGATAGTCTAAGTGACAATGACAAAGTGTGCAATGTGCTGTCCTAATATGCTTGAAGTTGGCTTGGTTGATTCTTTGTTTTGGCATGGTTAGAGATGTTTAGAGATGAGTATGGTGTATTGAATATGTGCAAGAGGTCCTATAAGAGGTTTTCTATGCTTTGAATGCTTGTGTGTATGAGTGAATTTCATCTAGTTGATCATTGTTTTTATCTAAACATTTTAGGTCTAGTGGCAAAAAATCAGAGTAAGTAGTTTGCTGATGTCACAATTGCCACGTGTGGATGAGTCAAGAGGAGTTGGTCATGGTTGTGATCACATTTGTGCCTAGATCTTATGCGCTAAATTTCAAGTCATGCGACTAAGCGTACAAAAGATATGCAAGGACAAAGTTGTGCTCCCAAGGAGTTTGACAATGTTTTCCCATACTTAGCTAGATTTGCATGAGACAATACAGAGTTGAGTAAGCAGTTTGGTAATGACATATCTTACACGTGTGGTAGTTTCAGGGGAAGTTGATCATATGGGTTTTAGTTTTGTGCATAGTTGCTTTGCGCTAAATTTCAAGTCATGTGATGCAGCACAACAAAAAATATGCATGTTCAAAGTTGGCTTCCTAGGTAGTGTTTGACATAGTTGGCTCTATGGCAGAAAAAATGTGAGGGAGCAGATTAATAGAGTTATATCTCGCACATGTGAAGGTTTCAAGAGCAGTTTGACACATGGTTGGATTCCTCTTTGAAAGGAGAATATATGGTCCAAATTTCAGAACATATGATTGAGCGAGGTAAAAGATACGACTATGCAAAGTTGGTCTTTCAGGGAGATAGCAATGGTCCCCATAGTTTATTTTGCATGATGTTAAAGATCAGGACAAGATGGAGATATAATGGCTCACAGGGGATTGTATAGTGAAGATTTACTGTGCGCAACAAGTCAAAGTGTTCGTTGGTTAACAAAGTTAAAGATCGAGCTCCTTACAAAAGGATCAACAGTGCGTGTTCATTCCAAGATGTCTGGAAGCAACGAGACTAGGACAAATGTTCGATGTTTAATGTTGAGCAAAGATAAAGATTGAGCTTCTTCTAAGATCTAACGATGAGCGGATGTTCGTACATATACAAATCAATGGTGCGTATTAAGCGAGATGTTTTCAAAGTGTTCAATGTTTAACATAGATAAAGACCGAGCTACATATAAGAGATCGACGGTGCACGTTGAGTCAATATTGCAAGATTGCATGAGATGAGGTCAATTGTTTGAGGTTTATGCTTGGGCATTGATGCACTATGAGCTAAAGTTCAGAAGAGATCGATGGTGCATGTTTGATCCTAGATGCGAGGACACGAGATGCGAGCAAAGTGATCGAGGTTTAAGTGTGACCATTGGTATTTGAATATTTGAATTTTGTAAAGGGAAAAAAGTGCTTTGTATTTTTTCCATAACTTTTGATTCATGATGAATTCGAAGGTGCTATAAAAAACAAAGTTGAAGAGGACTCCATGGCGCATCTAATGAACCTGGTTTGAAGATCTGAAAGTATGTACAGTCAAAGATATTGAGGTTCAAAGTTGACTATGTGTTCGTGCATTTTTTGCAAGTGACCCGAGAAGGATATTTGACCTTGTGTTGATGTTGTTTGGATGTCTCATGATGAATTAGCTATTTGGGAGTGTTCTGGATTCTATGAGGATGATCTGTGTGCATTATAAAAGTTTGACCAATCATATGCAACGTGAACAGAGGTTTAGAAGTCGACTGTGTATTTGTTCATGGTGACTATGTGCTCAAAATGTTGTTTGAGCAAATTTAGCTTAAACAGAAGGGTACTATGATGGTTTTGGCACTTTAAGGAGGAGCTATAGATCATGTGGCATAGGTCCATGAGTTGGAAAGTGTTCTTATGTTCTTAGTTTGCTCGGAGAAGTGTCAAAGAGTTGAATGGGTCTCCATAGGACCTAAAAGTGACTTAGGTCTATTTGAAAGAGAGTTGTGCTTAAGTGTGACCCATGTAAGATGCCATAAGGGTGAATGTATGTGTTGTGATCGACAAGGATTATTGTGGACATGATAATTCATGAAGGCTCAATATATAGTGAAATCAAAGATGATTTCTAAGCTTTTGAGAAGACTTGTGCAAGGTGTATGTGAGTGTTGTGGAGCGAAGGAGAGGTAAAGTGCCTAGTAGAAGAGTTGATGAGTAGAGCAGATTGATGACTGTGTGTATGACCTATGGGTCATGTTTTTGATGTCAAATTAATGCTCTTGCAAGTTGAGGATATGCAAAGAGGTCTGAGTGTGCATATGAGGACGGTTTGAGTGAAGGAGAAGAGAGATTGTGGCATGCCTATGTGAAAGCCCTGCATGAGATAGAAATGAGGTTTATGCAAGGGTTAGAAAATCAAAGATCCATCATCAGGTGTTGAAGACATTAGTTCCAAGGTGGAGGTGTTTACTTAAAAAAAGGGTCTAAAAGACTTGATCTTCTTTAGGGGTAGTTGATCTTTGTGAAAAAGGTGTTTCACTAAAGGCTTTTGGTCAGGAGGATTTGATCAAGGTTTTTTGGATTAAAGGAGTTGATCAGTCTCTTGTTTGTAATATTTTATAGGACAAGTAGTCTATATGTTACAATTTTGAGAGTGGGTTTTATTCCGCATGAGGGTTTCCCACAAGAACTATGTGTTATGTGTTTGATTTTGTGTATGCATTGAATGAATGAGCTCTCTTGTTAATGTTGATTGATCAAGTTGATAGATGTTGATTGTTTAAAAGTTTGGAAAGATTGAAATTGAAATATCTGGGCTCATTGATTCACCCCCCTCTCAGTGATTGTACCTCCAATAATTGGTATCAGAGCAGGGCTTTTGGTAAAGGCTTGACAACTTGAAGGTGATCTAAAGTACAATATGGGTGTCATCAAAGAGGTTTTTATCTTAAGCAAACACCGATGTTCAATGGATCCAATTATGTTTTTTGGAGTGTAAGGATGAAGATATACATCATGTCCCTAGGGTTTGACATTTGGCAATCTGTTGTGGTTGGTTATTCTGCACCTACCATTTCTCCATTCAGTGTTGCAGATAAGAAGTTATTTGAGAACAATTCCAAGGCAATGAATGCTATCACTTGTGGTCTTTCAGACACTAAATACACCAAGGTAATCCATTGATAAATTTGTTAAAGATATATGGGACAAAATGTAGATAATTTATGAAGGAGATTCAAAGGTCAAGCTTGCTAAGTTGTAGGCTCACAGAAGGTAATTTGAAAGTCTCAAGATGAAGGAAGAAGATTCTGTGACATCCTTTCTACAGAGAGTTAATGAGATTATGAACATCATCAGAGGTCTTGGAGAGAACCTTGAAGAAGATACTGTAGTTCAAAAGGTATTAAGGTCTCTATCCCTCATGTTTGATCCTAAAGTATCTGTTGTAGAAGAAAGTCATGATCTTACTCAACTAAAGTTGGATGAACTGCATGACATCCTTACTACCTATGAAATGAGGAAGAATGATGATATAACATCAAAAAAAAAAACAACTTTCAAGACTGAAATGAAGCCAAAGAAGAAGTTCCAAGGTAAAAAACCCGAGGATGACATTTCTGATATAGATGAGGATGAACTAATTGCTTTGATTTCAAAGAAATTGAAAATAGGTTTATGCAAGTATAAGGGTAACTACCCCTCAAATGCTTCAATTGTGGAGAGGTAGGACATTTTGGTAATAAGTGCCCTCATAAGTATAAGAAGGATGATGATGAAGAGCATGATGAAGGTCATGATGATGGCAATATATCATTCAGGTTTGATAAAAACAAAAAGGGATTCAAAAGGTTTGATAACAAAAAATACTTCAAGGACAAGAAGAGTCTCTACACCAAAGAAGATTGCAGCTCATTAGATGAGAGTAAAGACAATGACTCAGAGTATGATCATAAAGATGATGGTCCTATTGAAAATAGAGCCCTCTTCATGGTTGAGGAAGAAAGTTGCTCATATCAAAAGGAGTCTACTTGGAGTGATTCAGATGATGATAAAGATGAAGTGGACCATGAGACTGAATTGATGAATGTTCTTGAAGAATTGAAGATTGAGAAGAAGATTAACAAGAGGATAAAATCTAAACTCAAGGATTTTGAGGAGCAATTCAGTGTATTTGAGGCAAGAATGAATGGAGACATCAAGGAGCATGAAGATATGGTCAAGCATCTCAGTTGTCAATTGGAAGTCCTGTCTACAAGCCTAAAAGCTAAAGAAGATAAATGTTCAAGGTATGCAATTGAAAATGAGTTATTGAAATTTGAGTTAGAGAAGACATCTAGTAAGTTGAAGTCAATTGTGAGATTTGAAAAGATCTCAAATGATCTAAACAATATTTTGAATGATCAAAAGCATGCAACTGATAGAACTGGGCTTAGATACAAATAAGAACCAAAGAATGCAACTCAACACAAGATGAAGACTAATGTAAACAAAGTGGATCAACATTTGAAGACAAATCTTCAGACAAAGAATGAAGGCGCTGACAGAATGAAGACAAATCAGATCAGACAATCAAATGCATTGAGGTATGCAAGTTTCAATGGTTACTATTACATATGTAATCAATTTTCTCATAGGGTTAGAGAATGCAAAAGGCTTGTTAGAAATGAATTTGCTTGGAACTATGATGGGGGTAATCAGTCAAAATGTGTGAGGTTGAGTGCTTCAATTGTCATGATGTGGGGCACTTTGCAAAACATTATCCATTTAAGATAAGACAAGTTGAGTTTCCTTCAAGAAATATTGAGTGCTACAATTGTTATGAACTATGACACATTGCAAGATTTTGTCCAAATTTGGTAAGATAAAATGAGCTTCTTGCAAAAGGTATGATGTGCTTCAATTGTCAAAATAGAGGTCACATTGCTAGATTTTGCACACAGAGGCCTACAAGTCATAATAGGTTCAATCAGGGTCCTAGACTGCAAGGAAGAAAGCAAGTTAACTCATGAAAGCCAAAGGTGGTAAGTATGAGTTATGATAAGTCTGCAGGTCTAAGTAATCTATTTGCTATAGTGGAGAATGCTTCAGAAGTTGAAGAGTGCCAAGGGCTTTCATTCTTTGCTCATATTGTGAATGAAGAGACCAAGTTCAAGAAGAAGACTAAGGTATTGGTTGAGGCTAGTTATGATATGAGTATGGATCCAAGTGAACAACCTGCCATTGCTGAACATGTATCATACAAAAAACATCAATTGCTAGTGCCTAGTGATGAGGTTCCTAACTGCAAGGTGGTTTCTTCAGATGAAAAGGTATGTCAAGATTTCATAGTTGCTTCATGTGATGTCAATCCTATGTTAGAAGAGGAGAGTGATATAGAAAAGGAACTAGTTGTCATAGTTCAGACTGAGAAGAAGAAAAACAAAAGCAAGAAGTCTTATAGCTATAAGAGGATTCCAGTGGTTACTGAGGAGATGTGGGCCACTCCTGGATTCACTTTGTTTTAGAGCATTGTGGTGTAGAGGATGTTTATGTCTATGCTTCTTAAGAGACTCCTTTTAGTGGAGAAGCGAGTATAGCTGTGGTGTTCTTTAGAAGGTATGCTTTGGAGCAGTCTGCAGGGTCAGATTGAAGGTTCCCAGATGGCAAAGGAGGATTTATGAGTTGTCAAGATGATATTTTTGCATAGAAAGGCCTGTTGACCTTATTCTAGCATGCTCTAGGTGCTTTTGTGCTTTGAAGATATATTAAAGTCAAATTGAAGATTTTTGAGTGCTCTCAATTTTTTCAGTTTTTAGCTTAAAGGCAAGCAGGTCTAAAATGGGTTATAGGATGTATGGGTTCTCAAAGATGTGGAAGCTCAAATCTTGGTCCAAAAGTGTGGAATGGTTGTCTCCAGGTGTACAAGAAGTTTTAGAGGTGTGCGTTGACCATAAGGAGGTTTGTTGACTCTGCTTGTTTTGAGATTTTAGGGTTTTAGGCTATGTTAGAAAAGTGGTCTGCCTTGTGAATTGCAGTCTGAGGCTTCTTAATAGGTTGAATGAGCCAAATGGGTTGTCAAATCAAGCTTCACAAAGATCTGAAGGTTTGTGGTTTTCAATTTATTCATGTTTTTGTCAAGATGGAGGCTTAATTGGCAAGTTGGTTTGTGAAGGAAGTATATTGCAAAGGATGAGCTAGTTATTGCAAATTGGTGTGCTTGAGGGGGCATATGAGAAGTTCTCTATATATGAAGTTTCAGGTCTTGATGATGTGTTTAGTGAAAGTTGTGGGCTCTCCAAATTCTAGGTAGGGCTACGAGGAGACTAGACAAGTCTAGTAAGAAGAGTGCTTTTTGTTCAGTTTTTTCAAAAGAACAAGGCATGAGTATTTCAAGGCAAGTTCTCAGGGTGGTTTAGAGCTTGTTTCCTATTTGGTGAATACATGAAGTTCTGTTGGTGGTCCTTGAGGTAGCTTGAGGGAGAATGATAGTAAGCATGTGTGGTGATTCTTCATGATGTGTGGAGATTTGAAGACGCTCAAAAGGTGCAATGGCTCAGAAATCTTAGGGGGAGTCCCTCTTAGATGTCTCTTGGTGAGTTCCGTCAGATCCTAGTGTTTTGTGTGTGCTTTTGTCATTGGCTAAAGAAGAATGTTGGCATATAGCAAGAGAAAGTTGTCAAAGCAAGTAGAGGTAGGCTCAAGGCAAGGGGGAGTTTGTATCATCTTTCTAGGTGGTCCTCTCTTGTTGATGGTCTTTTAAGGGTCTCAGGATCAGTTGGTGCCCACTTTATCATTATGTCAAAGGGGGAGAAAGTTCTTATTGTGGAGTGTTTGAAGAGAGAGAAGAAAGGTGAGCTGTATATTGATGGGTGTTGACATCAATGACAAAGGAGGAGATTGTTGGAGAGTTGTCAATGATGTCATGGAAGTGTCCAAGTGAGTGGATGAAGTGCCTTGATAGTCTAAGTGACAATGACAAAGTGTGCAATGTGCTTGTCCTAGTCTGCTTGAAGTTGACTTGGTTGATCCTCTGTTTTGGCATGGTTAGAGATATTCAGGGATGAGTATAGTGTATTGAACATGTGAAAGAGGTCCTATAAGAGGTTTTCTATGCTTTGAGTGCTTGTGTGCATGAGTGGATTTCATCTAGTTGATCATTGTTTTCATTTAGACATTTTGAGTCTAGTGGCAGAAAATGTGCGACGTCATCATTGCCACGAGTGGATGAGTCAAGGGGAGTTGGTCATATGGTTTTGATCACATTTGTGCCTAGATATTATGCACTAAATCTCAGGTCATGCGATTAAGCGCGACAAAAGATATGCAAGTGCAAAGTTGGGTTTTCAGGGAGTTTGACAGTGTTTTCCCATACTTAGCCAGATTTGCTTGAGGCAAGAAAGAGTTGAGTAAGCAATTTGGTGGTGGCATATCTCAAACATGTGGTAGTTTTAGGATAAGTTGATCATATGAGTTTGTTCAGTTTTGTGCCTAGTTGATTTTCGCTAAATTTCAGGTCATGCGATGCAACACGACAAAAGATATGCATGTTCAAAGTTAGCCTCCTATGTAGTTTTTGACATAGTTGGCTCTGTGGCAGAAAAAATTGAGTGAGCAGATTAATGGAGTTATATCTCACACGTGCGAAGGTTTCAAGAGCAGTTTGACAGATGGTTGGATTCCTCTTTGAAAGGAGAACATATGGTTAAAATTTTAGAACATTTGATCAAACGAGGTAAAAGATATGATTGTGCAAAGTTGGCCTTCCAAACAGATAACAATGGTCCCCATAGTCTATTTTGCACAATATTAAAGATCAAGACCAGATGGAAATCTAATGGTTCACGGGTGATTGTACAGTGAAGATCTATGGTGCATAGCAAGTCAAAGAGGTCAAAGTGTTCATTGGTTAACAAAGTTAAAGATTGAGCTCCTTACAAAAGGATCAACAGAGCGTGTTCATTCCAAGATGTTTGGAAGCAGTGAGATGAGGACAAGTGTTTGATGTTTGATGTTGAGCAGAGATAAAGATCAAGCTTCTTTTAAGATCTAACGGTGAACGGATGTTCGTACATATATAAATCAATGGTGTGTATTGAGCGAGATGTTTTCAAGGTGTTCAATATTTAACACATATAGATCGAGTTACGTACAAGAGATCGATGATGCACGTTGAGTCAATATTGCAAGATAGCACGAGATGAGGTCAATTGTTCGAGGTTTAACGTTTGGGCATTGGCGCACTATGAGCTAAAGTTTGGAAGAGATTGACGTTGCATGTTTGATCCTAGATGTGAGGACACGAGATGCGAGCAAAGTGACCGAGTTTAACTATGACTGTTGGCATTTGAATTTTGAATTTTGCAAAGGGAAAATCTAGTGCTTTGTATTTTGTTTATAACTCTTGATTCAGGACGAATTCGAAGGTGCTATAAAAAGCAAAGTTGAAGAGGACTCCATGGCGCATTTAATGAACCTAGTTTGAAAATCTGAAAGTCTATATAGTCAAAGATATTGAGGTTCAAAGTTGACTGTGTGTTTGTGCATTTTCTGCAAGTGACCCGAGAAGGATATTTGAGCTTGTGTTGATGTTGTTTGGATGTCTCATGATGAATTCGCTGTTTGGGAGTGTTGAAGATTCCATGAGGATGATTTGTGTGCATTATAAAGGTTTGACCAATCGTATGCAGCATGAACAAATGTTTAGAAGTCGACTGTGTATTCGTTCATGGTGACTGTATGCACATAATGTTGTTTGAGCAAATTCAGTTTAAGCAAAAGGGCACTGTGATGGTTGTTGGCACTTGAGGACCTATAGATCATGTAGCATGGGTCCATGAGTTGGAAAGTGTCTGTGTTCTTAGTTTGCTTGGAGAAGTGTCAGAGAGCTAAATGGGTCTCCATAGGACCTAAAAGTGACTTAGGCCTATTTGAAAGAGACTTGTGCTGAAGTGTGACCTATGTAAGATGCCTTAAGGGTGAAGGCATGTGTTTTGGCCGACAAGGATTATTGTGGACATGATAATTCATGAAGGCTCTATAAATAATGAAATCAAAGATGATGATTTCTAGACTTTTGAGAAGACTTGTGCAAGGTGTTGTGAGTGTTGTGGAGTGAAGGAGAGATAGAGTGCCCAGTAGAAGAGTTGAGTAGAGCATATTGAGGATTGTGTGTATGACATGTGGGTCATGTTTGTGATGTCAAATTAGTGCTCTTGCAAGTTGAGGATATGCGAAGAGGTCTGAGTGTGCATATGAGGACAATTCGAGTGAAGGAGAAGAGAGATTGTAGCATGCCTATGTGAGAGGCATGTATGAGATAGAAATGAAGTTTGTGCACGGGTTAGAAAATCAGAGATCCATCATCAAGTGTTGAAGACATCAGTTCCAAGGTGGAGGTGTTCATTTCAAAGGAGGGTCTAAAGGACTTGATCTTCCTTAAGGGCAGTTGCTCCTTGTGAAATAGATGTTTTACTAAAGGCCTTTGGTCAGGAGGATTTGATCAAGGTTTTTTGGTCTAAAGGAGTTGACCAGTCTCTTGTTTGTAATTTCTTATAAGACAAGTAGTCCATGTGTTGCATGCTTGAGAGTGGGTTTTATTCCCTATGAGGGTTTCCCACATGAATTATGTGTTATGTGTTTGATCTTGTGTATGCATTGAATGAATGAGCTCTCTTGTTAATGTTGCTTGATCAAGTTGATATATGCTGATTGTTTAATAGTTTGAAAGGATTGAAATTGAAATATTTGGGCTCACTGATTCACCCCCCTCTCAATGATTGTACCTCTACCTCTAATACTATTCTTTGTTTTTATTTTTTTGGTTGCTAATAATTAATAATGTATATGAATTATAATTGATTTTATTGAAACTGTTAACATTTGTTCCCAAAGTAGCGCTGGTGAACTAGCCTTATGATAATTTTGCGGCCTTAAAAGCTAATGTAAGCCGATTCCCATAAAGAGTTCATTTATTGAAAGCATTATATATTTTATTGGAAATTTAGTATGGTAAACTATGTGGTATTCACTGATATTTAGTATTTACCTAGTCACAAAATTTGAAGATAACTCCCCGTCATA
This sequence comes from Torreya grandis, assembly GCA_037957365.1. NCBI lineage: Eukaryota > Viridiplantae > Streptophyta > Pinopsida > Cupressales > Taxaceae > Torreya > Torreya grandis. Next base: position 1,595,744 of record JARHVA010002599.1, read on the forward strand.
ATAGATTAAGCAGATCTTCGCTTCTCTCTTATTCATTAATTTCTCTTTTTTCTTTGTAGATTGGATGAAGAAAATGGTGAACTAATAATCAGGGAAAGGGAAGCTAATTGGTTCCACATTTGACACTTTGGAATCCTTTTTGTGTATTAATTGGAAACATAAAAACCTATTCATGCTAGATGAAAGACTTTGAAACTACAACAGCTATGCCAATTGACCTCGTTATATTTCAGGGAACGAAGATGGAAAATTTATTCATTTATGCTCAACTACTCAATGCTGGGAGTTCTGATGCTGCTTTCTTGAAATCAAAAACACATTAAATTTTTAACATGAATCATATGGCATTGCGATGATTTTTTAATTCTTATAATTCCATTCAACCATCAAAATTCAAAGTCAGTCAATGGTTTCCTAGATTCTCATGTTTGACAACTTGCTTGGGGCACTGAACTTATGTAGTTCAAAAAATATCTAAAGTGTATGTCACATGGTTTGGAAGATTGTTTTCATGGAAAGTAATTTGAATTATTGTAACAAACAAGGCCATTTATGTTGAGGGCACTAACACACGACTTATAAATCCAAGGTGAAATTTTTTGTATAGGCCAACATTGAAAGTTGAGAATTATATGACAATCTTAATTCCTGGTAACAAATTATTTAGCAAATTTAAAATCTAGGGAGGATGAAAACAGGGTTGCTGCAGAACACTGAGCTTCAGAAACATCATAGGTTACACAAGTGTTTACATTGGATACAAGTCCGAGTAACATATTCATACTAAGAAAAAGAGAACTAATCCCTTTGAGTAATGTATTTTTACTAAGTAGAACAATTTGGCACTATGAAAAGGGGCAATGAAGGTTTATTTTTCCAAGCGCTTGCAATGGATTTTACCATCCACTACAATAATATGAATTGTCTACACTATTTTTCAATTAGTGATATTTACATTTTCAATTGTTAGTGGATATTCATTCTGTACATAATTTTTCTCTTAGACTCTGTTGTGCAGATTTAATTCTTGTTAAGTTGTTTCTTTTAGCTTCAGTTTACAACTGGAATATGACAAGTTGGTGGTAGGGAGTAGTACAAATCTTCAAAAGCATCTCCACAATAGTATCCATGTATGGAGGCTATATGTGTAGACTTTGTTTTGGACATTGTTACATCTTCATGCACATATGGTCAAGGCTGTCTACTCAATGTCGTTGTGGCTTGCATTTTAGAACTGTTGTAAGTTGAAAAGATAAATTCCTATTCATTATTGTTTTCCTTTGGTTTTATATCTAATTGTATGCGGTGAACAATACTTTGACAGAGTATTAAACAAATGGAAGGCTCTGCATTAGTGTCTTTGCCAAGGAAGACAAACTCTCTTGAAGAAGGTATGACTGAAACTGATAAGCTTACTTGAGCATTTTATCTCGAACTTGTCTCTCTTTGCTTAGGACTAGCGTTTGATAGATCCGAACCTACATAAAGTAAAACACTACACATGTAAATGAGTGAAACGAGTCTGTAATTGTTTGTCAGACTTAAATTGTTCTTGAGGCCTCTTCATGTTATCTTGAATGTTTTCAATTAGGGGCCCATCACAACCACATGAAGATTTACTCGTTTCTGTCACAAGAAGACTTACTTTGATTTCACAATCAGAGCATGTTGAGAAATGTGAAGTTACAATACCAAAAATTAATTCAGATATACATAATCAGGTTCTTGAATTTGGTGACAATGTACTAAAAGGAGGAAAACTGGTTTCTAATGGAACTTCATCCATAGAGCTTTAACTAGAGCGAAGTTTGAATCTACAAGCACCAAGGAAATGAAACTAGTAAAAGAAGGCATGAAATATTTTACTACAAGTTTTAATAAGGACAATTGTCGCTGAGGAACAAGGATACTGACATAGTGGTAAAATCAGCAGGAGCATTTTTTGAATAGCATCTGCCTCAAACAGTGACATAGCTGTGTTTCAAGAATCCATAAAAATAGAAGAGCTAAAAGTTTCAGTTTAAATGGGAGTAGGGATCCCACAATTAATGAATATTTAACTAATTTATGACACCAAGATCCTTTTTGAAGTTAGGGTAGACTCATGCTCTTGCTAGCACAATTTATCTAAAGATGGTTGAAAAGCATACAAGAAGTTTGCAACGAGCTCTTTAAGATGGTGGATGGACCCTATTGTCAAATCTAAGGGAAGGCATCAGATGGATGTATCTTCTCATGCACCTTTGTAAAACAACTCATTGCATCATGACCATGATGTCGATGCCATTTTAAACTCCAAAGGAGGCATCAGAACAAATATATTTTGAGAAAATCTCTTGCACATGGTTTTTATTGTCATAAAACATCAAGAATTCCTAGTCTACGATCAACTTCACCAAATAGTCAAGCATTTATGGCATCAGAAAATGATATTTCAGGGAAGGATTTCCTACATATATCAAGACAAATACAAATCTACTGACAAAAATATGAAAAGATCTTTGAGAAATGATCTCAATTTGTGTTACAAATTGATTTTTCTTGTTTAAGTATTGCAGATACTTAGATTTAGATTTATATGTTAAACTAGTCTTATACATTTGACAAATATATCTCATGGCTCTATTCTTCAATTTGACCTTCTTTGCAGCGAAAAGGTTTGCACTTGCCACCTCATGGGGTCTAATTATGTACTTCTGAGTCTAATCATGATTTTTCTGATTATTTAGATCATTTGTAACCATAAAATGTCTAAAATATGATATATGTCCTTCACAGCGAGTTATAAAACTTAAACAACTTTCCTTCATTTTGGATAGTTGCATTCAAGGTAGGACAATAGCGTTAATGATACTATCTCTGCTCCAACGCAAGTGTCTTTACCTTACACTCAAAATTGTAAATCTTTTGAAGTGTATGTGTCGGCCTAAGAATGTCATTAACCCTTCTGTGAGGATTATTTCAAAAGAGCTAGTATAAATACAAGTCAAAGCCAATTTATTTGGACATTTATAAATTACCAAGCAATCACACCTTTAAGCTGAATCGATCAATTGTACAACTAAGCTATTCATCCCTATTTGCATATCAAGTATATAGCAGTCATACTATAGGTCTAAAGCACTGAAAAGACACCACATGAGTCATATTTGTCAAGTTATAAGTTAGATCATTACATACATTATTATATGGTATATTGCACCTTTGTGCACACATATTCTCACACATAGAGGAGAACTACATAACTTTGAGACTCTCTTTGGAGTATTGCTTATATAAGCAACATTCATTAACAGGGGGTCTTTGGGGTCAGCTCGATGGCATGAGTCCACTTACTCATTTTTGGCAAGGTAACCTAACTTAAGGTGGAGAGTTAAGGTTTGAGCTATAAACAATCATCATGTGTGCAAGATCTAGATACATTAGACAAATAACAACATAAAACCTAGAAAGACCCATGTGTTCACATTTTGATACAACATATATCTATACATGACTGTTGTGTCGAGATTCAAAGTAGTGTCGATGCAAGTGTCTACAAAGCGACACACGTGTCCAAGGAACAATAAAAAAATATTTTCTGAATATGACAACTATTTCCTAAATATCAAACATTTTGTTTTTAAACCCTGTACGTCTCAGATTTGTCTGTGCATCATTGCATAAATTAAGTATTGTTTCTTCTTTGTGATTGTGCAATCAAAATACTGTTTAGCATTATATTTTCTACATTTAGTAATTCAACACTGAAATTGAATATGATAAATTGAATTATTTAATTAACCTACTTTTAGGAATAAATTATCTCATTCTTGAATACATTATTCCCCCAACCCTTGATTTCCAAAAAGGGACTTTTAGAATCTTATTGTGCAAAACCCTAGGTTGACCTAGGGTTTCATGATCTTCGAATTGTTACAATCTTAAAATCTGATTTGCATTTATTACAAAAGATTCAATCATGTTTAATATAGATACACTTAGTACTTATTTCATTGCACAATAAATGATAGTAATATTTACTTGTTATTTTTCATACATTTCTAAATCAAACAAAGATATAATCAAATGGAGTAACCAAATAAGTCAATATAAAGTGTTTTAAAACAAGATCATATTTTAATCTCTTTTTACAACTCTTGTTGCAATAATATTGAGCTTCTTATCCCTCCTCACCTTAAAGAGGGTGATAACTACCATCTCTCTAGCAAGGTCTAGGTTATCACTTTTTCAAAGGGTGAGGTGGCCGATCATATGGTTTCAAATGAAGGTAATCAATATATCCTTCATCAAACCTCTACACCTCCCACATCTCTTTTAGATTGTGTGTGTATACGTATTCAATCTAAAATGCATAGAGTTTGTGTTTGTGAAGTCTTCAAAGATAAGTCATTCTTATGAGCAAGTTAATAAAAGAATTACAATTTTTTTTTAGTTTAAATATCACATCATTAGAAAATTAGATTACATACCTAAAGAATCTAAAATATATTCGTATTAATCATGTATTTATATCTTCATCTAGCAATCTTGTGCCCAACAAGCTTTCATATCCAAAGAAGAAACTAAAAGATAATTCATCTACAACTAATGATTCAAAAAGTGAACAAAAGGCCAAGAAGAGTCCAAGAGAGATTCCAAAGGAAATGTTTCGAAACAAGTTGATTCAACTACCTTCTAGACATCATTTTAGAAGGTCAAAATACTATTGTGTATATCATAGAATGCATGCACATCATATTTATTGTTATTTTGTTTTGAAAGATAAAATATAAAGTCTATTTGATAGTGGTGATCTTATAATAGATAAATCAATCAAGCAACCCGCTCATCTTATGAGTGCATTTCTTAAAACACAAGTGAAAAAATGAACAAGTATGGGTATCAAAAGATAATTAAGAGGAAAAACAATTGCAAATGCAAAAATTAGAGCATAAAAAGATTCAAAAGGAAAAGCTAGAGAAAACAATGTTATAAAAATATCAAAATGAAAAAAAACAACTTTACAAATGACAATGTTACAAAAAGAGCAAGAACAAAATTTATAAAATCAAACCCGAGATAAACAAATACACATTTTAAAATGATCGTTTCTAACAATTTTTTTTTTTTCAAAATAAGACTTGCCTAAAAAGTCAAAAGATACAAATATGGTTGTTAAAGATCCAAACATCATATCTATTTCATGCATAAAGGAACAAAAAATTAAGAGCAATATGATGAAAGTCTATACTTTCATCATTTAATAAAGAAGTTAAGGCATAGATTACATCTTTTCTTAATGTTCAAGCAAAGATACATGACTCTTCTCTAGCCTATAATGAGATGCAATTTTTTTGACAATGATGAAGATACTAAAAAAAAAAAAACCTTTCAAGAAGGAAACTTCAATCTATGGTGTAGTGAATTTTTCATATATAGATGCCCAAATGGTGTATCTCAAGTTCAAGAACAAAATAAGAAGTTAGTCCTTTCATATGCTAACTACGGTTATGCAGAATATGATTAGAATGACACAACTAATATGCATGATGAATATGACAATATAATTGAGGGTTATAACACACGATATAAGGTCTTCATATATGCAACCCCTTGATGAGTACCTTGGCTTCTAGCAACAATTTTCCTTGTACATGTCTTTTTTAATTTATCCTTTTGAATATTTTAATTTAAAAAAAATCAAATATTCCAAAAAAAAAACAAAAAACATTCAAATAATTTTAAAAATACTAAAAATATTTAACATTACACATATTAACTAGTTTTTATATATGGTATTTACTTTATGTTAGTAGATATTATATCATTTCTATACATACATGTTTCATAGGTATTTGAGTGTGATACATGCACACATTAGACCCATGATATCTCAAGCATGCAAAGGTTAGGCCTTTCATCTTCCAACGTGATACATTAGGTTGAGGGAATCTTGTTTCTATATGATCACGATTGACACAAGTTATATTATTTTTATGATCATTTTTTATTATCTTACAAAGCTTATATATCTTACACATGCCTATACTTATATTGCTATCTTACACAATGTATTTGCTATGCTATTCTACATAATATTTTGCTAACGCATGTATGTAGGGACTAGTATGACATGCTTATGCTAGTTGTTTATATCTCATTGCTTCTTCTATTTACAGTAGCTTACTCGTGTGTACTTCTTGTTTAATTTTTTTATCTTGCTCGTGGAATATTTGAGCATGTTCCTTTTTTTGTTGGCCACAATGCCTTGAGTGTGACTTGTTTATATTTGCACGTCTTCCACTTGAGTGTGTGACATTTGAACACGCTTCTTATTTGTGGTCTCCTTGTCGTATCACATTTGAGTACTCTTGTGTGTGTGCTTGATTGTTTGCTGAGTCTGTTATCTTTTATAAGTTGCCAAGATTCTTATCATGCATATTATGGCTTCTTATGTATGGATACTAAGCGTTTTATTGATACATCTACTTCGACATGACACTACATGCTTCTTTACTATATGATTCATACAGAAATAACATAGTTGTTTTATCTTTTTGAGATAAGGTGATTATCACTTTTGCAATCCCCTCACCTCAAAAGGGGGACATATCAGTAAAGGCATGTCATAGAAGACATGACTCCACATACATACAATTGACAAAATGACATGATTTGATTAAACTTACATAGTTTACATGATTTAGATATACACTTGGGACAAAATTTTACATATTAGACATATATTTGGGACAATGATTTTCATATTTGTGATACCTAGTATGTACATGTTATAGATCACATGTTACATTGTGAAATATATTTTAGCTTGAGACATATTTGAGGTGTACATGCACCAAATTATATATACACTTTTAGATTATACATACATTTATGTACTGACCTTACCAAGATGCATAATTTGAGCTTTTATTTGTTGCAACAATTGGATTTTGTCTTAGTGTGATCAAGATTCTTTGTTCTCGATGGACTTGGCACTATGAGTATATTATTACTAGTTGATATGATTACACCATATGACTTGGGCAAGATTGGCTAAATTGGATAAATTAGCTAGATTGGTTACACTTGAGTTGTGCGATTGAGATTTTGTGCTCTCTATGGACTTGGCACAAATTCATCCTTATATGAAATTGGGGACATGATCACCCTCTGATTTTCCCTCTTCACATTCCAAGGTTCAGTTGTGAACCTCTCTCCAATGCTTCAGTTAGGAAGCATCTTTACCAAGACAAACTACTAAGGGGAAACATGATTGCATCGACACACGTGTACTCCTTCCTTGCTCTCTTTCTTTCAACTATTTTTAAATTATTTAATTTTACATTATATGTACTAATTACACCTGTAACATGATCTTGGTTGTAGATCATTCATTTACAACAAATTCAAGTGGGCTCAAGCAAAGACAAGGTGTGTTGTACACACCATGGTACACTTTTTTTTTTTTAACCTAGTAATTTCATCCTTATGCATTACTAGATTCAATGGGGACAAATATAGATGCTTAAGTCTAGATTTATATGTTAAACTAATCTTGTATACTTAACAAATATATCTCAATGATTTACCCTTTAGTTTGACCTTCCTTACAGCCAAAAGGCTCATACTCACCACCTCATTGGGTCTAATTTTTTAGTTCTTAGTCCAACCTTGATTATTCTTATTATGTAGATCAATTGTAACAAAAAAATGCTTAAAATATGATATATATCCATCACAATTAGTTACAAAACCCTAGTAACTTTCATTTATGGCTTGATAGTTATGTCCAAGGTAGGAGAATAGTGTCGATTCTCCTATCCTTACTCCAACACAAGTATCCTTACCTTACAAACACTCAAATTTGAAAATCTTTCAAAGTGTATGGGTCGGCCTAAGAATGTGATTAACCCTTCTTTAAGGATTATCTCAAAAGATCTAATATAAATAAAAATCAAAGGCAATTCATTTGGACATCTAGCAATTACTAAGTAATCACACCTTCAAGCTCAATTAATTAATTGTACAACTAAAATAGTATGCCCTATTTAACCCTATTTGCATATCAAACATAAGAGCAGTCATACTACAGGTTTGAAACACTTAAAAAACAACCCATAAGTCATATTTGTCAAGTTACAACCTAGATCACTTCATGCATTGTTATATAGTATATTACACTTTTGTGCACATACATTCTCACATATAGGGGAGAACTACGTAAGTCTAAAGCTTTATTTGGAGTATTGGTTGTGTAGGCAACATTCATTCACAAATGAGTCTTTGGGTTAAGTTCGACACTATGAGCCACCAACCCATTTTGATAAGGTAACCTAACATATGGTGGAGAGCTAGGGCTTGAACTACAAATAGTCATTGACACCCTGTGTGCGAGATCTAGATACATCAGATAAAAGGTGACAAAAAATATAGAAAGACCCAAATAGTCACATCTTAAATATTGAATATTCTATACATAATAGTTGTGTCAAGATTCACACAGTAGCATCGATGCAAGTGTCCATAGGGTGACGCAAGTGTCGAGGTAGCTAGAAAGAATGTAGAATTTGACAACTATTTCCTAAATATCAGATAACGAGTTTTTAAAACTTATACATCTTAGATTTATCTGCACATCATTGCATAAGCTAAATATTATTTCTTCTTTGTAATTGTGCAATCAAAATATTGTTTAACATTGTACTTTCTATATTGAATATTATAAACTGAATTATTTAATTGCCTTGCTTTTAAGGATATGTTATTTCATTCTTGAATAGCTTATTCCTTCCAATCCTTAATTTCTAAAAAGGGTTAAATAAGTACATGTCAACTCCACCTACTCATCCCCCAATTTTATAGGGTCTTTTACACTTTGAATACAATGGCCTTCCCTATTTCACATTTTCTCTTAATCAGTTTAAAGAAGTTATGGTAGCCAAAACATGGAAAATAAATAATTTTGATGGAAGAGATTTTATTTTAGATAGGTATTCATTTTTTTACAGGAGCTCTAATTGATTTGGGACACGATTGGGGGCCCAGATCTCCAAGTGATCATCTATCATAAGTACCATATTTATGAACAACGGCCACAATCAGCTTCAGAATTCCAACAACGACCACAGCTAGCTCGAGAATACCAACAAATGGTCACAACCGACTTGAAAATACCATTAATGATCATAATTGGCTCGAGAATACCATCAACAGCCACAACCGGTCCAAGAATACCAACGATCGCCCACATACAACGTCCGATACCACATTGAGATTTGAACTTGGGTGGTACTTGAAACAACCAAGTCACTTTACCAACTCACCTACATCTCATTGGTGATGGAAGAGATTTTGATTGGATGTATTCATTTCATTTTTGAAAAAAAGCGCAACAAGAAAAGAAACTAATCTAAATGGGGAAGTTGTGGAAAATGGATAATCACATCCCTGATCTTGTGGGTAATATAAAGGTGTTTAGTTCCTTATGCTCCAAGTTGAGCAGATATGGAAATGTTAAGCATCTAATTGAAATTGAGTTTTTTTTTTGGGTGCAAATAAAGGCAATACAAAACCAGATCCAATAATACAAACAAAGTATATGTAGAAAATAATGCTTTCTCTCCTCCCCAAATTGCCCACTCATAAGTTTCTTCAGATATGCCATTTATGTTATTCATCATCAGTTCAACAACATCCTCTACTTCTATGCTTGGTGATAATATGGAAAGCATGATACCCAAAAATATGCTACCTCCTTAGCACTTAGAAATAAAAAATGGAACGTATGTGGAGAAATGCATTTCTTTAGACAAAATTTGTAGGAGTCATGCCAATGTAGTTAAGTGAGATCTAGATATGAAGGCATAGATGCTAGTTAGGCCACATGAAGAAAGTCAAATATATTTTTTATATTCATTTTTCCCTTGATCTTAATTGGAAAATTTATTGATTAAAGTTCCACTAAAAATGGAGAGTGTAAAGGGTGGGAACGAATACGATGCTCCCTCATAAAATTTTTGGGGCTGGGGCCAAAAAATTATTGCAAAAAACTCAAGTGGTTCAATTTTAAAAACTACTCTTTACTATCTAATGAATTTACCTCCACATGATTTGCATGATGATTTGTACTTGTGGAAAGGTGTTATGCACATGGCACTCATGTTCCAATTCCTTGGCTATGGGTAATAGTATATTCTAATTAAAAGTTTTATATAAGTGAAGCTGGGATACAATTTCTTGAAAAAATTCAAAATGAAAAAGGTATTTTTAATTGAATTTTTTTTTGGGTGATGTCAATGTTCAATGAGAACATTGATAGCATTTAATTGTATGATTTAATTTGTTGGGATAGAATGTATTGACTATTAAATCTTATTTAGATGAGAGATGTTCTACAATGGCATTCGGGGGTGGTGGTGTGCTGTAATGTACTGAGTGTGTTCACTTTTAATTTCAATTTTAACTTGACATCCATTGCACTATCACTTAGAATTTTTTCCTTTTTTCTTGGAGAATTCAATTGAAAAATTGTAATATCTTGGCCATACGATGGAATTTGGAGCCCCACTTTTTTTTTTTCCAAAAAGATTATTTTGGGCTTTGACACGTTGGTGTGCTTAGATTGACATGATTTGTCATTATCAAATGAGAAATTTATGAAGAAGGTAACAAAGTTATAAATAATCGTGACGTGAAAAATCCAAGATAAGGGTTTCGAAATTGATGCATCTCGACATTTTCCAGATATATATATTTAAGATGTTTTTAATACTTGTACTACAATTGTAATATGGGTTGAATTTATGCCTATGTATGTGACTTATCTCAATAATATATATTTATAAAAAATAATTTATATCATATATATATTTTAATATAAACACTATTATACCACGACATATAAATAAGAGACTTCAAATTATAGTATTATAAATCACTACAAGAATTTATCTAATATATTACTACAAAACACTAAAGTTTAGGTATATTACATCGATTTGTGATTTAAGACAACTGGTGTTAGTTTTATGGTAGTGGTGGTGTAACACTAAACTCTAACACCAATATACCTATTGCATATAATATTATATATGTAATACTAATAAATAGTGTTATATATTCTGTGTTATATGTTATAATAAATGTTTTGTGTTAGATTTTAGTGTTACAAAATATTTACCACAAAACTAACACCACTGGGATTAAATAAGAAATCATTGTATTATGCTTGAATTTTAGTATTGTTAGTGATATATTAGCTAATATTATTATTGAGGTACTTAGTTAATTCTGCCTCTTATTGTTCACAGAAGCCATCATTGAATTTGGGAATGCTCTGTATGTGCTTTGTCAACTGCTTAGATTAAAAACAACTGCTAAAAATCTCCCTAAATGCTACCAACAAAGTCAGACACTTGCTACAACTAGCATTGTTAGGATTTACCTACAATTTCCCTATGTATAGTGGGGGTTTGAAACTTTTGGGAGCCCTGCACATACCCTTGTAATTTTATTGTGTGCTCACACCTCTTTGATCCTCTGCTAAAACCCCTTTTATGTCTCTTTTGTCTAAGCCTTAATTATGTTTGATTGACCACAATATGCCTTTTAAAAGGGTTTAGTGTTTTTGGTTTGATTGACCCCAACCACTCCTTGTTGAATCGTTGAATATTATTTACATTTTAATACACCGAAGAGGGATCAAACCACATGTAGTTCTCCCATTTATTTGTGTGCAACATTTTGAACAATATAAAATGCATTGCTATATTTTGACCTTTGATACTCGACACCATGCAACTTTTACTTTGTGTATTTAAATTTTGCTCTATTGAATGCTCTAGTGCTTTTGAGAGTTGAGATGCATGTATGCCTTTTGATAATGTTCCAATAAAGTGCTAGGTGACTTCCAAGTGATGCTTAACTCCTTTAATGACCTTAGGAGTGATTTATATTTATAAATGATGCTTCATTAATTTCTTGCTATGACCGAACTATGAAACGTGTTTAGGCTGACCTAATGGAGGCTTCCCAACTTAAAAAATAACCATTGAGGGCCCCTGGGTGTTTTCAACAGAGGGAGACACCTACAATAACCAACATTATCCTATAAGTGAAAAACATGGATTTAAAATATGAAGAATGTATGTCTAGGATTTTGAAGGGTCCTATGGACTCACATAATATCGAGTAAATAAATATGATGAATTGAGGTGTCTAAGATGATAGATGGTCAAATAGATTGAGGGAAAGTGTTCTAAGATTTGATTACATGTGTAATGTTTAAGTGTGTCAAAGTATGCCAAATTTTATATTGTCAAAATGCCAAATACCAAATTTAGGTGTCTATAAATGCCTCCTTTCAATCTCATATTGAAAATTCTAAATCAAAATGATAAAATAAGTAGATCTTGCACCTGTGATAAATGTGCTTGGTGTTGACAGGTAAAATCAAAATGTATCAATTACTCCATGTGAACCTTACACGAAACATGTAAAATTCAATGTATATTCATAATAAGAAATCTAAACTTCATTGAAAAACTTGAAATTTAAAAGCTAAGGAACAAATACACTTGATAGTATGCAAACCAAGCTATCACTTATTAAAATTGACTAGAGAAAACCATGTGGTCAACATGCCCCAAGGAGTTATAATAAATAAAACTATGAGTTGAGGAGTGTGAATGCCTCAAATGCCCATCTTGAGAAAATGGTGTTAGAAGTTGAATGATGAAGTAATGGGTGGATGCACAAAGATGAGGGCCAAAAAGAGGCCATTTTTGAAAAAATCATCCATAAATTATAAAAGATGAGCTTCTTTATAAAAATGGAACACACCCTTTAAAGGATGCTACAAAGTTTAAATTTTAATTAGCTTGGCTTAACAAACCTAAAGGGCATGTGCCCTATGTAATACAAAGGACACACACCGTTTGTGATTTTATTTTGGAGGGACTTGAGTTAATTTTAAAAACATAGCATAAATGATACACAACTTTTACAAAGGGCATACACCCTATGTAATGCAAAGGGCACACACCCTTTGTGTTGCATATCATAGTGTTTGTCGAAAGTGTACATTTAATAAAATAAACATTTAAGTATAATAACTTATACTTCAAATTTATTTTACTAAATATAACAAATTAGGACCACTTTGGGTCTTTTAATATCGATTATAGAACTGTAGGAGTTACTATTTTGAAGATAATTTTTCAAAATCCAATTTGATCAGTACTTAATTTTTAGAGATTTAGTATTAAATATAAGTTTTTTTGGTAGAACTTTACACTTGGCCTATGTTTTTAGAAAACCAATGCCCATTTTGTAGATTTTTGGGCCTTTCAAATAGGTTTCTAATGTTTGTAGGAGTTCTAAGTGCAAAACAACAATTTTACAAACCTTGCATCTCTCAGAGATAATAAAAAGACATTTATCTATAAATTATGACACTATTGTAGTAGTGTATTTGTAGCTCATTTGCAAACACTAATAAGGGAATAATAAATCCCTTATTTTTATTTTGAGTGCACAACCATCTATACAAAATGAACTATTGTGGTTCTAAATATAAAGATGGCATGACCACTTTTTGTGCACACGGGGTTTGATGTAGATCAAATAAATTTTCCATTTGATTGGTCGATGTGACTCTATCCTTACTATCAAACTTGTGCACTTCCACTTTTGGTAGCAATCTCTCAAGCCCATATTTAAGCTTGGATTGTTTTGGTTGGGAGAATCCACGTGGCCCGATGTAGAATTATTGGATGATGGTGTTACTGGACTATGAGCCAATAGAGTTTCCAATGTAATGTCATATTGATGTTGCTCAAATTTAACTTCATTAAATCCATGTCCCTTTGACCACACCTAGATCTTATTTCTTTACCATGTTTTGCACATCTTCTTAAAGTTGGTTAACCAACCCAAAAACCCTTGAATCAAAAGTTTTGGACTCCTTGTCCTTCTTTTTAGGCATTTTTAATGGAGTGGCTTACCAGTTTTTGTGGCCTCACATGTTTGGATAATTCATACATGAACTCTAGGGTTTAGGGTTTAGGAATATAGGGTGGAGGGTTTTGAGGCCGAAAAAAGTGTACTAAAGGCTTATACCATTGTGATCGTCTTGGTGAGACGAATCTAATGACTAATAATTTGCACAAGGGTGCAATTTTTTTCTATACCCTTATTTTTTCTCTAAAAAAACCTTAAGAAATATTACACTGATGGAAAAATAAATTCTTCTTGGATCATAAGTTATATTTATATGATCCTTTAGCTCATAGAACAAACATAATACTATATCTAGAAAATAAAAATTGTGCCATGGAATATTGCCCAAATCTAAGCTCTAATACCACTTATAATGCAATTACTAAGATTAATTAACCTCATAAAAATGAATATAAATGTACATGTGACAAGTGTATTATCAATAATAAAATTCAATATTGAGAATAAAATATGTTGATCCACACCAGTAATTGATAACAAAGTAAAACAATTTATAAATAAGATTGAGTCACTTCAAGGAGGAAACCTCAACAACCATGTATTAAGAATATAATTTGTAATATGATTGTCAAGTACTAACCAATACCTCTTATAAATACCCTAATTAGGCTATGGTTACTCCATAGGTTGACCATACTAATAATATGACAATATAGAAAAATGTGACAAGATAAGATAAAAGGTGATGTAGGCCACATATTAGCCACACATATCCTTAGCCACACTATAGGTTAAGGATGTAGCAGAGTTGAGAGGATATTGACATAGACTCACACACACACTATAACATGTAGACCATTTAAATTCTTCCTCTGTAGTCACCTTGAAGTCACCTTAAATTCACATAAACTTTCCTTTGTCGAAATTAAAACCCTTAAGTTAGATTTAAAGTTGTATGAGTGAGGAATCTCTAAAGAGTGACATTAGGGTGTCTTTAAAAAACATGAATTTAATAGACAATGTTCTGATAAAATTTGTATATGAATTTAGGCTTACTTACGATGCACCATTGGGGTGTCTTTATAAGATGATGTTTACATGTATTAAGGGGTGACGTTAGGATGTCTTTAGAGGCAATGTTGATAATTTTTAAAGTTGATGTTGGTGATTCATGTTTAGCTATGCATCAATAAACACTTTTACTTTACGTATCTACATGGATTAAGCATAACTCAACTTGGAGTCTTTCATGCTACATTCCTTATGCATGCACACAAGTCTTGTGACACTTTTATGCAAAGCCTCTTATGCCATGAAAAACACTTACACACTACCACATTATTGCACAATGCTTCACTTATGTGCAGATCCTCTTCCACATAGTATAACCCATGCCACATCTCATGTGCCCTACATGGAGCTTGCCACACCATATCCATGTGGAATTCCAAATAGGGTTTCTCAGTTTTATGACATGTTAGAAAATTCATTAGAGTAACTATCCAACTTAACATATCAATCACCACACACTTGGAATAAGTTCAACCATCGTGCAAGAGGAATATGAAATGACTTGTAACCATTCTATTTATTACCATCGATAGTTATAACTTTATTTTTATATATTTTTTGTATAAATACGTAACATATGCATCTAACATGAGGTCGATAATATACTCAATCATATTGATAGATAACATGCCTCGAGTATCTAACCTTTCTCATACACATAATATTCACACCTTAAGTCTAGAAAAATCATAGGAAGTGTTCCCCTTTTGATCACATGAACATACATTCCTACCCCTATTGTAAAAATTTTCATCTATATAATTTTCCCCTATTAATTCCCATTGAATATAAGTTTGATTTCTTGAAATTATCAAAATTTCACTTGGGTGTGTGTTGGTTTAAATTTTTGCAACATAACCTCACAACTTATCTCTAAGTGCAAGGTTGTACGCCATGCACAAGGTCCTAGACCTATTGTGTGGATCATTAGTATCAAATTGTATCTTTTTCTATGCTTGTAAATAAATGAGCAAAATGAGAGAAGGAAGGATAACTAGTTGGTTTTGTTTCATCTTATCCAGAACAAAACTGTAGAAAAATTAAGATGGGCGAGACCCAAAAGTAACCTTAGGTAATCCTAGACATTTAAAATCTCATTGCATATGCCTTAGATGCACAATGTAGTGAAACGTTTGGCCATTTATATGAGTTGATGATGCATTTAAACCCTATGCCTTTAATCTCTCTCTCTCTCTCTCTCTCTCTCTCTCTCTCTCTCTCTTGCAACATGCTCAACAATAATTTTGGTAGCAAATCCCATTCAAAGTACAATCCAATCTTCACATTCCCATGTTTAAATGCAAAATAAACTCTACAACATTAGATGCCTAGATTTGATAGATCGTGGCATACTTATTACTCAATTGATTCACCGATGCTGAGAAGATCACCTCCAGATGTTTATTCTAGTTGTTCATTGGTGTGAGACTTTCAACACACAACACATGAAGGATTGCATTCCAATCAGGCCTTGGAATATTTTTGTCGATGCATTGAAGGATGAATATTATACACTTCACCACTTTGAGGATGAATACATCGAGTTTCACCAATTGTTCCATCACAAGGAGCACTCAATGGAATACTACACAAAATATTTCTATGACTACACCACATGCATGTGTGATAATGTGATTGAACACCATAAGGGGCTGAAGTATATTACCAAAATTTTACCTTATATCCCTACAAAGATAGATTTTTTTACTTTTACACTTTGGGGAAGGCTTATTAAAACACTACCAAGATCAAAGCCAAGGAAAAGATGAAGCAACATTTCACCTCTTCGTCCAATGTTTTGCACAAGAGCCAACCTATGCACAACTCCTCATTCCAACTTCCTGCATAGAAGCATAATTATTTTCACAAAGGAGAGCATGCTAAGAAGGTTGCACAAAAATTGAATGCTACTGTGCCTTATACTTCAAACAAAGGTAAGATGAAGCTCAATGATAAGTGGTGCGATCAACATCATTCTACATTTGGTCCAATGCAAATGTATGAAATTGATCCAGATGACTTTAGCTTGAAATTAAATTGATGCACCACTACATATTTGGGAATGAGATAATTATTCATCCTAATATAATCCACTTAAATTTATGTAAACACAAATCAAGTTGGAGAATGGGTGCCACATGAAGTTAATGAATTACTTGCAACAGTTCCATCTAGTGATCAAGAAAAAGAACAAAAAGAATAAAAATGTCACATATTACCTTAACAAGACACTAGTTCACGTGCTCATCATAGTGTTGGACATGCATGATGACAACTTCATAGACTAGGTATCCATCTACTTAGTTGACTAGGACTTTGCAGATGCCAATACCAACCTTGTATAAGTTAAACATGTTTGTAAGTTCTAACTATTTGACCACATTCTCTATATGTTCAAGAATATTTGTGTTCCTAGTGGTACATCTTTTAAAACTCATGTAAAAGGCACACTATGCCAAGACATCGAGATACTTCAATGCGAAATAAAATCTAGCCACATTGCAATCACACTCTTTATAGCTACACATGCACATAGACATGGAGTACCACATCAAGTCTTGAATTTCTTGTTGCATCACAAAACCCAGGAATAGGATGTTGGGAATTTACACACATCTAACGTTTCTATCCAAGCCATAGGATTATATCAACATGGATTTCATGACCAAGTTGCCAATGACAAAGCACCAAAATGATGTTATGTTCATTGTAGTGGATAGGTTTTTGAAGATGTCTATCATGGTTGCTTGCAAGAAGACATTAATACAACTGGTACCATGAAAGCTTTCTTCAGCCATGAAGGGGTTCATTTTAGACTCTCAATGTATATCATTTCTGATTGGGATCTGCACTTTGGGAGTCACTTTTGTCAAGCATTATGGGAATCAATGGATACACATTTGGATTGATCGATGACATTTCATTCATAGATAGATGGGAAAAAAGAAGTTATTAACTACACACTTTTTCATCTTCAATGAATGTACAACTATGCACATGCTTGCACTTGGGATGACAAATGTTTATACATCCAACATGCCTACAATTGAGTACTTCACAACTATACAAGACATAGTCCATTCCAAACACATTAGGACATATCAAGCCATAAATCATTTTTTAAATCACATTTAGGGTTAGGGGATCAATATGACCCAATTGCATATTTTATTAAACTAATTGAGTGATTGGTTGCATGGAGCACTCAATTAGGGAATATCGAGCCTTGAATCAGATTAGGTTTTCATAATTAGATTTAGGGATTCGATATGCCCTAATTATATACCCAACTAACCAATTGAGTGATAAGTTGTGTAGGGCACTCAATTAGGGATTTTTAATTCCAAAATAACATTAGGTTATTGCAATCAAGTCAGGTTAAATATGAAAATGAGTTCAAATTTAGGAACATTCAAATTTCAACCCCTAAAGATAAATATAATGTCACAAATAAAGTTAGCCAAATGTCTTACATTATGCCACCACAATGTCAACTTCTAAAAACACTCAATGTTGCCTCTAAATACATCCTTAGGTCACCCCTTAAGACATGCAAATGTCATTTTCAAAAGACACCCTAATGTCACATTAAAATTCAGTTGGAAGTCACCCTAACATCACTTGCTATAGTAATGTGACTTAAAATTTGACTTAAGGGTTCTATTTAAAAAAAAAAAGCCTAGGCAAATTTAAGGTGCATCAAATATAACTTTAGAGGGAGAATTTAAATGGTCTAAATATTGTAGTGTATATGTGAATTTGTGTTCCAATATCCTTTCGACTCTCACTAAGAAATGTGAGGCTTGTAAAATTATTTTTTATCACACCTAAAACTCCTAAAAATATTAGAAATCAATTCAAAAGGTCCAAAAACCTACAAAATGACCATTGGTTTTCTCAGAATAGACGTTAGATGTAAAAGTTACATCCAAAGAACCTTATTTTCAATATTGAAATTATGAAAATGACTAAGTACTGACCAGATTGGATATGAAAAAACTATTTTCTAAATAACTCCTTTAGCTCTAAAATTGATTTTAGAAGACCTAGAGTGGCCCTAATTTATTATATTTAGTAAAATAAATTTAAGGAATATAAAATGTAATATAAAGTAAATGTAAACTTTTATTTAATAAGGGGCATGCACCCTTTGTACTGCATAGGTGCATGCCCCTTGCACTGTATAAAACACACACCCTTTTTAAAGAAAACATGTTTTTGTAAAATGGTGCTTGCCCTTTGTAAATGTCATGCACCATTTCCAAAGGAATTTTTTAATCTTTGATTCATTTCTCTCTAAAATATCCATGAAGGATCTGAACCTAACACTGAAACTTGCACTAGACCAATAAACTTGACTTTTGCTATTTTTATAATTTTTTTCACTTTTGCAAACGTGTTTAAGTAAGAAAATTTATATATTTTATAAAATTTTTCACTTTTGCTATGGGTTTGTAGAGGGAGAACTTAGTTTCTAAATATGTATTTCATTTTATTTTTTAATTATTACTTAATTTCTATATAATATACCTCATTATAGTTCATACATATATCATTATTAATAGATTAATAAACTTTTTACCATTAATCAATTTTTTATACAACTTATATGTCAACAATCTACACATTATTGGACATGCTTAAAAAAAATTGATTTTTATGAAGCTAAAGTCAAAAAGTTGTGTTTATACACTTAACTTGAAAAACCACACTACCATTGGTAGTAAAATACTCTTTTTTGGAAATCTAAAATTAGGTTCTTATGTAAAATTATTAACCATTGTAAATATATATACATTGAAATTGATCACGTAGTACCATCGTTTCCCATCAATCTTCAATAAAGAAAAAAATAAAAAAATGTTTGCATGAACAAAGTTCATACCCTGCATAATCTATTTGTCCCTCCAAGTTATGTATAATTCTAAAATATATCCCAAAATTTCATAGAATGTCTCAATTATAATCATGTAGAATAAATCTCAATTTGCTCAATCTGAACCAACTGAATATATAATTTGTCTCAGACTATGAAATGCTCTATCTAGAATGCTATGAATCTTTGAAATAAGTGATTGTATACACCCCTTTTGATATGAGGGATTAAGCTTGATAATCGCTCATCTCGATATAAAGATTTATGCGCATCACATGTTATCTAGAAAAAATATTATTATATAAAACATATATACAAACATGATAAGATATGTTCTTATATAAAAAGTTTGATCCTTGACAACACATATGAAACATGTAATTCAAGGTAAATGTAGTTGTTTGTTAGTCATAAATAAGATATAGTAATGATAATTCATTTGATAACAATTTTCATTTGTTGCTAGATATGACAATAAAGCACACATTAATTATAATCACAATAAATGCATGATATAAATCATGAAAACAACAAGTAGAAGTATATAACATGCAATACAAATATACGTGATATAAATCACAACACCAAGAACATAGTAACAATTAATTTGTTCTATATAAATGTATGTAAACAAGTATTTTACCTTATTTTGGATTAGTGTGATCTAATAAGATAAAAATTTTGCACTATTCATATTGTTTAATATATAACAATAAAATAATGATATGAATACTAAAGTAGGGTATGATTAAATAATTACAACTTATTATTTATGGAAAACACTAAGATGATTTAGATACTTAGCTTGTTAATATTTTGTGCAGATGACATAAAAGACTAGAAATGGATAGAATTCACTCGAATCAGGAACAAGAGTGCTTGGATCTGCTAGAATGAATTCATCAATGTGTGGATGCTTGCATTAGCATAGAGACATGTTATTTTTGGATCCATCCATGTGAACCATGCCTAATTATTTTGGAATAGGTCACTGCGCTTGCTTGAAAAGTGTATTCATATGCAATATCAGGTGCTTGCTATGTGTGTAAATCTAGAAACTTGTCTCCTTCAATTCAAAACCCTAGATCTAATTTTGACACTAGGTTAACTTGTAAAAGTTAGAGAAATAGGTGGTTTGAGATAGCCTTAACCACTCTCAAATGAATGGTTGATCACTACCTACATATCCAATACTAAGGGGAGGGAAATCAAATTACATGTAGTTCTCCCCATTAGGTTTTTGTGTGCAATGGTTTTCCTTTATGATTACAACATGTGATATAGCTTTGAATACTTGAAAATGAAAAATTTGTCTTGGATTATGTGTTTAAAGCTTAGCTAGGGCATGTTCCTTGTGATTAATTTATGATTTGGGAAGTTTAAGGCACTCCCGCTCAACATGAAAATGCTATTTCTTTGCTGAGTGATATATAGGGAAATAAGCTTAGAATTGTTGTGAATTTATATGGGATTAGTCGGTATTTTTTCATGCCATGGACATGCAAAACATATGGGTTGACCCATAAATATAATTTGAATTTGAAAAATAACTATTGTTTGGTGTGGGGATAGGTCCATTAAAGTTAGATGTCTTTGAAATTCTACAGGTGTCTGAGTTTGATAGATTCATCTAAAAGGTAGGAATATTGATCTTATGATTTAGTGATAGTATAAGTATGATAATGAATGGGTTAGGCATAGACTATGAAATTATTATAGATAACCGATAGTAAATAGGGAGGTTAGGACCCATATGAATCATGTGGATAGGATAAAAGGGTGTATAAGAGCCATATGTGTATGCACAACTCATTTAAGGTATAAATAGGTTAAAACTAACATTTTTAGGTGTCTAGTACCTGATTTTTGTGTCCACAATGCCCCTTTCTTATTATATTATTGAAATTAAAAATAATACTAGAGTAAAAGGATTAAGAGATGTGTCGTTATGTGTAACACACTTTTTATTTGGTATAAGGATCTAAGTGTGCAACTTGCTCCATGTAAACCTATAATGAAACATGTAGCAATCAATGTCCATATATGATGTGAAATGTGAAATAAATTAGATAAATGAATCTTTTAAAATTGATGAGTAAGCAAGAAATACACCTATAAGTGGGTAAATTGTGTTACCCTCTTAAAATTTGAAGATGATGCTTATTTTTGAAGAATTAGAGAATTGAGATTCTTGATAAAGCATTGAATATTGAGTGTGATCATGCCTCAATGATTATGTACTAAGGCAAGGAATGTGGGTTAGAAAAATAAATTCCCCAACCCTCATGAAGAGGGAGTAGTTCTAGGCGATTGAGAGATGCTGAACCTCAACCACACTAATTATTTATATGATTTTGAACCTCAAAATGGAAGGGGGGGCTATATTAGGTTAATATAAGGTACTTATAGATTCAAAATATTCACTTCTTGGTACTATCAATGCCACATCAATACCATGCTCAAAAATAGAAAAAATGTAGTAATTTATGCATGAAAAATATTCATGCCCTATAATACGATCCAATCGATGCCAACATGATGTCAAATTTTATATATATATATATCTCACTTTGTCCGAAATATGAAAAATATGAAAAATTGTAACTCATGTTCTTATAAATTGTCTTTATATGCATTATGTAAATATACGTACCATAATATGAACCAAACTAATAATCTAAAACCTTTTGACCCTCTAATCATGTAATCTATCCCAAGATCTAAGTTATATATAAATGAAAGATTTAATCTCTATAATAAGCCCATAATATGCTCTATTTTGAGGTGAGGAATGTAGCCTTTGAATTACTCATCTTTAAAGAAAATATTTAATCACATGATATGATATAAAAAAATATAAGCATTTAGAAGCATGTGCTAACATGTGAAGACTCTGTCATCATAGTATGGATATCATTAAAACATATATGAAACATGTCGTGTAAGGAATATAAATGTCATGTAAAGATAGAAATAGAAAAAACATAGTAGTAATCATCACAATTATAACTAATGAATAGTAAACTACATAGGGTGGTGCATGATATAGATCATGGCATGACATATAAGAATAAAGATATGTGATATGTATCACAAAACCACAACCTTAGTAGACAATACTATATTTATTCACTCATAAGCACATCATGTCTTGGCCATGACACACATAATAAAAAAATGCAATAGCACTCAATGTCAGATAAGGCAAAACCCACACACAATGGATAATCAAATGTCACACAAGGAAATCATCACACATAATGGATAATTAAATGTCACACAAGGCAAGAGCCACACAAAGTGAAGCCATATAATGACAACTCAATGAAAAATATTGTAAAAGAAAACAAGGTCCCATAAAAAGAGTCATATAATGAAAACTTAATCAATAAAAAGCAATAAGAGAAGGCAAGGGCCAAAGAAAGAGGCATACAATGAAAAAATAAATCAAACAAAAGAAACTAAGAGAAGGAAATGGATAAAGAAAGAGACATAAAATGACACACTTAATCAAACAATGTAATACACTAAGGTAAGAGCCTAATAATACACAATAAATAATCAACATATAAAAAATGAAATAGCAATAATGAAGCATAGAATAAGTCAAACTAGTCTACACCATCAATTTATGCCAATGTCACATCATAGTAAAGTAGTAAATCCATAAAACATAGTACCATAAAGAATATAAGTAAGAACAAGGCATGCACATGCAATCAATGCAGTTTAACATGATAAAAAAAAAAGTCATAGAAAAACATAACCTATAATAATGTGACATATAGAATGAAATGGCCCTAACATTGTCATAGCCCATGGGTATATGAATGCCCTACATCTATGCATCCTTGTATAATTTAAAACTTGTATGTCATGTATTTTACTTATTTTTATTGTGAAATTTATGTTGTATTAACAAGGATTGAAATATTTGTTTATGTAAAATGTTAACCAATTATCCCATCAAGGGGATAGTCCAATGTAGGTCCCGAATCAAACATGGGAATGGCCACCTACCATGAGTGATTGGTATTATATGTATATGTATATGAATATGAAAAGTAATCTCATGTTGTAGTATATCTAGTGCATCATCATAATTCATGGGATCTTGTGTATGATGAGTAACTCTAGGGAGCATGGTATCCTATGGAATCCACTATATAATAGGATAAACATTTGCATGTGTTAACTGTGTAACTTGGTGAGTTGTTTGTAACTCTATTTTAGGATGTGATGTAGTATACAATGGATGAATTGAATATTAAATAGCTCATTGATGTAATGGGCATTAAAGCAATGATCATATATGAAAGTCATTTACCTTCCTCTAAATTATCTGCATAAGATGAACTTGAATAGGTGGAATATCTAACTAGGTAGAATGAACCTAAATAGGCTGAATAATTTATTGTGGTGGTGGTGGGGGTGGATGAGGAAATGCGTTTGGTTGAATATGATACTAATATGGAATACTTAAAACTATGACCACCCTAATGCCATGAATATAATTGACACATATATGTAATGAAGAGGATTATGCATGGAGCTTATGTATCTAAAGGCATCATAACAATATGTCAAATACCCATGTACTTAGTAAGACTAAAAATAATTTAAAAACTAATGTGGGACCCACCTTAAGTGGTAACACAATACATTGAAGAGGGTTATGTTTATTTACATCAAATATTTTAGCTATCCTTGTTGTATCCATCAAATCCTTATGTGTATACCAAAGGGTATTAATAAGTGCCATAATAAAATTATTTACACTTGAAGCATTGCTTACCATGACGCTATGTATATGATGTAAGTCAATGTAAGTTTGTATAAATAATGATGTATAATTAAGATCATCATCCATAATCTCACTGCTATCAAATGTAATTTTAAATCATTAAACAAATATGATTGTAAGTGTACCAATAATACCATCCAATACATGATCGTATGTCGAAGTAGGAGGATGTGCATTATAAGTCATATGCACTTCAAAATTATCCTTAGTTTTTATTTCCACATGAGTTGGAAAGGGATTGGAAAATATTTTCAACTTTGCATTCCCATTTGGTTGTGGTACTGAATCATTCATAGGTGTGTTGATCTCAATAGTGTTGTCATCAATGAAATATTTAATCTTATGTCTTATCCCAAAACATCTATTTTTTGATTTTTCATTAGTTATATGGTTCTCATAATATGCGTTACTGTCATGTCCCTTAGGTAGAGACCTACTCATATCAACCTCCTTTGGTGGATAGAGATATATAAGGTTGCACTTAAATAACTTATGCATAATATAATGAAGAGGTTTAGATAATCATGAAAATTGCCTCCTTTGCTGATTGGATAAGATAAGCCAATTAGTAGGCTAAAATATCGCAATAATTTTTTTTTCCTCATTCTTAGTATCATTCAATTTGACCTTGTAACTTTATTTTATTTGAAATTTTTTAGTTGAACTAGTTGGAGCATTAGGCACATATTTTAACTTATTCGAAGTTATGAGCTTAAATTATCAATTTCAAAATGTATGGCATAAATTATCAAATAATTTGAATCTCTTGAACATAATAAATTCATGGAGAGGGGAAAGCAAAAAATGCTTGAATATATATTGTAACTCATTGTTAGCCACAAGATTTTTCATATTATAAAGCATGGTATGATACTGATTTACATAGTCATTAATTGGTTCATCATATCTTTGCTCAAGTTCTAAAATTTGAGCAAAAGAATTTTTCTTGTTGATATTAAATTGAAAAATGTGCTAGAAATTGATTAGCCAAAGGATCAAATGCCTTAAATGATCAGATTGGAAGGTCTTAGAGTCAACACAAAGAATAGTCCTTAAGGCTTCATGGAAATAACTTAGTCAATAACATATATTTGAATGCATAATCCAAACATGCCATGTAAAAGGATTTTAAGTGTTGCTTTGGGCCGCATTTACCATCATATAATGTAATCTTAGGAGTTATGAATCTTATAGTTAAAGATAAATTGAAATATCTAGGGTTAATGGATTATGAAGCAAAACATGAGAATCAGTGGAATGACTTACTCTAGAAACACACTACTCTAACTGTAACACCTTAGCTTGCATATCTATAATCATATGCATGAGAGATTGTGTAGTAGGTATGGATGATGATGTCACATGAGTAGTAATTATAGGATGTACATAAGTTGGATTTGCATAAATATGCTTGATAACATGAAGAAAACTTTGTGTTTCCCCCACATTATGGGTGGGTATCACACATGTAGCTAAAGGTGTAGACACAAGAATAGTAATATTATAGTAGTGTGAACACGTATGGTGGAATCAATACCTCCAAAAGGTATATTATCATGAATTAAGGGCTTATGTTATTGTTAATCAGATGTTTTAACCTTAGCATTCTTATTTTTTCATTTTGTGTTACACATAATAATGTATCATGCATATGCGGGTTCATTTTATGATACCGAGTTAATTCCCTTTCATCTATGTCATCTAATTTATCATGAAAGTCCACATATTCATTTCCTTTATTAAAATCCATAGTAATTGTTTGTTTCATTATGATTATAAGGTAAAATAAAAATGTGGGTCTAAAAATCAATTTTAAATATAAAAATCTAAAACTCTAAAGAAAAGATTAAACCCTAAGAGAAATATAGGGTTTTAATGTGTTCACTATATAAATGGATTCACTAATAGGTTTTACCTTATTTTATATTTATGTAATATAATAAGATAGAAAATTTTCACTATTTAGAATGTTTAATAAATGAAAATAAAACACAGATCTAAATGCTAAAATAAAGTATGACTAAACAATTTTAACTTACAATTTATGTAAAATACTAAGAAGATTTATATACTTAGCTTATTACTATTCTATGTAGGATTGAACTTTTTGTAGGCGATAGAAAGGAATAAAAATGGATTAGAAGTCTCTCGGATAAGGAATAAGAGTGTATGGATATTAGTATGAGTCCATCAACATATATATAATTATGTTAGCATGAAGGTGTCTATTATTTGTGGGTTCCTTTATATGAAATGTGCCTCATTATTTTGGCATAGGCCATTGTGATTGATTGAAAAACATCTTCCTACGAAATATATCATGCTCACTATGTGCACAAATAAAAAAACCTCTCTTTCTCTTCAAAATCATATCTCCACTTTAGACACTAGGTTAACCTATAAAATTAGGGAAAATAGGTTGAGTTGACACCAACCACTTCCCAATGAATAGTTGAGCATTGCCTACATTTTCAATGCTCTAAGGAGGGAAGTCAAGCCACATATAGTTCTTCCCATTATGTGTATATGTGAAATGGTGTTCTTTTTATGGATGCAACTTGTAATCTATATTTAAAAGCTTGAGAATGGGAAACCTTTATTAGCTTAGGTGTTTTAAACTTAGCTAGGGCATGTTCCTTGTGATTGATTTCTAATTTGATAAGTTTAGGGTAATACATCTCAATGTGAAGATGTGTATGGATATTTATTTAATAAGTACTAGATAGGGAAATATGATTAGTCATATTGTGTATCTATATGGGACTCTTGGATAATTTCTCATTCCGTGTAGACATTGTGAAATGTATGGGCCAACCAAGAAACATAGTTATGTCAAAGTTAGAATCCTCAATAATTATGCAAGTGTTTGAGTAAGACATAATAGTTTTAAATGCATGAATATTGATTTGATGATATGGAGACAGTCTAAGTATGATAATGAACATATTAGAAAAAGACTATGGAATTATTGTCGATAACTGATGGAAAATTGGGAAGTTTGAACCCATAGAAAGCATGTGGATAGGAGATAAGGGTGTGAAAGAATAAATATGTATGCACAAGTCATGTAAGGTAAGGATATGTCAAGGCTGACATTTATAAGTGTCTAGTAAAATTTTTAATGTCTACAACATGCACATGCATAGAATATCATAGTGAATAGCTCATAAGCACATAAATAATGATCGAGAAGAACACATTCATATAAAACATGAATCAAATCTAAATCGACACAGAAATAACATGGCCATGCATTAGACTAAAGGATCCTCCAACACAATTGACACATAAATCAACAAGACATAGTCAACATATTTGTATAGAATATAATAAGTAATATATAACAAAAAAAGATCAAGTAATATGATAATCATCAACATAAAATAAGCACAAAGAAAATAATTTTAGTATGCATAATTAATCAATGTTATCATCTAGTATAACGAATTACAGTATCCATAAGTAGCACTCTAAAACGTATGAACAAGAGCAAGTCATGTATAAATAGTTTAAGTAGTTCAATACGATCAATAAAATGACATAGAAATACATAACCTAAAAATTGTACTAGTATGCCCTCAACATGGGCATCTCCCCAAAGTGTAAAGGTTGTGTGGTTGTGATAAATTTTATACATTTTTATTTCCATATATCATATATAACATGTATATCTTATATCTAATTCATATACTAGGAAAGTATGTTTGTAAAAAATGGATATTTAACTCACCGTGTATGTGATAAATAACATTAAGAAACTATATATACCATCAAGGCAAGCTATATAGAGGTCTTAGTTTTGTATTTTTGAATATTTGAATGTTTTTGAAATTTTTGAAATATCTTTTTTTTTTACACTTTTTGAAATATCAATATGAAAAAACACTTCGTAAATGAAATAATTTCAAGGGGTAAGGTTGTGAAATAGAAGAGTAGAAGGGATACAAATAGTCAATATCACATGTCAACACATTGTATACTAAAATTAATAGAAAATTAGTTTGAATTTCAGGTAAGTGATATGATTCCATTGTGTATAGTAAAGTCATGTCTCAAAGGAGATGTAATATAGTTTTGAATAGGTGTATGCCCCCAATGGGAAAGAGTCAATTATTAGAGCATTTTTAATGACTAAGTGGTAATTTAACTATTAGCTTATATTTATAATTAATTAAATAATAATAATACGCTATTCATTACTATAAGGTGAAAATTTCATGTAAATAAATAATCATATTATATTTATTTAATTATTTACTAAGTTTTTATTAAAATATGTAATTGAGATATTAATCATCAAAAGTTCATTTAAGATATTAATTAACCAAGCTCATTTATTTATTTGATATGGATTCGTTATTTACAATGATCACCTCCCTTCATATTTACCTATAAATAAAGTTTTAATTGTATGATGAATACAACTTGATATCTTGACATTTGTAAGATATTTGGATTATCAAAGGGCTTATGAAGACTTTATTGAGAAGAAGTGAGAAGTTGGAGTTGTATTGGGGTAAATTATTTTTTTATTAATGAAAAATCACTTGGTGGTTTTTTACCTCTTTAAGGTTTTTTCATAGTAAAATATTGTGTCTTTGTGTGTTGAGTTGCTTTGTGCTATGATTTACAATTATTATTCACTCTAGATCTATCTTGTGCATTTATATTACTTGTATACATGAATTTTTTCATGGCATCAAATTAGGATTAGATTTATGGTTTTTGTTATTATCAAAAATATTATTTAAGGTGAGAATTGCCTAAGTGATATTCTCTTTAGAATCAAAATTGGTCATAGAAGAAAAAATAAGGATAGAATTAACAATTATTTTTTAAAAAATAATAGAATAAAAAAATCTAATCAAAATAAGAAGAATCAAAACTTTAATCAAAATAATAATCAATATCATAATGTTATTACTATATATACTACTTTATTTACTTTATTGAAAATGAACAGATCTTAGATAGCGGTGTGTCACACCATATGGCATGCTTATATGATATTTTATATGATTATAGAGATATTTTTGAAAGAATGCACTTATAAGATAATTTATTTTTAGAAGCAACTAAACATGGAAAAATAAAATTTTCAAATGTTATTATTAATGATATTTTCTATGTACCTAAGCTTACAAAATTTTTACTATCTTGTTTTCAATTTATAAATGATAATTTCATTATAACATTACTTAAAGATAGTTGGTCTATTAGAAATTAATTTGGTTCTTTGATTGTTGAAGATGTTCAAAAGAATGGTTTATGTATCTTCTCTTTTTTTAATATTTATTTTTATTGCATAATAAGAATGAATCTCAGTTATGACACGTTAATTTT
Organism: Torreya grandis; assembly: GCA_037957365.1. NCBI lineage: Eukaryota > Viridiplantae > Streptophyta > Pinopsida > Cupressales > Taxaceae > Torreya > Torreya grandis. The sequence continues at coordinate 1,625,782 of JARHVA010002599.1, forward strand.
AAATATTTACATGATATATTTGTGAACAATCTTATTGTTGGACTTCCTTTTATCCCTTCTCATCATAAAACTTGTGAGGATTGCTTACGTGATAAATAATACACTAACCTCTTTCACAAGAATCATGATGCAGACACCTCACATCTTTTAAAATTAATTCATAATGATGCTGTATATCCTTTGAAAGTTACTTATCTTAATGGTTTATTATATACTTTTATATTTATTGATGATTATACTATAATGATTTGATCTTATTTCATTAATTTTTTGTGATATTTTATCTAAGTTTAAATAATTTAAAATTTATGTGAAAAGTGCATCTAATTTTTATATTAAGAGATTAATAACTAATAACGATGAAGAATATGTTAGTAAAGAGTTTAATTTTTTTTACATTAGTTGTGGTATTCAAAGAGAACTAAAAACTTCCTATTCCCATAAAAAAAATGGTATTACTGAAAGAATAAATCGTACCATCATAGAAATAGTTAAGATTATGTTACAATCTATAAAAGTTCTTAAGTTCTTATAGGTCGAAGCCATGAACAATATTGTTCATATTTTGAATAGAGTCCCTATCAAAACCTTGCATCTTTCTACCCCTTTAGAAATGTGGACTAAAAAAAAACTCAGTGTGGCTTATCTTAGGATTTTTGATGGACATGCTTCTATCTTTGTCCCTAAAATTAAAAGGAAGAAGCTTGACCCCAATTTCTACTCTTATATTTTTATAAAATATGGAGGTAAGACAAAATGTTTAATACTGTATGATCTCTCTAAACATCAAATCATTGAGGATAAGAATGTTCTTATTCTCAATTTTTTTTTGTGATCCTTCTATGGATCCTTTTTAACATTTTTTTGTTGATGACCCTGACTCTCATGTTTTTCTTTGTAATAAAATAGATTCTCTTGAAGAAGTTGATCCATTTATGGATAACTTAAAGTTTGAGTAACCTCTTAAGTTTCACGTTCGATCTAAAAGACTTAAATCGGTAGAATCCCTAATTCAATCTTCTAATATTGATAATCTTAATCAATTGACTAGAAGTCAACATTCATATCATGCTTTAATGATTATGTATGAGTGTGAACCTCAATATTTTAAAAAATTCACTCAAAATGATAAATGAAATATTATTATGCAAGTTGAATATAATGCCTTAATTAAAAATTAGACTTGAGACCTTGTCTTTGCTCTGCTTAAAAGATATATTATCAGTTGTAGGTGGCTTTATAAGATCAAATATAATTCAATTGATAAATTTAAAAATAGATTATTTGCTCATAAATTTATTCAAAAATCTAGGATTGACTATGTTGAAATCTTTGCTCTTGTAGCAAAAATGAGTACTGTTAGACTATTTATTACTCTTGCATCTTAAAATAGTTGGGTTATCCATCAGATGGATATCAAGAATGCATTTATAAATGATGATTTAAAAGAAAAAATTTACATGATTCAACTTAAAATTTTTATTAACCTCAATAAAGAATATTATGTATGCAAGTTAAAGAAATATTTGTATAGTTTAAAACAAACTCTTTGAGCTTGATATTTTAAAATTACTTATTTTTTTTAAAAATTAAGTTTTTTTAATTGTTATTCAGATAATGATCTCTTTATTAAAATTGAAAATGATCATTTGATTCTAATTATATTATATGTTTATGATTTATTGATTACTGGCAATCTAACTAGTTTAATCCATAAATATAAGGTTAAACTAAGTTAAATATTTGAAATGACTGATTTAGGCATTTTACATCATTTTTTAAGCATGACTATATTTCAAAATAAAAATTTAATTATTGTATCACAATTTCAGTATGTATATAACTTTCTTATCAAGTTTAACATGCTTAATTATAAATCTTCTTCTACTCTTATTGAAGTTGGTATTAAACTTGATCCTAAACTTACATGTGAAAAAAGTAATCTTACTTTGTATAGACAACTTATTAGAAGTTTGATTTATCAAACCATTACTAGGCTAGATATTTCATATGTTATCAATGTTGCTTCTAGATTTATGCAGGATCTTTATTTAGATAATTGAAAATTAGTTCAACATATTCTTCGTTATATCAAATAAATAATTAACTATAATTTATTTTATTCTTTCATTGATAATGCTAAATTATATGATTATTGTGATATTGACCATGTCAGTTATATTTTATATCATAAATATACCTTTGAATGTGTGTTTAAGTTTGATGCATGTGTTATCACTTAGAATAGTAAGAAGCAACTTACCATCTCTATCTCTTCTACAAAAACTGAGTACATAAGTGCTATTGGAACTATTAAAGAAGCCATGTGGATGTGACGGTTGTTGAGAGAATTTAATTTAAATATTTTTTAGAGTGCCATTCCTCATTATGATAACCAAAGTTATATAGCTATGGTAAAAAATTTAGTGCAACACCAAAGAACTGAACATATTGAAGTTTATGTGTATTTTATTCGAGAGAAAGTCTTCAATAGTAATATTAATTTGTAATTCTATCATATGGATGAACAAGTGGTATATATCTTCATAAAGCCACTTGGTGCTACCAAATTTTGTCAATTTCATACAATGCTAGACCTCTCAGAGTTGCCATTAAAAAGGAGAGTGCATGATAATGTCATTTTTTAATGGCTATTTGTTAATTCTTATTATCTATACTTATTTTCATTTGCAAAGCATTTTAAAAACTTCATGTGAAAGTTATTTTATTTAAGTAAACTTCATGTAAATTTTTTACTTTTGTACCCCAATACATTAAAAACATAATTTGTAATAGAGATATTTATGTTATAAAAGGCTCCAAATATGCTTAGTTATTTTTTCATGAGAAATAATGAAATATAATCTCACAATCATGCTAACTTAAACTTACTTTTGAGTATTTTACAGATTATAATTTTTGTTGTTTCAAAAGGTGATTTTTGACATGAAGGTTTTTAAGTCTTTTAAATTTTACACATAGTATAATTCTTTTATGGTGACTATGACATTTATTCCAACTTAACATTAAAGGAGAGTGTTAAATCATTTTTAATGATTAAGTGGTAATTTAACTTTTAACATATACCTATAATTAATTAAATAATAATAATTTATTTATTACTATGAGATGAAAACCTCATGTAAATAAATAACCATATTATATTTATTTAATTATTTACTAAATTTTCATTAAAATATTTAACTAGGACATTAATCATCAAAGGTTCATTCGATATATTAATTAACCAGGTTCATTTATTTATTTGAGATGGTTGGACCTATTATTTACAACAGTCACTTCCGTTAATATTTACTTATAAATAGGGGTTTAAATCTATGGTGAATATAACTTGATATCTTGACATTTATGAGATATTTGGATTATCAAAGATATTGTGAAGACTGCTAAGAAAAAGTGAGAAGTTGGATTTGTATTGGGGTAAATTATTTCTCTATTAATGAAAAATCACTTGGTGGGTTTTTTACTTCTTTGAGATTTTTTCATGATAAAATATCATGTTTTTGTGTATTGAATTGATCTGTGCTATGCTTTGAAATTATTATTCACTTTAGATCTATCATGTACATTCACATTACTTGTACACATGAATTCATTTATCAATATAAAAATGTCATTATGTATGCAAGCTTAAAATATATGTGCTCATGTGAGATCAATGTGTGCCTTGATAAAATAAAGTCAATATAGAAAAGTGGGGAAGTGGTATGCTACATCAAAATGAATCATGTTTCAAAATGTTTTGGATTAATGCTAACCTTAATAAAATAAAAACTATGTGTATAATTTTAGATTATTATTATGTATTATAATGAAGTATAAACTTGAATATAAAATATTGAAACTGATTTGGCACTATAACTTGATAAATATAGAATGCACAACAAAGGCCAAGATACACAGCTGTTCACTTTACTGTGTAGGACTAAGATTGTAGGTAGGCAACAAAAGAGGCAAAAAACTAGAATTTGGGCCACTTAGATCTAGATGTAGATCTATGTGTGCACTTCGATAGTAACATTAGCCTCAAGTTAGAACCATCAATCACTATGTTCCTAGTTTGATGGTTTTGTCTTTATAGATTTTTTCTCTATGTTTTAATATAGGGAGGTGCACCTACTTATCTTTTGGCTCTATGTGTGATCTTAAGGTCTAATTATGTGTGTGGATCCCAAAAATATATCTCCTTCACTTGAAACCCTAGTTTCACTTGCAATGATAACTTCAAACTTACAAAAGGGGAGGGAAGGTGGGTTGAGCTGACCTAACCACTCCCTATTGAATGGTTGATTGATGCCTATATATTCTATACTTTGATGTGATAAATAACATATTAATGAAAATGTAAATAATAATAATGTCATGCTTAGGTCATGATTTTTAATTTTTTATAATATTTGAATGTTTTGTATTTTTGAACTATTTGATTTTTTTGTATTTTTTAAATATTTAAAATTTGAATGTATATCAATATAAGTAAGACCGACCAAGTAGCAAGGCTTATAAAATATAATAATGAGAGGGATTTGAACCAATCAAAACATGTGTCAAAGCCTAATGTACACTAGATGTGATAGTATGACTATGTGGAGAAAGTGAAGGGATGCAATGTGCCCCCACTATGAATAGGAATCATAACCTCGTAACTCAAAAGAGTGTGGGAGGTGGAGTGAAATGAGTAAGAATTTGTGTCTATTACCATAAAGGTATGTGATTGTGAAATCTCAATGGAATACATAACATGCGTAACTATTCAATATATAGGTGTGAGAAAGTAACATGACACAAAGGATGTGCACTAGAATATTTATAGGTTAGGTGTCATAGATGTCTACATTTAGATAATAAATATAGAGGTGAAGGACAAAGTAGATTAAATCCAAGGATAGAATAATGATCAATTTAATATATATGTACATATGTATGTCAAGATAGAAGAGTAGATGAAATAGTCAATCAATAAAACATCAAGACACTATGTACAATAGATGTTATGTTAATAAAATAAGATAACCCATATGTAGGTCTTGTGTTAAGTGGTGTAAATGTTATTGGTCATGTATAAAAATCATCAGATGTATCTAATTCATCTATGTCAGATTTTGTAAAGTAATTATGTGATGTATTATATCCATCATCACTATCATGCTCAAGATATCCCTATTTAATTTGTTTGAATATAGTATCAATATTGTCTTGTGCAGTCTCATACACTATTTACATTGGATATGTTATTATGTTGACATCATACATGACTGTATTATTATCAAGAATATCAATAGTGTTATTATCAATTAGATCATATATCTTATACCTTATATTGAAGCATTTATTTATATAATTTCCAACTGACCAATAATAATCACAATATGCACTAATGTATTATTTCTTAGATGGATATATACTAATATCTAGTTCTATTTGGGAAAGGATAGATACAACGTCACACTCAAGTAATTTCTATAGTATCTTATGAAGGGGTTTCGATAATCTTGAAAATTTTCTCCTATGGTGACCTGATTTAACATGTTGAGTAGTGAGTTGTGCTAGAGTACAATACTTAAAGTGGTTATTGTCTTCCAGGCATGCATACTAATGCCCATCATGTATAAATTATGCACACCTATGTAGTGTATATGGTACTGCTTTCATGGTATGCATCCAAGGTTGTCCTAAGAGAAAACTATATTTTAAATGATTAGGCTTGATTTGATATAAGGTATACACTTCTTTAGGGCCCACAATAACATTCAATGCTATGGTTTTAAATATTGAAGGTGATGTATTATAAATCCCTTGATGATCTGATATGACTTGTAGATGCTATCCATGTTAATCCCAAAGCTTGTAAGCATTGCATACTACACATGCTTATTTATGAATTGTTATCTATTAACACCCGCTTAAATATTTTTGTTAAAAAATTTGCTTGAATAAAGAATGGAACATTTTGTTTCAATTTTAGGTTGAAAGAAAATCCTTATAGAAGAATCACCCTCATTATAATCATCAATGTGTATATGAACATATCATATTGTATCAATGTGTATGTTTAGATTTTACATTTTTGTATGGATTTGTGAATCATATATGTATCCAAGGCCTCTTCATCATTTATAAATATATATGAAAACATGTTTAAAGATTCATGGAAGATGTATTACAATTCCTTGTCCAATGTATCCAAAACTTTGTAAGTATCCTAGTCCAAAACCCTTTTTTTCCAATGAGTAAGTATTGAATAAATGTCGTATTTCACATAGGGAAGCATCATTTTTCAAAGTCAGATATGTATTCATTAGAGACAAGTCAATTAGATGAATCATATGAAGATATATTTTCTCTAATTATAACACCTTATCTTGAAAACATAAAATGATCTACATGAGGGATTGTTTAATAGGCATGAATAATGATGTGCATGAGGAACATCCACATAAGCATATTGTATAAGTGTATCATATAAATCTGATTATGTGCACTATCCATATCACTTGACTTATCAATTCACCTTATATCAATCCATAAGAGGGAAATAAACATAAGGACAAATCCTAATCCTAATATGATAGATAAAATATATTAGTAGGCTTTTAAGAGTATGATCCCTAGAATAAAATAAAAAACTATAAATGGAAAACTATAAATTAGAACTAATTTCTAGATTTATATACATAAAACTGAAACCCTAGAAATAAGGATGAAACTCAAAAACAAACATAGGTTTTGGATATGTTTAAAAAATAAACATGACTACTAATATGTTATAAAATATTTTGGATTAATGTTAACATTAATAAGATACAAACTATGTGTATTAATTCATATTATTATGTATTACAATGAAACACAGATTCGAATGTAAAAAATTGAAACTGGTCTGACATTATAACTAACTAACTATAGAAAGTAAAATAAAGGATAAGATACTTAGTAGCTCATTGTATTATGCATGACTCAAATTTATAGGTACGTAGTAGAAAATACAGAAGGCTAGATTGTGGGCTAGTCATATCAAGATTTGGATATTTATGTGTGCTTGAATAATTGTGTCAAGATTGGGTTAAAATAATTAATTTATATGTTCATATTATGATGGTTATATCTCTATATATTTTTCCTCTCTATTTTGATACAAGAAAGTCTACCTAATCATCTTTCAACTCTGTGTGTGATCCCAAGGTCCGATGATGTGTGTGACTCCCATAAATCTATCTTCTTCACTTGCAACTCTAAGCCCACTTGTAATGATATCTTTAAACGTGAAAAATGGGATGAAAGGTGAGTTAAATTGAAAATAAAAACTCCTCATTGAATGGTTGAGCATTGATTATATGTCCAATAATCTGAAGAGGGAAGTCAAACCTCATATAGTTATTTATGTTAGGTGAATGTGTGCAATAGTTCTATTTCAATGTTTGTAACCTATAATCTAGCCTTTGATACTTAGAAATTTGAAACTTAGTCTTAGATCTTAAGTGCTTCAAATTAGATAAGACCCGATCCTAGTGATTGATTAGTGCATGTGTTTGAGTATGCTTGGTAAGTGCTTGCTAGATAAGTGATAGATGACTAATAGGTTTTTACCTATTTTGTATTTATATGTGACTCTTTGGGTACTTTATCATTCCAACAACATGTGAAAATGTATGGGTTGACCATAAAAATTATTTAAATTTGAAATATGACCATTTATTGGCATGGGATAAAACCGTTAGACTCAAATGCTATTTCCAGATTGTATGTTCTGAGTCTAATGTAACTATCTAGGAGATAATAACATTGATATGATGATCGAGATATGTTTGAGTATGATAATTAACTAGTTTGACATAAATTTTAATAGGTGATAGAGATAAAATTTTGAAGGTTAGTCTTGTAGAAGGCATGTGAATGTGAGAGAATGATGAATGAGAGTTGTATCTACACAAAATTCATGTAGGTTGAAAGTGAGTCAAAAATAACATGTCCAAGTATTAATTACAAAATTTTAGTGTCTAGACATTCCTTAAATAATGAAAACTAAAATTGGATTGATGTAAAGGATTTATATGCATATATCATCATAGGATACCTAGTGTGAATGTTCAAATCGGGATAAGCAATCAAGAATCAAGGGACAATGAAACATAATAAATAAGAAAAAAATGGCCAAAAGAATAATCAAAGTAAAAACATATATAAAAATCCATATATAATAATATATAAATGAATATATCAACTCAAGAGAAGGTGACTAAACAAATAAACAATAAAAATCTATGTACAATAAACTATGTTGAAACTAACCTAGGATCCCATCGATGGGATGTTCCAATGGAGGTCATTTATCAGTCAATGAAATGTCACATGTTGAGGTGTGAAATGTATATTTATATCAAAATATTAAAAAAATATTCATAAGATGTATAATATCCATAATAATCAATATGATCAATATAATCATGTATGTACTATGTAGCTATAGTAGTCAAAGTAACCTATGGATTCTATTTTATCTCAGGAGAATGCTTCTATGTTATTTGTGAAACATTCTCATAAGGTTGGTATAATACTATTATAGGAAATGATGAATTATATAATGTATGCTAAAATTGAATAGGACACTAATTTATAGGATATTGGATAATTGGTCGTCAAGGAAAATAAACCATTTCTTGTTGTAATGTAATTTACCTTATTTATGGAGGAAAAACTCATGCAGATTATTCAATATGTTGTTGTGGAATCAAAATAGAAAATTTCTCTAGTTGGATAGGGTACTCATATGGAACATCCATAATTTTAACCAATTTATCATTATGGATATAATTTAAGCATTGATGTAATGAGGATGCAATTACACTTATTTTATCTTTCCATGGTTATCCCAATAACATGTTAAATGTGGTAGTGTTGGAAAAAAATAAGAACTAATTATAAATAGTCATAAGTTATATCATAAGTTGTAGCATAATTTGTTAGGTTGTGGATCTAAAAGCTTCAACTATTGTAAACATGGAGGAGGTTGCTGAGTTCCAGGGAGACCAGCGTCGGTAGATTGCAGTGCAGAATGAAACCAACATCGGCAGGTGTGAGCTGAAGACAACCGGCATCGGCAGGAGGTCGGTCGACGTCAGTCACCTCCAGGCAGACAAGGACCGACGTCAGTCGCCTGTGTGTTCCAAAACTGTTCGTTGCACGAACAGTTATTTAGTTGAACTGAGTGTTTGCATGTAAAAGCTAATTATAGTCTTGAGTTACGTGTCTAATTATTGTAATTAAAAAAGTCTAATTATTGTATGCATGAGATCTATATAATAGACTCATGGGCTGTATTGTAAACTTGTGCTAGAGAGTAAGAGAGAAAAATAAGCTCCTTTAGAGAGAGGAGAGCAATGGTGTGTTCTTCCTAGTGCCACAATACCAAGTGTGGGTACTGGTTTGGAGAATCAGAAGGGTTCTTCATGTTTGTATGATCTTGGTCAACGGATGTGCATGGCTTCTTTTGGAGATCTACAATGGTGAGTAAGGTCTAGTGATTTGCAGGTAGCAGCAGAGAGGAGGAGATCTACTTGGAGTACGGTTGTGTACTTGGTGTACTGGCTGCGTTGTTACTGACTGGTTGGAGAGGTGAACATCAATTCTATATTTGAGTTGATTGTTGAGACTAAGAGAGAGAGGGAAGAAGGTCTTGAGGTGTGGCAAGACTTTGAGGTGGAATAAGAAGTGGTATCTTCTTTATTGTATTTTCTTTTGAATATTTAATACAAGATTGTGTATTGTCTCTCAAATCCTGTGTTGTTTCATATTTCTAGTTACTTATTGATTCTGGTATAATTCCATGTTTAGTTGCTAATACAAAGTAATCATATGTGCTCTAATTGGTGGAGCAAGATCCTAACAGTTGGTATCAGAGATTTTGGTTGGGTTACTAATAGGTGGTTCAGATCTGGTTAGTGTTTGTTGATTACAGGTCACTCTCAGGGGTTTTAGATTGAGTGGGAGTATAGCAATGGTAGAAGAAAGTAAGCTACGAATGGAGAAACTGAATAGCATGAATTGTTTGATTGATGGAAAGAAAGAACAGAGAAAAGAAGATTGTTGGTCGGTAGAAGATCAGCGTGTAGAAGCAGATGTTACAGGGGTTGTTGCACAGGTTGCTCTAGATAAAGTAGAATCTTAGTTTACAGATTCTTTTGCCTCTTTCCATGCAGCCCGAAATAGAGCATCTTTTCATGGGTATGTCTTTGGAGACTTTAAAGAGATTTATTTAGGAGCTAAAGAGCCTTGTCAAATAGTTGGCAAAGGGGAAGTGAAGCTGAAATTGCAGAAGGATAACACATAGGTGTTGAAGGAGGTCATGCAGGTACCAGTCTTGGAGATGAGTCTAATTTTTTTAGGAAAGTTGGGTGATGAGAGATGCACAGTAACTCTCACAATAGATGTACTTGAATTAAACGGTGGTAAGAAAGTAGGTATCTTTTATCTATCTACTTATATTATTGATTCACCTTTTGTTACAGAGATGTGGATTTGTAGGCTTGGTTACATATGTAGGAGGGGAATGCGTGTTCTTAAATGGAAGACAGATATCTTTGACAAACTTAAGAACTAGAAATCCTTGGTGTTCATGGAGGAGATGACAGACAGAGATCAGCTGAGGGGACTGAATTATTCTGAGCAGGGCTATGTTGATATGGACAAGGGTTTGACCCAAAAGAATCTCATAGGTAAAAAGTCATCACTCACAGGTGAACACAGGTACCGACGTTGGTCAGGAGGAGCCGACGTCAAACAGACAGGCACTGACGTCGATCATGTGTAGATCAACAGAGTCGGTAGTGTCAAAAAGTAGAAATCGACGTCGGTCATACAGTGACCAACATCGGTAATAGGTACACTAGCGTTGGTCAGGGGATCGATGTTGATAGATAGGGTCAGTCACAGGGAATCGACGTCGGTCGGGAGCAGATTGGGAGATGGCTGAGATCGGTCACTGAAACAGATGGTGGGCGAACAAAAAACTGTCAACAAGTCTCAAACACCCATATGGAGGTCAGAAAGGGTAAGTGAACCTCATATTCGTTGTTCACCTTCTTTATATTGCTTACTAATGGTCGAGAACCAGGAAGATGTGAAGAGGCAATGCAGGTAGAATCCAAAAACAGTGGGAGCTTGGCATGGATGAGGAGTGTGAGTCCTTGGAGAAGAACCAAGCAGGGTTTTGTTGGTAGAGTTGTCATCTAAAAGAAAACACTGAAAGATGGATGGATTCTCATGATAAAAAAGAGTGGATGGATACGTGAGATGGAAGGCCAAGGTATATGGTCTTGAGGTAGCTGCAGGACAGTGGTACAGGTTTTGATAGGTGGATGACAAAGCAGGGCTTTAGTCAACATCAGTGTAACTATTGTGTTTGTTCTTACCAGGTGGATGATGAGTCACGACATTATCCAGTTACTATATGTGGATGGTATACTAGTTACAAGTTCAGACATACAGGGATTTGCTGAGCTAAAGGTAAGAATAGTTCAGTAGCATGTCATGAGAAATTTGGAGCAACAAAATTTTTTGGCATAAGAGACATGGAGATTTTGTCTCCAGTGGGAGCTGATGTGAAGACGGTGTTGGCGGGGTTCAATATGCAGAATCGGAAAGCACACCAAGGGCTGGACAGTTCAAGCTTTGCTTAGAGCAGTGTTTGAAATCACATGAGGTCTAGTGTAGGCTTGAGTTTTCCCAAGTAGTGGGAGCTGTCAGGGAGTTTGGAGCCAATTCGAGGAAGGTAGATTCTCAGGTACTTGAGAGGGACTAGCAACAGGTTAACATGTTATGCAGGGTCAAGGACTTCACTACATGGATATGTAGGTTCGGATGTGGTAGGTTACTTAGATGACAGGAAAGGCATCACAGGGTGTGTGATGGTTGGTCTTTAGGGTTGAACTTGAAGAGGGATACAAGCCAGGAAATGAATTAGACGGTGTATAGGTATAGGTACAGTTGTAGCTATTTATCTTCAAGTGGGAGATTGTTAGGTTGTGAAGCTAAAAGCTTCAACTGTTGCAAACATGGAGGAGGTTGTTGAGTTTCAGGGAGACCGGTGTCAGCAGATTGCAGTGCAAAATGAAACCAACATCGACAGGTGTGAGTTGAAGACAACTGGCATTAACAGGAGGTGACTGACACATCGGTCGACCTCTAGGTAGACAGGGACCGATGTCAGTCACCTGTGTGTTCTAGAACTATTCATTGCACAAACAGTTAGTTAGTTGAGCTGAGTGTTTGCATGTAAAGGCTAATTATAGTCTTGAGTTGCGTGTCTAATTATTGTAATTAAGAAAGTCTAATTATTGTATGCATGAGATCTATATAATAGACTCATGGGCTGTATTGTAAACTTGTGCTAGAGAGTAAAAGAGTAAAATAAGCTCCTTCAGAGAGAGGAGAGCAATGGTGTGTTCCTCCTAGTGCCACAATACCAAGTGTGGGTACTGGTTTGGAGAATCAGAAGGGTTCTTCATGTTTGTATGATCTTGGTCAGCGGATGTGCATGGCTTCTTTTGGAGATCTACAATGGTGAGTAAGGTCTAGTGATTTGCAGGTAGCAGCAGAGAGTAGGAGATCTACTTAGAGTATGGTTGTGTACTTGGTGTACTAGCAACGTTGTTACTAACTAGTTGGAGAGGTGAACATCAATTTTATATTTGAGTTGATTGTTGGGACCGAGAGAGAGAGGGAAGAAGGTCTTGAGGTGTGGCAAGCCTTTGAGATGGAAGAAGAAGTGGTATCTTCTTTATTGTATTTTCTTCTGAGTATTTAATACAAGATTGTGTATTGTCTCTCAAATCTTGTGTTGTTTCATATTTCTAGTTACTTATTGATTCTGGTATAATTCCATGTTTAGTTGCTAATACAAGGTAATCATATGTGCTCTAATTGGTGGAGCAAGATCTTGACATAATCCCCCCAAGAGTTTTTTAAATTTTACATTGAATCCTTTTAATACGTCAGTTATAGAAAATAAAGCTCTATTTGTTTACCAAGGAATAATCAGTAATGGAATGATGCATATGTTTTGACTTCACTCACTATCCACCATAACACTTTGAATGGGATGTGGGTCAATGGAATCACATATGAATAAAGGCACATTGGTAGAATAGTCATTAATAATGTCATGATTATAAAATGTAATCTTACGTCTTTGTATTTGTATATTCATAAGTATACCAATAATATTGTCTATAGGATGAACCTCCTCAATTCTAAGAGCATACAAATTTAGAGTAGGATGCACATTATAAGTCACATGTACCTTTTTTTATTGTGCCTCATGCTTTACAAATAGATCAAAATACATCTTAATATTTGCATTAGGTTGTGCAACCGAATCATTAGTAGGTGTGATATTATCATTAATATCAATATTATTATCCTCAATTAGATCTTGGATATTATGTTATAAATCAAAAACTCTATTAGTTGAATTTCATGTGCATCTATGATAATAAAAATATGCATTGATATATAGAATCTTGGGATGTGGTGTTTTGTATCAATCTCCATGGTTGGAGGAAGGGATATGAGGTTTCAGTCAAGTAATTTTTGCAACACCTTATGATGAGGTTCCAATAATAATTTAAATGGTATTGATGGAGGAGAAGAAAGGACAAGCTTGTTAGCACATTGTGAAATCACATTAAAAATTATTTTAGCCTCATTCTTAGTATCAATTGTATTAGAATTTAAAGATGATTTTATTTCAAATTTAACATTAAAATATTTTGGAGGATTGTTCCCACAATTTAACTTGTTCATGGAAATAAGATTGATCTCATGTTATTTGACCATATGGGACATGCCATCAAAATATTTAAAAATTATGAACACAATAAACTCATGGTTTTAGTGATGTATTTTTTTTAAATATATTTTTATTATTTTTGGGCCATATGATTTGTCATTTTTGAAAGCATAATATTATAGAAAAACACATATTCACTAAAGGGAATATTAGGTCCTAGTTTGAGTTGTGAAATTTTAACACAAGAGACCTTCTCAATGATGTTGTTAAAGAAAGGATATAAGAATTGGTTAGCCAAAGGACTAAATGCATGTAATATTTTAATAGGAAGGCCATATAATCATAACAAGAAATAGTTCTTAAGACTCATAATAAAAATATTTGTTAGTAACTTATCATTAGATACATAATGTAAACATGTTACATGAAAGGATCAAAGAAGTTGTAGATTACCTTTACCATCCAAAGATTTAATCTTATTTGCAAAAAATCCTATAAGTAAGGGATATATATATATATAAATATTTGAGGATAAAATGTTATGTAATAATGCTTGAGAATTCACATTATGTCCTTCTCTATTAAAACATTGTGTTATTTGAGAAACCTTGGATTGAAGATCAAAATCTAATTATTATGATTGGTAGCCACATTAGATAAATTAGGAATAAATGGTGTTGCATGAATTGCAGGCCTATGAGACACATAAAATAGAGTGTATTGCATATGACTATCCATATATTTATGAGTGTGCCCATAGTAGGTATATTAGGCATCACTTGTGTAACCATAGGTGGAGACACATGAATTGAAGTAGGAATATTGGTTTAAACATCTAATATAGGATCTAAGCCTCTAAAATGTGGATTAATACCATTCAAAATTTCATCATGTGGTTCCTCAAAAGTGGTTTCAGTAACTTTATTTGCATTTTTAGCCTTTAGGATATCATTCGAGATAACATCTATGTCCTTGACTTGTTTACTAATTATTTTTAGATAATTAGAAAGTGATTTTCTTTGTTTAAGATCTACAACATTAAACACATTAATATGTAGTTTTACATGATATTTAGAATTAATTTTCATATTATATTTATAATAATTTTCAAGTTCATGAATACATCATTAACGCCCTATACATTTGCACCTGTATTTCACTATCAACGTTTGTATCAAAAGAAGAAACACCATGTAATTAATTAATTTTCATCATTTGAATTGGAAAATAACAACATGATTGATTCAAATGAATGTGAATATTATCAATTGAAATACCACTTAATCTATCACTTCAATAGATGGTAGAAAGGACCTAGATTTCTTAAATGATATAATGAACTCATGAAAGCACTAAGAAAACTTAGGGAAAATGGTAAAAACCATTTTTTTTCACACAATAATGGTAAATCATAAATTAGACATGAAATTAAAATCCTATTAGGGGAAAAATATATAAAACATTAGGAATACATGTAAACCTTAATGTATAAAGAAACCTAGGGTTTGCACATTTAAAGCATTGATTAGATTGATCAAAATGTTTTATTTATTTCACACCTAAGAGATGAAAAATAATTAAAACTATGTGATAATTTAGATTAAAACAAATATGGAAAAAATACATTAATATGAATTGAAAAATATTATAATTATTTTATTTATAAAGGACAAAACAAGAGAAGGATGATATACTTAGTTTTTCCTGCATATTGTTTATAAAAGTAGACACTAAATTTTGTAATACTATGTATGTGCTTTGTCAACTACTTAGATAATAAAAAATGGTTAAAAACCTAATTGGACACTACCAAAAAAATTAGATTCATGTGACAGATGAATCTGTTAGGGTTTATCAATAGTTCCCTTACACATAGTGGGTTCTAAAACTTCTATAAGCTTTGCACTTGTTCCTACAATTTGATTTTCTATGTCCACACTTATCTGATCTTGCAATGAAATCCATATTTTTTTTCATTTTCATTAAACCCCTAATTATGTTTGATTGATCACAAAATTCCCTTAAAATGGGATAGTATTTGGGTTAGACTAACCCAAACCTCTCCTAGTTGATTGGTTGAGCATTTTTTTTTATGTTCAAATACTATGAAGAGGGATCAAACTACATGTATTTATACCATTTATATACATGTGTTTAAAATCTTGAAAAATTTATAATGAAATGCTATCTTTTGACCCTTGATACTTGGCACCATGAAAAATTTAACATTGTGTACTCAGATTTCACTCTATGTACTGATTTAGGCTTTCTCCTTAAATATTTGAGATGTGTGTATGCCCTTTGATAATGTTCAAATTGAGTGATATGTGATTTTCAAGTGATTATAAAGTCCCCCAATGAAATTAAGACTGATTTGTATATATATATATATATATATATATATATACAAATCACTCTTAATTTCATTGGGGGACTTTATAATCACTTGAAAATCACATATCAATATATATATATATATATATATATATATATATATATATATATATATATATATATATATATGACTATTTGTTAATTTTTCACTATGACTGGCCTATGAAATGTGTCTATTGAAACCTAATGGAGAATTACCAATTTGAAAAATAGTTGTTGAGGGATTATATAAAATTTTGATAGGGGAAACATCTGTTGTAACTGACATTATTTAGTTTTATTAGTATTATCCTAGATTTGAAAAATAAGGATCTAAAATATGGATAATGTCAGTCTAGGACTCTAAAATGTTCTTATATAGACTCAATTTACCTTGATAAAATATATGGTGAATAGAGGTAGCTAAAATAATATATGGGTAGATGAATAGAGGGAACGTGTGCTCAAGATTTGACTATATGTGCAATATCCAAGTGTGTCAAAGTATGTCAAAGTTAATGTTTCTAAAGTTCTAAATACCAAATTTAGATGTTACGCATGTATAAACACCCATCTAATGACAAGCATTTCCAATATTTTAAAGTTATTGAGCCTTTTAGGATTTTTGGAACTTGTTAAAGTTAGAGTGTATGATCTTTCATTAAATATAAATGTCAAATACCTAGTGGAAAATAAGCACTATATGGCATTGATGGAAGGTTAGGAAAAATAAATTCTAGTCTAATAAGTATATGAGAATATACTTTAGATATGGATATATTTTGTGTTGATTCTATTTATATATATCTTAAAAAATATAGAAAACCAAAATATTAATTTAGAATAATAAAAACAAATGATAATGGGAAAAAACCAATGCAAGATGTCTGCTTTGATTAAATGATTTTAAAATAATATCACACAAAGCAATTAGAAAAAAAATTATTTTTATTGAGATGGACAAAAAATATATGTTATAAAGGAAAAGTACTTGGAAAAATAGAAATATGTATACATGAATAAATTACTCCCATTATCATTCTAAATAAATATGTAATTGGTTACCATAATGTGTAGAATGATGTATTTCATGTTTCACATAAGAATCCTAAATGTGGTAGGGTATGTATAGTCTCACATAAAAGTAAGAAGAAAAAGAACATAATATTTTTTACCTCAAATTAATAATCACTCCATAGAACATGATACACCACATGTGGATACTAGGGAGCATGTGGACAACTAGGAAAACCTCAAGATCTGTGTCACAAAGTAGACCAAGATTTTATTCATGCATAAAAAATATAGTCAAAGAGACTAAACTAAATTGAATAGAATAATTTTTTGAAAAATAATGGAACCATAAATTATGAAATCTCTCACAAGATAATCTATAGTAGCATACAAGTGCTTGGATGCTCTCAGACACTCATATATATTTTATATAAGACTCTCATGTCTATAATAACTTTGAATAAATCTCAAACTAATCTTAGGGTGAAGAAGATGATGTATTTTGTATATTTTATAAGGTTCCTCATGAAATCATTTTACTAGAAAAGAGGCATCATGATTACTTTTGATTGGCCCAAACACTATATCAAAATTAACTGGCTTGGTTACTCACACACCACTTTTCTAATTTCCTAATTAATAAAAAATGGTAAAATAACACAATGTTCTAAACTTAGGTTAAAATAACTAACCTAATTAAACTTAATAATGGTGCAAATAGAAACCTACATAAACACACCCCCTAATTACAACTTAGGGGAGCTTGTGTAAAATGGATGCTTATGTCTTTGAAAAATTTATCCTAAAAACTAGGTTTGAAGAGGTGCCCATGTATATTAACTCCATGTTGAGAAATTACCGAAAGTATAAGTGTCATTATGAATATCATTCCATATATCTAGTATTCATGGGTGTATATCTACTGTAACTGCCAACTCAAAAGGTGATGGCCCTAAATATGAATATCTCTCTAAAAAATGCATAATATTGACTAGATTGATAAGTGCTAGTGATGTTTGTATTACTCTACAAAGGAAGTAGTCAATCTGTCTACAACAAGAAGAAGAGTTCAAAAAAGGAATAAATATGCATGAATGGTTTGAATCCATTATTTTAACAAAATAGAACTAAGAAACTATAAATAGACAAGAGAAGTTTCTCACCATAAGGATATAATCATGTTATTCTTAGTGTTTAAAATGCAAAAGCCACTATGATGAGTTGATGTATCTATAAAAAATAACTTAAAATAGGTAATATATCTCCATGGATGGACTAATCCATCATTAAAATAAATAAAAAGGCACAAATAGAATAATTCACCACCAAAAGTGTCATGCAAATAATACATATGGATGGGCTACAAGTACCAAAAGAGCACATATGGGTTGATCCATCACAAAGTGGCCAAGACAACATCACTCAAGGTTTTCATGACATTTACATGTTGTAAAACTCTTTGGTCTATAGATACCTTCTTTAATAGTTAATCCTCACTAAAATTTTATAGGAAACAATGTAGACCTACCTACATACTATCATAAGAATATATTCCCTTTTCATCTAAAATAATATTATTAATTTGGAAGATAACAATATTTGCATAATAATGATATAAATTTATATGATCCAAATATTTTTCCTACTCTATCTTATATAGAAGATATATCCACATTGTTAAATGAATATACAATTAAAATCATGTCGATGCTATGAAGATTCCTAATATGTTTAAGGTACGTGATTCCCTCACCCTTGAAGATTAAAAATATTATACTTATGTACTCATTGAATATAATGAAAATTTTACATGGTCTTACATTGATAAGCATTGTTTATCCGATTTTCTATCCATGCAAAATCTTGTTATCCATCCTAACATTAAACCTATCAATTTTTTTTATATAAAAATGCATCCTAAGATTGTTGGAAATATGATTGTCATTAATGTCAAAAGGGATACTATGGATGTCATTGATGTCAAGAGGATCTGGCAAGATTGATGGAGAGAAGAGCATGTTTCATAGTTGTATTGTGAAAAGTTATCATGCTTTTATAGAGACCATTTATGGATGTTTACAGTCAATCAGATAGAAGATCCATTATGGGTTTTTCATGAGCATCTTGAATATATGGTGTGCAACATTAGAGGAGAAAGAATGAGCTCATAAGTGATTTATTTAGCTCTCAAATTTGAGAGGGTTTCTTAGTAAAATCATAAGGGTTTAGCCATGGCATCAACAAGCAAATTTATATTTTAATGTTGACTTGGTATAGCCGAGAACTAGTAGCTTAAGTTATAACTTAAACCTTTGTCATCATTACAAAATTGGCTCCTTGGCTTAACAATTACCCAATCTAAGCAATGATCAAAGGACTTTATATTTTCCTAAGTCTAATAATTGATATATGTCCCAACTTGATCAATGGCCTATGCTTCATCATATGCAGATGATCCAATAGAGTGAAGCAAAGTCAAAGTGTCAAATATCCCTCTGAGTGAATGTGCTAATGCTAAATGTCATAAGCACATGATTTTATTAGATAGAAGACCAATGAGAGTGAGCCTATCAAAGATAAATTTTGAGATAGTTGTAAGATCAATGGTTTATGTTTAATTGGACATTAAAGATCTAATGAAGCATGACAACGTTAAATTGTCAAAATGACCTCTAAGTGAGCACACAAGTGATAAGTGTCACATTCATAGAGTTTGTCATATAGAGACCCAATGAGCATAAGCTTGCCAAAGTTAATGATCAAGCTTATCAGAAGATCTGAAGATGCATGGGTGATCATGTACAGGAGATCTAATGCAGTGAATGAACTTAAATACTATAAAGTGTTTGATGTTTATCGACATAGTGACAAGTTAAATGCCAAGTAGGTTCAAGAAGATCGACAGAGCAAAAATGATCCAAAGACATAAGAAATAGTGAGATGAGGTCAAAGTGTCAAAGTTTAATGACTAAGTCAAGGTAAAGTTCATGCAAGTTTGAAGATCAAATGACATGCAAAAACTAGGATCTTGAGATCGATGGATGCATTTTAAAGAGTGGAACATTAAATTTTAGTAGCGTACAAATATTTGATAGAGTGACAGAGCTTGGAGATGGTGTGAAAAAATAAATGAAAGGCCAATGTTTAAAGTGTTTAAATACAAATGGTCAAGTGGATAAATAGGTAGGAACATGCAAGATTTTATGTATAATCTCTATATCTTGACACAAATAATGAGATTGATCGATCTAACTAATAAAATTTACATTAAAGATCCTATGTATAAAAAATTGAGTCTAATATATATTATAGATAATAAAGAGACCCAAAATTATGGTGTGATACATGAAATTGAGATGTGGGAACTAACAATTCAAGTCTTAATGAACTAAAGTCTAAAATTGGTGTGATGTGTTATAGTCTAAGTGTGAACATAGAGAAGAAGAAAACCCTAGATCCATTACTTATATATATGATATATAGGACAAAGGAAATGCTATTGGAGCTAGTTGGAATTGTGTCAAATGAAAATATACAGACATAGAGGTAGAAGTGCAGAGAAGATGAGTTGTTGTTGAAGAGTGTCAAATAAAAAATATAGTGACACATAGGAGCAGAGTGAGAGAGAGATGAACTATGTCAAATAGAGACATATTTAGACACAAATACAGATGGGTAAAAAGGAAGAAAGACAAATAAAGATAATGTATAGAGAATGAGCAATTATATATTAGACTTGTAATAGAGAATAGAGTTTGATTCATTTATGAATCAATGTTGTAATTTGGAGTTGTAACTCCATATATCTAATTTATTGGTGCCATCAGATTAGCGGATTTGGTACTTATTTAGGGGATTAATGTCTCCTTAGGGTTGGTTCCCTTAAACATTATAACAAGTGAAGTTAAGCTGAGTTGGTGCTCAATTAGGGAGTTGGTGTTTCCTTAGAATTGATGCTCTTAAATTAAAGGATTAGTGTCTCCTTAGGATTGGTGTCCTTAAATGCAACTAGTGAGATTTTGTTGATGAGGCTTATAACTAGTGAGGTTTTTCCAAGTGAGGCATTGACTGTGAGGTTGGATTAGAATAATAGATTCTAGTATCCATTCTCACCATGGTTTTTTACTTTGAGTTTTCCACGTATAAATTTTGTGTTATGTATTTGTGTGTGTATGTGATCTCTACATTTATCTTTTAATTTTCATATGCTTCAAAAATATTAAAGGACTAGTTTTAGTTGATCTACTAATTCATCCCCCCTCTGAGTAGATAGTTATGTTTAAATAATTGGTATCAAAGCATATGGTTCCTTGAAAGAAGCTTAATCAACTCAAGTAGATCTTGGAATAGTGAACATAATGGATAGTCAAGAAGGAGAAGTGGATCTAAAATGTGAGCTCATCTATGCTCTAGATGAGATTGACAAATTGAGAAAAGAGTACTCAAGGTAGAAGACGCTTGGACAAAAAGAAATTAAAAAGGTATCTAAAAGTCTTAATAAATCTGATCAGATGGTAATTATCATAAAGACAAAAATTAAATAGGTTAAAAGAATAGAAGATGTAGTCAAAATTGAACTACAATCTAAATATGATGAATGTGTGAAGCTTGAAGCAGAGATAGTGGCCTTAAGAAAAGAGATTGAGAAATCCAAATGTCAATTAGATAAAAGTTTGAAGTTGATAGGAGGATCAAACATTCTTGATAAACTAATCAAATCTCAAAAGCTCTCAAAAGAGAGATTAGGTCTTGGTTATGAGAAAGAAACAAGTTTTTCAACTAGTACATCTGCTAACTTATATGAAAATTTCAAAGTAGGAGAATCAGGAGTAAAGAAAAATAAATCTAGGAAGGACACCAAGAAAGATTCAAATGTAGCTGATGTGAAGAAAGTTAGTTAGCAAGGACACAAATAAAGATTCAAATATAGAAAATGGATGAGAATTGGCTAAAATCCATGGAAGAAGAACTAAGCTAAATATAAAAGGATGAAACTTGGCAATTAGTTTTAAAACCCTCAAACAAGAATGTGATAGGAAAAAAATGGGTTTATAGAAACAAGCTCAATGAGGATGGAGCTGTTATAAGAAATAAAGTGAGATTGGTGTGCAAGGGATATGCATAAGTATAAGACAAAATTTGAGGAAGTATTTTCTCTAGTTGATAGATTGGAAGCTATAAGAATGTTTCTAGCATTCTCTGTTTACAAAAAATTCAAAGTTTATCAAATAGATGTAAAGTCTAATTTCTTGAATGGGAACCTAGAAGTAGAAGTCTATATTGAACAACTGGAAAGTTTTTAGTTATTAGATGAAGAATATTATGTGTGAAGACTAAATAAAGCATTGTATGGTCTAAAATAGGCACCTAAATCATGGTATTTAAGATTGGATCAATACCTACAACAACAATCTATACTTCAAATCAAAAGGTGAACATATGTTGATTGTTGTTGTTTATGTAGATGACATCATCTTTAGTGGTATCAATAAAAAATGTGCAAATAATTTTCTACACAAATTCAAAGTGAATTGATATGTCTATGCTAGAACTTTCCTTCTTTCTTAGTCTATAAATAACATAATCTGGTGAAGGGATATTCATATCCCAAACCAAGTATGTAAAGGAGATGCTCAAGAATTTTGGAATGAAAGATATTAAACCAATTAGTTCTCCCATGATAACTAGATGCAATTTGAGCAAAGAGGATGAATCACTTGATGCAAATCAGACTATGTACAAATCAATAATAGGTAGCTTGCTATTCCTAACTACATCAAGACCAGATATCATGTAAGTAGTGTGCATGGTTGCTAGATTTTAGGCTATTCATAAAGAGTCACTTATCTATATAGTGAAAATAATATTTAGATACATGAAGAGCACAATTGAATATGGCCTATAGTACCCTACATGTGAAGACTTCACTTTGATAACATCTATAGATGCTGATTGGGTAGAAAGTGTAGATGATAGAAGAAACACTAGTAGTGGTGCATTTTTCATTGAAAATAGACTTGTTTCATAGCTAGGCAAAAATCAAGAGTTAGTTACTCTTTCTACAATAGAACAAGTGTATGTAGTAGTAGTGGCATGTTACACTCAAATCCTAGAGATGAAACAAACACTTAAGGACATCAAGGTTGAGTACAAGTCACCTATTTCTATTATTTGTGATAATTCAAGTGAAATAAATATATAAAAAATTTAGTGATGCATTCTAGAACCAATCACATATCAATCAAGTATCACTATTTAAGATAAAGGGTTTCAGATCAAGAGGTCACAATAGAATATACGCCAACTAAGGACCATATTGTAGGCATATTCACTAAACCTATTCCCAAGGAATAATTTGAATATCTAAGATAGAAGTTGGGAGTGGTGGCTCCTACACCACATCACTAAATCACTAGTGATAGTGCATGAGTCTAGGGGGAGTCTCATGGAATCTTTATTAATCCGTATAAGAAGAGAGAAGATTTAACTTAGGTATGTATACTTTTAAAAATTACTAATGAGATGAAATTTGTAGATTCTTGGATAAACTCCTTTATATGATAAAGGGGGAGAGATAGTTGAACAAATAGTCAGCTAGAGTCCCTTTGACATTGATGTCAAATGGGGAGAAAAAGGGCAAATGCTCTTTGTAAAAAATTAGAGAAAAAGTGCAAATGCTCTTAGTAAATTTTTGGAAGAGTAGAGAAAGTGTCCAAGATGAGTTTAGGCAAATATTAAATTACTTAAAGGGGAGAAATCTTGGTATGAATAGCTTCAGTACTCATCAGAAGCCAATGCAATCAATGATAGATAAGGAATAAATTATTAGAAGATCAAAAAATTAAGTTTGAATTAGAGAATTTAATTTACCATCAATGCCAAAGGGGTAAATTATTGGTAATATGATTGTCATTGATGTCAAAAGGGATACTATGAATGTCATTGATGTCAAAAAGATATGGCAAGATTGATGGAGAGAAGAACATGTTTCACAGTTGTACTATGCAAAGTTGTCATGCTTTTACAGAGACCATTTATGGATGTTTAAAGTCAATAATATAGAAGATCCATTATGAGTTTTTCATGAGCATCTTGAATATATGGTCTGCAAGTTTAGAGGAAAAGGAATGAGCTCATAATTGATTTATTTAGCTCTTGGATTTGAGAGGGGTTCTTAATAAAACCCTAAGGGTTTAGCTATGGCATCAACAAACAAAGTTCTATTTTAATGTTGACTTGGTATATCCAATAACTAGTAGCTTAAGTTATAACTTAAGCCTTTGTCATCATTTCAAAACTATCCACTTGACCTAACAATTACCAGCTCTAAGCAATGATCAAAGGACTTTATATTTTCCTAAGTTTAAGAACTAATATATGTCCCAACTTGATCAACAACCCATGATTCATCGTACATAGACAATCCAATGGAGTGAAACAAAGTTAAAGTATCAAAGGTTCCTTTGAGTAAACATGATAATGCCAAGTGTTACAAACACATGGGTCTGTTAGATAGAGGACCAATGAGAGTGATCCTATTAAAGATAAAGTTTGATCTAGTTAAAATATCAATGGTTCATGCTTAATCAAACATTAGAGATTCAATGAAGCATGATGAAGTCAAATTGTAAAAAGGACCTCTGAGTGAGTGCATAAGAGATAAGTGTCACATTCACATAGTTTGTCAGATAGAGACCCAATGAGCGTAAGCTTGTGAAAGTTAATGATCAAGGTTATCAATATATCTGATAGTGTATGGGTGATCATGCAAAGGAGATCTATCTGAGTAAAAGGACTTAAATGCTATGAAGTGTTCAATGTTTATTGACATAATGGCAAGTTAAAGATTGAGTAGGTTCAAGAAGATTGATGGAGAAAAAGTGATCCAAAGATGTAGGAAGCAGTGAGATGAGGTCAAAGTTTAATGACCAAGTCAAGGTAAAGTTTGTGCAAGTTTGAAGATCAAATGACATGTAGAAGCTAGGATCTAGAGATTGACAGATGCATTTTAAAGAGTGGAACATTAAAGTTCAATAATGTACAAAGATTCAATAGAGAGAGCGAGCTTGGATATGGTGAGAAGAAAAAAAATCAAAGGCCAATATTTAAAGTGTTTAAATATAAATGGTCAAGTGGAGAAACATGTAGGAATATGCAAGAATTTGTCTATAAGCTCTATATCTTGATGTAGACAATGAGATTGATTTATCTAACTGATCAAATATATATTAAAGAGCTTGTGCATCAAAACTTGAGTCTAAAAGATACTATAGATAATAAAGATACCTACAATTATGGCATGATGCATGGAATCAAGATGCAAGAACTAACAGTTCAAGTCTTAATGAACTAAAATCCAGAATTGGTGTGATGTACTATAGTCCAAGTGTGAACATAGAGAAGAAGCAAACCTTAGATCCATTGCTTATATATATGATATCTAGGACAAAGGAAACTGTTGGAGCCTATTGGAATATTGTCAAACAAAAATATATAGACAAAGAGGCAGATGTGCAGAGAAGATGAGATGATATTGAAGAGTGTCAAATAGAAAATATAATGTCACAGAGGAGTAGAGTGAGAGAGAGATGAAGTGTGTAGAATAGAGACATATCTAGACATAGAGATACAGGGGTAGAAAGGAAGAAAGTCATATAGAGATAATGTGTATATAATGAGTAGTTATAGATTTGTAACAAATAATAATTTTTTATTTATTTATGAATCTATGTTGTAATTTAGAGTTGTAGCTCCATAGATCTGATTGGTTGGTGCCATCAGATTAGCTGAGTTAGTGCTCAGTTAGGGGATTTGTGTCTCCTTAGGGTTGGTGCCCTTACACATTGTAACTAATAAGGTTAAGTTGAGTTGGTTCTTAGGGGAGTTGGTGCTCTTAAATTAGGGGATTGGTATCTCCTTAGGATTGGTGTCCTTAAATGTAATCAGTGAGGTTTTGCCAAGTGAGGCGTTGATTGTGAGGCCAAATTAAAATAGTAGATTCTAGCAGTTATTCTCACCATGGTTTTTCCCTTTGGGTTTTTCACATATAAATCTGGTGTCATGTGTATTTTTATGTGTATGGGATCTCTACATTTATCTTTTAATCTACATATGCTTTTGAATATACTTTAAAAATATTAAAGGACTAGTTTTAGTTGATTTATTGATTCACCTCCCTCTCAGTAGATAGTTGTGTTAAAACAAATATTTCTCTATTAGCAAGAATAAATTTAATAAAAACTTGACGCATATTTTATTTCATCAATAGACTACTCAATTTGGATATGAAATGTTGTGCCCATTAGGAAAAAAACTAGTGGAATCAATGTATGCCCTATTTTTTTTGATATTAATAAGGCATTCCCAAAAGACGATTTTACTTTACCTAATATTCACATGATAGTGAATTCCATTACGGATGCTCTTTTTCATATATCGTTTCTCTCGATATAATAAAAAAATTATCAACCCCATAATATTAATATAAGACTTATTTTACTACACCTTGGGGTAAATTTTTATATGTGGTAATACCAATTGGACTAAATAATATGGGTGAAACCTATCAAATATATATGAAACATATTTAAATGAATACATACATGCATGCTATTATTGATGATGGTGCAGATGAAATTTTGGAAAAATATTAAAAGATGGAAAATCATTTTCAATATTTGAGAAATATATTTGAGAGGTTAAAAGCTTATAAAGTGTGACTAAACCCTAATAAAATTGCATTTTGAGTTTATTCCAAAAGATTATTGGGGTTCATTATTTCTAAAAGAAGTATATAATTTTATTCTAAGAAAGTAACCATTATTAAAATTCCCCTTCCTAAAAACCTAGATAAATTAATAAAATTTCAATGAAAAAACCAATCAATTAGAATATTTAATTTCTTAATGTACTAATAACATTTTATCTTTTACTAGATTTATTCAAAAAAATGTGAATTTAGTATGGGATGAATTTTTAAGGATTTTGATCTAAGATTAACTTTGGACTTTGCTAAGGCATGGAATGAGAAGGTGGTTAAGACGAGGGGCTTTGTTTTGGATGTTTTTACAGAGTAGATAACATTGGTCACATGAATTCTAATGGAAGGTGTGAAGGTGTACAAAGAAAAACATAAGAATAGAGAGTACATAGATTTTTTTTTCATGGTGAATGAGAGAATTCATAAGTTTTTGGATGGATTCCTGCTTACTTATCTACCTCCCCCATGGCCAAAAGTTTGTCTTTAGTTTATGAAGTACCTTAATCTTGAAGGTAAGTATAGGGTAATTTAATCCCATCTCTTTATTATTTTGAACCATTTTAGGCATACTATTAATATTAACCGCCATTTTTACCTCATAATGTCCTTGGAAAACATAATTCTTGACTACCAGTCAATAAAAAGTGACTATTTGCTCCATTTGGATCTTGTATTCCTGCTTGTTTAGTTAGCTCTTCTAACCCTTAACCCTACTATTTTTGATAGTGGTAAGGAGGTTAGGATGGAGGATGAGGATGGTGTATTGAGTAGTGTAAGGAAAAGCTATAAGGTGAGGGTTGAAATAGAGGAATAAATGTTGGCCTAGTTTACTAAAAACATCAAGTATAAAGGTAAGATCCAAGCTAATATGAATAAGGATGATTTAGTTAATATCCTTGACAATTACCCTATTAAAGGTAAAAATTAATCCTTGGATAACACCATGAAGGAAGAAGTTATGATACATGATAGTAAGAAGGATGAAAAGTTTCTCTTATGTATCAAAGCAACTAATAGTTATGATATTGAGGTAAAATCCACAAACATAATGAATAAGATTGAAAAATAAGTGATATCCCATCTTCACCTCCTTAAGGAATTATTTAGTGAGTTTAAAAAGACTAAGGATCTTTGGGAGCTCCACAAAAGGTTAACAAATTAGAGTAGGGGAACCAAGAACCAATCCCAAGCTCTATCTAACACAAATAGGGAGATCATCCAACTAAATTAAGAGGTTTCCCAATTTTATCATAGAATGCAGGTTCTAGAGGTTCATCTAGGGAATATCAAAGAGTCTAAGAAAATTAAAAATCTTACTCTTGAGCCCAAGGTGACTCAAGTGGAGGCCAGAGGAAAGAGAACTAAAGAAGATAGTCTTGATAAATAAAGTAAGAGAACTAGGGTCAGAATAAATTAAATGAACTCAAGACTCTGGTGAAAAAGGATGATACCATAGAATATCATGTCCAATCTCTGAGGGAGGAAATGGAATCTACCATCTATTTGGAGGGGATGTCGATCAATAATATATTCTAGCCAATGGGGATGTTGTTAGGATTATGTTTTTATTCTTTTTGTAGATGTTTTATTCTCTTAGCCTTGTTATAGAAGGCTCATTTGTTGTCTATTTTTGTTAATGATTATTGTATCTATCTTTTTGATGTTGGACTAGGTTTTGGGATCCTTGTAAAACCCACATATTTACCAATTAAAAAAAATGGCAAAATTCCTTTGAGGAACTCAAAGTTTACCTTGTCAATCACCCTATTTTTATTCCTCTTAATCCAAATAAATATTAGTTAATTTACATTTCATCTATTATTTATGATTTGGGATATTTTATTTCACAAAATGATAATATAAATATGGAAAGAGAAATCTTTACATCATTAGAATGTTGGTTGATTATGAAACAAAATACACATCAATTGTGAATTTATACCTTGATGTTGAATTTTCCACTCAAAAAATTAGACACAATATGGTTAAAATTGAAATGCACCTCTTAAATACATGACTTATTAGCCTTGTTTTCCTAGTAAAGCAATAAAATGGGTAACTTTTTAACGAATCTCACTTCAATTTTGTCTCAAATTTTTTTGTCAAAGGACAAGTTGGATCAAATAATTGAAGATCCTTTATTCACTCATTTACATGTGATTTAAAATGTTGTGTACCTAAACAAAACATATATTTATGTGTGTGTATGTGTGATTAGTTAACATTATATTATATTTTGGGTTCTTAGAGTTGGTGAAGGGTTAGGTCATGAGTTAGCCTTGGATTAAATAGGGTTTATAGTGTTTGAATACAAATGGGGAAAAACTTGAAATAATCAATGTTTTTAAATATCAATTTAATACAATAAATAACCACCATTGTGTGAGAGATATTTTTTTATAATAAAATTACTAGTCACTATCCACCCTTGGGGAAGTAGGTGCTCCCAAAATTTTTCATTTATCAACATTTCACTTTATATTTTTTGGCACTTTCATTTTTTTTTTAATTTGAAACGTAGCAAGTGGTATTAGAGCTTATTTTTTTTCTTTGCAATCACTACCAAAATGCCAAAGGGAGTTTACCCAAAAAACTCAAATTTTATGACCAAAGAGGATATGAAGGGGTTATTTTAGGAGGTTCAAAAATATATTCATTCATATAAAAAAAGATACCCATATTTTACCCTAAAAATTATGATCCCATAATAATATTTTGGAGGTAATATGGATACCCATATATGGTTGAGCAATATTAAACTAGCCTTTAGGGTAAAAAAAGATAAATAATCAAGAGGAAAAGTTGAATGTGTCTCTTTGATAGTTTGATGATACTACCCACACTTGGGGGGAGAGATGGGGTTGTAAAAATTTAAAAGGGGATTTTTTGGACTTTTCTAAATCTTTGAATAAGATAGTTGAATGCAACTGGGATGAACTGCATAATACCTAGTTGATGCACATGTTTAAAAAAGATATGTTTATGGAGGCTTATAAATAAAAATTTCAAGTTTTGGAGTCCAAGGTTAGGAATTCATTAAAGTTATTTTGGAAGATATATATTTCCAACCTATAGGCTGATGTTTGATTCCCTATCGAGAGACCGGGAATTGGATCACATTAATGATATTGACCCTACAAAAGGGCCAATCGTGGTTCAACCTTATAGATATGAGAATTTTTAGAAAGTCAGAGATAGAGAAATTAATCACTGAACTCTTTTTGGTTGACATCATCATCCATATCAAGAGCCCATATTATTATCTATTGGTACTAATTAGGAATAAGGATGGACCATATAGACTCTGTATCAATTATAGGGCCTTGAAAAAAATAAAAATAAAAAATAGATTTATAATGTTGAGGATTAATGATATGCCTACGAGGAAAATATTTATCAAAAATAGATATTAGATTGGGATACTATTAGATTCCATTTCAGATTCAAGAGTAGGATAATATGGCCTTAAGAATACATTTGGGCCACTACCAATTTAGGGTCATGCTTTTTAGTCTCAACAATTCTCCACTCTCCTTTCAAACATTGATGAAAAAGGTATTCAATTTTTTTTACATAAGTTTATTATTATTTTTTTGATGATATTTTGGTTTTTAGTACTTATTGGAATTCCATGTTGATATTTTTAGATTATGTGTTAGATATACTATCTAAGGAGAAGTTGTGTGTCAAGGAATCTAAGTAAAATTTTTAAAAAGAATCCTTGAAATACCTTGATCACATAATTTATATTTAGGGGTTCACATTGACCCTAAAAAAATCAAATCCATATCTGATTGACAAGTACCCAAGACTCTTAAGAAACTTTTTAGTTTCCTAGGTTTGAAATGATTTTACATAAGATTTTTTAGGAACTTCTCAAAAATAGAGAACCTATTGATTTAACTCATCAATAATGATTCATTTAAGTGGTCCATATAATCATAAAAATATTTATAGGATCTCAAAATAGCTCTGGAACTTTATATAGTTTTATCAACCTCTAATTTCTCAAATTATTTTGTTATTGAATGTGATGCCTCTAGATCTAGATTGAGCACAATTATATCTCAGGATGACCACCTGATTGCATTATAAAGTAGGAAATTTAAATAATGTGAGTGAATGATATCCACATATAGTAATGATATTATTACCATCCTACATGTACTATCTAGATAGCGTCGGTTTATATTAGGGAGCATGTTATTTTTTAAAATTGACTATATCATCCTTAAGAACTTGTTAACTCAATGAAAATTAACAGAGGAGAAACATAAATGGATTGGTTACCTTCAATCCTATAACTATGAGATCATTTAAAATAAAGGGAAGGATAATGTGGTGGTAGATGCATTGTCTCACCAGGAAGAACTACTATTATTTTTGGCCATGTCCATCAACCGACTTGCTTGGATACATAACCTTCTACAAGATTACTTGAGTCACCTTGCCTCAAATAAGCTTGTGAAATAAATTGAATATGGGAGAAAATGGAGTTCTTGGTTACTTTTTAATGGTATGTATATTTTTAAAATGATACATTTAATTTATGATTGACTCTCCCTTTATTCATAAGGGGCTAGAGAATGGCCATGCATCTCCATTTACAAATCATGTTCAATTCTATAAAACATATAGAAATATCAAGTGAAATTTCATTTTGGAATGGAATGAAGGTTGAAATTATAAAATTATTATCTGAGTGTGACATATACCAAAAAAAATAAATGGGAGAGTTTTCCTTCGATAGGCATTATACAACCAAATTTGTTTCCATAGAAAAAGTGGGAAATTATGTTAATGGACTTTATCTTGGGTCTTCCTAGTTCTGAGGGTAAAAATTAAAATTTAATGATAGTAGATAGATTTAAAAATTATGTCCATTTCATTACCAAAAGAAAATTAGGGATCAAGGGTCCTAAGTTTGGAAAATTGTATTTTAAACATGTGTTTAAGCTACATGGGATCCCTAAACATATCATCTATGATCAAGATTAGATTTTTCAAAGTGATTTATGGCAGGGGTTATTTTATAATTCACATGTTAAATTTTAACATGAGCAATGCCTAATAACCCAAAATATATGGGAAAATAAATGTGGTGAATATGTTCGTAGAAGGACATATAAGATTGTATACAAGGGATAAGCAGATAAAGTAAGTATAATGGCTACATTTGGTTGAGTATTAATACAACACCATGTACCACAACAAAACAATGTAACATTTTAAGGATTTGTATTATTTTTAGGCACTATAATTATTATATTTGGAAATTTAGATGGGAAAGGTTCCAAAAATTAAGGAAGTTGTGGAAGAGATGCAAAACATTATGAAACTATTGAGAGTTAACTTGGTAGTGAGTGACAATAGAATGAAGCAAAGAAGAGACAAATATAGGAAAGTAATTTATATAGTTGTATAAATTAGAGACATTAGATAAATTAGGTAATTATAAGATGAAACCAAAGTATTATGTGCCATATTAGGTGCATATAAATGTGGGAGAAGTTACATATGCACTAGATATATCAAACAAGGGAAGGTTGCATGATGTTTTTCATGTGTCATGTTTGAAGAATAATATAGGAGTACATTTGGTATCTCATGAAAATTGATGATGATTTATTAAGAAGGGAAGCTTGTGCTAGATCTAGAGAGAATTTTCAATGAGGAATTTAGGAAGCTTTAGAATAGGGTAGTGCATATGTTGAAGGTGAAGTGGATACCTATGGAGTATACAAATTTGGATTGCGAGGAGTTTGTGTCTAAGATTATAGGTTTGAAGAGGGTTTTAAAAGATAATAATAATATATTTTTTGAGTCTATGAGAAATGCATATGGAATCTATAAATAAAGATGGATAAAAATAATAATCCTCAATGCTATCAAAAAAGGTGATCATGGAGGCAAGCAATAAAGAGTGCAAGTTTAGTACAAAATATGCCCATAATACAAGGTAATCCTTAGGAGTACAAAAAAATTATTGAATAAAGTTCATGTAATATGTTAAATCATGGTATATATTAGGATGGTAAAAGCACTCATGTAATAGGTATAGGTCTTGAGTTCCATTTTCATAATGAAAATATTTACACTTTTAGAATTTGACTAGATTTGAGGTCAAAGCTTTATAAGGAGGAGGGCATGTTGTGTATATAAAAAAACATATATTTGTGTGTGTGTGTGTGCATGTGATTATTTTGAATTATTTATATTATATTATATTTTGGGTGCCTAGAATTTGTGAAGGGTTAGGTCATGAGTTAGACTTGGATTAGTTAGCATTTCTAGTGGTTAAATATAAATGAGGAAAAACTTAAAGCATATATCTTGTTAAAATATCAAATTATTTAAAAATATATCCATAATTTTGTGAGATATATTTTGTTACAATAATATTTTCAAGTGCAATATACCCTTGGGGAAACAGGTCCTCCCATCCTTTTCCATTTATCAACATTTCACTCTATTTTTTGCATTTCCATTTTCTATTGTTATTTGGAATGCAACACAAAACTTTCATGATTATTTTATCATGCATGTGGATCAAATAAAATCATGGATGTTATACTTTGATGGATGTAAATATTATTTAGATGTGGGGTATGTGATTTTACGTATTAATCATCAATGGGAGACCATGCTTGTAGCATAAAAGTTAATATTTCAATGTATGAATATTATAGTTGAATATGAATCCCCCACACTAGGAATTTGGGCATTAAGAACATTAGAAATAAAACATATAAAAGGGTTTAAATATTATGATCATATTCATGTAGGTAAAATGTGATTTTAAAACTAAAGAAGATAATAACCTCTCTTATAGGGACCTTGTGCATAATTTCATCAATTTAAAATTGACAACATTCCTAGAAAAAATAGAAGGCATTTTGATTTTATGGATATAAATTCTTCCTTAGTTCATATTGATAATCATGATAAGCATGTTATTTTAACCATAAAAATATAGGAAAACTCTATTATTCAATATCCAATTCATTGGATGTGTTTATAATAGAATATGGTACAAATAACTCACAAGGATTTGGTGATATTTATAATTAATTATTAGAAGGTATCATAGTAAAGATATATTCAAGGAATGATATAATATATCATAAAAGGACATTAACAATGTTATAATTTCAAAGGAGTTTTATGAGAGGTATTCTAATGGACATTTAGTTAGATGTTTGAAACCTGATGAAACTTAAATCAAATTTTAAGAGGTGCATTAATATTACCGGCATTTGAATGGAAATATCATTGAAAAAAACTACTTAGAATAGGATACTATTGGAATCCAATGGACAATGGTGATCATGAAATTGTCAAAAAATTTAAGAAATGTCAAAGACATGATAATATTAAACATGCTTCTGTGTAAGATTCGTTGCCTATTGTTTTAAGAATGTCATTCTATATATAGAGATTTGACTTAATTGTCTAAATTAACATAGAATCCTTAAAGTCCATAAATTTATTATTATGACCACAATACTTTACCAAATGGTTAGAAATTACCCCTCTCAAATCAAATATAAATGTAAAAATTTATAAATTACTTGTGGAGCACATTATTTTAATATTCAGATTGCCTTTGAATATTATTTGAAACAATGGATCTATTTTAAAAAACTAGGATGTTTAGTACCAAAATTCTCCCTCTAAAGTTTAAATTCTCATTAGTTGAAATTTTGGAAATAAATTGATGTAAAGTGTAATTAGTAGAAGTGTATATTAAAATTTATTAGCACTTGCTAAGAAAAAGTAGAACACATCATAGAATGTCATAAAGAAAACAATAAATATTTTATGGTAATAGTCAGATTAGTCTAGGGAATATTGTGAAAATGATGATCTATAGTAAAAAGAAATATTTGTTGTAAATGGTCATGGTAATGTTAAAATATCACTATCATGGTAAGTAGGTCACTATGGTCAAGGTGGTCCCAAATAAATAACACTATATTTATAATTATTCCAAAAGAGTGATGTAATAAATATTTTGGAATTTTGGGTCTATTCTTAGGTAGAGTCTATGAAAAGGTGATTAGGTAGGCATTCTATTTGATAATAGTGCTATGTCAAAAGTTAATCCTACATTTGTGATAAGCTTTGTGTGGAGATGACAATTGAGATATGTATTTGTTTTACCCAGATTTGGATTACTATAATCAAGACTAACCCTAATAGGATAGGAAAATGTAGAACAATTTAGAGAAATATGTATGGCATTCAAACATACACCTAAATGTAAAATACTAAAATTTATTGCAATGATTTAATAAGTAGCATATGATAAATATAATAAGTAAAACAAAGGGATGAGTAATAATATTTTATGGTTGAATGTTTGAGTGTGAATGTATTATTTTTGATAATTTGACCTCCTAGGCCAAATTTCAACCCTTGTAATTCAAAACTTTCTTATGAGACTCCTTCAAACTTGTACATGGTGGTCTAGAGCTTGTCATAGTCTTCTAAATACTTTTTGAAAGTTGTATTAGCGTTGTTCAAGGTTTCATAGTATGTGCTAGGTATTGCTTGAGGGATCATCATATGACAACATCTTGTGAGCCATTGGATGATGTATTAGGTCTTCATAGGTTATCTTGGGATGAATGGAATGGTGTAAAGTGTCTTTGAAGCATAAAGAATGGTCTATACCTTTTTTGATAAGGTTAAGGAACTTTAGCAAAAATTAAGGTATTTGGAGAGATTAAGGTTTCTTGTTTTTGTTATATTTCGGCTTATTTAGCCACATCTTGAGGGGGATGTCTTTTTAGTAAAATATAAGACATGTCCAAATCATTTTAGAGTCTTGACATGAGGTCTAATGATGTATCCAAGGTTATCTTCTATGTTCTATTGGTCAAGCATGTTTCAATCTCCAATTTTCCCTCCAAGTAATCAAATGCTTTTCAAACATGCCATATGGGATAAAATTCATATTATAAGCCTTTTAAGAAGGTGTCACATTAAAATTAGAAGTTTTCAAAGGTCTCATAACCATTCCAAGTCATAATAAAGTGGTCTTATATGCAATAAGAGGTCTTTTTTAGGGATCAAATGTTATTTATCCATCATAAAAGGGCCCCACATGATTGAAAATGACCTTTCAATTTTCATCCATCTATACCACCTGGTTTGAAAGTATTTTTAACTTTTCATTCCCATC
Organism: Torreya grandis; assembly: GCA_037957365.1. NCBI lineage: Eukaryota > Viridiplantae > Streptophyta > Pinopsida > Cupressales > Taxaceae > Torreya > Torreya grandis. The sequence continues at coordinate 1,661,923 of JARHVA010002599.1, forward strand.
CTCTCATCCTCCAATGGTCTTTCAAGGTCTCTAACCTAAAAAAATGTAGGAAAATGAGGTTTTGGCATGTGTTTCCAAGGCTTGTATGAAATTTTACGGTCAAGGTAGAGTTGGAGGAGGTTATATATCTGAGGGGGACTCATTTCAGACATCAAATAAGAGAATCCATGATTCAAAAGTCAAAAGAATCTAAAAACCTATGTATTTCTCCATTGGCCTTTTGGTATCCCTAGAATGGCCAATAATTTTGCATCAGTCCCTACATAGGAGAGAGAATGGTGATCTAAGATTGTGGATAGAGGAAGGGGGTCTAATGGTCTTCCAATCCTTAGCATTGGTTTTTAGATTGATTTTCCATGCTTTTTGAACAAACATTAAGAACCCAAATAGTTAGAGTTTTCTTCTACATCTAAATAGGGTTAAATTTTGAATGGTTTTAGTGCATCCTTGGCTTGGTTGGTGAAAGTGGTGGTTGCATATGGTCTTAATAGTGATTTCACTTCATTCTCCATCATTGGTTGGCACGTGTGACATTGAGAGATAGGCAAAGAGATCCATAGGGTAGTTAGTAGGTTGAGAACCATGTCATTGTGATATCTATATTTTGGGTTTTTTTTAGGGTTAATGCATACAATGGTTTTGAATGTTATTCTCAACTTGTTCTCCATACAGGTCTCCCCAAACACTTGGTTATTTTGTATAAAATATTCTAATCAACACTCATGCTTTGAACTATGTATAAACTATTTGTTTGAAGGTGATTGAAGGAGGTCTTATAATGCATTGTAAAAATGAGAGTGAGAGTCCAATTGATTTAAAATATCCAACAAAGGATGATTTAAGGTTTTAAATATCTTGTTTGTACCAAATGAGACATAAGAGTGTGGGAATGTAGACTTACAAGTCTTCATACCTGTAGGTCTGCATTGGCTATATAATTTTTAAAGATGCATTAAGGTGAGTAATTTTTAAGGTTTAAAGGTAATGGTAAGGGAAGGGTTAAAACATATAAGGTGGTCAAATATTATTATAAAAATGTTCCTTTATACCCAATGTCTAAGATTCCCAAATCACTCCTATAGGCAGACAATTAGCCCTTTAACCATTCTAGGCTTGAACCAATATAAAGGGCACCTAAGTATGCATATGAGAGACTTGAAAAATAAATAAGGTCTATTTAATTAGGTCAAAATTTCAAATATCACTAAAATTATGATCAATAGGACCAGGAAGTCTCATGATCTTCTATAGATTTTCACACCAATTAACTTATAGACCAATTATGAAAAGGTAGAGTTATGAATACAAGGCTGAGTGGAAGATGGTTTGGGTGGAAAAATAGATGGTTATATGCAAATAAAAGGACTATATACATCATTTTTTAATTTCTTAGTGAGACCTCAAGGTGATAACAGGAAGATAAGTGCACATTTGTAGCCACAGGTAGACCCTAAGCTAACACCTATAGTTATGTCATGAAAACATGAGCATAGAGAGGTGGATGTGAAGTGAACAAAGGGCCTAAAAGGTTTGTAGACACTTTTAACACCCCAAATATAATTTTACAATCATTGATAAGGCATTACAGTGCCAAAAAAATGGATGATGTACACACTTCCTTCAGACAAGCCCATTAAACTCCTATAGGTAGAGTCTTGGAGAAGTTGAGTTATAGATGTGTTGGGCCATGCATGAGGAGAGAAAGTGTAAAATATGTCCATTTAATTTAATCATAAAGGTTCTCAAGTTTTCCAATTAAGTTTTTTGGTCCTTGGAGATAGAAAGAGCTTTGATAGGTTAGTTAGGCCTACTAGGCCTAAATAGGCATGACCATGCCTGTACATGAAAATTGAAGACAATTACATGTTATAAGGAGTGTTTTGAGGATTTAAAAATCAAGAAAGTAAGTAAAATTATTCCTAAGGTAGTTTCATGAGGTTGAACTCAGAAAGGTTAGAATATTTTTCAAGATTTAGACCTTTAGGATCAAACTGGCCTAGTGACCCAAGAACCTTAGGTAGGAGCTAATATGGTTACAAGAGATCTATAGATGAGGTAGGATAAATAAGAGAACTGGAATAGGTCATGTGGGGTGGAATAAACCCATAATATATGTTTAAAACCAAAAACCAAACTCTTTCACACCCCCTTAAATAAATACACTTCTTTTGAGTTTCCAAATTAGCCTAACAAGTTAAAATTGGTCTCCTTATTATGATTAGATCTATATGAAGAGGTTGCATGGGACTCTGATCTCATCAAGGAAGTTGGAGGGGGTTGTCTACATGAGACTCTAAGAATTGGTTTCCAATTTGAGGTTCCAAACTTTATGAATCATTGTTAAGAGCCTAAACACCCCTAAACCCTATATAAACCTCACAAAAGAACCTGATGGAGGTCTTTGGATTATTAAAGGATCAAAAAACATTAGATTATCATAGAAAACACCTATATGGTATTATTAAATTCAAGGAGACCCTCACCATGGAGTTTATAGGTACAATCACCTATACAAATTCACCAAAAATTATACTTTTGTAGGGTTTTAGGTAGAAAACAAGGTTATGAGCATGATGCACTGATCGAAGGCATTCGAAAAGTTGATATGAAGGTTACTACACATTATTAGAGTCCAAGATACACTTAATTTATTTTGAAATATATTCTACAAGTCCAATTCCTAAAGATAATACATATATGCTTAGGATAAAGTGATGTAGTCACCTAAGAAGGTTGGGGTAGCAAGGTTAGAACAATTGAAATCCATGGGTTATGCACTAACATGGTTTCATGATTCTAAAATAGGCATCTCAACCTTTCCTATAGATGTGTCCTAGTGCCATTATAATGACTATATCAAACAGTTAAGCCTAATTGCCTAATAGGCCTATATGATCAACAAATAAGAGTTCTCACGAGTAAAGAGCCAAGAAAGTGAGGTGTCAAATGGAACATTCAAAGACTAGGCAAGGTGTTAATAAGATTAATGATGATGAGGATAAGTTGGGTCAAATTTACACTTGTCATTCCCTATTTCAAGAAGTAATGGTAGTTTCAAAGGAGCTGAATGAGGTGTCCATTTTCTTCACCTTAATCTCATGAAGACCATCAACCAAGCATGCCTCTTGGCATGAAGGGATGTTAAGAAGGTTAACAGAGAACTATAAATGTCCTTGTAATTGATATATTAAAGCAAACGTACACATTTCATGACCATTAAGGAAGATGAGGTAGCTTTAGGCCTAGTCAACATGTAAAGGAGAGAGGTAGGCTATTTAATACTTCATGGAGGCCAATTAGACAATAATGATAAAATTGTAACTAACCAAAAAAGAATTGGTTGACCAAGATGGTGTGCTCATACCTTTAATGAGGTCAAAACAAAATTGAAGGATTTTCCACTAGAGCATTTTCTACACCTTATTCTCATGAAGACCATCAACTAAGCATGATTCATGTATTGAAGAGGGATCAAAGGTGGTGTCAGATGGACTATTATGTAACATTGATGAGATTTAGTGCTCTCTTATCCCTCTCTCTCGTGTTATATAAATTGAGGATCATAGGCTATCATAGGCATCACTCAGTTAGGTATGAAGAAAATCATCCCAATTATACCTTATAACTTTTAAACTAATATAAGGATTGATTCAACTTATCCATGCTAGTTTAGTGTGTTTTATGCTTGTTGATTTGCATAAGTGGTTGAGTCTTATCTCCTTTTGTAGGTCCTTTTTTCTCACCTAGTTGTTAGGAGATTGTTCTATACAGGTCACATGGTGTGTGAAAGTGTTAGTGATTATGCTTGGAGTATAACTTGATTAGTAGTGTCTTACATCAAAACTTCTATTCATCATACTCAAGTTATAGTCATTTGACATAGCCTCCATGTGAAGCACTGATGCTTATGATTCTTTTGAAGAGAGTGGTTTAGTCACTAGTCCTTGTCTTATTCATAAGTTTTGTTGAAGGGTCAAATCAAAGGGACATAACATGTTGGTGTATCACCTCCCATAACTTAGGTTTGTTTCATGCATCTTTCTATCCCTTTTCATTGAAAAGCTAATAGGTTTAGGAATTGAGCCTAGATGATGCATAAGGGGAGCTAGCCCCAAAATAAAAAATTCATCTCACTCAATAAGCTACCCACACCTAGAGGTGATTCCATTGTATAATATGGATGATGTATGTCTGAAACAAATTTAACTCAAGTGTAAAATCTAGATTGATAAAAATTATAGAAGTGGAAATCAAACTAAGGTAGGCCCGTGCTTTGCTTGGTTCAAGAACTATATCTCTAACTTGTAGGGTTGGTTCTAAAAGATCTTGGTTAGTATCACTGATCGATATTGACCCTTACTAGTCAGTACTAACCTTTATCAAAATGAGGGACTGTGACCATATGGTCACATTTTCCTTTCCTTTTAATATTTATTTATGTGATCTTAAACCTAGATGATGCATGTAAGTGTATAGATAAAATTTATTTGCCTTGAAAACCCAAGTGTGTTCATGAGGGATAAAAATCTATAAAAAAGGGAAATTTAATTTATTGAGCTGACCCCAATCAAACCCATTTTATGATTGATTTTTTTTAATGTATCTATTACTATGAGGGAAATCAAGCCACATGTAGTTCTCCCACCTAGTGAAATTATGTGAATATTCTCATTCATTATATGTATGCAGTTAATGATCTAGTTTTGATATTTGAAAATGATTTATTTGACTTAACACTCATGTGTTTTAGAATTGTGTTATGACTATTACTATTGATAGATTCATAATTTTGGAATAATAAGTAATATTTGCTTTGTGTACAATAGTGTATAGACATGTACTAGATAAGTGCAAAGTCCCTTTTGAATGAGACCTTGATTTGTTTATATATGAGTCCAATTTATTAATTTTTCACATCACTAACATGATAAAAATATGGGCTGCCTATAAGGAAAGGCTTGATTTTAAAAATTATTAATTACTGGGAGAGGATTAGTACCAAATATATCAATTTAGTATTAACTTATGATATTAACTGAATCTAAAGGAATCAACATGTATACAACCATAATAAATAATTTTTTTGGTGTCTATGAAAGATATTAAGTAGGTTTAGAATAAATAGTGAGGCTACTATAAGTGTGTGTAGAAAAATAAATTTACATTCAAGATAAAAAATGCACTTATGACTATATGCAATCAAAAATGCATCATGTCTATAAATCAATCCTAATCAAAGAAGATAGATCATACTATATACTTCTGATTGGGGATGCATTTGTTAAGTGGGATCATGACCAATATGGGGATATGATGGACCCAATTAGGGGATATTTTATCATAGTACACTATGCTAAGGAGGGTTTCAAAACCTCCAGTCTAACACAATCATGTAATAACCATAATGGGGTCTTGAGTTTTGATATTTCACCTATACTAATAAGAAGTAAAGTAAATCTAATCTAGTGCTCACCAAAGCTTGTGGCATAACATGAGGGGTTAGTAAACAATTAAAACATGTATAAGACAATCTCAATTAAGCTATGTATGAGTAAGACCCTAATAAATGAAATATGAAGAGTAATATTATTCAAAGTCAATACTTATGCTACTTTTATCTACTAAAAAGAGGAGCAAATTTAGAGAATACTTACCTAAATGTGAACCCATAGAGACTCAATATCTCCATTGGCCAAAGGGGCTTAATAGTAGGTTGTTGTGGTTTTCAAGGATCACTAAGAAAGGCCAAAGCATCTAAGACTTATCCCCAAGACTAGATTGTCCAAGTAGAAACCCTAAGCAAGACTCCTCAAGTAGAATGATGGAAGAGAAAATTGTAAATAAGTGAGAGAGAATAATAACTCTTGATTTAATTTTGAAATAATGACCAAATGATCTTGTATTTATAGGTGGATTTGACCCTTGACCCTTCTAAAAATCTTGGTCAATAGGGTTGACCTAATCAACATAGCATAATTTTAGATAATTATTCACTAGGTACGAAGTTAGTTTGGCCAAAGGCTAACCTAATTCCTAATTAAAAATATCCTAAAATTGTATAGGGTTGACCCAATCAACCTAGCATAACTAAATGATAAAAGGGACTTAAGGTGAGGAAAATAGGGATGGAAAATGGAAACAACTAGAGGGGAGTGCAAAGGAAGAGTAATAGCTTAGGGAATGGCTTTAAGAGTTGGTTGGATTGGAAATAAGTGGTAATAAGGGACAACAATCGTATGAAGCACCATTGGTTTGCCCACCCCTTTCTTAGTACACCCTTTAAGGCATACACTTAGAGAGATTGAGACTTAATAGGTTCCTACAAGATGTAAAGCATTAGTATTTGATAAAATTTGAAAATATTATGTATACATGTGCCCCACTCAAAGATCATCACATTTCACTAAGGTGAAACAAGGGATGGTGCTTCGAGAAAGAACATAGGAACATATAACACTAATGCTAAAAAAAAGTTATGGTATTTTAAATCATAAAATATCTGAAAGTAAATGACTAAAAATGAAATAACTAAAAAGTAAATGTAATGCGTTCCTTGACTTACCTTTATCATTGGATGGTTGTGTATTATGTTACTAGTTTTGATTATGGAGGGTGTAAAGACTACTTTTGATAAACCCAAGAATATAAAACTAAAGAGCAAAAATAAATAAACACGTGAAAGCCAAGATAACCGGTGTTATGAGGATGGAATGTATTTGGGAATTTGGCGAGATGGGGTGATAAGTGCTATGTTAGAATAAATGATCAAGTCAAAAATAAAAGTAAATCATGTAACCAAAAATCCAAGGCTACTAAATATTGAAAAACTCAAACAAGTAAACCTCAAGTATTGGTCATTTTTGGCCCACAAACTAAGCTTTGAAGAGTTGAGAAGATCTCTTATGGAAATAAGGACCAAATGACTTGAGGAGAAGATCCTGATATTACAAAGCTTTTAAAACACTTTAAGCAAGCTTAACGTGTGATCTAATTGATCTTCAAGGAATAGGTCTATAATTGCAGATGAAGGATCCAAGTAAATTTCATGGTGTTCAAGCATTCAAGAGTATGAACTAGGTTGCACAAGCCTTTGAAAATCATTAGGACCTTGAAAGAGTTGAGAAAAAATGACTTATAAGAATCATATTATCATTAGGACATCATCTAGATGGAGCAGATCAGTTCACTTGGGTATTTTATAAATGCACCTTAGAAAGCATCACAAGCTAAAAGGATGTAGTGCCATAAATTTTTTCAAGCTGGGAACATGATCTACAAGTTTCATATCTGCATGAGCTTTCTACCTCAAGTACTAAGTATTCAAGGTTGAACTTATAACATAAGATGTTCACACTAACATCAAGTTTGAGCTTGGTAAAGTGATTATTTAGATTTAAAAATTCCTTACAATGTTTAAATTTTATTATGATATAAAAATATACATGAACTTGCATACTGACAACATAGATCTAATGTTTCACATTGGGGTCAAACAAGTCAAAAGGTCCTTAGGTTAAAATCCCTTAAACGGCTACATATTGGACAAGATCCAAGAGTGTGGGTTCACCAAGAAGAGATCCAATGGCATGAGGTGATTGAAAAAGAAGGTGGGTCTAATCTACATCATTGATCAACATTGAATTGTACTAATACTCCAATGGTGCATAGGAAATGGTAAGAAAGTGGGCCCAAGTAAATTGAAGGCTTGTATTGCTTCGTACATTATGATCCAACAATGTGAGTTAAAGTAATAAAGTCAATGGATTTAGAGTAAGGGTTTAGATTCATTCATACATAATGATAAAATAGTGTGAGTAAGGTCAAAAGGGTCAACATATTTCAAGGATAAGCGAGATATTATCAAGTGTCATTAGCTCATTAGGCTCCCAATAAAATCAATGGTCTACATGTATCTCATACAAATTAAATCAACAAGTGAGGTTCAAAGTTGAAGGACTAAGGGACCTTCAATGGGAGGTTGATCATGTGATTAGGGCTAAACTAGGGCAAGTAGGTCTTGTAGGGATCATCCCATCATCATTAAATCTTGATCAAACATAATGATGTAGTCAAGATGATCAATAATAAAGGGGGCACTATTGAAGCTAAATATAGACCTCTGGTTCAAAGATCCATGGCACACAAGGTTCATTCTATGATCATGTTTACCATTATTTAAAATAAACCTATACATGATGAGCTTTCAGTTTCCATAGATGCTCAAAGGCAAAAATAGGTCTTTTAGACCTAATAAAGATCAAAAGAGGCTATGCACTCTATAGGTCTGCATCAATATGTATAGCTATAGGAAAACCAATAAAGGAGATTGGTTTTCCATCTATAAAGAAGATTTGGGTCCATATTTGATCAAGGGTAAGATATCTATGATTATGTAAGAGGCTCCTCATTTTTTATCATGGCCATATCTTTGATAAGCAACCACCTAAAATAGATAGGGCCATGATTCTGTCAGATCTATGAGCATGCAAGTTTTGTCTTTAGTGGGAGATTGCATGAAGGATCAAAGAAAATGATATAGTGCTTGGGAGTTATAGATAGGAGCATTCAATGAGTCCTTAGAATGTTTTGGGACTTTTCTACTTAGTAAGCCATGAGCAGTGTCTTGATTGATCAAAAAGGTGGCAAGGCATTCATTGGAGTAAAAGGTGGTAGCTCAAATTTCAATTAATGATTTGGGATGGTGTGTTTCTTCTTTAATAGCATGTTCCCACATTCTTTCTCTCTCTCCCTTATATATATCCCAATCTCTTTCCTATTATGGGCGTTCTCAAATTTTAGAGTTTTTTCATCTTTCTAGGAGACAAGGATACTCATTGAGACTCTTGAAAAAGTGTTCATTTGATAAGTCTAAACCTTGTTAAAATATTATAATAACTACCTATTGAAGTAATAAGATTAACTCTTTGCCTATATCTTGCCTTTGATTAGTGCTTAGTATGCTTATTCATGATGAATTCATGAAAGAGAATCTTCCTAGTTGATTGTCATTCTGCTTGCCTCATTTAAGGTGTTTTCAAGCTATTGTAGGTCTTGATTAGTGTTCTGTTCAAACCTCTTCCATGAAATACTTATGAAATCAGTGAGATTCTAAGGTTGTGTGAGATATAGTTGTCTTATGCTAATCTAGTGTGGTTTCAAAGTTTGGTGCATCACCCTAGTTAACTTTCTTAGGAGCCCTTATCCCCTGTCTAAACCTTTTCTCAATGATTTGCATTAGTTTAGGTGAGCATCAAGAGGAATCCAAAATTATTTAGAGGTTCAAACCCACCATAGGTGACCCACAACCTAAGGTTATCCCATTTTTATGGCTCAATTAGAGAGGACCTAAAAAACCCTCCCCAAGGGTGCATATTGAAGCCATAATAGTTTCTGGCACACCTAATGAGACTCAGTTTATCATACACTAAATGAAGAGTTTTGGTGTTCTCTTCATTAAATAAACCTTTGGAGGCAAGTGTGTGAACATCAAAGGTGACTTTGAGTATTCATCAATTGGTTTAATTAATCTAGGTGCCTATTCATCTTAATATGGTATGTACAATCAATCATATTTTGATCAATATGCTTATTAATTACCTCAGAAGCACACTTATCAAAAAAAAAATGTTTACATGTTTCCCCCAAGTTGTCCTTAAACAACCTATCAAACTTATCATGGCCATTTCCCTCCTCTCACCCTTGCATATGACCAAGGTCAGCCTCTTTTGCATTGAAATTAGTCTTCTAATTCCCCTTGTCAAGACTAGGCTTACTATATTACATCCTTATTAGGAGTCAAGTAGGCATTATCAATTTATATAGAGTTGATAAGAGAGATTGGTAAGGGTTTGGATTTTTATCTAGTTATCCCTATCCATGTTATATAAAAATCAAGGAGTGTCCTTCAGTTAGTTAAGAATAGATGTTTAGTTTATGTGGGATAATAGTGGTCATCTTGTATGAATGAGGACATATCAATGACGAGAAAGATGGTCCAAAATGTGGACAGTGTGTTAATATCTTATGAAGATCAATAGGCTCATTTGGACCAATCTTATGTGTCCTCTTCCCTCCAAGAGCCTTAAGCTCAACCTTCAAGTGTTACTGATCATCCCCCTAGTCAACTTTTAATAAGTCCATCCTTGTCAAAACTCAGATAGGCAATACTAGGCCAAGGTAGAACAATCATGAAGATCAATGAGGGGGTTAAACTCAGATAATAATTCTATATTCATGTCATGGAGGGGATAAAGATATTCTTGTAATAATTATGGAACATATGGGCATCCATTAAAGAAGTTAAATATGCACATGTTGAAAAGAAAGAGATGAAAGGATGGGTATTGTCCATTGAAAAAATGTTTGAGCAATGAGAGAAAAAGTATGTCAATCCTGAGCCAATTAGTTTACCCTCTCCGACCCACTCATGGATCTTCTCTAAAATTTTTGACCTTGGCTATGTCATGCCATCACTTGTGAGGCCACCCTATCATATGACCATTCAAAATGAATAAAAAATGTTTATTCCATACTCATTTACATCATGGAAATTAGTTTAAATGGTAATAAAGAAGGGGTAGGTGTCAGTTGAGACAGTCTAATAACTAGTTTTGGTAGAGGAAGGGTTAGTTGTGCAAGAAATGAATCAAGAAACCATATCTTAGCTCAATGAACTTGGTATACACTAGTTTTGGGACTCTCTCTCCTTTCCTCAAGAGCCACCAAAGAGAGCCTTCAAGGTCCCTAGTTGGGAAGATACTCTCCTATGCTATAAGCAAGGTTAACTTCTTCACCCTCCCACCATCTCCCTCATGAAGGAAGAACTTGTTTTATAAAGAATAGAGGAGGATATTTCAATCATAGGTAAACTTGAAGAGGACAATACAAGTGTCTATGATGAGGAGATCATGGTAGGTAGTCCACTTCATTTAAAAGGGAAAAAGTCAGGTTTGGACCAACCTTCTTGGCATGGCTTTGACACTAATAAACTAGATCATGATGAAGATAATCCTTAAGATGAAATAGAGTAGATTTTGAATGGACTAATGAAGGCTCATTATACATAAATCAAGAATAATATTAGGACCAGGTATCTGAGGAGGTGGGTGCACTTCAAGATGAGGTGCCAAATAAAGATAGCCCTAATAGTTTGGTGCAAGAAGAAAGTAGATCAGAGCACAAAGTTGAGCAAGATAAGTGTAATGTTTTGGACCCTGAATGATCAGATCAACCCTCATTTTTAGTTGAAATATGAGATGTAACCTTGAGTGAGGTTGATGAATAAGACATATCAAGTGCTCAAGTGATGCAGTTTGATGAGCATACCATTGAAAAACATCAAAAGCATGATGAGTTAGACCTTGCTTGCAAAGATGAGCCTCCCCTTTATTCAGAGGAAGAAGAATAATCTAGCTATTATAGATTGGGTCTTGATGAGGTTGAGATTGACATCCTTTCCAATGACCAAGAGGAGGTTACCTTCTAGGATGAACTTAAAGATTTTATATTCAATTTTGGATGAAACACCTGTACCTTTAGGTAGACAAGTCCAAAAATTAGTTGATCAAAATGTGCATATTGAACATGATCCTAATGAGTCATCAGAGGTTGAAATTACAACTTTAGTCACATTAGATGATTTGTTTGAGATATTTGGAGCAGGATACATTCCTTTTTAAGGAGACTGTGATTTGATTATGCCTAAGGAACATAATGATGGGGCATAAAAACACAAGATCTAGGTGAAATATAATTTATCAATGTTTATATTGACAAGAGGATGTCTTATTAGGTATCTATCTCAATTGGAGGATGATAAGAGGGAGCCATCACATGTTGTGCTTAATTCAGAGCATAAAATTGAGCCATCATAAGAGAAGGTTGCAAGTGCTTCTATAGTCTAATATGAATCAAGCATTGAATAAATAAACCAATATGTTTATATTAGAGACATGTTTGTCTCATTTCATCCTCTTGAGATCATGTCAAAATAGTCAAATACTAGGCATCTTAGCTCACCTATCATGAGCTCTCCAAACTAAGGTATTTTTCATGTTGGTTTATCATAAGTGAATAACACTCAAAGTTTTCCATTTGACCCAGTTGGAAGGTACTTGTAAATTGTAACCTTTTACATATTAGAGTAATTTTTATGCTTTTCTCTAAGTGTCTTTATACACATTTGTTTAGTAGGATAGCTATTTTTTTTCCCTACAAGTGCTTGCATGCACTTGCCTTTGTTGCTTTATTCTTTTTTTTTTGTAGCTTCAAGAAGAGGTTATCTAGTGGTTGTCATCCAATGTTAGCTTTAGGTCAATATGTTGAACCAGAGAGGAGACTCCATGCCCAATGGACTAGTCTTGATAAATGGTTTGATTTATTTTACATAGATAGGCATGCAACCCTTATGAGTCACCAAAGATTTTGGAAATTTTTGGCCCACATACCAAGCTTTGTAAAGTTGAGTAGAGTTCCTATGGAAAGAAGGAAAATATGACTTGAAGAGAAGATCATGTTGTTGCAAAGATTTTGAAACACTTTAAGCAAGCTTAAAGTGTGATCTAATTGATCTTCAAGGAATATGTCTAAAATTGTAGATGAAGGATCTAAGCATGTTTCATGGTGTTCAAGAATTTAGGAGCATGAACTAGGTTGAAGTAACCTTATAAAATCATTAGGACATTGAAAGAGTTGATAAAAAAATGACTTGTACAAGTTAAAAAACTAGACCATCACCAAGATGTCATCTAGATGGAGTAGACTAGTTCACTTGGGCATTTTATAAATGTCCTTCAAAAATCCTTGAAAGATAAAAGGATTCAATACCATAAAGTTCATCATGCTAGGAACATGCTTTGATAGTTTCATATCCATGTAAGATTTCTAGATCAAGTTCTAAGTGTTTAGGGTTAGACTTGTGACATAAGACATTCACACTAACATCAAGTTCAAGTTTGTAAAGTGATGGTTTGGATTCATAAAGTCCTTAAAAGGTTTAAAGTTGATCAAGATCTAATGATCCATGTGAGCTCACATACTGAAAACATAGATCTAATGGTTCTCATTGGGGTCAAACAAGTTAAATGGTCCTTAGGTTAAAATCCCTTAAATGGTTACAAGTTGGACAAGATCCAATGATGCAGGTTCATAGAGCAGAGATCCAATAACATGAGGCGACTAAAAAAAAGGTGGGTCTAATCTAGATTAACAATCAACATTCAATCGTACCAATGATCCAATAGTGCATAGGAATTGGTAGGTAAGTAGGCCTAGGTAAATCCAAGGCTCACATTACTTTGTAAATTATAATCCAAAAATATGAGTTAAAATTAAAAAAGTTAGTGGATCTAGATCAAGGGCTCACATTCATTCATACATAATGATCTAATAGTGTGAGCGAGGTTAACAGGGTCAACATATCTCAAGTACAGGTGAGATATTTCCAGGTGTCATTAGCTCATTAGGCTCTTAGGAAAATCAATGGTCTATGTGCATCCCATATAAAGCAAATCAATGAGTAAGTTTCAAAGTTTAAAGATTAAGGGACCTTTAATGGGAGGTCAATCATGTGACCAAGATTAAACTAGGGCAAGTAGGGCTTGTATGGATCATCCCATCTCCATTAAAGCTTTATCAAACACCATGAAAAGGACACAATGATGTAGTCAAGATGATCAATGATAAAGGGGGAAGCATTAAAGCTAAATATAGACCTCTAATTTAAATATTCATGGCACACAAGGTTCATTCTATGATTGTGTTTTCCATTATTTAAAGGAGACCTATATATGATGAAATCTTGGTTTATATAAACACTCAAAGGCAAGAATAGGCCTTTTAGACCTAATAAAGATCAAAAGAGGCTATGCAATCTATAGGTCTGCATTGATATATGTGGCTTCAGGAAAACAAATAAAGGAGATTGGTTTTCCATCTACAGAGAAGATATGGGTCTAGATTTGATAAAGGGTAAGATATATGTGATTATGTAAGAGGCTCCTCATCCTTTAACATGGCCATATATTCGATAGGTAGCTTCCTAAAATAGATAGGGCCATGATTCTATTAGATCCATAAGCATGCAAGTTTTGTCTTCTGTGGGAGATGGCATGAAGGATCAAAGAAAAGGATCTAGTGGTTGGGAGTTACAAATAGGAGTATTAAATGCATCCTCAAAACATTTGGGGACTTTTTCACTTAGTAATCCATGAGCAGTGTCTTGATTGATTAAAAAGGTAGAAAGGCATTTGTTAGAGAAAAAGGTGGTAGCTCAAGTTTTAATTAATGATCTGGGATGGTGTGTTCCCTCTCTAATATCATGCTCCCACATTTTTTTCTCTATCCTCTTTCATATATATCCCAGTCTCTTTATTAGTATGAGGGTTCTCAAATTTTAGAGTTTTTTCATCTTTTTGGGAGACAAGGATACTCATTGAGACTCTTACAAAAGTGCTCATATGATAAGGTTAAACTCTATCAAAATATTATAATAACTACCTCTTAAAGTAATAAGATTGACTCTTTGCTTATCTCTTGCCTTTGATTAGTGCTCAGTATGCTTATGCATGATGAATTCATGAAGGAGAATCTTCTTAGTTCATTATCCTTCTGCTTGCCTCATTTAAGGTGTTTTCAATCTATTATAGGTCTAGATTGGTGTTCTATTTGAACCTCTTCCATGAAATACCTATGAAATCAATGAGATTGTGAGGTTGTGTGAGCTATAGTTGTCTTATGCTTATCTAGTTTGGGTTCAAGCATATATAAGTGTCTATTTTAGTTTGGTGAATCACCTTGGTTAATTTTATTGGGAGCCTTTATCCCCTTTCTAACCCATTTTTCAATGATTTTCATTAGTTAAGGTGAGCATCAAAAGGAATTCATCCTTCTCTAGAGGTTCAACCCCACCATAGGTGACTCATAACCTGAAGTTGTCCCAATTTTATGGTTCAATTAGAGAGGACCTGAAGAACCCTCTCCAAGGGTGTAAATTGAAGCCATAACAGCAAGAAAGGCAAACTCACCAAGTCAAACTAAGGATACATGTCAAAAATGATGGTAATCAAATATCAAATGTAAAAGTAAAAACAAAATGGTAAAATAGTGTTGATGAGGGAATATTAAAAATCCTTGTCTCACTCAAAAATGGAAAAAGGTGCATAAAAGGAAAAACAACATTAATGAGTGAGAAGTAATAAGCCAACATCACTCAATAATGGAAAAAGGGTATGAAATCAGGTGTCTGTAATAACATGATAGTATAACAAATGATAAATGGTAAAAGGAAGCAAAATAAGTCTAGGAATGTAAAGCTATGGTGTAAATAAAGTGATCCATAGTTGCTCAAACATGTTGTTTCGCTCTAAGGATAGACAAAATTGAAACAAAGTAGTGCTAGAATGTTTTTTAAGAGGTGAAGAATAAGGGAATATAGAAGAGGGAAAACAAATTTGGAATCACAATTTACCTATCAAGGGGGGAACGAAATGGGTGGAGGGGAGAATGAAGGAAACACTAAGGTAGAGGAACTCTTTATCAAAGTTAAGACACTCAAATTAGTTTTGTCAAAACAAGAAGAATTTTGACCTTAAGGACTCTAAATAAATTCTCTTAGCCACACAAATATTAGGTCAACAAATGTAGTATGTAGATCATCTCATGAAGGTTATATTAATGAAAAGTAAAATAGACCTACCTTCCTATAATGTGTTCCCCATTCTTTAATACCCTTATTAAATCCTGTGGTCTACTATGAAGATTGGGTACTTATGTGAGAAAATAGGTAGTACCATAGAGTTTATTGAATTATCCTATTCCAATTTATTGGCCTACCACACCCCAATGGACCTTGACTCTATGTAAGACAAACTACGGAGTTTGAGCTTCGATTAGAGATAGGAGATGTGCTTGGAATCACATATTTTAGTGTGATTTTGACTTTTGAAATTTTTATGTTACCTTTTGCATATCAATGACTTTTATTTCAAATTATTTGGCTTTTAAATTTATTAATGGCTTTTTCTATTCTTCCTCCATATGGATTTGGAAAAATAAACATGAGTACTAAAGATGACTTTCATTTGAATAATTGGGACTTGGTTGCTAAGAGAGAACTTCAGAGAGCATGGGGTCTAATAGTCTTGTAAATATAGGTGAAAAAGTGCTATCTTGACTTTGACCTTATTTTATCCAATGTGGAGTGAAAGGAAAAGAAATCAAGAGGAATGACACATGAAACAATTTGAATTACTTCAAATTACAAAAAATGTGACAAATGTGTAAAAAATGATACAATGATAGTAAAGTGTGATTCATTAACATAAGAATGAGGAAAATGGAGGAAAACATGCTAACATATATTATTATGTAAATTCCATCTATCAAAAGAATAAAAAGCTAAAGTTGAGAATAAGGATAAAAAACATATTTAAAAAAAAAGAATAACATGATGGTAATTTTATGAGGAAGGCCAAATTCTATCCATGGTATTATACTACAACTCATAAAAGAGAAACCCACAAGGGTGTCAAAAAGTATGTCAAAATAAATGAGAAAAATAAAATGATGTCATTTTATGAGGAAGGCCAGATCCTATCCATGGTATTATAATGCAACTCACAAAAACAAAATCCAAGGGATGCCAAAAAGTGTGTTAAAAGAGTATGAAAATAAATGAGACTATGATACATCATGAAGAAGACCAGATCTTATCCATGGTTTTATAATTCAACTCATGAGAGAAAGGGGAAACCAAAAGACCAAAAAGAAAGGACTAAAGGTTTGTAAAAAAGAGGGAACTACTACAGAGGAAGAGACCATGTAAGTAACCTACAAAAAGTGTTCGATAGATGTAGATAGAAATCATGAAAAGAAATAAATGTTTAGGCAAAGTGCTTTTTAAAGAATTATGCGTTGATGAGTTCTTTGAAAACATGGCCTTCATCAGTTTGAAGGTGATAAATACTTGAACCAAGAATATCATTGACTAAATAGGGACCCCACCATTTTTGGGCATATTTACCTTATTTTATCATGGGTTTAGTTTAATTTAAGGACAAGATCACCAAAATTAAATGTGTAAATTTTAACATGTTTGTTATGTTGTTTAGAAATACGAGCCTTGTATTGTGATTTAGTTGCAAGGTAGAAAGATGGTGTTCATTAAGGAAATCAAGGGCATGAAAGTAAGATTTACATAATTCTTCATTGGGAATGATACCATGAAGAGATACACAAAGAGAGGGAAGCTCAAATTTCAATGGGATAACTAACTCAAAACCATAGACTAGAGAGAATGGTGTTACCCCAGTGGTAGTAAGTATGCTAGTCTAATAGGCCCAAAGAGTAGGATAAAGGTGAATGTGTTAATCTGTGCAGATTCCATGAATTATCTTTTGGAGAATTTTGTTAAAATTTTTATTAGTAGCCTCAGTTTGACCATTGCACTGTGGATGATAAGTTGTAGAAAATTTGTGATTGATCTTAAATTTAGTATAAAGCTGTTTGATATATTTGTTTTTGAAGTTACCACCATTGTAAAAAATGATAGTATGGATAAAACCAAAGTGGAAAATGATTTGATTAACTAATGGTGTTACCAATGAAATTAACTAAGGGCATGGCTTCAACCCATTGGGAAAATATTTGATGATGATAAAAACATGCCTGTCTTGAGAGCAAGGTGATTTTCCAATGAGATCTAATCCCCACATAGATAATGGCCAAGGAGATTTGATAGTTTGAAGCTCGACTAGAGGTGAATGAATTAGATCATCATGAAGTTGGAAAGGAGTACATTTTTTACCAAATTTGATTGCATATTTTTCAAGAGTAGGCCAAAATTAACCCATATATAGACATTTTTGGGTTATAGCATGTCTGCTATAGTGGCCACCACAAATTCTCCCATGTGATTGTTAATGAAGAGGAAGGACTTTATCTTGCATAACACAAAAGAGAAAGGTACCTTTAGTGTTGTGATAATAAAAGGATGTTATGTTGAAACATATTTGAAAGATTGTTTATGGATACAAGTCTTTTTGTGAGAGTCTAAGTTAGGAGGATAAGTTTGATGTTTTAAAAATTGAATGATGTATTTGTACCACATGATTTATTAAATAGTAACAGCCTCAATGTGGTAAATAAGCAAGTCTGGTAGTTGAGTTGAGGATGGATATTTTCTTATTTGAATAAGAAAAGTTAGATCGAAAATATTTTAGTGTGGATGGAATAGAGAAGCTGAAGAAGTAAGAGAATTAGTAATAGAATTTTAGTCTCTAGGGATAGGCTCAATAGTGAAAGAGATGAAATCCTTAGCAAAAATGGTTGAAATTTGATGATAGGTAATGATATTTTCACTTTTACATTGGAAATCACCATTGAATTGGAGGCAAATAAGATAAGAATCACCTAAAGCATGTAGGTATTGAATATCTAAATCAAGGGCAACTCTCATGCCTAATATTAAAGCTTCATATTCAACCATATTGTTGTTGACATCAAAAGTGAAGCTAAAATCTAAAGGAATGATTTTGCCAAGAGGACTTGTAAAAATGCAACCTACCCCAACTCCTTAAAGGTATTTAGCACCATCAAAGTGAAAGGACCAAGTATCTTCATGCAAGTCTAAATTAATTTTAGGAAGATCTTTGATAACTCTTTTAGGTTTAGTAGTATTAGAGGAAATAAAGGATTCATCAAGATTATTTACTTCAAGATCAGTGATAAAGTTATAAAAATAATCTTTAAAATAAATAGCTTGATTAAGAATTTCAATATAGAGGATATTATCATCTAAAAGACTATATTGAAGGTGATTGGTAGCTGGCATAGGAGTTGTAGCAAGTTAATCAGCTATGAATTCACTTAGATAGATTTTTGAGTGATGATACAAAGATCAAATTCCATTAGGAGGACCATTCATTTGCCAATTCTATCTCTAATAAGAATGGATTTGGTGAAGAAGTGATGAATGTGGTTAGAATTAATGATGACATAAGTAGTCTGGTAAATATGTAATGGTAAAGCTTTTCAATTACA
Source organism: Torreya grandis (assembly GCA_037957365.1). Taxonomy (NCBI): domain Eukaryota; kingdom Viridiplantae; phylum Streptophyta; class Pinopsida; order Cupressales; family Taxaceae; genus Torreya; species Torreya grandis. The sequence continues at coordinate 1,680,961 of JARHVA010002599.1, forward strand.
AAATAAATAGTGAGGAAATCACATTCAACTTTGGTATAACATGTTTCATAATTGATGAGGCTTCAACTAATGTAATAAATGACACATTCTCATCCAATATCATCTTGTTGGGAAAGCATTTCCCTAATTGATATAGGTGTGGAAGAATTAAATAGAATCGAGGGTTGATCACTAGTAGGAGGACAAAGTGTGGGTGGGTGAATTAATGACTCTTTCATGTTATCAAAGGCTTTTTAACATGGGTTTATCCATTCTAAAGCATTACATTTTTAAAAAGAGAATTGATGGAGTGGATGCAATAGGCCATTTCAAGAATGAATCATCTAATTGCCCCAAGTTTGCCTAAGTAAGTATGAATGTCATGAATGGAATGATGAATGTGCATGTTGACAATATCACTAATATTAGTGGGGCTAACACTGATGCTATAGAGAGAGACAAGAAATCCTAAATTTTTTCCATATGTGACACCAAAGACACATTTGTAAGGATTGAGTCTAACTCGGTATTTAAAAAGATGATCAAAGATGATAGCAAGATCTGATAGATGAGTCTTACAACTTTTAGATTTAGCAATGAGGTCATCCACATAGGTTTCAACAATTTTATGGATAAGATCATGAAAGATGTGAGTCATAACTTATTAATAAGTGGCTCTAGCATTTTTGAGGTCAAAGGGCATTTTGACATAGTAATAGGTGCCCCATTTCATGGTGAAAGTGGTCTTATGTTGGTCTTAGAGGGCAATGTGAATCTAGTTGTCATCTAAAAATCCATCCTTAAGAGATAACTTTTCATATCCAGCCATGGAATCAATGATGACATCTATAGAAGGTAAAGGGAAGTTGTCCTTGGGAAAAGGGAGGTTAATATTTTAGAAATAAGTACAAATGTAAATGATCATAGTGACCTTTTTTTAATGAGCATAATATTAAAAACCCATTTAGAATAGTCTATTGGTTTGATAAATTTAGCATCAAGTAATTTGATGATTTCCTTGTGACATAAGGTGGAAACCTCAGGTGGAAATTTTCTTTACTTTTGATGCACAAGTTTAGCATCAAGATAAATAATGATGCTATGTACCATAATACCAGGTCAATACTAGGCATTTCCTCATAGGACCAAGAAAAAACCTCATGATACTTATCAAATAATAAGCTAAAATTATCACATTCAGTAGGTCAGAGTTCATGAGATACTGTAATTGGTTGAGGAGAAGATGAAGTACCATACTTAATGAAAGTTGTTTTTTTAATAAACATGGCATTACCATCTTAGACATGGTATGGTACATTAGGTAAGGTATAGATTGGATAACCTTTAGGGATAATGCTAGCAACAAAGTTGTTAAAATAAGGGGTTTTGGTTTTAAAATTCCAAAGTTTATGATGTTATTGAGGAAGTTGAGGTTCTCGGGCATAAAGTATCTCAATAATAGATTTATCACTAGGAAAGGTATGAAGAGGACCATAATAATCAACATATACTTAGAGATTTAAAATTTGATTATCATGGTATCATATTCAGAATGTATCTGATGAACATCAGTTGCCTTAGCATCGAGTGTAATCTTAGGAGTAGGAGAGGTAGATGGATTAGAAGGGATTGGAGTGTTGTTGGTTTTAGTGATGGGAGAAAAATCAGATGCAATGATTGGATCAATAGGTGGTAAAGGAGATGTTAGAATTTTTAGAGATTCAAAAGGTATAATTTGCTCTACCACCCAAGGAGTATCAATAAGAGGATAATTGGTAGGAGGCACATGAACCTTGAGATCTAAGTCACAATCTAGAGAAATGGTATGGGCATCTCGATTAAAAAATTGAATTTGAGTTAAGGTTTTATGATAATTCTAGACATCCAAGCCTCGATATTGAGCATGGGCCATTATGTAATTATAATCATATGTTGGATAAATTATACATGCTTGAGAGTTAGGGGGAGTTTTGGAAGGTGAAATCCCAATATTATTGAATGTACATGGAGACATGATGAGAGGGTCTTGAAATAATTTGGTCACTCTAAAATCATTACAAGTGAAGGTATCTTCAGGTAAATAAGGCTCCTAAGTATTGCATGGAGGGGAAGTCATTAATGTCATCAATAAGAGGAATAGTATGGTCCCTAGATAATAAATAAGGAGGAAGCCATTACAAAATGTATGGAGGTAGTTTGTTAGAATTGTAAGTATATTACAAATCATTAGTTTCATCATCATCAGAATATGCAAGAGTGACTTGTAAATTAGGATTCATGTTGATGAAATTGAGTAAAGGATCACTATTAAGTTTAGGAATGGTAAGAATGTGATACTGATATTTGGGATTAAGAAGTTGGATACTCCATGGGTTGGGATCAACTTCATGCTTATATCATTTTCAATTATGTTAAAATTTAATGCATTGGATACCAAAAGAAGTAATGGCCCTCATTATATGAGTCTAAGGGTGACCAAGGAGTATATTATAAGATAAAGGTAAGTTAAGGACCATAAGCTTAGTTTGAATGGTCTTAGGTCTGATGGTTAATGGAAGCCAAATACAACTAAGTGGCTTTTGATTTGTTTTACAAAACCATGACAAGTGAGATGGGTTTACTTGAGATGATCCTTGTTATAACTAAGTTATTGTGTAAGCCATAAAGATGTCACATTAATACTAGAGCCTTTATCAACTAGAACTTTATGAATGAGGGTAGTCTTAATGGTTATTTTAATAAAAAGTGGTAGATCATCAACACAAAAAAGGATTTCATTATTGATCATGTCCTCTTCAAGAAATTAAATATAAGGCTTGGAAGAAGGACACATAGTTTCAATGGTATCGACATTGGTAGGTTGAGATTCAATAGAAGGTGGTTCTTCATCTATAGAAGATGGATCTTCAATATCTTGGAGTTGTTGCATAAGGAACTTATGATGATAAGGTGAAGTAAAAACTAAGTCCATAAGTGGAATCTTACAAGGCATAAATTTGATTTCTTCAAGAAATCTCCAATGAGATTTAAAAGAACCAAAATGAAGTTTATGAGGTAAGGTAGATTTTAAAGGAATAGATGTGGTTGAGGGTTCAAAAAGAAGAAGTGGTTCCTCATGGGCTTCTAAAGATAGATTAGTGGTGGTAGTATCCTTGAGAACTTGTTCTTCTAAATATATATTTTTGGGTTTGGTAATACAACATTTATGAGCTGGCTTTAGATGATAGTTAACATTGGCAGTGTTAACATAATGATAATTATTTTAATAGTGTTCATATTCAGCATCAATGGCATAAACATCCTTGGTGTTGTGTTGATTGTTTGAAGAAAAGTTTTGGTTATTTAAGGTAAAAAATTTGGAATCTTATCATTTTTGAGAAGCAATAGTGTACTCTTGATGATGAAGGTTGATCATGGATTAATGATTAAATGAATCACTAAGCATATAGGGGATAATAAATTTAGTGATCCCTCTACAAGATTCATGGGAATGACCAAAATCAACATGGAACCAACAAAAATGATTAGGGTCATACCACTTGGGAGGATTGTTAGGATAAGTGAAAGGTCTAGAGGGTAGTAAAAGTTGTTTCATTTATTCTACGAAAATTGGTGTGTAAGAATATTAAGGGATGTTGGATTTGGAAAATCTTGGTTTGGTTTACAAAGTATTATTAGTGATAGCATGGGTAGGTGTTTGAAAATATCCTTATTATGTTCAAATTGCTTCATGAGAAAGTCTTAACATTTAACTTAGTCAAGAGCTTCATTAAGTGTTTGGGGAGTACCTTATATTGAATAGAAGGAGTTAACACAATTATAAAGAGTTTGAACAAGTTACCATTAGTCATGTTATGGTTGGCTTTGTGGGCCAATGATTTCCATCATTTGATAAAGTCATGAGATGATTTAGTGGGAGTTTAATTAGCATTAATGAAGTGGATAAGATAATTTTTGAGAAGATCATTGTTTTTAAACTCTTTAACTAAGGGATTAACCAAATATTCAAGTTGCCAAATAGAATGTTGGGGTGATTGGTTATACCATTCTAAGACATCACCAATAAAGGGTTGGACTAGGAGTTTAGTTATGGAAAAGGTATTAGATTAGATTCACTCTTTGTAAAGATTACCAAAGGTTCTGAGAAATGAGGTAGGGTCTTTAGTCTCATCATACTTGATAGTTGGAGATATGTTACCAATATCAATGGATAATGAAGGGAGCTAAAGGCTCATTTTGAATAGTTTGAAGTATCTTGTTATTCATGATGGGTCGAGGAATAATATTGCCTAAAACATCTCTAAGAGGTGGAGGGATGTAATTAGGATTACCTTAAGGATGAATAGTCAATGGTTGATTAGCCGTATTAATCAAATGATGTTGAAGTTGCATCATTTGGTTGGTGTTAGAGTTTCACATTATGTTCATTTGTTGGATAACTTAGGTAAAAAGTTGAGTTATAGTAGGAGGTGGGTTGATGTTTGTAGGATCACTCCCCAAATTTATATAAGGGGGAGGGTTATTAGAAGATGGATTATTGGTGGGATTATTGATTAAACTTGTGTTAATTACTCCCACATTAGTTTGAAGGTTTTGAAGATGAGAAGTATCTTGGTAGGTATAGAAAGGATCAGACCCATCAGCTACATCTTGAGGTGTGATTTGCACCATGTTACAAGTCATAGATGAAGGAGGGGAAGAGGTGCCCAAAAAGTGATGGTGATATTAGGAGGAAAAGAGAGGGAAGAATGAACATTCCATATAGTATCTAAATGGATTCAAGCTATCCAAGAATATTATGATCGGAGACTTCATGATGACTTGAGATAAATGAACATAATACTAATAATGATAAATAGGGAAGGTAGAAAATTGTATAGATTCGACTAGGTTAACCTAAGATAGAAAAAATCACCTCAAAAATTATACAAATTTGATTGGGTTAACCTATCATAGTAGATGGGGGATAAAAAAGTACATAGGGTTGACTAGGTCAACCTAACACAATAGACAGTTTGTAAGAGACTATGTCGAGAGAAATGACTGTGTAATGAGACAAGAAAGAAATTTTACAATTATTTTAAAAAGAAATAAATTAAAAGAAATATAAAATCATTTGGATCAATGAGGTTGATCCAATTGAGGCACACAACACAAAACCTTGTACCAACGCTGGTTAAAGCAAGTTTTTGTAATACAACATATAATTGAGTGAAGAGAAAGTAATCAACTTAGAAAATAAAAGATAACCAAGTGGTTAACTTGAGTGCTGTTAGATTATTAGAATATAATTTTAAATGTGATAGGAAAGTTGGATGTAATCAAGGAATTAGAAAGCAATCTAAGGATAGTTTCAAGATGTTTGGGCTGAAAGGGATCTATATTGGTAATTGTACAGGCTTGGTATTGGGGCCTACCCCCTCACTTCACATACCACAAAGATAAGGGTATCGGGTGCTTAGCCAAAATATACCATTAACCATGTGTTTATACTTAGCTAGAAAACTAGGTCAACTTCCCTTTTGGTGATGAAATCCAAGTGGGTAGGCCTTGGGTAGATAATTGTTAAAATATATTTTTAAAATTTTATGATTTGGTCATGTGTGCATAAAAGAGAAAATAGTCAAACTAAATGGTATATTGAAAACCACATAATTAGACTATGTGATTTATTCTAAGCATGCAAAAAAAATAATTTGAAAGTGTGAACTAATTACTGGCATATAAGGGTTAATTTTGACTTTGAAACAAAATACAGTGTTGATTAAGTTGACAGTTTATGCAGAGAATACAAAACAAGGTCAACAGTGTCACCCCTATACTATGAAGACAAAAAGCTTGAAAGTGAACTACATTGACAAAATTGACCTATATTTCTAGACTACACACAAAATATAGAACTACATCTATAGGGTTGGCCTATTTGACTATATAGGGACAATTTTAAAGATTACAAACTATGAAAAATAGGACTGTAAGGAAAGAGAGAGAAAGATAGAAAGGAACTTTGGTGGGTTAGAGGATGTAGAGAAGTGAGATTGCTATTGAAGAACCTTGATAAATGCTTATAAATCCTGCTAACTATGTCAACTAGGTCGACCTAGCTTTATAAAAACCTATTGTTGAGTGCCTAAAATGTACAAGGTCGACTAGGTTGACTTAGTAGTTTGAAATAGAATTTTGGAAAATCTACATAAATAGAACATAGTCATTTTGATGTGACTTGTGTGTCAAACCTGCATATAGAAGTTAGTACTATGTTGATACAATTGACCCAACATCACAAATATATGAAAAATAAAATGATGAAAGAAGTGAAACAAATCCTGCAAGGATTAGATTCACATTGGGTTCACCAGAATGTATGCAATAAAAAATGCATCATGTTTATAAATCAATCTTAACTTGGAGATGATAGATCATACCATACACTTCCGATTGGGGATACATTTTTTAAGTGGGAGCATGACCAATATGGGGATTTGATAGACCTGATTAAGGGATCTCTTATTACAATATTTTAAGCTAAGGAGGGTTCTAAAGCCTCTAGTCTAACATAATCACACAATAACCTTAAGGGGGTCTTAAGTTTTGACATTTCACCTACACTAATAACGAGTAAATTAAATCAAATCTAGTGTTCACCAAAACTTGTGGCACAACATGAGGGGTTAGTAAAAAATCAATACATGTATAAAATAATCTCAATTAAGTTATGTATGAGTAAGAACCTAATACATGGAGTATAAAAAATATTATTATTTGAATCCAATACTTAGGCTACTTCTATCAACTAAAGAGAGGAAAAACATTAGAGAATACTTTCCTGAATGTGAACCCATCAAGACTCAATCTCTCCCTTGGATAATGGGGCCTTGCAAGAGGTTGTTATGGTTTTTAAGGATCACTAAGAAAGGCCAAAGCATCCAAGACTTATCCACAAGACTAGATTCTCCAAGAAGAATGGTGGAAGAGTAGATTATAAAGAAGCGTGAGCAAAGAATAACTCTTGATTTCATATTGAAATAATGATGAAATGATCTTGTATTTATAGGTGGATTTGACCCTTGACCCTTCCAAAAATCCCAATCGATAGGGTCGACCCAGTCAACCTATCACAATTTTAGACAATTATTCATTAGGTCTTGAGATAGGTTAGCCAAAGGCTAACCTAATTCCTAAGTGAAAATATCTTGAAATTGTACAGGGTCGACCCAGTCAACCTAGCATAACCGACTGACAAAAGGGACTTAAGGTGAGGAAAAGAGAGATAGAAAGTGGAAAAGACTGGAGGAGTGTGAAAAGGAGGATTAATGGCTTAGGGAATGGTTTAAGGAGCCAGTTGGATTGGAAATAAGTGGTAATAAGGGATAATAATCCTATAAATCACCAATGGTCTACCCACCCATTTCCCAGTGCACCCTTTGAGGTGTGCACTCAAAGAGATTGAGAATCAATGGGTTCTTGTAAGATGTAAAACATTAGTGTTTAATAAAATTTGAAAATATTATGTGTATACAATGACCAACCTTTTTATATACTTAAATCTTGCCTTATTTCAGGGCCTTTTAACCATTTTCCTTCATTTTCTACATGGATGACCCATTCCCATAAGCAAAATAATGATCCTAAAATATCCTTATTCCTAAATAAAAATATCTTAAGCTTATCCATAGACTGTTCCATAGTCTCAAATAACCTATTTGTGCTCTTAAAACCCTATACAGATAACAACACTCCCCGTTAGTGTTGCTCTCCACCAACATTGTCCTCCTACCAAAAGATGACTAATTTGTCAAATTAAAATTTATGTAATGGGTCATCCTATAATTTTAGAGATACCCATCCAAAATAATTCCTAAAATATCACTATCAAACCATATTTCAAATCATTTTTCACACAAGAGGTTTACATATTGAAAAACACCAAAATTTTAATTGCACATTGAGAGAAAATTCCTTATTTATCACAATTATGAATACATATATCCCTAATAACCTTGAGCTAAAGTATGAATACACTTTTAATGTCACAAGTCATAGTTGAAGCACTTAATTAAACCAATATTTCACTAGCATTTACCATTTTACACCATTATTTCACATACACTACTGTAACATGAGAGAACTACATGGATTTTGATCCATCTTTGGAGTATTGGTATGTAAGCAACACTCAACATAAGAGGTGATAAGGTTAAGAAAAAGTTTAACCACCAACCCTTTTTTACCACATGATTGCATTTATCCTCTTAGTCTATTGAGTTAGGGTTACAAGTGAAGGAGAAGATATTCTGTAGTTTTTGTGATGGATCGAAAGGTACCACATAGTCAAAAAAACACATAAGCGAAGGTGACCCTATCATAAAAATCTTATAATTCTATCATCTATAGGACACCAGAGCTCCCTAAAAACAATAGTGACCTAGGCACCTGTCTAAATATAACACTCTTGTATGAAGATCCTATAAACCCTATTTTAGGTCTACAATGAGTCAACATAGATCCACAATGATTTTAGGCCTTAGACAAAGTCATAAATTTTTTTTTTCCGGCTAACTTGCATTTCCTTCATTCTTTCCCCTTTTAGTATATTTCTAAATTTATTATGTTACAAATCAATTTGTGTCTTTTATCACATATTTTTAGCATTCTAATTTTATACAATAATTTATATTATCTCAGTAATTAATTCACTTATTTTCTAAAATTTGATAAAACATATTGGTGAACTTACTTTGAGAATAAATTCAATATGATTTATTTAGCTTATAAAATATCAATTATAGATACGTACTTATAACCCTGCATATGCTCATAATATTCCTAAAAAATAGGATGACCAAATAACCTATTAATAATCCATAGTTTTCTATATAATGAAATAGGTCCATAATAGATTTATTTGACTAATTTAGTTTAAGAATTAACAAACTAATCTAACAACTACGTGAGTTGTTTTATTGATAAAAACCTGAATTTTACATAAAAATATTACTATTGTAAATTTATTATAACTTCCCCACCTTAATTTATCATAACTTGGAGAGTATAAGAGAGAGAAGTTTTGAATGCCTCAAACTTATAATGTGCAAGTGACTTCGTGAAGACATTTGCATACTGACTTGAGTGGAGAAATATTAGAGATGTATATTGTGTTGTTGAACATGTTCATGTATGAAATGGACTTGAACTTAGATATACTTAGTGCATTCACGAAACTTTATATTGTGAACAAGTTTAATAACACTTTGATTATCATAATTTAGAATTATTGGTTGAGTTTATGGAACTTCCAATCTTGCTAGTATATGATGTAGCCATATCACCTCATAGACATCTCCTTTTGTAGTGAAATATTATACCTTAGTAGAAGAACAAGAAAAAAAGTTCTACTTCTTGTTCCCCCATGAGATCAGACTAGATCCCAAAAAGAATACAAACCTAGAAGTGAATTTTTTGTCATCAATTTAACCTACATGATTTGCATCCATGTATCATGTTAAGAATAACTTATCATTCTTATTATATGCTAGGCCATAATCTATTGTTCCTTAAATATATCACAATACCCACTTAACTACTTTATAGTGGCTTACCTTTGGCTCCTACATGAACAAAGAAAGATAGATTATAACATAGTTGATATCTAGCCTAGTTTATGTGAGGTAGATGAGACTCCCAATCATCTGATGATAAAGAGTGGCATCTACCAGCGATGATGTATTTGAGTGAGATAACTAAAGCCTTATCTCCATAGGTGTATCCATTAGTTTCAATCCATCATATGAAACCTCTGAGCAGTGTCTTGGTATACTTCATCTAAGACATAAATATTTGGTGCTCTTTTTTACATACTTTGAATCCAAGACAATAGTGTAGTAACTTGAGATTTGTCATGTCAAAAAAAATTGATTGAGATATTTCTTTGTTGCATCAATAATATTCACTAAGCTTCTAGTGATGACTAGATCATCGACATAATAATAATAATAATAATAATAATAATAATAATAATAATAATAATAATAATAATAATAATAATAATAATAATAATAATAATCCATCCATAATTTTTGAGGTAGAGATTGGGATCATATGGATTCATTTAAAATCCATGCTTTATGAGATGCTCATCAATTTTTATATACCAGACTCTAGGAGCCTGTTTGAGACCATAAAAATAATTTATGAGTTTGCACACCTTCTCTTGCTCTGGTGTGACATAATATTTTGGTTGAGTCATGTATACCTATTCCTTTAGATCTCCATTTAATAAGTCACTTTTAACATCCATCTAATGAATGTTCCATCAAAATTATGCAACAATTTCAAAGATAATTCTGATTGTCTTTATCTTAGCTATAAGAATAAAAGTCTCCTCATAATCTATACCTTCTATTTATGCATATCCCTTTGATAAGAGTCTTATATGTGCTTATCTATACATCCATATAATTTATATTTAGTCTTAAATACCTATTTACATCTGTTAGGTTTATTCACTGGTAGAAGATCTACAAGTTGTCATGTGGCATTCTTCATGAGAGACTGATATTCTGTATCTATGACATTTTTCCAAGGTTTCATCTCTAGGGCTTCATAAACTGTAGAGGGCTCAAATGTTTTTATAAGAATTCTCATTAAGGCCAAATTTACCTCTAAATGATCCATAATATGAGTCTTTGGTCTTGTAGATGGAGTGTTTGGAGGTCCATCTAGTTTACATCTTGAATTGTAATCATATACCATTTAGGCATATGTTGAGTAGTAGTTGGTAGTGTTGGAGATTCTGACTGACTATCACCACCATTTTCATCTAAAAAGTTTACATGTCTAATGCATGTATCAAATGTCTATGTGAAAGATGATATAATTTCATCTTTATCATTAAACATTACATCCTTGCTGATAAGTATCTTTATAGTCTTTGTATCAATGAGTTGATATGATTTTAAGTCAATACTATATCTAGCAAAAATGCATTCATAGTTTTTCTTATCCAATTTATTCCTTTTATTTTTTGGAACATACATGTTTGCCTTAAAACCAAAAACTCAAAAAAGAGAGACTTTCGGCTTCATCCCAGTCTATTTTTCCTATGGTGTAATTCTATCAAGAGCTTTGGTGGGTGCCCTGTTTAACATATATATGACTGTGAGACACGCTTCTAACCAATATGAATGAAGTATTTTTTCATCCTCAACCATATTTAGAAACATCTCTACAATGACATGGTTACACCTTTATACAACACAATTTTTTTGTGGTGTATAAGGAGCAGTGTATTGACGACATATTCCATACTCTACAAAGTGTGCAGTGAACTTTTTACTGGTGTATTCCCCCCCATAATCTAAGTGGAGGGCCTTGAGTTTACAATCAGATTCATTTTAAATAAATTCCTTGAACTATTTGAAGGATTGGAATGCTTGATAATTAGTATTCAATAAGGAAACCCACATCTTACGGTAATGATCATCAATAAAGAGTTAAAAATATTTATATCCTTTTAGGTTATAAGTCATAGGTACACACAGACCATTGTATACCATATCCAATAGATAAAGAGACCAATATTCACTTTTTCCAAAAGGATATCTTTATTGTTTACTAGCTAAGAAACTAGAATAAATATCAGAAGATTGTTTGAGTGTGGGAAGACCTTTAACCATGTTGTGTTTACTTAATGCTAGTAAATATCCATAACTCAAATGACCATATATTTTGTGCCATAACTAAGATTTTACATGTAACTTTCATAAAAAGTACCTAAAGGTCATTGTGTAAAAGATCAAGATGAAACATCTTGCCTATATTGGAAGATCATGCAATAGTTATATATCTGTGAGACGTATTCTTGATAAGGAAAAAATTCTCACCATGGTTGTGATCAAACTCTAATTTGATATCGTGATCAAGAAATTGATTTATAGACAATTTTTTTTTATTGAGTCTTAGAACATACAAGACATATGTGATCTTGAAAGTGAAGTTACCAAGTTGTAAAGACACATCACCTATACCCTAAAAAATGTATGATGAGTCATCACCAAGAGAAGCATTACCCCAAGATCTTGATTGGCGTAAAGTGGAAAACCTTTTTCTTGTCCTGTCATGTGCCTTATGGCACCTATTGAGGTATGTTCATATTTGAGGAATTAATGTTGTCATTTATGTCAAAGGTTTGTGATTATCATTTATGTCCCAAAGATGTTCTTATGATGTTGCATGATGAGTGTTCATGATGACATTGAACATGGTTTGGTAAATTTTTAATTTTTTATGAGCTCTTGGCCCATTATTATGGTGTAATAAACTCATGAGCTTGTTGAGAGAGTGTATAAAGGTGGTTTGGAATGATAATGAGTCTTAGAGTGCATTTGTAGTGGCAGGAAGGTCTCAAAGTGGTATGATGCCTAGTAGGTCTATGTGAATGGACTTAAGCATGGGTATAGATTATAGAGGCATGATGATGGTGATATCAATGTGTATGAGCTTGAAATTATGCAATACATTTTTAGAGCATGCGATGAAGGTGGTGCATCAGTCACATGATTCTTAGAGTGAGCCAAAGAGGTATGCTCTTATTTATTGGTCTTCTTATGGACCTATTCTTAAGACCCTAAGTGATAGAATGAGGTGTCATGATCAGGTTTGGAGTCTTGTGAGCTCATATGAGCATGGATTAAGGTTTTAATTGTTTTTTAAAGTATATTTGTGAATTTTTAGGTTTTGAGTGAAGAAGAAAGCATGGAAATTGATTTTTAGGTCTCTCATGTGATAAAATGAAGAGTTGCAGACCCGAGAAGGAACTTTTGATGCTTATTGGAATGTTAAGATATTAGGGAGAGATGGAAAAGGGTCATAATTTTTTTTACCAATCATTATGATTTGGCTTTAGGAGAAAATTTTTATGAACAAACATTAAGAATGGAAACTAATCTAAAACCTGCCTTAAACCCTTATAGTGACCTGATGGTGAAGATTTTGTTTTTTAGTGCCCAGAATGGATTGGTAAGGCTAGTTTTATGATTGAATAATGTATAGGACTCTTCCAAGTACCTCCAAGTGTCATTGAGTGTTCAAATGAGTGGGTGGAAGTTATAGAAAAACCATTATTTCTCAAAAATTTGGTGTAGCAGGTAAGGTTAACCAAGTCAAAGCATACAAATCGATGGAGGTTAAATAGTGAGACTTATGTCTCATGACCATGATGATTCATGATCAGGTTGTAGAATTCAAATTTTATAAATGATTCATGAAAGATGACCTATTGCTAAAAGGCCTAATAGTGAAGATAGTGAGAAAAATCAGGAAGGAGTGAGAATGAGTTTAGGGATATATTAGAGTGGATTAGGAATGGATAAAATTTCTTGAGGTTTTTTTTTAATACCTATAACTCTTTTACATATTGGTTATATGTATTATAAGTCATTGAAATTGTTGCAAATGTTGTTCACAAGATGTCTTGTCTAGTGAAGATGAGACAGTGAAGGTGTAAGGTTCAGAGTTTGGTCTATATATTTCATATTTTCCATTTGGCCTATATATATTTATGTTTATAGATGTTATAAATATGTATAATGATCATAATAATTTATTGTGTATAAATAGGTATTATAATGTATGTTCACCATGACTGGTTTGCAAGGTAGAATGATAGTTCTGAGTAAGTGAGATTGATGAGTTGGAGGATATCTACACTTAGTTGATGCATCTAATTATAATTGTTTTGTTTTTTAGAACCTAAAATACCTATCCATTCTTGATTTAATGTTGAGAGTAACTTTAATAGGTTGTAATATAGAATCCAAAATGGATTATCAAGTTGAGTAAGGACTATGAAAGAGAAGGTTGGAAAATTGGTCTACAAGACTAATAGTTGACACTAGAACCAATGATATATCTATTGGATGATTTTATATATTTCACATAAGAATTATTAATGTGAATTATAATTCATGTAATTATTCTTATAGGAGCTAAAGATAACATTCTTCAAGTTTGTGTTTTGGAGTACTTAGGTAGTTTTCTGTGTATGAGTGAGATTGATGTTCCTATGTCATTTTGACTAGTTTGTAAGTGTATAAAGAATGCTTTTATGTATTATAGGTTTCATGGGATATTATAAATTATTATGGATTATTTTAAAGTGAATATTCATATGTTGGTGGTAAAAGGTCTTGACTGTGTTTTGGAGCTTTCTAGAAGAATAGAGTGAGCCTTTTGTAAAGGTGTTTTTGAGTCCTTAGAACCTAAATTATGGAGTATAATGAGTTTGATGATGAACTTGAGGTCATGAATTTTACATCCATATGTTTATTTTGCCTTGAAAATGTCTCTATAGTTTTTTTTAGCTTCATCTTTATAGATAATGTTTTTTGGGTAATTATGCCTAATAGGTCTTTAAGGCCTAATGGAGCTTTCATGAGGTGAGTGAATTATTTGTGACTCATTCAACATGGATGAAGTTATTTGAGGTTTAAATTTAAGTTTTTAAAGATTTAGGACTTTTTTGACGGACATTTATGCCATAGTGATATTAATATGATTAATTATTATGTGTAACATGTAATACAACATGTTTCTGGTTTTAACCTAATGGATTAATGTCTTGGCTGACCAAAAGTGTGAGTATTCTAGTGATTGGTATAAGTATAAGGCATAATAGCCCTATTTAGGCTAGTTAAGAGGAATGATAGTGTAAGAGAGAAAAATAGCACATTGAAGAGAATAAAGAGGTCTTGAGGACCATAAAAATAGGGGAGATAAACTATGATGAATATATTATAGAGAATTTTCATATGAATGACAAGGTCAATTAACCTAATAAGCCTAATAAGAGGCATGTTTGAGCGAAGAAGTCTAGAGGCTATTTTGAGAGGGGTAGAAAATTGAGAAGAGATGAATGAGTTGATTGACTATTTAGATGCATAAAATATGTGTTCCAAATGTATGATAGTGATTGGAATCTAGATAAAAAATATATATATTTGAAAAAGAGGTCACCATCTGTTCATTGAGTAATAAGGTGTCTTGAGGTGATCAAGTTGATCTTGGCTGAGTTGATGCTTTATCAAGGAGTGAGAGTTGCCTTGAAAGATTGAAAAAGTGTTATTAAAGTAGGATGCATTGTGCTAAGTCATTTAGGGGGTCGGTGCCTCCTTGTAAGTTAGATCTTGATAAAGGCCTAGTTGAGTTGGTGTTTGACTAGTGAGGGGTTGGTGCCTCACAAAATCTTGATTCATTAGTTATAGGAATATAGTCTATGTAGTTTTTATGTGGGTTTTATCCCATATGAGGGTTTACCACATATCTCTTGTGTTCATGTTTTGATATCTTGATTTATGTTTTATGTGATTGCTTCTCTATACTTTGCTTGATCACTATATTGGTTTGAAAGGTTATTCATGTTAAGTGGAAAGAAAGGATTATCTTAGGAAACTAATTCTCCCCTATCTCAGTGGTTGTTCTTCCAAAAATTTCTATCTAATTAGGTTATTTAGAAGAGGATTGATAACTTGAAGGTGATCTTATAAGCACACGATGGCTAATCTTGTGAAGGTCTAGGTTGAGGTTTGCTTAGAAGATTGCATGATGGTACTAGAAAGATTGAATAAGAAGAAGAAGGATTATATTGAAACCAAGTCTAAAATAAATCCTAAGGACTTTGAAGACATGTTGAAAGAAAGGTATAGGTCTAAATCTGCTTGATTAATGTTATGTTGAGGCCATAACATGGATGAATCAGGTTAAGGCATCATGGTGTCTTGTAGAACCTTATTCTAGGCCTTGTAAGAAGGTGTTTCTAGGTGTCTTGGTAAATTAATTAGAGGCTCAAGAGAGTTATTGATTGGTCTATAAGACTAATGCCATTATTGGTAGAGGTATTGTCCATAAGATTTAAGGACTAGAGATGATCTAAAGAGTATTTTTGACCTTGTGTTTCCATGAAGATGCTATAAAGTGATCTAAGCCGTGATATATGATTATATGATTTGTATCAATGATGAAACATCACATAGATATCTACAAGTAAGTCATAAGTATCTATAAAGGTAGAGGTCTACAAGTGAAGAATAAGTTGATCATCAAGCTAGGGAAGTTGAGTTGAATCTATGAAGCTATCATAGATGAACAGAGGTATGTTAGAGGCCTAAGTATGTTGATGAGGCCATGGTCAAATGATACATAGCTGAGGAAGGGTAGAGAGCAGAGATGAGAAGATGACTAAATGATTTAGGTATTTATTAGGCCTAAGAAGATAAGGTGGTTGACTGTGCAAGATTGTGAAGTTTCTTGTATGCATAGTGAGTTTGATTTGAATTTTATGAGTGATATTATGAGGGTATCGACTATAAGAACAAAGGGTAACTTGATATATGTTGACTTTGTTTAATTTGGTATTTGTAATTTTTGAAGATGTATCTTAGTGAATAAATACCTAAGAAGATGTTTATACCTTATGGGCATGATCAATGGTGGACAAGGTCAGTATGGGTGATGATGTAATTGTTTGAAGCATATGACATGAATGACATAAATGAGGGTTTCATGAATGTATAACCTATAAGAGCTTTTATGAAGTGAATAAACTTGTAAACAATCGTGAAGTTTAATGAACATCATAGGGAATGTATTAAAATGAACCATGTGGAGTGGAGTGATCTTAGTGATTGCCAAAGTGACATTAGGATCATGTAATGCATGTGGATAGTGTATGAGGACCTTGACAAAGTGTTTGAAGTATAAAACTAATCAGTGTACTCTTACTTACAGTTCTGATATGCCATAATAGTCTTGACAAAATTTGATGATTGTTTGACAAAAGTATGCCATAGAGATTGAGATCTCATAGACCTAACTAAAAATTTACTATGTGGAAGTTATTCTAAGCTAGTCTAAACCATGTTGGATTGTGAAACATAAAGGGGATAGAATATTGTATGAATAATATTTTGATATGACTTATGGGCAATAAATATGTTTATGTGTAGATGACTAAGATTATTATTTGGATTAATGATATTGTTTATAGATAGGCCTAATGTGTATAGATCTTTATAAGATATAATTGAAGATGGTTCCAAAAATATGCTTTGCCAAAAAAATGGGGAATTCCTTCTTCAGGTGTCACCATATATCAATCAATAAGAGTGATGTTCTTGTGTATGAAGGACTATGATGGTTTGGGTAAACTTGAAAGGAGATCATGTTATTAAGGGGAGATTTGTATCTCTATGATTAAGAAATTGTCTACTTTAGTATATATGAGCCTAAAGTGAGTTAAGCTTCTATTTGGATTGATCAAAGGAAGAATAATCTTATTTGGAGAGAAAAAGGTGTGTTTTTAGTTGCTCGAGGTCCAAGGATTAGTATTTTTTTAGAGATGACCATTTTTCATTAATGTCAAAGGGGGAGAAATACTTGATTAGTAGAAAGACGTGTTTTGTGAGATCTAGCTTGAAGAGATGAGAATGATCTACTTTATTAGAGTGTTTACTATCAATGAAAAAGGGGGAGATTGTTGAGGTATTTTACTATTTGAGGCTTTAATGTTCTCAATTATGTCAAAGGTTTGTGAGTATCATTTATGTCCTATAAATGTTCTTATGATATTGCATGGTGAGTGCTCATGATGACATTGAGCATGGTTTGGTAGTCTTTGAGTTTTGTATGAGGTCTTGGTATAGTGGTGTAACAAATTCATGAGCCTATTAATAGAGTGTATAAAAGTTTTTTGGAATGAGAATGAGTCTTAGAGTGCATTTATAGTGGCAGGAATGTCTCAAAGTGGTATGGTGACTAATAGGTCTATGTGAATGGACTTAAGCATGCATATGGCTTATAGAGGCATGATGGTGGTGATATGGATGTGTAAGAGATTTAAATTGTGAAAGACAATGTTAGAACATGTGATAAAGGTAGTTATTTAGTCATATGTATCTCAAAGTGAGCCAAAGAGGTATGCACTTCTTTAATTGTCTTCTCATGGACCTAGTCTTAAGACCCTAGATAGTAGAATGAGTTGTCGTGACTAGGTTTGGAGGTTTGTGAGATCATGTGAGTATGGACTGAGGTTTGACATGATTTTTCAAGTATTTTTGTGAATTTTTAGGTCTTTATTTGAATAAGAAAGCATGAAATTGGATCTTTAGGTCTCTCATGTGTTAGAATGAAGAGTTACAGACCTGAGAAGGAAATTTTGATGCTTGTTGGCATGTGTGAATGTTTATGAGAATCTAAGATCTTAGGGAGAGATGGAAAATGATCCTAAAAATGTTTTATAAGCATTAGGAGTTGGTTTTAGGGTCATATTTTTATGAACAAATGTTAAGAATGGAAACCAGTCTAAAACCCTCCTTAAACCCTTATAGTGACCTGATGGTGAAGATTTTATTTTTGAGAGTATATAATGGATTGGTAAGGCTATTTTTATAATTTAATAATGTATAAGGCTCTTCTAGGTATCTCTAGGTGGCATTGAGTATTAAAATGAGTAAGTGGAAGCTGGAGGAAAACCCTTATTTCTAAGAAATTTGGTATAACAGGTAGGGTTGACCAAGTCAAAGCATAAAAATAGATGGAGGTTAAAGATTGATATTTATGTTTAAATCCCATGATGATTTATGGTCAATTTATGAAATTAAAATGTGTTAAACCAGTCATGAAATATGACCTATCACTAAAAGGCCTAATAGTGAAGATAATGAGAAAAACCAATAGTGAGAATGAGTTTAGGGATATGTTTTAGTGGATTAGGAATGGATAAAATTAATTTATGTTGTTTTTAAAGACCTATAAATTTTTTTAATATTGGTTAGATTTCTTGTAAGTCAATGAAAATATTTCAAATGTTGTTCACAAGATGTCTTGTCTAGTGAAGATGAGACAGTAAAGGTGTAAGGTTCAGAGTTTGGTATATATATTTCATATTTTCCATTTCACCTATATATATTTATGTTTGGAGATGTTATAAAAATTTATAAGGATAATAATCATTTATTTTTTATATAGAAGTGTTAGATTACAAGTTCACTATGACTGGTTCACAAGCCAGAATGACAGTTTTGAGTAAGTGAGATTGATGAGTTAGAGGATCTCTGCACTTAGTTGATGAATCTAATGATTATTATGTTATTATTTAGGACATAAAATACCTATACATTTTTTATGGAATTTTTAGAGTCACTTCTTTACTAGATTGTAATATGTATGCCAAATTGGCTTATCTATGTGAGCAAGAATTATGAAAGATAAGGTTGGAAAATTGGTTTGAAAGACAAATATTTGACATTATAACTAAAGATATATCTATGATATTATGTTATATATGTCACATAGGAAATATTAATGTGAATTATAAATCATGGAAGTGTCTTTATAAGAGCTAAAGATAACATTCTTCAAGACTATGTTTTAGAGCATTTAGGCAATTTTTTGGGTATGAGTGAGATTGATGTTCATGTGTCATTTTGACTATTTTGGAAGTTTATCAAGAATGTGGTAATGTATTATAGTTTAAATGGGATCTTATACATCATTATAATTTTTTTTAAAGTGCAAATGGAGATGTTGGTAGTTAAAAGTTCTTGACTATGTTTTGGAGCTTTCTAGTAGAATAGAATGAGCCTTTTGTAAAGGTGTTTTTGAGTCTTTGGAGCCTAAGTGATGGAGTATAATGAGTTTTATGATGTAATAATGAAGTTTCCATCCATATTTTTATTTTTAATTTAAATATTTTATATAGGTTTTTTGAGCTTCATCTATGCAAAAAGTGTTTTTGGGGTAATTAGGCCTAATAGGTCTTTAAGGTCTAATGGAGCTTTCATGAGGTAAGTAAATGATTTGTGACTTATTTATCATGGAGGAGGTTATTTTAGGTTTAAATTTAAGTGTTTTAAAGGCTTTAGGACTTTGGTGAGGGCCATTTATGCCATATTGGTTCAAGTTGTTCCATGGAGAAGATAAAACTAATGTAATTAGGTCTTTAAGTAGGCCTAGAAAAAGATTGAGGTCTAAATGAGTTTGGCTGACCTAATAGTGATATTAATATGATTAATTATTGTGTGTAACATGAATTAAGATTTTTTTTGTGTTTTATCATAATGTATTAATGTCTTGGCTGACCAAGAGTGTGAGTATTCTATTTATTGGTATAAGTACAAGGCATAATAGGTCTATTTGGGCTAATTAAGGTGAATGATAGTGAAAATGATCAAAATATAACTTTGAGGATTAAAATTATGTCTTGAGGACCATAATAATAGGGGAGATAAACAATTATGAACACATACCATAGTTTTTTCATGTGAATGGCAAGCCTAGTAAGAGGCATGTTTAAGTGAAGAAGCCTAGAGGTTATTTTGAGAGGGGTAGAAAATTGAGAAGAGATGAATGAGTTGATTGATTATTGAGATGCATCATATATGTGTTCCTAATTTATGATAGTGAGTATAATATAGATAGAAAATATATAGATATGAAAAAGAGGTCACCATCTATTGGTTGATCAATAAGGTGTCTTGAGGTGATCAAGTTGATCTTGGTTGTGTTGGTGCTTTTTCAACAAGGAGTGAGAGATGTCTTGAAATATTTTATAAGTTTTATTGAAGTTTTTGATTTGTTACCAATTCACTTAGGGGGTGGGTGTCTCCTTGCAAGTTGGAGCTCTCTAAAGGCCTAGTTGAGTTGGTGTTTACTAGTGAGGGGTTGGTGCCTCACCAAATATTGATTCATTTCTTATAAGACTATAGTCCAAGTGGTATTTCTATGGGTTTTATACCACATTAGGGTTTACCACATATCTCTTATGTTCATGTGTTGATATCTCACTTCATGTTTTATGTGAATGCTTCTATATGCTTTTCTTGATCACTATATTGGTTTTAAAGGTTATTCATGTTAAGTGGCAAGAAAGGATTATTTTAGGGCACTAATTAACCCCCCCTCTTAGTGGTTATGCTTCCAATAGCACTAAAATCAACATACCAGATAGATTTTGAAGAATAAGGTTCTTCACATGTCTGTGTAGTAAAGACGTGATCATCTTTTGAAGAATGATCATTCTCAGCAACATTACCATGTTGTTTAGGAAGTGTACCGACCATAAAATAAAAATAAATAAGTTTTGGATACCCATTTTTATCTCCCAACTTAATAAAACCTTTATTAACCTACTTATTTAGATAAATTTTCTTTTTCTTCACTACCCTTACTCTTTTAGGCCTTTCGTAGACCTAATACTAGTACATAGTCCTAGATCCGTACTTATCCATACCTGAAAAATTTAATTATTTCTTCATATCCAAGAAAACTTAAAAACAAGTCAAATTACCAATTTTTACCTTTGTCCAATAGTGTAAACTCTCTAAAATGGCTAAACCCTAATATAGGGTTTTCAAGCTCACTGTACAGGCCCAGGGCATAAATAATCATTTTCTTGAGTTATACAACATTTAAATGGATCAAATCAACTTCATCATCTCTATTTTCACTTCCCCTAATTATCCAAATAGATTATAACCTTAGGTAAACCTTCCTTAGCTTGTAGTAAGCCCTAACACATAATTCTATGCACTAGTAAAGACTATGTAGGGCAGAGTAGACCTCAATTTGTTGTTTGCTTGGATTTGGATCACCATAAAAAGTGATTAAGACCTTTATTAGGTTTTTAAATTTATATTACACCTTCTCCAAAACCTCTCCTTTGAATTAAACCTTGAATATACTTGCAAATACTTGAAAGGACCCTATAAAACTAACTGTAATAGTCTTTCTGAACTCTATTTCACTTAAGCTCTCAACATTTAGATATTAGGCCTTCATTATTCCAACATGGAATCTATTAATGACTTTTCACACTTAGACACATCCATCCTAGTCTTTAAATAATTATCTCACATTCTTACATTACCTTAATTATGGCACAATTCATTCAATAAAGTGACTGCTACTTACATGACTTAGCTCCTTATCAGACCTAAAAATATAAGAAACCTTACCAATAGGTATTTAGGCACCTTCACACATTTTTTATAACTATTCCATACTTATTACAACTCCAACAATTTTGAGACCTTGTATTACCTTAGATCAATCAAATGATGTCATTAATTTATCATCCTTAGTCTTTTGTACTTAGACCAAAACAATGAAAACCTACTGTTACTCAAATGGAGTCTCAATAAGACAATGATTTGATAAAATTGTATTGACACAAACACATAGTATTTTATTAATTTATTATATCCTTTAATCTTATACACTTCATGTTCAAACCTTGAAAAGACTATCAACACACACATAATTGCATATAACTGCAACTTCTTTGATCCACACTAGATTTCATATCTTGAAATAAAGTCATATAAAGAACTATGAAAACATAAGAATACACTATGATAAAAATAATCATTCCTAAAAAATGACATTCTTTATTGATATCCTTTCATATATTTATAATTTGGACTTACACATGGTCCTTCATCCTTGCTATGGCAAACTCCTCACCATTTCATTTTAACCTTGTCTTCCCTGTTCTCTCCTCCCTTTTTCACACTAATTATAACACCCCATATTATATCTCACTCAAAATACTTTCTACATACTTGTGTAACAACTCCTAACCTTTTATTGATTCAAAAAACTTCCAACTATTCCTAGACCCACGTAGGGTGGTGGACACTCTAACTACTACTTCACACCCTTACTTGACATATTAACTCATAACCAGCTTAATGACCTTTCATGAAACCATAAAAGTATATTAAAACTTTATTCATCATTTACATATAATCATCACTCACTCACACTTTATTAAACCACCTAAAACATCTTGAAAATTTGAAAACCCCTTTGGGTGGGAAGACTAATTTTGCATTCTAATTCAAATTTCACTCACCAACATGAATTCTCATCCATATCATACCTCTCATAGGAATATCAAACACATCCTAGACCAACCTTAATTATTTATAATATTCCCTTACATCATACTCCTAAGGTGAGAAAATAAATTGACATCCATATTCTTCTTCATTTAAATATTCATCTAAATGTGTATGCTCCTTGCTTCCAAACCTATGCCTCTACTTTTTCATCCATGTTATCCTTTGCTCTTCCCCTGGTGCTTATCATACTACTACTTGTTCTTGTAGTTGTTTTTCTTGATTTTTTTTCATACATAACCTTCTTTAATATTTATGGCATGTAGGATGAATTGTCATTTTCTATCTATTGCTTCCTCTGATAGTGTTGGTTTTGCCTCTTCATCAACATACCTTCCCCATATTATACTCTTTTCTTTCTTTGGTGACTATTACAAGGTCTCATGCTTTCCCCTATTATTTTTGTCAACATCCTCTATCTTTCTATCATCTACTAGAGCTTCTCCTTTCTTAACTATCAAATCAATCAACTCACTACTTTACCTCTCCTCTTCATGGACTGGTAAATTAGTCACTTGTTCCTTAAATTGTTCAACACTTTTCTTAGAAAATTAATGTGCTTCTTGATTTTCCACTATTCCAATGTATTCCTTAAACAAACTTATTGTGTATTTATACAAAATATCATCTTGATCTTCAAAATATTCATCAAAAATTGCATTTAATGCATTACCTACTATTTCCTTGCCTTATTGGTTCAAGTTTGCTACCTTTATGTGGCATGTTGTGTCTTCTTTTTCACCTACTCTTTTATTTTCATCTCTCCACTCTTATTAATCAAATATTTCACCATCTTCCAGGTATAAAAACACCAGATATACCTTCACTCTTCCATTCATCAGCTTCTTCTTCCTTATAGACTGTTGTCCAACCAATTATTTCATCTCAATCATGATTTTCACTTTCCATTTCTTGTCCTATATTCAACCATGAAAAATCAATGTTAGACTAAAACATTTGAGGCCCAATTTTATCTCTTTGATCTTCTATGGCAAGTAGTGTTGCCTTCTTATTGAATTGTCTCTCCATATGTTTTGTTACTTGTTGGTTTTCCCTCTCTTATATTCTTTCTCTAAAGTTGCACTTAAATCTTTTCTTGATCTTGATTTCAGACTTCAAACTATACATATTACACATATGTAATAACTCTCTTTCCATCCTTTCCAATGCATCCTTCATTTCTTTTATCTCTATCTCCATAATTCTTTCATTGTGGTACTCAAATCTAGCCATGTTTCTCATTTTCCTTTTTACCTCTTCTTTCATTTTCATCTTGTGTAATTTACTTGGGTACATAATCTTACTATTTTTGTGTTGGCCTCACTTGGAAAACTTTATTTTAGTTCACACTTGGAACCCCTCTAACTCCATATCTCAGACCTCACTAGGGCCTTTCCACCTCCTAAACTTCACATTAGGACTATCTTCTCTTTCCTAATCTCTATTTATGAGCTTATCTCTTTTAATCTTGTTAATAGCTCTCTTGATTTAGGGCTTGACATAATACTAATTATTGTTTTATTTCCTCACCTATCACATACCATCATCAATTAATCTAAACTAAATAATCAACCACAAGTAATTCATACCTTTCTTTATTTGTCTTCTCAATTCTGTCTTACAACAAGATTCTTTGCAAACTACCTTCTTACTTGCTTACCTATAAATTCTTGGTCAAAATGAAACTTACAATATAAATGATATAATCACCATTTTTATACCTATATATACCTATTACTTGACCATCTAGATGGCTTTGAGAGCTTCAATCAACTTTAACTTCTACTTACACTTTTCTTGTAATCTTTCCAACCCTGCTTGACCAACACTAGGCCTATCTTGTATAAATGGACCAAAACTAAAATTCCTATTTATAAAAGTTTAAAAACTCATAAAACATTCAAATAAATCATTTCAAGTCAACTCAAGCCAATTCCATCACTCATCACCCTACATTTTACTCAATAGTCCACTTATTGTCTTCTAAGCCTACTAGCCCTATTTTTGAGTAAATCTCATTTCTGGGAGTAGATGATAACCTTTATTAAGAAATAAAATACATTTTTAAGGACCTTTTTTCCATGAAACTCATACATATTTATCTTATCACAAATCCCAAGACACAATACACTTCCTTCTTTAAATCACCCCTCAATTAGCCTTCCAAACTGATAAATCTCCTTAGTTTGGGTAGTGTACCAACCATAAAATAAAAATAAAGAAGTTTTTAGATAAAAATTAGTCTCTCCCAATTTAATCAAACCTTTATTATCCTAATTATTTAGATAAATGTGCTTTTTATTAACTACCCTTACTCTTTTAGGCCTTTGCTAGACCTAGTACTACCACACAGTCCTAAATCTGTACTTATCTATACCTAAAAACTTTAATTATTTATTCATATCCAATAAAAATTCAAAATAGGTTAGATTAATATTTTTTACCATTTTCCAATGATGGAAACTTTCTAAAATGGCTAAACCCTAATCAGGGTTTTCAATCTCACTATACAGGTCGAGGGCATACAAAAATCATTTTCTTGAGTTATACAACATTTCAAAGGATCATAAAAACTTATTAATATATTTTTTAACTTCCACTAATTGTCCAAATAGGTTATAACCTTAATTAAACCTTTCTTAGCTTTTAGTAATCCCTAACATAGAATTTTATGCACTAGTAAAGACTATGTAGGGTAAAATAGACCTTAGTTTGTTGTTTTCTTGGATTTAGATCACCTTACAAAGTGATTAAGACCTTTGGTAGGTCTATACATTCCTATTACACATTTTCCAAAACCTCTCCTTTTACTTATAACTTGAATATACTTGTAAATTCTTGAAAGGACCTTAGAAAACTAACTATAATAGACCTTCTCAGCTTTGTTTCACTTGAGCTTTCAACATTCAGCAATTGGGCCTTCATTATTACAATATGGAATATATTAATGACTCTTCACAGTTAAACAAATCCACCCTAGTATTTCAACAATGATCTCATATGTTTACATTAACTTACCTGTGGCACAATTCCTTCAATAAGGTGACTTTTACTTACATGACTGTAGCTCCTTACAATACCTAAGAATATAAGAAACCTTACCAATAGGTATTTAGGCACCTTAAAACACATTTTATAACTAGTTCATAATTTATATAAATCCACCAAAATTTTTTAGACCTTGTACTACCTTAGATCAATCAAATCATATCATTGATTTATCATACTCAGTCTTTTGTAATCAAACCAGAATAATAAACACCAATTATTACTCAAATGGACTCTCAACAAGATAATGATTTGATAAAATATTATTGAAAAAAAACAATATTTTCTTAATGTATTATATCCTTTACTCTTCTACACTTAATGTGTAAACCTTGAAAGGACTACCAACATACACAAAATTGCATATACCTACAACTTTCTTGATCCACACCAGGTTACATATCTTACATTAAAGTCATAAATAACTATGAAAACATAATCATACAAAGTGATTGCAATAATCATTCCTTAAAAATGAAATTATTTATTGATATCCTTTTATATATAGAGTCTGGACTTACACATAGTCCTTCATCCCTATTATGACAGACTCACCATTTCATTTTGACCTTGTTTGCCCTATTATCTCCTCCATTTTTCAAACTAATTTAAACACCCCATATTATATATCACTCAAAAAACTTTATACAAAATTGTATAACAACTCCTAACCATTTCTTGATTTAAGAAACTTCTAACTATTCCTAGACCCACGTAGGGTGGTGGACACTCTAGCTACCACCTCACACCCTTACTTGACATATTAACTCATAACCACCTTAAGAAACTTTCATGAAACCATAAAAGTCTATTACAACTTTATTCATCATTTACATATAATCACCACTCACTCACACTTTACTAGACCACCTAAAACATCTTGAAAATTTGAAAATCCCTTTGGGTAGGAAAATTGATTTTGAATTATAATTCAAATTTCAATCACCAACATGACTTCTCATCCATATCAAACCTCTCCTAGGAATCTTACACACATCCTAGACCAACCTTGAGAATTTATAAGATGACCTTGCATCATACTCCTAAGGGGAGAAAAGAAATTAATATCCATATTCTTCTGACTTCCATGCCTATGCCTCTACTTTTTCATCCATGTTATACTTTGCTCTTCCCCCTACTGCTTCTTATATTGCTACTTATACATGTAGTTTTTTATTACTTGTTTTTTTTCATAACCTTCTTCAATATTTATGGCATGTAGGATGAATTGATTTTTTCTATTTATTACTTCCTTTAATAGTGTTATTTCTGCCTTTTCATCAACATACCTTTCCCATATTATACTATTTTTCTTCTTTGTTGACAATTTCAAAGTTTCATGCTTGACCCTATTATTGTTGGCATCATCCTCTATCCTACTATCATCTACTATATCTACTCCTTTCTTGTTTGTCAAATAAGTCAACCCACTACTTTGCCTCTCCTCTTCATGGACTGGTAAATCAGTCACTTATTCCTTAACCTGTTCAACACTTTTCTCAAAGAATTTATGTGCTTCTTTCTTTTCCACTTCTCCAATATATTCCTCAAATAAACTTATTGTGTCTTTATACAAAATGTCATCATGATATTCAAAATATTCATCAAAAATTGCATTCAATGCACTACCTATTATTTCCTTACCTTCTTGGTCCAACTTTTCTACCTTTATATGGTCAGTTGTGTCTTCTTTTTCACCTACTCTTTGATTTTCATCTATCCACTCTTGTTCATCAAATAGTTCACCATCTTCTATGTAGCAAAATTCTTATTCTTCAACTATAACTTCACTCTTCCATTTACCAACTTCTTCTTCCTTATGGACTATTGTCCAATCAATTTCTTCATTCTAATCATGCTATTAACTTTCCATTTCTTGATCTGCATTCAACCATGACAAATCAATGTTAGACTAAAGCTTTTGAGGCCCAATTGAATCTTTCTACTCTTCCATGTCAAGTTATGTTGCCATCTTCTTCAATTGTCTCTCCATATGTTTCATTACTTGCTAGTTTTCCCTCTCTTATAATCTTTACCTAAAGTTACACTTAACTCTTTTCTTGATCTTAATTCCACACTCAAAACTATATAGATTCCACATCTGTAATAACTCTCTTTCCATCCTTGCCAATGCATCCTTCATTTATTTTATCTCTATCTACATCATTCTCTCATTATGATACTCAAATCCAACCTTATTTCTCATTTTTCTTTCTACCTTTCCTTTCATTTTCATCTTGAGTACCTCACTTGGGTACATACTCTTCTTTTTTTTATGTTGGCATCACTTGGACCACTTTCTTCTCATTCACACTTGGAACCCATCTCACTCCCTATCTTAGACTATTAGCAGAGGTTCTTTTTTCAAAAAAACATGCTCAGGACAAGGATAGCTAGGTTTTAGTAGTCTACATAGGATAGTGCAGTAAATTCATAAACCCTAAAATATGATAGAAGTGAAAGATCATGATATAGGTAAAAAATTAGATTAACTGAGAGTTATTGAAAGATATAGAGCATTCATATGACATTACAATTGATAAAACCAAAGCATTAAACATGATAACACAAACAAGGATTAACATAAGATATTTGATAGGTAACCATGAACCACAAAATCTATATTGATCTCAATAAAAGGTCATCAACTTCTTCATACAAGTATACATATTTATAGTCATTTCAATTCCTGATTATTCATCTTTTTCTTCATACATTGGTGCCAAAATGGGGATACTATTCATCTTCTATCCTTTCACAAGCTGAGAGGATAGGATAAAATACATAAACTAACAACTTTATATATAACGCATAAATATTCAAGGGAATATCCTATGAAACTTTCTTATCTAGTTTTCTTCTCCCAACACTTTCTCAGTCTTAAAATGTTATCTCATCCTAAGACAACATTCATCTATTTGTGCACTAAGGGTAGAATCTAAAAATGTGGGTAGACTAGTAAGAGTCACAGGAATTACTCAAGTTGTCATTCTTGGTTTTCACCTCTTACACCCTATTTAGCTGCCCTTTTAGGTTTTTAACTAAGTAGCATACCAACCTACCACCCTTTTATGTTTCAATAGGTTGGCATAACTAGGTGGCTGCTCTTTACAGGTTTTTAACCATCCTAACCTTGTTTATCTCACTAGTCATCCCCAATACAAAAAGTTGTTGAAAATTATACAAAAATTTTCAAAATTTATGTATTATTCAATACTCAACTGGTAAGAGGTGGTGTTTTTGATGAAGAAGGTTGGCCATCAAGATCCTTGACCTCTATCTAGTCAACTACGCATTTCATGATCACTTGCTAAAGTTTAGGTGGCATGCACATATGAACATTAGCATCAGAGTTACCTTGCTATAGAATGGAGCCAAGTTAGTTTTGAATGCATCCCAATCAAGCATGACTTCTTGGACCATGTGAATCAATACATGTATTGGTGCACAGTTCTTGATAAGTTCCTTCAAATCCTCATTTTATACAACACTTATGTTGGCCCTTGTATTATTAAACTTCAATTAGATCTCTATACTCAATTGGTCTAGCTTGTTTTCATGTCTCTCTATGCTCAATTTCATTGGTTGATGTAGTTTGGCTTTGCATGGTTGTGCATGCTATGATAGTGGTGTTGAAATTTACACTAGAGGAGGTTAATGAACTATCAAGCTACTACTTCCAATATAAAAGACTACATGAAAGTTGATGTGCTTGAAGAACTATGATGTCTAGCATACCTTGATACTCCTCTAGAAGAGTAATCAAAGTGATGGTATCATTCTTCACACTGTATCCCAAGTTATCAAGTGCATAGAGTTGCTATGTGGCCCAATAGTATTTGGTAAGATTCACTACTAGGGTCATTAAACTAAGGTAATCTAACATGATTTATTCATCAATGACTCACAAAGCCAAAGTTGGACAAGTGTATTTAATGACCTTCACTACTTCATGTAATCATTCCCACAGTTTGATATTTTTAGCCTTTGCTTGGTCCTGCTCTTCTTCTAAAGAGGCTTCATTTTCTGCTATAGATTCTTGAAATATTTTAGCTCCCTCTAGTTTTTTATTCAAGGGTAGGTGAGAGACATCCAAGGATGCTTCTTGCTTAATTGGACTAGTGGCCAATATGCTAGATGTTACTATAGGATCCTATCATGGCATGGTGGCTAGAGGAAGAGAGTAAGTGGTATACCAAATGGTGATTGCTAGAACAACCCAAAGCCATACACCTCCTAGTGGATCCTATGGTAGTTAAGTTTATGCAAACATCATGGTGGGTACTTCTTTTTGTGATATGGCCTCTAATACTAGCTTTGCTTGCTATGTAACATCCTCAGCCTTCTTATATCTAGCCTCTTCTTATTATTTATTCTTCTTAGATTCTTCCTCCATCTTCCTTTTCTCCTCCTCTTCTACTTGTTTCTTCTTTTAATATACTTTTTACTTTCTTTGGTCTTCTTCCTTCCTCTTATCTTCCTCTTCCTTTTTTATTTCTCTTCAGCTTCCTCTCTTTCTTTCTTCTTTCTCTCCTTTTCTTCTTCCTTCTACTTATTTTCTTATTCTTTCTTATGTGTATGCTCCTCTTATTTTTTCTTCTTCAATTCCTATTTCTACATAGCTTGGGCCTTAGCTTAAGCTTGTGCTTGTCCTACAATTTCTATTATTATAAGACTTCATCATGTTATGCCTTCATCTTGGCAGCTTCCTCTGCCTATTACTATGCCTAGGCTACTATGTCTTATTGCCATTTATATTCTTCTTCTTTTTACTTCTCTCTCTCTCTCTCTCTCTCTCTCTCTCTCTCTCTCTCTCTCTCTCTCTCTCTCTCTCTCTCTCTCTCTCTCTCTCTCTCTCTCTCTCTCTCTCTTCTTACACTTGCTATTGTGTAGTAGCTACTTCTTGAGCTGTTTGGCCATTTATTAAGCCGTCTACAAGTCTACCTTTACATCCATGGAATTTTCGGAGGCCTCTGATTCTTTAGCTTGCTGCATTTATCATTGTTGATCTTCTTCCTTATTTTTCTTCTTCTCTTCCTTTTAATATCTATGTTTGCTAGTGCAAGTGGGTTCTTTTCTTACAACCTTTTATTTTTTAGATGTTCTCTATTTTGGTATAATTTCTTCCTCCTCCTATGATTATGATGATGGTAGAGAGTCCTCAGGGCACACCTATGAGTTAGGCACCTACTACTTATTTATACCTATGGTGACCAGTCTACACCATGCTAGTGATGTAGAAGATTCTAAGGTAGGTTGTGTTTTTTTTTCAATAACTGGCTAGTCAAATGTGCATTATTCAAGTGTAGGTGAGACTCTAGTCTTTCATCTCATTCATAACCTATGAAAAAGTGGTTCTAGTGGGCTCTTTGGTAGGGGTGAGAAGACAACATCTAGTTCAAATGTTGGAGTAGTCACTAGTGGGAACAATTCCACTCTACATCACAATTACTCCTCTTCTTTAACTGTGTCCATAATGATGGAAGATGGATAGGCAAGGAGATCTACCCATAGTTCTAGTGGGATATGCTTATAGATTTACATGGTGCACACTACCTTCTATAAAAATAATTATTTTTCTTCCTCCTTATCACAGTAGTATCTAGCCATGTCTACCAACATGACTTGGTAGACCTCTTACGCATTAGTTTTCATTTCTATGAGTTAATAGGAATCAACTATCTAAAATACCTTCAAGTCATCCTTACATGTTATTTTACTACATGTTGTTCACTTTGGAAGAGGTGATACTAAGTGAGGGTCTGCTTTACACTTCCCCTTTTATTATTGTGAACTAGATGCTAGTTCTGATGTTTGCACTATAGGAATGTCTACACATATTGGTATGGATTGTAGAAGAGTTGCTCACCTTAATGTGTGCTCTTTTTGTCTATCAACCTCAACCTATGTTATATCTATTATGATGGAAAATAGAAGTGGTTTTAAGGGTGAGCATGGTAGCTCATGGATTATAATGAAAACTCCCTTTGGTAACAACATGAAATTAGTATGTTATCCTAGATATTGGAGGACATCTAGTAGGATTCAAGGGTGTGTTGAAATGAGATCTAAACACTCCTCCCACCATGATTTAAACTTCCCCTCATGTGTGAGGGATCCTTTTTCTTACATCTATATAATATTATGGAATTATTGCATTAGCTAGTAGTTTGTATCAAGGTACAATTCTCCCTCGAGTGATTTCCATTATGTGAAACAAAGGAGGAGGATCAAAAATTGGTACCAAAAGATCTACCTTAGGGTGGTCTAACACTTATTAATGTTTAAAATAAATCCTTGTAAATAATATTCTAGCCAATTTAATTTTTCACTTCAATGGATCATCCTATGTGTGATGTCCATAACTCCCTTTGGTATCTACTTGGTAGACTTGGTCATTTTCCAAAATTGCTTGGTGATGCACTAGATAAGGATGCACACAGGTTCATCTAGGATATTATCTACTGGGATTCCTCTATTTTGTTTCACATACACATAATAAACTTCTTTTAGAATTGGTGGTGTCTTAGTCTTATATGGTAGTAGTGAATCCCCTCATATAGACATACCCAATGCTCATACCATGACCCGTGTGTTAATGATGACCATCAAATTTAGTCCCAAATAGATAGCTCCATCATTGTATCATCTAAGTAATACTTGAATGTTTTTTCTCATGTCACTAAAGGTTGGCATTTAGAGTAGGCACTCAACATATGTATTGTGAAATCTATGGGAAAACGCAAAGTTTAGTGATTGTATAGCATTGATAGGGTTTGGTTAGAAGATCTTATGCTCAACTTCATGTGGGTATTGGAATGGCTCTTGATCACTATATTTTATCTACCAAAGTGCTATGTCAACACCCATGGCTTCCTTTTGGGGTTTTGAGAGGGGTTGAATTAGTATCATAGTGTCCATAATTATGTGAGAAGAATTTGAATGCATTTGAGTGCCTTGTGTAAAGAAAACAATTTGTCTCTTTGATAGATGTAGGTCTCAAAAATGTGCTAAGAATGAAATGCAAAAATGGAGTTTGAACTTAGATTTTTATAAACTTCATGCCTCTTAGCTTCGACATCAAGGTCATGCCTAGCTATCCACTCATCTTGAATGCAATGGCAAATGTGGTGAATCAATTTCCTATCTGGCCATTAAAGTAGCTAGTCTATGGTGCATATGTGAAATTACACTATTATTCCCTTAGGTGTTTGTATGAGAGGTATGAGCTTTTGATGTTGAATATCCATCGATTCATTGAAGATTACATTCATTGACCCTTAGATCCTGCATTTATTTCTAGTGGATGATCATTATCCAATGGATAACTTCTAGATGTGACATTTTAGCTACTTTCCCGGACTTAATATTTTTTGTTAGCTCCTCCTTGACTTTTCCATCAATACATGTGGCTCTTCCTATGCACATCTAATGCACTTGATGCTTGGTCTATGTATTTCACCATTGTCATTACTGAGATCATCTACAAACAAAAAAATAAAAAAGAAACACTCATAAAAAACTTGTAAATAAAAAAAATCCTAA
Organism: Torreya grandis; assembly: GCA_037957365.1. Lineage (NCBI taxonomy): Eukaryota > Viridiplantae > Streptophyta > Pinopsida > Cupressales > Taxaceae > Torreya > Torreya grandis. The sequence goes on from JARHVA010002599.1 coordinate 1,714,485, forward strand.
TATACATGGTGTTACTTAGCACCCACTTAGCTTACAGAATGAGATCAAATAGACTATTGGCGGTAGGACTTAAGCCTATAGCCATTTACTCACCCTTGTAATATAATTCCCTATAGGTCCTTTAAAACTACCATTCCTTATTGTGTTAAGTCATAAATAATATAAGGCCCTTTCCATCTTATTTGCAATTTGCCTAGGAATGCTCTGAACTAACTATCATACAACAAAATTGTCTACTCCTTGTGGAATTATTTGTGGTGTAAATTCTTATCATGACATGATTTTTGACTTTGATTATGTATTTCCTAAATCCATGCTACTCTTTTTCTAAAATCATCCATTATATTCAATTCTAAGAGTTGATTGGTAATATATTATCGATCTCCTAACCACATGACCATAATGATGTGCAAGATGGGCACTAGATACTCCATTGACATGATTATTTCCTGACCATACACCAACTAAAATGGTGTAAATATTGTATCTCTTTTATAATTTTTATGATATGCCCATAAGATCATAGGAATGAAATCTTCCCAGTCATTACACTTATCATCACAAATTTTTGTGAGCATTTTCCCTAGTATCTTATTTAAAGCTTTAGTTTGGCCATTCACCTTGGGATGAGAGGCAGTGATTTTATGATGTGCAATCATGAAGTAGTGTATCAAATCTTTGATAGTATTATTGAGAAAGTGCATTTATTTGTCATTGATTAGTTTGATAGACATCTGAACCTAGTAATGATGTTTTCATATAAAAAATTTACTATATCTTTTGCATCACAACTCGATGTGGCTACAACGTTAACCCATTTAGTGAAATAATATTTCATAATAATGATATACCTAGCCTTGCCATGCTTTCTTAAAAGGTTTATTGGTCGTATAAAGTTAATACCCCACTATTCAAATGGCTACTCTATAAATAGGGGTTGCAATGACATCTCATCTTTTTGGAGTGGATTCCCATATGTTGGCAGACATCATAATGCTTCATAATTCTATGTGCATCCTAAAAAAAAAATTGCCACCAAAATCCACTATGTAGAATATTTCTAGTAGTATCCTCTCCTATGAAATGTCCTCCTACAACTCCTTGATGAGATTCCTCTAAGAGTTGAGGTTGTTCATGTTTGAGGACAACCTTGTGTAGGACTTCATCCTTTTCAAAGTGGTATAACATTCATTTAATGATAGTGTATGGCAATGCTCTAGTCGTAAACTACTTTTTGTCCCATTCCTAAAAGTGCATAGGGAAGATTCCTTGCTTGAGGAAGTTGGTAATAGATTCAAAATTTTTAGGAATCATAGTGACACAGAAGAGGTGCGCATAAGGTGAGTCTTCTTATAGTTTTTTTGGCTCTTCACCATTAAAAATTTGACTGAGGTGGTCCAATCCCATTTTTTATCTACATAGTTTTACATTTATTTGGAATTGGAATTCTTGAAACAACATTAGCCAATGAGATATTCATCTTCTTAGCATTGGTTTGTTGACCAAGTAGCGCATAGCTTGATGGTCCATGAAAACTTCAAATGTTGTTGCTAAAAGATAGTACTAGAATTTTTGTAGTACAAACACAATGTATAATGATTTTCATTCCATGGTTGTATAATTTTTCCCTAAATTAGACAATTTTTAGCTAGCAAAGTGAATGGGATGATCAAATGCACCATCCCTGGGTTGTGAAAGTACTCCACCAACTATGATGCCTAAAGCATCCACATGAAATGTATTAGTCTAGTTTGGGAAAAAAAGTATAGACATAGTGATTAATCACTATTTGAGCTCAATGAAAGTTGCTTGGCATTCAGATCTCCATACAAACTTAGCATTTTTACATAGTAAAGTTTCTAGTAGAGATGATATCACTGCATAGCCTTTGATAAAATTTTGGTAGTATTAATGTATGTATGAGAAAGGAACACACTTAAATGGAACTAATAGGTGGTGACATACTTAAGATTACTATGATTTTATCCTGATCGATAAAAATTCCATCATTGCAAACAACATGTCAAAGTAAAACACTAAAAGGTGTAATGAATAGACATTTATTCAAATTTAAAGTGATGTGGAAAGCTCAACATCATTCTAACATCAAATTCAACTTGGATAAATGCTCTTTAAATATGAATAAGATTGCCCAATCATCTAAATAAACTTTCAAAAAGTCATGGTTGAAATCTTTGAATGCTGTGACTACTGCATACAAGAATATCATAGGTGCATTCTTCAGACCAAATGGCATGACTCTGTATACAAAATAACCCCACTCTATTACAAAATTAATTTTGGCACTATCCTCCTCTATGATTAGAATATGATGGTATCCATTACACCCATATATAAACAAAAATACTTCATGGCCAGTGACATATTCTATAACTTCATCTATAAATGGTATGGGGAATGGATCATTTACGTAGGCATCATTAAAAATGTGTTAGTCTCCACGTACCCAAATTTCTCCTATTTTCTTGGGTTGTACTACCGTTAGGCTTACCCAATCAAATTTTTATAATGAATAGATTGTTATTGTATCCTACATCCTATCCATTTCTACTTTTACTTTTAGTTTCATATTAGGGTTGAGTTTGTATGGTCACTTCTTGATTGGACGTGCATACTCTTTCAATTCAATGTGCATCTCATCTAGAGATAAGTTTAATCCTAAAACCTATAATAACTTAGTGGGGAATACATCTTGGTAGTCCTTCAAAAGTTGTAGGGCTTCTAAAATTTCAGTCTCTATCTAATAATCACCTACACTTACCAATTTTGGAACCTCCTCTATTCTGATGTTAGCGATGTGTTTCTTGAGAGGTTGTTGATATATATTGTGTTTTTATTCATCCACTAATTCCTAGATCTTATTTTTCCCTTCCTTCTCTAGGATCTAAATGATATGTAGTTTATCTTCTTTAGTTAGCATTGTGTTGGTGTCCTTGAGTGGTTCTATAAGCTGCTCAAGTCCAAATAAATCATTCAATTCTAAATCTACATCAAAATTAGAGTCTTCATCATTGTCTACCTCATCCTACATTCGGTGACAAGGCTGCATCAAAGCTTGTTCTTTAGTCCTGGCATCTTTATACCTTTGGAGTGCATAATTAATATTGAAAGCTGATTTTTTTTGCATAATTTATTTGGTTGTGGTGCTCACATCTTTTGCACACCCATGACATATAAAGTACTTGAGTTTTTGAAGTGCATTATGGACTAAAGAATTTTCATCTTCAAAAATAAAAGTTTATATAAAGTTACTCTACACTTATGCCCAATGTTTGGTTTCTTTCCTATGTTCCTAGTGCATGTACCATGCTATGGGTAGTGGAGCTAGTGTGTAGTGAAAAATATGAACACAATACTTAGGTGCCACATATTCTATATTCCAGACTTCAACACATTTATGCACATAAATCTTAGGGTACTCTCCTTAAAAAAATGGATAGTTAGTGTGGATGAATTATAGGAGCTAAAATATACTAATCATGATTTCATGAGCATCATCCCACTCTAGCTGATTATCTTGATGAGTTAGCCACCAGGTTGTAACAACTTCCTTCAAAGCATAGTTTAGTATGTTAACCTACTGATTGATAGTTGAAATATGGACTTGCAGTCATAGAATAAAATCATTGATGTCCTCCATTGCATAATATATGGGTAGTTTATGTTCATGCATAAATACCATCCTCATGGGCCTAAGTTCATAGTTGCCACAAGCCTAGTTAAAGTGATGTGTATCTAAATCACCATTGATAGAAAAATTTACTTTCTAGGACATTGTGCCTTCACTTGTTGGTTCTACATAATCTTGCATGTGATCATTGGATTGGTATAAGAAATTAACTTCTAAGTGAGTGGATGATTTTATAGACATGAAAGTGTAGCCTTCACTAATGAACTAATTTAAAATTAGTTGCATAGTTTCCATTGTTGTACTACATTTAATTACTGGGTAAGCATCAACTATACTTGGGGTTTGGCTTGTTGGTATAGGAAATTGAATTGTGTTACATGTAAAGCATTGGGATTCTCCTTTGTATTGATCTTCATTCAGCTGGTTTCTTACAGAATATGTGAAGAGTCTAGTTCATCAAGAATTATATATAGTTTGTGTGCTCTATTGATGGGAATGACCACAACCTTATAACCTTGATGCCTCAAGTTGGTTGAATATTGTATTGATATTTATCCTACCATCATACACCCTTTTCTTTCCTGTCATGGTAGGGTAGTGTGTTGTCATAGTCTTCATGTATATGACCTCAAAGTATCCTCACAGAGATAAATATATGACTTTGATCTCAACATCCTCTAATCAAATAATAGGCTCAACTTTTTTGTAGTCACCCAAGCTCAGAGTTACTAGGCTATAGTTGAGGGCTGGTTATCCAATAGCTTCTCATGTGGATCTAGGAAACATATTTACTATGTTGCTGAAATCAAAGACAACATTTGGGATTTTTTATCCTACAACTTCAATATCAATTTGTGTGTCCACATCCTATGGTTTCTTTGTCTTGACATGAAAAACCATCTTTTCTATCTTTTATTGGCCACATTTCACACATTCTAAAAGATTATATAATAGGTTCATGATGTTATGTGATACGTCTTCATTGCACATAATACTCAAGAGTTTAAATAAATCCATTAGTGCAGTGACAACTCCATATTGTTATATGATAATCAAAATTTGACCGTACATTTGCATATTGATGGCTAAAACATTGCCATCAATAGTTTCCTATTGTTGAATGTTTTTCAAAAACTACATAGCTTCATTCATAAGACTCTTTTCTATGGCTAGATCTAGGTATTTCTCTTGTCTAACCTTTCTAATACCCTGATCCTAAGGCATCTCAAATGGAGGGAGTCCTTTTTTTGCATGTTGTTTCCATGTCACAACATTAAGAAAGGCATTTTTTGTAGGTTCTACACTTACCATGTTTACATTTCAGATAACTTTATCCTTTCTTTGCTTTTCTAGAATAGGACAATATTTTATATCATGTTGATCGGAGACTCTATGGTATGCACAATATGATTATCTTTGTGGATTCATTGGGTAGTTTCTTTGAACATGATTGCACTCTCTACATAGGTAGCATTATAGAGGAGGTCACTAATAGTTGTTTCCTTGACCACCTTGGTATCTTCCTCTATATCTGCTTCAGTCTTCTCCTCTATTAGATTTATATCCTCCTCAGTATCCTCTTTATGGTTACATAAAATTCCACATCTAATACTATTAATTATTGTCTCCCATACTAAACTACTATTGTATAACTAATAGAGTCTTGGTTGATTGTTATGGCTATGTTATGGGTGAACTCCAAGGTGATGCATACTAGTATTGAGGGGATGGAGGTATCCATCTTGGTGATGAAGAAGTCCATCTAGGAGAATAAGGAGTCCATCTAGCCAGGCCATGATGCTATTACTATGGTGAACTTAGAATCCACTATAGACCCACTTGGGTCACATAATTATTATCAACCTTTGAGCCTGGGATTATTTTCTTCATTGAGGAGATTTGATGTACTGCAATGGCAAACACATTTTTAGAGATACCCTTTTTAAGTTATTGTATAGATCTATAATTATTTTCATCATGATTAGTGGATTTATAAAAATTATAGTAAAAATTCTAAGGATTTTTAATATATAATTATAGAAAATGACATTGTGTTAGAGCATGCCCTAATACTCGTCAAAGTTCATAGAATTCCATCTTTACTTTTAGATAGTCATTTCAGTGGTGTCACTCTTTTCTATACTCTATACACTATATGTTCAATTTGGATTTTTCTATTTCATGATACTACTGCATTTTTTTCATGAAAGATTGTAATGTGTTTTCAAATTTAGATTAGCAGTAGAATCTTCTCCATAGTTTTCAATCTATTCTACTCATAGTGTAGCAACTATGGCATCTGCTTTCATCTCATATTATTATTGCATAGTGGAAAACCTAATTCTACCTCATAGTAATTCAATGAACCATGCTATCTTATCCTTATTTGTCAAAGTAAATTCCACTTTGTTCATTAATTTAGAAAATCTATGATCATAGTCATAGACTGACTCTCTAGACTTTTGCCTTACTTCTTTGAGGTCCTATATTATCTGTACAATACATTTATTAATCTTAAACTCTATGATGGACCAATCTTGCACATATTATAAGACATTTATATTGTAGATATATTTTTTACATGAATTCTAATGCTCTCCCAACTAGAGCCCCTATAAATTTTCACTTTTTTAAGTTTTCATCAGTGACACCCTTAACTTGCCATTTCATTTTACAAGTTAAAAGGTACTATTTAGGGTCTGTAAACCCATTATAGATGGCCAAATTTAATAATAATCTTAATTGATTAATCATAATAGCTGGTATAGATGGAGTCTTTATGCAACTATTATTTGAGGTGACTGCGGCCTCGGTGTTCCTGCCTATGTACTACTCTATGCACCAAAGAAATTTTTGTGTGCACCCGGCTTGTCTGCACTTATTATTGTTGTTAAAATTCACCTAATCCTATATAATTCAAAGCCTTCCTAATTAATTTTTTTGAGTCTTCATGCCCAAATAATTCATGTGATCTAAAAATGATTTTTCCCAACTCTTCTCTCCTTGCTTGACTAGTTGAAAATTTCTACTAGGATATATAATATTGAGTTGCAGGGATACGTGCACTTTTGATGAATAATCCTTTCTAATGACTTATTTATTTTCTATGATTAATCCTATAATTAACCTATGATTAAGTTTTATTTCTTTTTATAATTCTTTTTCTTTTGTAAGTACCCTTTTCTATAGATGCACTCATCTTCTTCCTCACATGTTTATTCTTCTACTCGCTCTTCATCTTCTCAATATTTTTGTCAGCATCCAACATCATTCTCTTTATTATGCCTTCACTCATCATCTTTATCATCACTTCTTTACACTTATTCATCAACTAATCTACTACTATTCTTACTTCTATTTGTAGCTACTTGGGTATCTATCTATTTATTCCATCTATTCTATTGCCATAGTTCCCTTTATAAATCTAGAGTTTTCTACTAACTCTTATTCCTTCATGTCTCCATTATGGATTTAGGATCAATATCTAGTCACTCATCTATCCATCATTCACCATCATGTGTACACATCCCCATATGCTCAATGTGACTACTCCATACTAGCTAGAATAGGCACCATGGCCTTTTCCATCACCAACATTTTCAACAGAAGAGGTAGTTGCTATAAAAATTTCTATTTGATTTCTAAAAAAAAATGGCCTTTCATAGCCTTGAATTCTATATAGATTTATACTATGAACTGATTAGTGTATCCATATATAGTGGTTGTAACTTAATAATCTATCACTCTTGTCCCATCAGTTTCTAGTTTCACTAACTGGTCTATCTTTTCTTCAATCCAAGTAATGGTCCCTTCCTCTCTAGGATGGAAGTAATAGTACTCTAGTCTTGTTAACCAATTAGCCAAAAATTTAGGTAGTTTGTACCATTATTTTTTGTATTTTTTGTTGTATATATGTTATTGAATAATTTCACTCATAGTTAGACCCATCATTTTGGATTCTTCTTCTAGGAAGTGCCATATTTTTTGGTCTAACCAGGTTTCAATGTCTCATTATCATGATAAATATCTTAGCATAGCTATCTCTAGAAGGAGTGGTTTGATGCTCACCACACCATTATTATTAGAGGTTCCTATTTCAACAAAACATGCTAAGGATGAGGATAGCTAGGTTTTAGTAGTTTGTGTAGGATAGTACAATAAATTCATGAAAACCCAAAACATGATAGAAGTTAAATATCATGCAATAGGTAGAAACTAAGATTAACCAGTAGTTATTGAAAGATACAGAGTATTTAGATTACATTAAGAAGATAAAACTAAATCATTAAACATGATAACATAAATAAGGATTAATATAAGAGATTCAATAAGTAACCATGAACCAAAAAGTCTATATTGATCTCAGTAAATGGTCATAAACTTCTTCATATAAGTATATATATTTATAGTGGACTCAGTTCTTGACTATTTATCTTCTTTTTCATACATTGGCACTAAAATGGGGAGATTTTTCATTATCTATCCTTTAACAAGCCAAAAGGATAAGATAAAATACATTAGCTGACAGCTTCATATGTAACACATGAATATTCAAAGGAATATCTTGCATAAATTTCTTATCCAATTTTAATATCCCAACATGGACCTTGTTAGAGCCTTTCCACTTCCTATCCTTCACACTAAGACTATCTTCTCTTTACTAAGGTCTATTTATGATCTTATTTCTTTCAAGCTTGTTAATAACTATCTTGATTCAGGGATTGCCACCACACTACTTATTATTTTATTTCCTCATATGTCACATACTATCATAAATGTATATAAACCAAACAATCAATCATAAGTAATTCATACATTTCTTTATCTGCCTTCTCAATTCTATATTGCAACAAGATTTCTTGCATACTACATTCTTGCTCTCTTACCTAAAAATTCCTGGTCAAAATGCAACATGCACTATGAACAATATAATCACCATGTTCATAACCATACATACCTATTATTAGATCATATAGATGGCTCTGATACCAAAATGATGTAGAGCTTCAATCAACATTAAATTCTACTTACACTTTGCTTCTAATCTTTCCAATCTTGCTTGACCAACACTAGGCCTATCTTGTATAAATGGACAAAAACTTAAATTCCTATTTATAAAATCTTTAAAACACATAAAAAATTCAAATGATTCATTTCAACTCAAATCAAGACACTTCTATCACTCATCACCTTGCATTTCAGTCAATAGTCCACTTCTTGTCTTCTAAGCCTACAAGGCCTATTTCTGAGTAAATATCCTTGTTTGGAGTAGTTGATAACCTTTATTAAGAAACCAAATATATTTTTAAGAACTTTTTTGGCCATGAAACTCATACATATTTCTCTTAGCACAACTCCCAAGATATAATACAATTTTTTCTTTAAACTACCCCTCAATTAGCCCTCTAAAATGACAAATCTCCTTAGTTTGGGTAGTGTACAAACCATAAAATCAAAATAAAGAAGTTTTTGGATACCCGTTTAGCTTCCCCAGCCTAATCAAACCTTTCTTACCCCATTATTTAGACAAATGTGATTTCTATTCACTACCCTTACTCTTTTAGGCCTTCCCTAGACCTAATACTAGCACACAGTTCCAAATCCATACTTATCCATACCTGAAAACTTTAATTATTTCTTAATATCTAAGAAAACTTAAAAAAGGGTTAGATTACCAATTGTTACCTTTTTCTAATGGTGAAAATTCTCTAAAATGGCTAAACCCTAATCTAGGGTTTTCAAGCTCATTATTGTTGACCCAATTTTGCCCCTCAGGCAAAATCTCGCTCACCTTTTGCACTTGCTTTGCATGCCCAGTTAATTTTGGGTTGCAAGGTCCATTTTCAGAGTTCAACAGTTTTATTTCAAAGCATTAGCTCATCGGCCTCATTCGTTGGTGATCATAGTAGCAAAAGGCAGAGTCTTCAAACGTTCACAAAAGAGGAGAGGAAAAAACTGGGGCATTTAACACCAAAGCAAAATAAGGGCAAAGGTTTACAGAAATGATGCAGTCGGTGGCAAATTTGCCACCCACAACACTGGCAGGTAAAAAGAGACCGCCAACACAAGTAATGGGTGGAAAAATTTCCACCCACAGCACAAACATAAAAAGAAAGGCCGTCAACATCGACCGACATCAACGAAACTGCCGTGCTCGATAGCTTATTCAGTCGACGTCGGCAAAACTGCCGCAATCAACAGACAAATCAGCCGACATTAGCAGAAGTCTTACACGTAGTCCACGATAGTGGGTGGAAAATTTACTACCCACAACATCAGGCGGCAAAAAAAAAGGCCCATAGAACACAGGAAAAGGTCCGCCCAGCCATCGGAGGAGAAGACCAGCACGCAAAATGAGGCAACAAGCATGGTCTTGGCAAACTTGTGATGTTAGCTATAGTCTTTTCTCTCTTCCCAATGGAGACTCAAGCTGCCACTTAACTCCTCTTGGCTCTTTCCCTATAAATACATAGACTTGGTCATTTTATCAGAATCTTCTCACACTTTTGTAAAGAGCACTCCTTTCCAAATTCTCCACCTGAATCAATAAAAGACAATTTTTACCTCTATTTGGATGGATTATGTAGAGTATGCCTTGAATGTTAATTTGTGTCCAGTCATTGTCTCTTGATGCTCTCACAGGTTCAACACCAGCAAACCTGTGATCTACAAAGTGCCATTGTCTGCTGCTGCCAGGAGTAGAGTTATGTTTTGGAGGTATAGAACATGTGAGGTCACTTACAGTGTGTATTTCTCAGTGCCTTGGTGAGTCCCTGTTTCTTGTGCTTTCCATAAGAACCTCCCAGTCATCCTAGAGACCTAGTCTTTTCTACCAGATCTGAGTGTATGTATGTTTTTGTCTGATCCTGAGTGTGGATGTGGGAAGGTCACTTTCATTTTTGGTGTATCACCTCTTTTAGAGTAGGCTATTTGTTTTCATGCATTTTATCTCTCCCTTTTCATCCCCCCAGTATATCTATATACCTATATTTTTGTACTGCCTGGAACAAACAAGATACATCAGAGGCAACTAGCCCATACCTAGAGACTCTCCTCTCCTGCTTCGCCATCCCACAGGTGAGAGAGGGGTTTCCATGTTGTGGGGAGAGGGCAGGAACCCATTTTCCTGTCACAGGGTGCACTTTCCAATGTCAACAGTTTTGGCACGCTTGATGGGACCCCAAGTTTTTAATCAAAAAAGTTGCAGGGTTACTCGCTGATCCTGTTACAGTAGAAGAACCACCAATACAACACCGTGCACGTCAATAGTTTTGGCACGCCCTATGGGACAAGTTTTTTAACGCAGTAAGGTTTTAGGATTGATGCTGGTCTTATTACAACAAATAAAGTTTCTTCAGCATCTGGTGACTCCGAGTAAATCCGCTGGTTAAGCAGCCTGGTGCCACCAAAAATCATCCATTTCTTGTATGTATACTTCTTTTGCACAAAATCATGGGTCTTGTTTCCCTTCATGAATTTTGGATCAGACTCAAAATATTCAGAGAATCCCCTCAAGTAGCTCTCCTAGTTGCCCTGCAACTATAAGGGGGGTCAGGCTCAAATTTGAGAGACAGACAATGGAAATCGACAGGCTGGAAGAGCAGTACAAATATCAGCAGGAGTTGATGTATAAAGAGGAGTGATTATTTAGGCAAGCGCAGGCCGTATAATCCATGAATGAAGAGGCGCCAAAATGGAGAAATCCATCTTTTCAAGGCAGCCAGCCTTGCGTGCCCCCTCCTAACCTGAAGAAATTCCCCTCTTTTGCACCAAATCCATTTTATAAAATTGCACTTACTCACTCCAACTCATTAAATATAGTTGCTCCCAATCTCGTGCGCCTGTCCTTCCAACACCAAATGGCATTAGAGCAACCTCCCATGGAGATCAATATTTTCAACTCCTTAGATCAGGAATCTTCCATTGAGAAAAGTACCACTAGCCAGCACGTCCCTCCTCCAACGCATCAACAACATTTTCCTTGCATTCCCTAACCTCCCCAAGTCCTCCAGCGTAGTGTGTAGATTCTGGATTGGAGGAAGGAATCCCAGGAACCAGTTCAGAGCTTTGAAGAGGATCATGCTAGCCACCTCCAAGAAAGACTCTTCCAGGAAAACCTAGCCAGACAAATTGAAGACTTAGAGGCTAGGATGAAGCTACTCCTTGAAAGGGAGTTATTTTTTTTAGACCTTGTAGAAGAGCCTCAGGTCCTTGTGGAAAATGAAGTTGCTGCCTGTTTGCAGGAGCAAAATTCAAATTCAGAGATCCTGAATTGGGGGAGATAGTGGAATCATGGGGCAGTAAAGAGGAAGAAGAAGAATAGGGTTTTTCTCAAAACCTTGAAGAAGCTGAGGCTGTGCCTGCCTATGGTGATGCTGGCAGCCTCCAAGAAAAACTTTTCCAGGAAGATCTGAGTAGGAGAATTGCAGAGTTGGAGTCTAAAAAGAAATTCCTCAGCCAATGTGTGGTGGACGGTTCAGACCAAACATCACATTCCATGCCTGAACACACCCCACCTACACATTTCCAAGAGAGTTATCAGGTCGTGCCTGATATAGATGAAGTACTAATTAAATGGAGAGAGGAGAATCATTCGATTCTAGATTGAGGACTGTTCCCTCTTCCACCTGCTTTCTCCACTTCACCCCTTCTCGAGGAAGAACATGTTTTGCAAGAGGCAGGAGAGGAACAAAAGATCCAATCTACAGTCCTTGAGGAGGTTTTCATGAGCGACAATGAAGAAGAAATCATCATTGATGCCCCTTGTGAAGACCTTATCAGTAGTGGAGAAGATGCAGGCCTTGAGTATATGCAAATGTTTCAGTGATTCGAAGAGGAACAAATGCGTGGTAAGCCCTCTTCTCCTCTGTTCGATGAACTTCCTTGCTGTATTGATGAGGATGACTACATTCAAGAACCTGAGTTAGAGGAGGATCATGAGGATATTTTTGAAAATCTAGAGAACCTGATCAGCAAAGAGGAAAAGGAGAAGTGTGTTTTCTAGGAGGAATGCCTTGAGGAGGAGAGTTTTAAACAGAGAAGTGATGTTCTATGGGATGAGCAATCATTTTGTGAGTCCTTTTTAGACATCACCTCATTCGCCCTTATTCAAGAAGGCCAAGAGGAAGTAGAGGATGAGTCTGAAAGAGTTTTTAAAGAGGCAGAAAGAAACAAGTCAGACCATGATACATTGCAGAAGAATTATGCAAAACAGGAGGCTTACGGTGATGAGCCAACAGCCATTGATTTCTTGGTAAGGGGCACCAATATCAGGGACCAACATTTAACAGGCCTCCAAGGACAATCAGAGTATGTATATATCAGAGGCATGTTTGAATATCCACTCGGTTCCCAGCCAACTCAGGTGACAGGCAAGAAGAGCAAGTCACCATCTCTCTTTTTCTTTCAGCTACTTGCCTGCCACGATAAGTCTCTTCAACAGGAAGGGGACTTAAGAAATTTTCCTTTTGATCCAGGAGGGATGCAAACATTCCTGGTTAGTTGTATATAATAGTTTGCTTTCAGTTGTTTTCCTATTTTTCCTAAGTGCTGTTGCACAGGTAGTCATTTTTAGCCTTGTGTGTTTCCCTTCGTTTGGGGGTAAATTCTATGTATTTGATTCTGAGATCTTGAAAGCTATTGTGAACTATCTTAAAAGTCACCATCTGACTCCACACCCAATTGATATGCAAGGCAACTGGGTTCTAATCATATCAGGCATGCTTCCCCTGTGAGTCACCAATTTGTTGACCCAATTTTGCCCCTCAGGCAAAATCTCGATCACCTTCTGCACTTGCTTTACATGCCCAGTTAATTTCGAGTTGCAAGGTCCACCTTCAGGATTCAATAGTTCTGTTTCAAAGCATTGGCTCATCGGCATCATTCATTGGTGATCATGGTAGCAAAAGGCAGAGTCTTCAAACGTTCACAAAAGAGGAGAGGAAATAATTGGGGCATTTAACACCAAAGCAAAAGAAGGATAGAGGTTTACAGAAACGATGCAGTCGGTGGAAAATTTGCCACCCACAACACTGGTGGGTAAAAAGAGACCACCAACACAAGTAATGGGTGGAAAAATTGCCACCCACAACACAAACGGAAAAAGAAAGGGCGTCAACATTGGCCGACGTCGACAAAATTATCACACTCGATAGCTTATTCGGCCGACGTCGGCAAAACTGCCACAGTCGGCAGACAAATCAGCCAACATCAGCAGAAGTCCCACATGTAGTCCATGATAGTGGGTGGAAAATTTACTACCCACAACATTAGGCGGCAAAAAAAAAGGCCCTCAGAACATAGGAAAAGGTTCACCCACCCACCTGAGGAGAAGACCAGCACGCAAAATGAGGCAACAAGCATGGCCTTGGCAAACTTGTGATGTCAGCTACAGTCTTTTCTCTCTTCCCAATGGAGACTCAAGCTGCCACTTGACTCCTCTTGGCTCTTTCCCTATAAATACACAGACTTGGTCATTTTATCAGAATCTTCTCACACTTTTGTAAAGAGCACTGCTCTCCAAATTCTCCACCTGAATCAATAAAAGATAGTTTTTACCTCTATTTGGATGGATTGTGCAGAGTATGCCTTGAATGTTAATTTGTGTCCAGTCATTATCTCTTGATGCTCTCACAGGTTCAACACCAGCAAACCTGTGATCTATAAAGCGCCACTGTCTGCTGCTGCGAGGAGTAGAGTTATGTTTTGGAGGTATAGAATAGGTGAGGTCACTTACAGTGTGTATTTCTCAGCACCTTGGTGAGTCCCTATTTTTTGTGCTTTCCATAAGAACCTCCCTATCATCCTAGAGACCTGGTCTTTTCTACCAGATCTAAGTGTATGTATGTTTTTGTTTGATCCTAAGTGTGGATGTGGGAAGGTCGCTTTCATTTTTGGTGTATCACCTCTTTTAGAGTAGGCTATTTGTTTTCATGCATTTTCTCTCTCCCTTTTCATCCCCCCAGTATATCTATATACCTATATTTTTGCACTGCTTGGAACAAACAAGATACATCATAGGGAACTAGCCCATACCTAGAGACTCTCCTCTCCTGCCTCACCATCCCACAGGCGAGAGAAGGGTTTCCATGTTACGGGAAGAGGGCAGAAACCCATTTTCCTGCCGTAGGGTGCACTTTCTAGCGTCAACAGTTTTGGCATGCCTAGTGGGACCCCAAGTTTTTAATCAAAAAAGTTGCAGGGTTACTCGCTGATCCTGTTATAGTAGAGGAACCACCAATACAACACCGTGCGCGTCAACAGTTTTGGCACGCCCGGTGGGACAAGTTTTTTAACGCAATAAGGTTTCAGGATTGATGTCGGTCTTGTTACAACAAATCAAGTTTCTTCAACATCTGGTGACTCTAAGTAAATCTGCTAGTTAAGCAGCCTGGTGCCACCAAAAATCATCCATTTCTTGTATGTATACTTCTTTTGCACAAAATCATGGGTCTTGTTTCCCTTCATATATTTTGGATCAGACTCAAAATATTTAGAGAATCCCATCAAGTAGCTCTCCTAGTTGCCCTGCAACTATAAGGGGGGTCAGGCTCGAATTTGAGAGATAGATAATGGAAATCGATAGGCTGGAAGAGTAGTACAAATATTAGCAGGAGCTGATATATAACGAGGAGTGCTTATTTAGGCAAGCGCAGGCCGTACAATCCATGAAGGAAGAGGCACCAAAATGGAGAAATCCATCTTTTCAAGGCAGCCAACCTTGTGTGCCCCCTCCTAACCTGAAGAAAACCCCCTCTTTTGCACCAAATCCATTTTATCAAATTGCACTTGCTCACTCCAACTCATTAAATATCGCTGCTTCCAATCCCGTGCACCTGGCCTTCCAACACCAAATGGCATCAGAGCAACCTCCAATGGAGATCAATCTTTTCAACTCCTTAGATTAGGAATCTTCCATTGAGAAAAGTACCAGCATGTCCCTCCTCCAATGCATCAATAGCTTTTTCCTCGCATTCCCCAACCTCGCCAAGTCCTCTAGCATAGTGTGCAGATTCCAGATTGGAGGAAGGAATCCCAGGAACTAGTTCAGAGCTTTGAAGAGGATCATGCTAGCCACCTCCAAGAAAGACTCTTCCAAGAAAACCTAGCCAAACAAATTGAAGACGTAGAGGCTAGGATGAAGCTACTCCTTGAAAGGGAGTTATTTTTTTCAGACCTTGCAGAAGAGCCTTATGTCCTTGTGGAAAATGAAGTTGCTGCCTATTTGAAGGAGCAAAATTCAAATTCAGAGATCTTGAATTGGAGGAAGACAGTGGAATCATGGTGCAGCAAAGAGGAAGAAGAAGAACAGGGTTTTTTTCAAAACCATGAAGAAGTTGAGGCTGTGCCTGCCTATGGTGATGCTCACAGCCTCCAAGAAAAGCTTTTCTAGGAAGATCTGAGTAGGAGAATTGCAGAGTTGGAGTTTAAAAAGAAATTCTTCAGCTAATGTGTGGTGGACGGTTCAGACCAAATAGCACATTCCATGCCTAAACACACCTCACCTACACATTTCCAAGAGAGTTATCAGGCCGTGCCTGATATAGATGAAGTACTGATTAAGTGGAGAGAGGAGAATCATTCGATTCTAGCTCAAGGACTGTTCCCTCTTCCACCTACTTTCTCCACTTCACTCCTTCTCAAGGAAGAACCTATTTTGCAAGAGGCAGGAGAGGAACAAAAGATCCAATCTGCAGTCTTTCAAGAGGTGTTCATGAGTGACAATGAAGAAGAAATTGTTATTGATGCCCCTTGTGAAGACCTTATCAGCAGTGGAGAAGATGAAGGCCTTGCGTACATGCAGATTTTCCAATAATTCGAAGAGGAACAAATGCGTGGTAAGCCCTCTTCTCCTCTATTCGATGAACTTCCTTGTTGTATTGATGAGGATGACTACATTGAAGAACCTGAGTTTGAGGAGGATCAGGAGGATATTTTTTAAAATCTAGAGAACTTGATAAGCAAAGAGAAAAAGAAGTCTATTTTTCAAGAGGAATGCCTTGAGGAGGAGAGTTTTAAACAGATAAGTGATGTTCTATGGGATGAGCAATCATTTTGTGAGTCCTTTTTAGACATCACCTCATTCGCCCTTCTTTAAGAAGGCCAAGAGGAAGCAGAGGATGAGTCTGAAAGAGTTTTTAAAGAGGCAAAAAGAAACAAGTCAGACCATGATACATTATAGAAGAATTGTGCAGAACAGGAGGCTTACGGTGATGAGCCAGTAGCCATTGATTTCTTGGTAAGGGGCACCAATATTAGGGACCAGCATTTAATAGGCCTCTAGGGACAATCAGAGTATGTATATATCAGAGGCATGTTTGAATATTCACTCGGTTCCCAGCCAACTCAGGTGACAGGCAAGAAGAGCAAGTCACCACTCTCTTTTTCTTTCAGCTACTTGCCTACCACGATAAGTCTCTTCACCAAGAAGGGGACTTAAGAAATTTTCCTTTCGATCCAGGAGGGATGCAAACATTCCTGGTTAGTTGTATATAATAGTTTGCTTTTAGTTGTTTTCCTATTTTCCCTAAGTGCAGTTGCACAGGTAGTCATTTTTAGCCTTGTGTGTTTCCCTTCGTTTGGGGGTAAATTTTGTGTATTTGATTCTGAGATCTCGAAAGCTATTGTGAACTCTCTTCAAAGTCACCATCTAACTCCGCACCCAATGGATATGCAAGGCAACTAGGTTCTAAGCATATCAGGCATGCTTCCCCTGTGAGTCGCCAATTTGTTGACCGAATTTTGCCCCTCAAGCAAAATCTCGGTCACCTTCTGCACTTGCTTTGCATGCCCAGTTAATTTCGGGTTGTAAGGTCCACCTTCAGGGTTCAACAGTTCTGTTTCAAAGCATTGGATCATTGGCCTCATTCATTGGCGATCACGGTAGAAAAAGGTAGAGTCTTCAAATGTTCACAAAAGAGGAGAGGAAAAAACTAGGGCGTTTAACACCAAAGCAAAAGAAGGGTAGAGGTTTACAAAAACAATGCAGTTGGCGGCAAATTTGCTGCCCACAACACTGGCAGGTAAAAAGAGACTACCAACACAAGTAATGGGCGGCAAAGTTGCCACCCATAGCACATATAGAAAAAGAAAGGCCATCAACATCGGCTGATGTCAACAAAACTGCCGCGCTCGGTAGCTTATTCGACTGACATCGGCAAAATTGCCGCAGTCAACAGACGAATCGACCAACGTTGGTAGAAGTCCCACACGCAGTCCACGACAGTGGGTGGCAAATTTACCACCCAAAACATCAGGCGGCATAAAAAAAGGCCCGTAGAACACAGGAAAAGGTCTGCCTAGCCACCGGAGGAGAAGACTAGCACGCAAAATGAGGCAACAAGCATGGTCTTGGCAAACTTGTGATGTCAGCGTCAGTCTTTTCTCTCTTCCCAATGGAGACTCAAGCTACCACTTGACTCCTCTTGGATCTTTCCCTATAAATACACAGACTTGGTCATTTTATCAAAATCTTCTCACACTTTTGTAAAGAGCACTGCTCTCCAAATTCTCCACCTGAATCAATAAAAGACAGTTTTTACCTCTATTTGGATGGATTGTGTAGAGTATGCCTTGAATGTTAATTTGTGTCTAGTCATTGTCTCTTGATGCTCTCACAGGTTCAACACCAGCAAACCTGTGATCTACAAAGCGCCACTGTCTGCTGCTGCCAGGAGTAGAGTTCTGTTTTGGAGGTATAGAACATGTGAGGTCACTTACAGTGTGTATTTCTCAGTACCTTGGTGAGTCCCTGTTTCTTGTGCTTTCCATAAGAACCTCCCTGTCATCCCAGAGACCTGGTCTTTTCTACTAGATCTGAGTGTATGTATGTTTTTGTCTGATCTTGAGTGTGGATGTGGGAAGGTCGCTTTCATTTTTGGTGTATCACCTCTTTTAAAGTAGGCTCTTTGTTTTCATGTATTTTCTCTCTCCCTTTTCATCCCCCCCAGTATATCTATATACCTATATTTTTGCATTGCCAGGAACAAACAAGATACATCAGAGGGAACTAGCCCATACCTAGAGACTCTCCTCTCCTGCTTTGCCATCCCACAAGCGAGAGAGGGGTTTCCATGTTGTGGGGAGAGGGCAGGAACCCATTTTCCTGCAGCAGGGTGCACTTTCCAGCATCAATAGTTTTGGCACGCCCAGTGTGCCCCCAAGTTTTTAATCAAAAAAGTTGTAGGGTTACTCACTGATCCTGTTACAGTAGGGGAACCAACAATACAGCACCATGCACGTCAATAGTTTTGGCACGCCCGATGGGACAAGTTTTTTAATGCAGTAAGGTTTTAGGATTGATGCTGGTCCTGTTACAACAAATCAAGTTTCTTCAGCATTTGGCGACTCTGAGTAAATCCGCTAGTTAAGCAGCCTGGTGCCACCAAAAATTATCCATTTCTTGTATGTATACTTCTTTTGCACAAAATCATGGGTCTTGTTTCCCTTCATATATTTTGGATCAGACTCAAAATATTTAGAGAATCCCCTCAAGTAGCTCTCCTAGTTGCCCTGCAACTATAAGGGGGGTCAGGCTCAAATTTGAGAGACAGACAATGGAAATCGACAGGCTGGAAGAGTAGTACAAATATCAGCAGGAGCTGATGTATAAAGTGGAGTGCTTGTTTGGGCAAGCGCAGGCCATACAATCCATGAAGGAAGAGGCACCAAAATGGAGAAATCCATCTTTTCAAGGTAGCCAACCTTGCGTGCCCCCTCCTAACCTGAAGAAAACCCCCTCTTTTGCACCAAATCCATTTTATCAAATTGCACTTGCTCACTCCAACTCATTAAATATAGCTACTCCCAATCCCGTGCGCCTAGCCTTCCAACACCAAATGGCATCAGAACAACCTCCCATGGAGATCAATCGTTTCAACTCCTTAGATCAAGAATCTTCCATTGAGAAAAGTACCACTAGCCAGTACGTCCCTCCTCCAATGCATCAAAAATGTTTTCCTCGCATTCCCCAACCTCCCCAAGTCCTCCAGCATAGTGTGAAAATTTTGGATTGGAGGAAGGAATCCCAGGAACCAGTTCAGAGCTTTGAAGAGGATCATGCTAGCCACCTCCAAGAAAGACTCTTCCAGGAAAACCTAGCCAAACAAATTGAAGACTTAGAGGCTAGGATGAAGCTACTCCTTGAAAGGGAGTTATTTTTTTCAGACCTTACAGAAGAGCCTCAGATCCTTGTGGAAAATGAAGTTGCTGCCTGTTTGCAGGAGCAAAATTCAAATTCAGAGATCCTAAATTGGGGGAAGACTGTGGAATCATGGGGTAGCAAAGAGGAAGAAGAAGAACAGGGTTTTTCTCAAAACCTTGAAGAAGCTAAGGCTACGCCTGCCTATGGTGATGTTGGCAGCATCTAGGAAAAGCTTTTCCAGGAAGATCTGAGTAGGAGAATTACAGAGTTGGAGTCTAAAAATAAATTCCTCGGCCAATGTGTGGTGGACGGTTCAGACCAAACAGCACATTCCATGCCTAAACACACCCCACCTACACATTTCCAAGAGAGTTATTAGGCCGTGCCTGATATAGATGAAGTACTAATTAAGTGGAGAGAGGAGAATCATTCGATTCTAGCTCAAGGACTGTTCCCTCTTCCACCTGCTTTCTCCACTTCACCCCTTCTTGAGGAAGAACATGTTTTGCAAGAGGCAGGAGAGGAATAAAAGATCCAATCTGCAGTCCTTCAGGAGGTTGTCATGAGCGACAATGAAGAAGAAATCATCATTAATGCCCCTTGTGAAGACCTTATCAGCAGTGGAGAAGATGCAGGCCTTACATATATGCAGATGTTTGAGCAATTCGAAGAGGAACAAATGTGTGGTAAGCCCTCTTCTCCTCTGTTCGATGAACTTCCTTGTTGTATTGATGAGGATGACTACATTGAAGAACCTGAGTTAGAGGAGGATCAGGAGGATATTTTTGAAAATCTAGAGAACCTGATCAGCAAGGAGGAAAAGGAGAAGTCTATTTTCCAGGAGGAATGCCTTGAGGAGGAGAGTTTTAAATAAAGAAGTGATGTTCTATGGGATGAGCAATCATTTTGTGAGTCCTTTTTAGACATCACCTCATTCGCCCTTCTTTAAGAAGGCCAAGAGGAAGCAGAGGATGAGTTTGAAAGAGTTTTCAAAGAGGCAAAAAGAAACAAGTCAAACCATGATACATTACAGAAGAACTGTGCAGAATAGGAGGCTTACGGTGATGAGCCAACAGCCATTGATTTCTTGGTAAGGGGCACCAATATCAGGGACCAACATTTAACAGGCCTCTAGGGACAATCAGAGTATGTATATATCAGAGGCATGTTTGAATATCCACTCGGTTCCCAGCCAACTCAGGTGACAGGCAAGAAGAGCAAGTCACCATCTCTCTTTTTCTTTCAGCTACTTGCCTGCCATGATAAGTCTCTTCACCAGGAAGGGGACTTAAGAAATTTTCCTTTCAATCCAGGAGGGATGCGAACATTCCTAGTTAGTTGTATATAATAGTTTGCTTTCAGTTGTTTTCTTGTTTTCCCGAAGAGCAGTTACATAGGTAGTCATTTTTAGCCTTGTGTGTTTCCCTTCGTTTGGGGGTAAATTCTGTGTATTTGATTCTGAGATCTCGAAAGCTGTTGTGAACTCTCTTCAAAGTCACCATCTGACTCCGTACCCAATGGATATGCAAGGCAACTAGGTTCTAAGCATAGCAGGCATGCTTCCCCTGTGAGTCACCAATTTGTTGACCTAATTTTGCCCCTCAAGCAAAATCTCAGTCACCTTCTGCACTTGCTTTGCATGCCCAGTTAATTTTGGGTTGCAAGGTCCACCTTCAGGGTTCAATAGTTCTATTTCAAATCATTGGCTCATCGGCCTCATTCGTTGACAATCACGGTAGCAAAAAGTAGAGTCTTCAAACGTTCATGAAAGAGGAGAGAAAAAAATTGGGGTGTTTAACACCAAAGCAAAAGAAGGGCAGAGGTTTACAGAAATGATGCAGTCCGCGGCAAATTTGCCACCCACAACACTGGCGGGTAAAAAGAGACCACCAACACAAGTAATGGGTGGCAAAATTTCCACCCACAACACAAACAGAAAAAGAAACGCCGTCAACATTGGCCGACATCAGTGAAACTGCCGCGCTCGGCAGCTTATTCAGCCAACATCGGCAAAACTACCACAGTCGACAGACAAATCGACCAACATTGGCAGAAGTCCCGCATGCAGTCCACGATAGTGGGCAGCAAATTTACCACCCACAACATCAAGCAGAAAAAAAGGCCCGCAGAACATAGGAAAAGGTCCGCCCAACCACCGGAGGAGAAGACCAGCACGCAAAATGAGGCAACAAGCATGGTCTTGGCAAACTTGTGATGTCAGCTTCAGTCTTTTCTCTCTTCCCAATGGAGACTCAAGCTGCCACTTGACTCCTCTTGGCTCTTTCCCTATAAATACACAGACTTGGTCATTTTATTAGAATCTTCTCACACTTTTATAAAGAGCACTGCTCTCCAAATTCTCCACCTGAATCAATAAAAGATAGTTTTTACCTCTATTTGGATGGATTGTGCAGAGTATGCCTTGAATGTTAATTTGTGTCTAGTCATTGTCTCTTGATGCTCTCACAGGTTCAACACCAGCAAACTTGTGATCTACAAAGTGCCACTATCTGCTGCTGCCAGGAGTAGAGTTCTGTTTTGGAGGTATAGAACAGGTGAGGTCACTTACAGTGTGTATTTCTCAGCACCTTGGTGAGTCCCTGTTTCTTGTGCTTTCTATAAGAACCTCCTTGTCATCCTAGAGACCTGGTCTTTTCTACTAGATCTGAGTGTATGTATGTTTTTGTCTGATCTTGAGTGTGGATGTGGGAAGGTCACTTTCATTTTTGGTGTATCACCTCTTTTAGAGTAGGCTGTTTGTTTTCATGCATTTTCTCTCTCCCTTTTCATCCCCCCCAGTATATCTATATACCTATATTTTTGCACTGCCTGGAACAAACAAGATACATCAGAGGGAACTAGCCCATACCTAGAGACTCTCCTCTCCTGCTTCGCCGTCCCACAGGTGAGAGAGGGGTTTCCATGTTGCGGGGAGAGGGCAGGAACCCATTTTCCTGCCGCAGGGTGCACTTTCCAGCATCAACAATTATATAAGTTGAGGGCATACAAAATTCATTTTCTTGAGTTATACAACATTTCAAAGGATAAAATCAACTTCATAATCTCTGTTTTAACTTCCCCTAACTAGAAAAATAGGTTATAACCTTAAGTAGACATTCCTTATCTTGTAGTAATCCCTAACATAGAATTTTGTGCACTAGTAAAGACTATGTAAGGAAGAGTAAACCTCAATTTATTATTTTCTTAGATTTGGATCACATTAAAAAGTGATTAAGACATTTATTAGGTCTATACATTCCTATTACACCTTCTCTAAAACCTCTCCTTTGACTTAGACCTTGAATATACTCATAAATGCTTGAAAGGACCCTAGAAAATTAACTGTAACAATCCTTAGCTCTATTTTACTTGAGCTCTCAACATTCAGTGATTAGGTATTCATTATTGAAACATGGAATATATTCATGACTTGTAACACTTAGATACATCCACCCTAGTATTTTAATAATGATCTCACATGCTTACATTACCTTACCTATGGCATAATTCCTTTAATAAGGTGACTATTACTTACATGACTGTAGCTCCTTACCAAACCTAAGAATATAATAAACCTTACCAATAGGTATTTAATAACCTTCACACACATTTTTTAACTAGTCCATACTTTCTAAAACTACACCAACATTTCTGAGACCTTGTACTACCTTAGATCAATAAAATGATGTCACTGATTTATTTATATTCAGAATAGAATAATGAACACCTACTATTACTCAAATAGAATCTCAAAAAGACAAATATTTCATAAAATTATATTGATACAAACACATTTTTTATTTAATGTATTATATCCTTTAATCTTTTATTCTACATGTGCAAACCTTGAAAGCACTGTCAACACACACATAATTACATATACTTGCAACTTTCTTGTTCCACACCAAATTGCATATCGTGCATTAAATTCATATAAATAAATATGAAAACATAAGAATACATAGTGATCACAATAATCATTCCTTAAAAATGACATTTTTTATTGATATCCTTTCATATATGTAGTCTGGACTTACACATAGTCCTTCATCCCTGCTATGATAGACTCCTCACCATTTCAGTGCGACCTTGTCTACCCTATTCTCTCCTCCCTTTTTCAAACTAATTAAAACACCCCATATTATATCTCTTCACTCAAACACACCAAAATGATGTAGAGCATATAAAAAATCCTTCACTCAATATCTTCTTCAATAGACTATTCCTTGACAATGATTTCCAAACTTAGTCTTCATGTAATGGTTCTAGTTTTAATTGATTGTTTTTGTGGATTTCATATATATATATATACCTATTTTCCAAATAAAAAACTTACCAACATTATTTAGACCTCAACTCTTCCCTTTACACAACCCTGCATACCTTTCTCTCAGTCCTTCTAGCCCTATTTTTTAGCTTTCTTTGGTTTGTACAATTTGTACAGATGTAAAGAGGAAAAATATAAACTATTTTAGATACCCTTTTAAAATATATCACTATCCTCAAAGTTTTAAGCCTTAACTATTCCCTTTATCCACTTTATTATCTCTTTATAGCTTGTTGTTTACCCCTTTAGGTCTCTTAGGTCTTTTAACACTATTTATCACACTCAGTCCTCTATATTTGCACGTATACTTAATTACATAAATTTAAAACACTTTAATCACTTATGAAATATTATCCCCTATGTGTATATCAATTTCCAAGGAATTTTGATGGTTCAAACTAGATAAAACCTCCAAACCCTAGCTTAGGGTTCTTACCACCCTATGACAACCTGAGAGTATAAAAACCTCAAATATGAGCATGTTATTGAGTTTTAAAGAACCAAATTTGTTTTTATAGGTCTATGAATACTCTCTCTACATCCTATAGTCATTAAAAATCTTTTAACAACTTATGTTCCACATTTTCCATCTCAAACATATATGTCTGTGTGCTAAAATATCACCCTACAAGTTTATATCATGATTTATAAGCTGGTAATATGTTTATTGACTAAGAAAATGTTATAATAACTTTAAGGAGGGTTAAACCACACTTAAAAAAACATATTTTATCATGTAATATTGGTTCTTTGATCATCTCTTTCAAAAATTCAAGGCACAATTCACCTTGTCAACTGTCACCACATAAAATAGGGGTCAATCTTTTAAAGCCTATTTAAAAAATGGTTCCTTGATTTTATTTTAGTATTTTAACCTTAAAAAACACTCTTAAAAATTTTAAGGCCACATAATACTCCTGTTCCAACATATTTTGATCTCATCACAATCAAAATGCAGTCTGGAAACTCACAGAAATGACTCCCAAGACAGGGGCATGTTCATAACAAAGTTTGAGTGCCAAATAACATAATCACTAATATTTATAACAAAATATTAAATAAAATTTAATTTTTTTTTAATAAGAATAAATAAAACTTATCAAGTTTATTCATTATCAACAAAACACCTACAATTTATATCAATAGTCTTTGCTTATCCAACCAAGGACTGTGTAAGCAATCTACAAATAGGTTTCTTCTTTTCTTAAACCTTAAAGTAATTCCTCACATAAAAAAAATCCATTATGATTAATGAACATATGGAAACAATTCCATTTTTCATTCTTTCATTCAAAAACATCACATATCCAATATACCACAACAACAAATGACCACCATAGGTCTGCACATATCTTTTTATTTAAAATAGGGGTTTTTCATATTCAAATTCCCCCTTATATCTACATAAAAAATTATTCAATTACATTCCCATCATATATTATAATGAGATATCACTCTGTAACCAAAACATAACTAACAACAATTCCTAGAAGATGACTTATAACTGAATCTTGATGGTTTCCCTCTGAATGGTCTCTTTTGGATACATTACATGTTTTAATTTTTCACATAATATATCACATCTAGCATTATGACATTGGTCTAATGAACATTTATAAACCTATTACATTGTACAAGACCCTTATACAAGTTAACACACCTGATACCTACATAAATTGCACAAAAATCCTCATATAAGGCTTTATAAGATTCAAATATTCAAAAAGGAACTTTTGGTTGGAAAACTTAGAATTTAAATTTTATGCACTTTGAGTTACCCTAGACTTCACAAAGGGATTACCTATGACCTATATCACCTATAATAAATATCATATTCAAATATAAAACAAAAATGAATAGATTTTGTGGTCCTTATAAGATGCCCCTACATCATACTACCAAGCTGAAAAAGCTTTGCCATATGCATTTGCTGATGCACTTAGTATATACTACTACCTGAATGCATTGAATTTACTATTTTAAGTTGTCTAATTCTACTTGCCTCTTATAGAGGTGAACATGCTCTTGGGCCCTAAATTTAGACCTTCTTTAATTCATCTCTTTAATCAACATACCTACACATAAAACTAAATTGTTAAATAAAACATATCTGCTCCCTTCTTATTCTTTCCATGCATTTGTATACCAATCTTCCTTCTCTTCAAACATATTATCCTTATTCACCACTTCTACAAGTATGAACTTTTTTTCCTTCACCAATGCTCCTTGTGCTTCTCATTCAACTTCATGCACAACTTGTACTTGTCTTTTGCTTACCTCATACTCATGTAAACTCTTAGTTTATTGTTGTACTCCTATATTATAGCTGCTCTCTATTTTTTTCATATATATGGGTTGCATGTTCATCTTCCCTATCCCATATCCTTGATTGATTTGATGGGAATAATACATATTGTACAAATCTTAAACATCCTTCTCTTGTTCAACATTATTTTTCAAGCATTTGAATGTATCTACTATTCCTTCTTTAGCTACCTGATCTCTACTTACATTTAGTTTAAAAAACAACTTATTAGACACAAAAATTGGAGACTTCATGGCTCTTTCTTGAGATACCTCCATATACATCTCAATCTCTAGCTTTCTCTTCAATTTCTTGGTGTCAATCCCAAGGCATTTCCTTTCCAACTCAGCTACAATATCAAACTCTATTTTCTTGTCTCCTCTTTCATGGACTTGGATACCATGCTTGCCTTGACTTTATTATCTCTTAAGAATTCCCATTGGTGCTCTATCCTCTTCTTTATTTTGAAAACTATTTTTTGCCACCTTACACTCTTGTTTATCCTCTCTCATGTCCATCTTTGTGGACTCATAATGATACATATCAATCAAGTCAACACAACTTACCTTCTTTGGATGTTTTGACCAAACCCAATATTTCCACTATTTTACTCCAACATTGCAGCATCATTATCCTCCCATCTCTCCTATCTTCTTCACCTTTGAATGAAACAAGTATATATGCCTTTATATGAAACTTAATGGTATAGGTGTTAGCTTGACCATCATGTATGGCATTATTATCAAATTGCCATGGTCTACCTAGCAATAAATGACACACATCTATAGACAAAATATCACATAACACTTGATCTTTATAACTTATTATATAAAACTCAACCCAACTCTATTCACTCACCAGTATTTGGTGTCCTTTTTGAACCCATGCAACCTTTTATGGTTCTAGATTTGGCATCCTTTTCAATCATAACTTTTACACCATATCCAAAGAAACAATGTTATTAGTAATAACACCATCAATCACCACATATCTTACCTCTTGTTTTACACCTTTTGAATAGGATTCTCCTTTGAACTAGTTCCTTCACTTGATTATACTAAAATAGTATTCTTCTCATGAGTAATGACTCATTCATGTCATGTTTTCTATTCTCATTCTCTTCTTTCTACTATTACATACTTATACTCATATTCCTTGGACACTTTGCTACCCTATGCCCTTCTCTTTAGCAATTCCAACATTGCCCCTAAAATATTTGTCTTGGTCCATATCTCATTGGACATTCATCTCTTCACATTCTACCATCTACCAATGGTCTATTCTCTTTCATGGTGTTTTCCCATGCCTTATTGAATGGCTGCTACATGTTCTTATGGTCTCTCTTGAACCACATCTCTATTCTCTCTCTCATTCATACTTTCTTGCAAAGTTACTATTTCACTTTGCTATCTATCATCACCTTCTATTTATACTATTTGTTATCTCTCCTTGAGAACATCTTCAATGGCCTCCATTCTCATAACCAATGGAGTAATTAGTTGGGTCATTATTTTGAATAAATTTTCCTCATCCCTGTTAGCTCTCTCCATGGAGCACTACACTTGGTTATTTGTACTACATGTCAATTCAAAACACATGCCAATCTTGTTCACAATCCACAAAATATTTTTTTAGCTCTGATACCAAAATGATGTAGAGCATATACCAAATCCTTCACTCAATACCTTTTTAATAGACTATTCCTTGACAATGATTTCCAAACTCAGGCTTCATGCAATGGTTCTAGGTCTAATTTATAGTTTTTATGGTTTCCATATATTGAATCTTGTTTGTCTATGTCTCCTTATACCTCTTTTATAAATAAACAACTTACCAACATTATTTAGACCTCAACTCTTCCCTTTACACAACCTTGCATACTTTTCTCTTAGTCCTTCTAGCCCTATTTTAGGCTTTCTTTGGTTTGTATGGTCTGTATGAATGCAAAGAGGAAAAATATAAACTATTTTAGATATAATTTTCCAATAAATCACTATCCTCAAAGTTTCAGACCTTAACTATTTCCTTTAGCCACTTTACTATCTCTTTATAACTTCTTGTTTACCCTTTTAGGTCTCTTAGGTCTTTTAACATAGTCTATCACACTCAATCCTCTATATTTATAGGGATACTTAATGATATTACTTGAAAACACTTTAATAACTTATAAAATATTATTTCCTATGTGTATATCATTTCTAAGGAATTCTAATAGTTCAATCTAACTAGAACCTCTAAACCCTAGCTTAGTTTTCTTACTACCTTATGACAACCTGAGAGTATAAAAACCTCAACTATGAGCATGTTATTTATTTTTAAAGAAAAAAATTGTTTTTATAGGTCCATGAATACCATTTCTACATCTTATAATCATTAACAAGCTTTGAAAAACTTATTTTGCATGTTTTCCATCTCAAACATATCTGACTGTGTGCTAAAATATCACCCTACATGTCTGTATCAGGGTTTATAAGCTTGTACTATGTTTACTAACCAATAAAATGTTCTAATAAATTTAAAAATTGTTCAAACACACTTAAAAAACATAATTTATCATGACATATTGGTTCTTTTATCATCTCTTTCAAAAATCCAAGGCACAATTCACCTTATCAACTGTCACCACAAAAAAATAGGGGTCAATCTTGTAAAATTTGTTTAAAAAATGGTTACTTGATTGTATTTGAGTATTTAAACCTCTAAAAACAATAATAAAAAATTCAATTCCACATAATAATCCTATTCCAACATCTTTTGATCTCAGCACAATCAAAATGCAGTCTACATACTCATAGAAATGACTCCCAAGATAGGGGTCTATTCATAACAAAGTTTGAATACCAAATAACTTAATCACTATTATTTGTAACACAAACTTAAATAAAACTTAAATTTTTTAAAATAATAATCAATAACACTTATCAAGTTTGTCCATTATCAACAAAACACATACATTTGATATCAATAGTCTTTTCCTATCTAACAGGGGACTATGTAAGCAATCTACAAATAAGTTTCTTATTTTCTTAAACCTTAAAGAAATTCCTCATAGAACAAACATCCATTATGATTCATGTAAATTTGGAGAAAATTCCATTTTTCATTCTTTCATTCAAAACATCACATATCCAATTTACTACAATAACAAATGACCACCATAGGTTTGCACATATCTTTTTATTGAAAACAAGGGTTTCTCATATTCAAATTCCCCCTTCTATCTGCATACAAACTTGTTTAATTACATTACCATAATATATTCAAATGTGATATCACTCTCTAACCAAAACATAACTAACAACAACTCCTAGAAGATGGCTCATAACTGAATCTTGATGGTTTCCCCCTGAATGGTCTCTTTTGGATACATTACTTGTTTTGATTTTTCATATAATATATCAAATATAGCATTATGACATTGGTCTAATGAAAATTTATAAAACTCTTACATTATCCAAGACCCTTAGACAAGTTAACACACCTTCCACCTACATAAATTTTACAAAATTCCTCATACAAGGCTCTACAAGATTCAAATATTCAAAAAGGAACTTTGGTGGGAAAACTTAGAGTTCAAATTCTATGCACTTTGAGTCACCCTAGACTTCACAAATGGACTACCTATAACACCTATAATATATCTCATAAACTAATTTAAAATAAAATTTAACAAATTTTGGGGTCCTTATAAGAAGCCCCTGCATCAACCACTCACTCAAACTTTACTAGACCACCTAAAACATCTTAAACATTTGAAAATCCCTTTGGGTAAGAAAATTGATTTTTCATTCTAATTAAAATTTCACTCATCAACATGAATTATCATCCATATCACACCTCTCCTATGACTATTAGACACATCTTAAACCAACCTTGAGTATTTATAAGATGCCCCTACATCAACACCACCTGAATCCATTGAATGAGGGGACTTATTTTTGGCTTGGAAGAATAACCTACACATAATGAGACAACTTGGACAGAATTTGATTAATAGATAGATAAGTGAGCTGCCTAGTTAGGAACTAGTCCTGAGAAGTTATGAACTTCCTCAAGTGGATGTTAGCTTACTATTTTCACAAGTGGATAATAAACACTAAAATTATAAAATATAAAGATATGATATGGATGCAATAATACAATGATTATGAATTAATCTTTGTTTAAACTATCAATGTAAGAAAAGTATTCATCCTAAAAAGCTATATCATAACTCACATCTTCTTGCATAGCATCTAGTTAGTCAAAAGTGGCTTCAACTAAAGGAAAATACATAATGGTATAAAGTACTAACTCAAAATCTATGTCACTTTGATCAATGAAAAAGGGTTAAGAGATGATGGGTAGATCAGTGATATTAATTACATCATGTATAATTGTGAGAAGAGTCATCTATAAGTAAATGTTATGTTTAGAAAGACAAAAAGTCAAATCAGACTAATCCAAGATAGATTTTTAAGATTAAAAGTCTCATAATTTAAAATAGAGTGCTATTATCAATGTCGATCCTATAGAAATGGTGTCAATTCAAATGAATTGGCATAGATTCTGTTAAAACTATAAAAAATTAAAAATAGAGAGCTATAAGATGATAGAGGATAATCACAAAGGAACATAGGGATATATTATATGTTTTAACATTTGAATGAATAGGAAAATATAGAATTACAATAAAAATTAAAATACTTAATGCTGAACACTTACTTTGAAATGGATGTAGATAGAGTGTATTGTTTCCATAGGTGAAAGCAATATTCCTAGTTTCTAATGACTATTGTGGATTGGGTATGGCCTAATTTAGATAGTGTGGAGGTAACATTAACATTTAATTCTCTAAAAGAAATCTAAGCAACATTTTGAGATTGAAAATTTATGGGCTTAGAAACAAAAAATCACTTATGTATATATAGATCAATGTCAATCAGGAGAATCAGTGCCAATCACAAGAAAAACATCACCGATTCACCCGTTTAAAAAAAAAAAATATTTTATCCACTTTGGTTTGTTCCAACTATGGCATAATTTAGGATTATAAACATGGGTTGGTTAGCAATGAATTTATACGAGTGTAGGTTGTTAGAGGGTTAGTATTTAGAGGTTGTAAATTTGATTTAAGTGGTTAGAAAGGTAAAATGGTAATTTGTAAAAATAAATTACCAAGTATATAGTGGTAAATAGCTTAAAATTTAGGATAAGGTGATTTAGGATGAAATAATAATAAAGGTCTATAATACCAAATAATTCATATATGACATACAAAAATGTAGTGTCTACATTTGCCCCATTTTATGGAGTAGTATGTAATAACGTGCCATGAGACAAAAATCCAAAGAGGTTTAATGCCCTGGGCTTATGTGAGGAGGTGTCCCCCCTCAAACTAAGAGCTAATGTAGGATGATGAGTGGGTGATGGATATGAAAAATGGAATAATGGATGTGATGAATAAATAATAAATGAGAACCAAGAGTGAAGATGCATAACATGAAGTATACTTTTTTCATTGACAGGGTGTGAGATAGTACATGAAGGGATGCCCCAAGATAAATCATGTAATAAATTATCACAACTACAAATAAGTGGAATTAAATGATGGCCAACCAAGAGAAAAAATGATAGGGTTTGGAAAACTGAAGAATCTAGTGTGCTATATGGTGTGTGCACTACCTATAGATGATTATTCTTAAGATGAGATGCACTTTTAGGACCCACAGAGGGGAGATGCCCAAAAAAGTGCATGTCATATATAAGATGTGAGACCAACAGGGGGTTTATGTCTAAAAACTTGAAATGTAATAGGATAAATAATGGGATAGGTGTGGAAAGATAAAAATATTGGGCTTTTAAACATGACTATATACATGAAAAATTGTAAGTAATGTACAATACAAGAAAATCAATGTTGATTAAGGAAATCAACGACGATCCACTCAAATTGGCATCAATAAAAAAGAAATCAACACTGATCTAAAGTTGAGTATATAATAAAAATAAGATGCAAAAAAGTTTATTTGCTATCAAAGCATGATGAGGGAAGAGATAAAATTTGATGATGAGTTTGATGTTTGGTGCAATGGAGGTAAGCGGTAATGGTTAGAGGTGACGATGATGATCTTAGGATGAGGTAGACCTTACTTTTATTTAATTTTTTTTGGTTTTTTGTGTTTGTGGGTAGGAAAATATTTAAGGTATTTAGGGTGGTATGGTGACCTTAGATCAATGTCAATCTAGTGAATTATCATCAATTCAGTGAAAATGTTGTTGATTTACTAAAAACATCATCAATTAGAAATGAATCAATGTTAATTTGTTAAAAATGGAAAACAGCTAAGTTAGAGAGTCTAGGGTTAACTAAGTAAGATTATTAAAAAGTTTAAGGTTTACATAGGATTATGATAACATGCACATACATTATTGAGGATGTGGGATCGAGTACCACCTCTACTAGAGTGGTTACATGATCAAATGAGCATGATTATTGGCCCCATATGGAGGTTGTGGGCTTAGGAGGAATGTACTTATACTGTTGTGTTCATAGAGACATGAGCTTATTAGTGACATTACAAGAGTGATGGGATGTGACCACTAGGACTTTTTGGCTAACTATAGGGGAGATGACCATAACTATGTAGGATATATATAAGATTATATGGCTTTTAGTGTCGTGGGCCACTAATGTGCCTATTGATGAATGGGGTTCCATAATAGTATTGACATGGTTATATGGTGGAGTTGCTATGGATGTTACCTTCACAGTAGGAAGATTTGCATTCAAGCCATCATATGATGCAGATATAGATGGGAGGTGAGTACTGATGATGATGATGCTCACCATTTCAAGTTATGCCTTCCCTGACTTAGGTAGAGGTAGGTTCCCATAGATCCTCATAGGTGTCATTATCGACATGTGGGAGTAATAGATAGTATTTTCATAGGATTTAACTTTACTATCATAGGAATATAGGGAGCTATGGGGGTGGAGGACCCAGAGGAAATATGGGTTGGATGTGACCTTTATTTTATAGTTTTGAGTGTATGATCATATCAGAGTGGTATGACCCATTGGTACCCCATGGATATGATGGTATGATTCTACTTACAGTGTGGCCTTCCTTAAATATAAGTAAGATTTAGTATGAGCTTACACATATGGTGTGAGATGGGACCTGACATACTATTAGTGAGTCCTTGGGGAGTTATAGGATGGGGACATTATATGGAGGCCTTACTTTAGATTTTATAAATGGATTGGGATAGAGGTAGAGATAGCAGACATTTAGAGGGAGAGGTGGCTAACAAGGAGGAGGATAAAGTATGCAAATTTTTTCAATTTTGGGAGGGTAAGGAGATAGTTTAGACTTATGCAAGATATACCATGGGTCCCATGAGTGTAAAGATAGGATGACATAGAGACCAGACTACCAAAGGTAGATATAATAAATTTATGATATGATCTGAGGATGAGGTAAAATATGAGATATAGATGATTTAAGGTGTACCCTAACATATTTGGTGTGATGGTCAGGGTAGATGGATTCTAGATAGGAGAGGGTGGTGTGACTGGTAGGAGGGAGTAAATGAGGATATGCACAATGCTGAGGAAGGAGGAAGAGATGAGGAGGAGAAAGGAGAGGAGGGAGGAGAGGAGAAAGAGATAGATATCATAAAAAGATAAGTGACTATAGCATAAAAGGATATTAATATGATGTAGATGAAGTGAGATGGTATTCATACTAGACTAGATGCTTTTCAAATAGAGTATGACACTCTTAGGTTGAGTCATGATTTGGAAGTGGAGGCTTGGGATAGTACTATGTAAAGAGGGATAGCCTACAATGAGGGGATGGAGGAGCCATGAGACAGATAGTTGTAGGGGTAGATGGGCTAAGTAAAGGATAGGTAGGTACCATAAGTATGGATAGATACCAAGAGTTGGTAGTTGAGATGCATTACTATGAATATATTGTACTAGATTTGCATCTAGAGATTCCTTGATATACCACACATGTGGCCATACAGGATAGGTCCTCCAAATAGAAACATATAAGTTTGGTAAATATAGGGAGTGTATCCTAAGGGAGAGATCAGTGAAGGTAGAGGAGGATATGGGGAGGAGATGGGAGTGGAGGAAGGGGTAGAGTTGGGGGTGGAGATGTTTGGAGCATCTATCTAATCATCTTCAGTTAACTGAGTAGCTCATTTTATATTTATTGTACTGGCAAGAGAGCCATGTATTTTTATATCAAGACTTGAATGATTTAAATTTGAGCATTTTTTATATATAGATACATGTTTTTTATTATGAATTATGGTGTTATATTTTTGTGATTTAAGGATTTTATTATGATTTGAAATGTTATGGATCATGGAGCTAGTTTAGGATGTTTTATTTAATATTATATGATTATCAATTATTTAGATGACATGACTATGTGATAGATTTATTGTGGATTTAAATGTTATGGATTTAAAATGTTTATGGATCAAGATTATGTAATTATGGATTTAGCTCAGGATTTTATGTGATGCAATGGATTAGATTGGATTATGGATTTTATATGATGTAATTAGATTATGGATTTATGTTATATGACTATGGATCAGATTGTATTATGGATTGTTATTTAAAATGATGTCATGGATTAAATTATGATGTTCTTATACTATGATCAAAATATATGTGGAGATCTTGTTTTAGATAATTAATTAGCTTAATTTTGATTTTTTTACGATAAAAAGACACAAAGATGTTATTACACATCATTGGATTGTACCACAACCCAAGAAAACCTCTTGTAATAATTACATATGCATCCTTAACTAACAATTAATAAATATCATAACAACCTTAGGTCAATGAAGTTCAAGATCTATTAGTTTGAGATGGGATTTTCTAGGGATTTACTTTTCTTTAGGATTTTGATAAAACGTGGATATTTTAAGATGTGTTCACATTGTGTTCTTAAAGCTAAGGCCAACCCTAGTATCCTTTTGTGTCAATCCATGTAGATTGATCAATGCAGGAATTTTACTAATTTAGAGAAAGATGATTAATATGGAAAGATTTATTCAAATATTTCATGTATGATATCCATCCTTTGAGGGAGTGGTCAATATTTGGAGAGATTCTTTTGAAGTAGCTATTCTTTAAGGGATTAGTCTGCACTTTTGCCATTTTTATAGATTTTACAATTGTCTTTCAAGGGATCATTCTATTATTTTTTCTCTTTGTATTGATGAATTTCTTTTTTTAGTTTTTGATCCCAGTGTTATCATTTTTTTATGGATTGGCTTAAGGTAACCTAGAATAGTTTCCAAATTTTTGTTGTACAAGATGATATTCTTATTCCTAAAACAAACTACTATGGTGATAGGGAAGGGCTTCAGGAAATAATGATTTAAGGCTCCTTCCTGTTATATGCAGAGCTTGTCTAATTATAGCATGCTATGAATAGAGCTGGGGTATTCATATTCAAGGTGAGAATAGACATGCTACCGGATAACCACATGACTCTATTTATCATTATTTGAAATTTGTAAGAATGAAAGGTAAATTGTCAAACTAAAGAAAAGAAACTAAGTTAACCAAGGGGATTAAGACTTATTAACAATGAAAAATATGAAAATGTAATGCATTAAGAGGTTATCATTCTAGTTTTACATCAAAAGAGGACAAAAGATATGCCTCAAATCAGTATTTATGAGTGATAATATATGGTCCAAACTAATTTGGTGTAAATTTCCCTTGTTTGCTCTTTTCCATATTAGTGACATGTTGATTTTATTTCAAGACAAGGTCACCAATATTAAATTTATTCTCTTTTAAATAGTTATTTTAGGTGCATTTAATTCATTTTTGATATACATGGAGTGTCAAGATTAGTCGATCAACACTCATCCAAGAATTCAAGTTGGGCTAATCATTCTTGATGAAAGTCATCCTTAGAAATGATATCCTTAAGAGAGATGTGAAGGGAAGGAATCTAAACCTCAAGAGGAAGTACAAATTCAAATCCATAAACTAGAGAGAAAGGGGTATCACCCATAAGGGTTTGAATACTAGTTTGATAAGCCCATAAGTTAAAATGAATATTAATACGCTAGTTCTTTCTAGCTTCATTAACAACTTTAGTTATGATTTTGACCAGAGTTTTATTGGATGATTCGACCTGCCCATTAGCTTGAGGATAGTAAGATGAAGAGAAGTTTAGCTTAATGTTAAAAGAGTCACAAATTACTTGAACCTTTTTATGTTTAAAAGATTTCTCATTATCTATAATAATCTTATGAGGATCACCAAAGCGATAAGAAATATGATGACTAATAAATTCTACAATTTTATCTATTTTGGTTGAGATAAGAGGAATAGCCTCCACCCATTTAGTGAAATATTCAATGATGATAATGATAAATCCATGGCATTGAAAGATTTAGGATTTATTTGACCTTTTTTTCTAAAGCTAATGTGTCACCTATAATGCATGGCTATGTTAAAATGCATAGAATTTAATAAACACGGATCTAGAAGATGGTTAATGAGCAAATCATAACATAAAGAGCCTAGATAAATTAAACAAAACATAAGTATTTATACTAAGAAAGCCTCAAAGAGGTAAAAAACCCAATAAATTGATATTCAATATTGAGAAACAATAATAACCTCAATACATCAAATCTTATTCATCTCACTCACATAAATTTTTCACATTTTCTCAGATAAGTATTTACCACACATAGGAATACTTGAATATAATTTATGTTTGATGTAATTAAAATATATGTAAAACCCTATTTATAATTATTCATGAAGGGATGTGACTGTTGTGAAAATAATGGGTCCATCCACCCTGATAAATTCAATTAATAAACATTTGATAAATATTAAATAACTATAATAAGATTATTTATTTTCCTAAATTTTACACTTCAAATAAATAAATAATATATTATTATTTATTTAATTAATTAACAAAGTAAGCTAAGAGATAATAATAACCATTTAGACATTAATTTCTCTAACACTCTCCCTTAATGCTAAATGGGGATAAAAGCCATAGTCACCATAAAATAATTATACTATGTGCAAAATATGAAAGATTTAAAAACCTTCATCATGTAAAAAATCACCTTTTCACACAAAAATAATTATAATCTATAAAATACTTAAAATAAGTTTAGGACAGAATGATTATGAGATTACATCTCACTATTTCTCATGAATAATCATTAATCATATTTGGAACCTTTTATAATATAAGAACCTTCATTATAAATTATACTTTTTAATATATTGGGGTACAAAAGTAAAACTTTTACATGAAGTTTACTCAAATCACATAACTTCTACATAAAGTTTACAATGATTTACAATGATAAGAAGTATAGAGAAGAAGAAGAAGATCATGGTCATTAGGAAGTGGCATTGTCATGCATATTCCCCCTCAATAGAAACTCTAAGAGGCCTAACATTACACAAAATTGATAAAACTTGGTAGCATCAAATAGTTTTATGAAGATATATGTCACTTGTTCATCCATAGGAAAAAAAATATAATAATATCACCATTGAGGACTTTCTCTAGGATAAAATACACATAAAATTTAATATGTTTAATTTTTTGATATTGTATTAGATTTTTTACCAGATCTATACAATTTTGATTATCACAATGAATGATGGTAATATAAGAAACATCTAAATGAAGTTCTCTCAAAAACCTTCATAATCACATGGATTTATTATCAGCTTTTATAACACTTCTATACTCAATTTTTGTAACAGAGAAAGATAGTAAGTTGCTTCTTACTGCTCTAAGTGATAGCATCTACACAAAAATTAAACACATATCCAAAATTAAATTTATAACATAAAGTATCACCAACATGATCAGCATCACAATAATCATATAATTTAGTATTATCAATGGAAGAATAAAATAAAACATAATTAATAGTTGCTTTGATATAATAAAGAATAAATTTAGTTAATTTCTAATGATCTAAATAAGGATCTTGTATAAATATAGAAAAAACACTAACATCATATAAAATATTTGGCCTAGTAATGGTTAGATAAATCAAACTTTCAATAAGATGTCTATACAAAGTAGGGTTAAAATTTTCACATGCAGGTTTAGGATCAAGTTTAATACCAATTTCAATAGGAGTAGTGGTAGATTTATAATCAAGCATGTTAAACTTAACAAGAAGATTATGTGCATACTACAATTGTGATACAATAATTGAATTTTTATCTTAAACTATAACCATTCTTTAAAAATGATGTAGAATATTTGAATCAGTCATTTCAAATATTTGACTTAGTTTATCCTTATATTTATGAATTAAACTACTTAGATCACCAGTAATCAACAAATCATTACTACATAATACAATTAGAATCAAATAATTATTTTCAAATTTAAAAAAGAGATCATTATTTGAATAACAATTATAAAAACATAATTCTTTGAAAAAAAAAGTAGTCTTAGAATACCAAACTCAAAGATATTATTTTAAACCATATAAATATTTTTTTAACTTGTATATAAAATATTCTCTATTAAAATCAGTGAAACCTTTAGGCTAAGTCATATAGATTTCTTCTTCTAAATCACCATTTAGAAATACATTCTTGACATCTATTTGGTAAATAACCCAACCATTTTGGGCTCCAAAATTAATAAGAAGTCTAACAATAGTCATTTTTTCTATAGGAGCAAAAGTTTCAACATAGTCAATCTTGTGTTTATGAGTAAACCTTCGAGCAACTAATCTAGCTTTAAATTTGTCAATTTTACCAATTGAATTATATTTGATTTTATAAAGCCACATACCACTGACAATATGATTTTTAAGAGGAGGAAGGACAAGATCCCAAGTCTAATTTTTAATTAAGGCATTATATTTAACTTGCATAACAACATTCCATCTATCATCTTAAGTGACTTACTCAAAAGATTAAGGTTCATATTCATACATAGTCATTAAAGCATAATAAGAATGTTGACTTCTAATTAATTTATTAAGATTATTAATATTAGAAGAGTGAATTATGGATTCTACCCATTTAGGTTTTTTAGATTAAACGTGAAAATCAAGAGGTTTCTCAAACTCTAAGTTATCCATAGCTAGATCAACTTTTTCAAGGACATCTATTTCATCATAAGGAGAAATATGAGAGTCAGGTTCATCAATAGAAAAACATTAAGTAAGATCCATAAAGGGCTCACAAAAATATTTTTTAAGAATAAGAACATTCCTATTCTCAATAATCTGATATTTAGAGGGATCATGTATTCTTAAACCTTTTGTCTTGCCTCCATATCTTATAGAAATGCACAAATAGTAAGTGGGGTCGAGCTTCTTTCTTTTAATTTTAGGAAAAAAACTAGAAACATGGATACCAAAGATCCTAAGATGAGCCACATAAAGTTTCTTTTTAGTCCATATTTCTAAAGGGGTAGAAAGATGCAAGGCTTTAGTAGAGATTCTATTCAAAATATGAAGAACAATGTTTACGAGCTTGACCAATAAGAACTTACAAATATTTGTAGATTGTAACATTATCATAGCCATTTCTATGATGGTGCAATTTTACCTTTCAAAAATACCATTTTACTGAGGGAAATATGGAGTTGTTAATTCTCTTTTAATATAATAACTAATACAAAAAGAAACAAACTCTTTATTAGCATATTCACCACCATTATCAGTTCTTAAACATTTAATGGAAAAAATAGATGCATTTTCAATATAAGTTTTAAATTTTTGAAACTTAAAAAAAATATCAATTTTTTTAATAAAATAAGACCAGATCATTTTAGTATAATCATCAATAAATATAAAATTATATAATGAAATATTAAGAGAAGTAACTTCTAAAAGATCTACAACATTACTATAAATTAATTCTAAAAGATGTGAGGAATTCACATCATGATTCTTGTGAAAGGGGTTAGTACATTGATTACCATGTAAGCAACCCTCATAAGTTTCATGATGAAAGGGGATAGAAGGAAGTCTAATAACAAGATTATTTGTAGACATAATATAAACTTCTAAAATTAACATGTCCTAATCTTTCATGTCATAACTGAGATTCATTTTTATTATGCGATGAAGTAAATATGAAGAAGAAGGACAAAAGATATATAAACCAATCTTTTGAACACCTTCAACAATCAAGGACCTAGAATGATTTCTAATGGACCAACTGTCTTTAAGTAATGTTATAATGAAATTATCATTTATAAGTTTAGAACAAGATAGTAATTTTTTTAAGCTTAGGTACATAGAAAACATCATTAACACAAATATTTGAAAATTTTATTTTTTCCTATTTAGTTCTTTTAAAAAATAATTATCTCTTAATATTTTCTTAAAAAGATATATCTAGAATCACATAAAATATTAGATAAGCATATCATACGGTGTGATGCACTGCTATCTAAAATCTATTCATTTTCATTTGAAGCACATAAAATAATATATAAAACAATAACATTTGAATCTTGATTATTATTCTGATTTATCATATAGATTTCAATTTCTATTAAATTTAGGTGTATGATTCTTATTACCAGATTTTTTATTCATGTATTTGCCTTTAGCAGAATTAAGGTTAGGTTTTTAGTTTTTAATGTTATCAAAAATATTATTAAGAGTGAGAAGTGCTTGAGTAATATTATCTTTAGAGTCAAAATTTGTCACAACTTACTCTTCTTGAATCAAGAGATTAGACAAAATGGTAAGGTCAGAGATATCTTGCTCAATTTGATACTTAATAATTCAAAATTGAAATAAAATTTCTAAATTTTTCATGAATATCTAACTGAATGATAAAATAAAGTAACTGATCTTGAATAAAATTATAATTAAATCTATCTAAATAAGCTTTAATATTTTTAATTTTAGTAAGAAAATTAACAACTTTTTCATCACCCTTCATAGGTGTAGTTAGCAATTCAAGGATTAATTTAAAGATATTTAAAAGATGAGTGCTTTCATGCATGGATTCAAGCAGCTTCCAAGCATCGCTAGGAGACTCTTAATTATCAATGTGAAAACTGAATTCATTCTTAACACTTCACAAGATAATGGACATAGTTTCTTACGATTTCATTTGAAATACATTGGTAAGCTTAGGGGTCACATGTCATCGAAAAGAGATTTCTCAAATTCAATGACAATATTCTATAATTTATGGGTCATAAACTCAGTTTTAACATGAATTTTT
The DNA here is from genome assembly GCA_037957365.1 of Torreya grandis. Taxonomy (NCBI): domain Eukaryota; kingdom Viridiplantae; phylum Streptophyta; class Pinopsida; order Cupressales; family Taxaceae; genus Torreya; species Torreya grandis. The sequence goes on from JARHVA010002599.1 coordinate 1,756,145, forward strand.
CATATATTGTAATTATTTTCATTAATCATTTAAGATTTATCTAAAGAAAAATGAGGTGAAACCAGAGCTTCCCTTTAAATAAGACAATAAAAAATGCTTAAAATGAAACTTTTTTAATGTGAATTTAACTTAAATTTTTAAAATAAGATAAATCACAAGTATAAATATATTTAATTACATAATTTAAATGTTAAATAATGCAAAAAATTGAATTAAAAAATATAAATCTAAGTGTCAAAAGAGTCACACTCAAAATGACCACCTAAGTACTATTATTAAAAAATATGTAAAAAAAATAATATGAGGTTTTAAAATAAAAAATAGATGACTCTAATGCATTTGAAACATATAAAAACATTAAGATCAACTGGTTGGATGACTATACTTGTCTAGGTTTAGACCAGATCAAGTGTCGAAAGAAAGACTAGTCGACATGTCAAGGGGTTTTCACATGATAAGGAAGGCACACAATCCAAGAAATGAAATATAAATTAATTTAATTTGTAATTAATTTTGTTTAAAGTCATCAAGAAGATAACAAGAAAAAAACTAGTGATATTTGAACACTAGAATTATCTTTTACAAGTTTTTACCAAAATTTATAATCACCAACTCATCTATGAGTAGATTCAAAAATTTACATGCAAAATATTATATATAAACAAAAGTAAAAACAAATTACTTGATTTTTAATTATTTGGTGAAATAGTTTAATAAACAAAGGTAAATCAAATTTATAAAATTAAAAAATAAAATATTTTTTAAATATTTGAAAGAACTTTATACTTGAATATCTCTTGTAGGTGGAAATGGTGCAGGTATGGGAGTAGAGGAGAAGCTTGAGGGAGATAGAGGCCTTCTCAGGGCTTCAAAATTTATAGATCTTCTTGAAATCCTTCCATAATGCTAACAACCCTTTCAAAAAATAATTTGGTGTCAAAAATAATTTTTTCTAGCCTCCCAGGCCATATAGCATACCAAAAAAAGAGAGAAATTTGAATAGGCTGATCTAGAGCTTCTCAAGCCTTGAAAAATTAAATTAATCTTTATTTTTGTAAAATTAAGTGAATAAAACTTTTAGAAGACAATTTGATGCATAGAAAACTGATTTTTAATTTTTTTTAAAAAGTGCCCATGCCATACAACATATAAATTCCTAAGATTTGAATAATTTAAAATATTAATTATTAATATTTAATCAATATTCTATATGCTTGCCAATCAAAATCCTCTCCATTAGCTCTAGAAGCATGTTAAAATACATAGAATGTAATAAACATGGATCTAGAAGAGAGTTAATGAGTAAAGCATAACATAATGAGCCCAAATCAATTAAATGCAACACATGTATTTATCTTGAGAAAACAGCAAAGAGGTAAAAAACCTAGCAAAGTGATATTCAATATTGAGAAACAATATTAACCCCAGTACCTAAAATCTTCTTCATATCACTCCTCACATAAATTCTTCACAAAATTTTCTTAGATAAGTATTTGCCATATATAAGAATACTAGAATATTTTTGTGTTTAATGTAATTATAATAGGGGTAAAATCTTATTTATGATGATTCATGAAGGGATGTGATCATTGTGAAAATGATGGGTCCATCCACCCTGATAAATCTAATTAATAAACATTTGGTAAATATTAAATAACTATAATAAGATTATTTATTTTATTAAAGTTTACACTTCAAGTAAATAAATAATATATTATTTTTTATTTAATTAATTACCAATGTAAGCCAATGATTAATAATAACCACTTAGACATTGATTACTCTAATAGACTAACAACATATAATAGATTAACATGTTGCTAACATTTTATGCATTTATTAAGGTACTCACAACAATCCTGATTTAACATGGGCCAATAATAGCCTAATCATAAGATTCTCTTAGCAATGGTATAACCACTAAAATGTCCACCACATGACCCATGATGAGATTTTTTGATAGTGAAGGTAGCTTCATGATTTTAGAGACAATGAAGAAGAATAATGTTAAAACCACATTTATAGAGAACACTCCCTAGTATGACAAAACATGTAATGTGATGATGGAAAGCTTGCTTGCCATATTTGAAAAAATCTAAAGGAATAATCCCCCTTGATAAATAATCAAATATCTGCATGTAGCAAAGATCCAATGGGTTTTCCTATACACTGTGGATGGAAGGAAGATCAGTTTTGGTAAAAGAGGGTTGATTAATTTTGTGGATGAGAATAAATAACTTAGATTCCTGAGATGAAGATGGCATAAATGAGGCCAAGGAGGCCATGGTATATTCAAACTTGTTAGTTGATCGAAGAGTGGCTTGGATAGCATAGTGCTTGAAAGTAGCTAGTAATTGATCATAGAAGGTCTTATTTTATGGAGGGCATCATTTTTGCACTGATATATGCCATTTATCTGATTGACCACAAGCTAAGAATCATCATAGATATTAAGTGATTTAATACCTAAGGTTAAAGTAGTTTAGATACCTATGATCAAAGCCTCATACTCTACCATATCATTGGTGCAGTCAAAATCAAGTTTAAAAGATAAAGGTATATATGTCCCCTTTGGAGGGATTAGGATAATTCTAGCTCCCCTACCATGCTCACACTTAGATCCATAAAAGAATAGAGTCATTTGATATTATGGATATAATTACGATGTGAAGGCTATGGACTCATCTAGAAACTCATAATTGATTCGATTATTATAAGCAAGAGGTGCCTCAGAAGCTGATAAGTAATAACCTAACATTTAACTAATTTTTGGTGGATAAAATCAAGATTAAATTCTACCAAAAGCATGAGCCATTTGGACATTTTTTGATTTTGATAAGGCTTTAAATGCATAAATTTTAGGGGATCTGTATTTATGATCACATAGGTTTTGTGATTGAGAAAATAATGATGAAGCTTGTAAGATACAATGACAAGAGATAGGCATAATTTTTTCATATGTGTATATCACACCTTGTATTAACTGAGAGTGTGAATTATATAATAAATTGCCTACTCTTTATGTTGTTCATCATGATGGGCAAACATGGCTCCTAGGGCATGGTCTATGGCTAAAATATACAAGAATAAAGATTTCCCCTCAGGATAAATAAAAATTGGTGGTGAGAGAAGATAGATTTTGAGAGAATCAAAGGCATCCTAATAGCTAGAGTCCCAATTAAAGTGGGTATCTTTCCTTAAGAGGTGATGGAATGGTTGACATCTTTTAGATAATTGGGAGACAAAATGATGAATATAATATAATTTTCTTTGTAAACTATGGTGTTACTTAAGATTGGATGGGGGTGGTATTTCTATAATAGCTTTAATCTTATTAGGGTTAACCTCTAAACCTTGAATATAGAAGATGAAACCCAAAAGCTTACCCATCAAAACCCATAAAAATGCATTTCTTGGAATTGAGATGAATGTAAAACTAGATTAGGTGAGCAAAGATTACTTTAAGCACCAAAAGGTGGTCTTTTAACAATTTTGACTTATTGAGGATATCATCCACATAATATTCAAAATTTTATGGATTATGTCATGAAGGATATAAGTCATGACACTTTGATAGGTGTTCCAAACATTCTTTAAGCTGAAAGGCATAACTTGATGGAGAAGGTCCCCCAGGGAGTAATAAATGATGTTTTATGTTGATCTTTTGGTGTGATAAGGATCTAATTATACCTAGAAAAACCATCCATAAGTGACAACATTTTGTAACTAGCTATTAAGCCCATTAATTTTTCAATATTGGGGAGAGGGAAATCATCCTTAGGACAAGCGAGGTTAAGGTCATGAAGGACAATACACAGGTGTAGACCTCATGTGGGTTTTGTGATAGGAATGATATTAGACACCCATTAAGGGTAGTCAATAGGTTGGATAAAGTTGATGGATAATAGATGTTATAATCCTTATTTTACCAAGAGTGCAATGTGTGGTTACATTTTTCAAAGTTTTTTTTACAAGTTTGGCATTAGGAAATGTGACATTGTTAAGGATGACAATAGCAGGGTTAATACCTAGCATGTCATTATAGGATCAACTGAATGCTTCACTATGATCTTCAAAAAACATAGTGAAATCTTGGTGCTCCTAAGGATACAAATATTCATTAACCTTAACAATTCATGGAATCTCATGAGATCCTATGTTAATGTCGACAATAACTTCATTTAATAGACTATAGGTTTCATATGGAAGAGAATTACATTAATGGGAGTTATCCATGCCTAAATGAGTTAATATTAACTCATCATCCTAGCAATTAAGAACAAGGATGATAGGAAAATCTTTCCCTATCATGTTTGGGTAGGAAAGATGAATGCTTTTGGTTTCCCCATTGCTACAATAGACGAGAGGTTCTATATTGATGGCATTTATTAAAAAAAAAGGATTAGAAGAATGGATACAATGTTGTCTATCATATAAGGGGTGTTGGATGGTGAGGATGATGTGTCCTCTTCGATAATAGGTAGAAGAGTGGTTTCTAGGGTGGTTTTGGGATTTTTGTTAAAACCTAGGCCATGTTTTTCATGGGGTTCTTAAAATCCCCTAATGTGACTTTGTGCAGCCCTTATTTGTGGCATCCTATGCCAAATCCCTTCCAAGAACACCATTACAAGTATGTTTTTTCAAAGTAGGGTTTATCTAGGAATGATAAGTTTGAGGTGAATGATTTAGCATGGGTTCAACTATCTGGACCTACAAAAGGTTGATCAATCCCCCATAGATTAAAGGAGTGCATAGGAAAGGTGGAGCAAATGAAATGAGCTCCCCAATATTAGGATAATATGCATGTTATTTTTTAGGACACCCATATTCTTTGGGAGTGGGGAGAGTGTTGAGCATCGATAATTGATATTCTCCCATTGATAGTTGTTAAAACATAGAATCAAAGGAGTCCTTGCTAGTAATTCTTGATGCAGGGATTGTCATACTAGATGATGCTTCATTAGATGATGATGGGATTATACTTTGTAATGGAATTAAGACATCATTTGGTCAAAAGGTAAGGTTGAAAGTGTTAACTAAATGGGGATCAGTTAGGACATTATGAATTTTACCCTCATGTTTTAATTTAAGATAATGATGTAAGGTAGAGGGAACATAATACATAACATGTATCTAAGGACATCATAATAGGATATTGTATTGAAACTCCCATTCTATTACATAAAATAACTTGGTGAGGGTATGTATGGATACTTGGATGGGAAGATCAACCATTCCTGATGTAGGGGCCACATTATCATTGAATGATCATAAGACAACTATAAATTGAGCTATAATAGTTTTAGGTGATTGTAGTTACTTAAAAGCATAAGAGGAGATAATATTTATGATTGCTTCATTATCAATCATTAATCATTTGATTTGGGTCTAATTAATTTGGGAAGTGATAAATAGTGGTAGATCATGGTCATCAAGCTAAAATGGTGATATTTTAAAATCTTGAAATGTTATGGGTGCTAACTTTTAAAGCAATACAATAAAAGATGATAAAGGTTGGTTTTCATCTAATTCTATTTCAGTGGCTTATAAGGCTTCTATCATAGCCTCATGATGCCATGGAGAGTTTTGGACAAGTTCATATAAAGACATCTTGATTGGGAGTTGATGAAGCTACTTTAAGATGGATATCTATATCAATTTTAATGCATCATTATTTTGCACTTTTCCTAAAATAGAAATTTTAGGTTTTGGAATGGACATTATAGGACCATTTGTGGTAGAATCAAGAGATTTTTCAATAGTCACTTTGGATTTATCAAGATTTTGGGTCTTATGACACTGGGTCTAGGATTGGTAGCCATGTGAATCATGTCAATCTAAAATAATAGTGGATTTGTCATGTTTTTAGACTCATCCAAATCTAGAAGGGTTAGGAGGGGTTGATATTGAGTTCTATAAGAGATTCTATCTTCTTTTGAAACTCATTTTGATCCTAATGGTGATATACTAATTCCTAAGATGGACATGACCCTAGTAGTTTGATTAAGGGGATAGTCAACTAAATTATTCTGTTAAAAGGTCATCCTCTTCTAATAAGTTTTAGACCATGAATTTTAGTGCATTACAACTTTTAGTATCATGTTTTACTATTCAATGATACATGAATTTATTATTTTATCGATACCATACTAGTTTTTTAGTATGGGGGTTAACAGGTTTTATGGGTGGTAGTATGATAAGGGAAGTTTGAATAATTTGATCGAGAATCTTAGAGTTAGACCCCCTTAATAGATCTTGGTTGGGTTCTTTACCTTTTGAGGAATTGGCATGGAGGTTGCATTTGCTTTTGAGTCTTGATCCTTTACATTGGTTATTTTGATATTCACCACAATAGGTACTTTGTGTTTAGGATAAGATTTTACACCTCAGACTCATGTATAGTATGGATTTAAAGGATTATGGATTGGCATTATTATATTGGGAAGATCCCTTTGTAATGGTATATGATCTCTAGAATAGGATTCCACACTGGTGATTTTTAGTCTCACTAAAGGATGGGGTCCTAATATGGATTCTTTATTGTGAATGGGTAGTAGAGGCATCTTCCCTTGTTGAATATGATTAGGGGTAACAAGGATATCCTCTTTAGGGAGTTAAATCCTTGTGGGAGGATATGACAAAGATTTTCCTCATGACACATCAAGGTTTTTGTTTCTAATTCCAAAATCCTCCCCCCTAGTTTCTCTCTTTAAAATATTTGGATCTTCTTGATCTATGAGGGGAACTAGTCTTGGGTTTGATTGAGGTAACATAATAGTATCCTCAGGGAGGAGTAAGCTAGAGGGGATGGGTATGCTACATAAAGGTGTTGTAGTGACTAAAGGAGTCGTATGTGTATCTCTTAAGATGTCTAAACATGCATCCTCCTTGACATCTCTCTCATCCTTTATTTATAGTTGATTATCTTGAATAGGTTTAGGTAATTCCTCAAGAGGATCCCAAATAATGAGATTCATAAAGCTTGAGTGAGTCTTGGGGATAGATCTACCTGATTCAAATGGTTTAAAGGGGTCTCTTATAAGGAGATAAAGGATTTTAGTTATCATGGAAGATGATTTATAAGTATTACCAACCTCTTTAGGGAGAAGTTGATCATGGATCATATTTATCACATGGGTCCCATGGTCCAAGGTGCATTATGGATTATCCTATATGGCATTAGATGTAGAGGCATGGTTAGGGGATGGATGACTAAAGATGTATATATAATGATTAGAGGGATAATTAAGGTTATCTAACTATAACTCTCCTTGATTAATAAGGTTTTGAACTAGACATTTAAAGTAGCGACACCTATTGACATCATGACTTATTACATGATGGTAATTACAAAAGTCATTTTCCTATAACTAGCTAGGCTTAGGGTGAGAGTCATCAAGAGGCCTAATTAGAGGAAGTTCAATGATAGATGCCTTTAAGAGCTTGTCTAAAATTTAATCATAAGATTCCCTTAAGGGTGTGTACTACCTTAGAGGAAAATGTGTTAATGGTTTTTATGATTATGCTTGTGGGTAGAGGGTTTGGATTGGTTTTTTGTCTATGGAGGTAATAATTTTAGGACCATAGCCTTAGCAGTGCCTTTGGTTTTGGTATTTCTAGTTCTTTTGGAGGGATTGGGTTTGAAGTTTTTACTATGTAACTTTACCTTCTTCTAAATCTTGAATTTCTAGTTTATGGGCCATAGAAAAGGCCTCATAAAAAGTCTTGAAGGATTGAACCCAAAATGTTGATGAGATATGTTTAACACATGATATCATAAATAATTTGATTATTTATAGTTGAGTAAGTGAAAAAGTAAGTTGGTTTATAAGCCATGCCATCTAGCCATGAAATTAACAACAAATTCATCATCAAATTATCTAATGGCATAGAGGTTGGTTATGGTCACTTTTCTTGTGATGTTAATGGAAAAGTGATCTAATTTTTTTTGGGATATTTACCCAAAATAGTATAGAGAATGTTGAGGGATAGAATTGTACTAGTCTAATGTTGGTTTAACTAGTGACATGGGAAACATTACTAGGAGAAGAGTGTCATTCTGAAATATAAGATAACATGTGCTTTTAAATGCTTAAATGTGTTTTTGAAGATCTTCCTTATTTTAAAATTTCATAAACTTTGGAAGTTCCTATTGTGAGGGGTATGGTATAATAGGGACAATTGGATTAATGGGTTCATTGTAAATTTGCTCATAAGTGAGCATATTTTTTTAACCAAAGGTAGAGGCTTTTAGATTTGCCATCCTATTCATAAGAATGTTCATAAGGTCAGGTTGGGTATTATATTGAGGAATACCCCCTAGGATATTCTATTGAAGATGTTGATAGGTATGAAACACAGTAGAAATTAATTGTGACAAGGGGTAACCAATTGAAGTGGTCATAATTAGTTGGGATACCACCACATACTATGGGGCTTGCAAGGATATATACATGGAACCAAGGGCTTGTGAGGGAGCTATGTATTAGGTAGTCAATGGTATGCACTATTGAGGAGGTTGAATCAAGGGAGCTTGTTTCAAAGGTTGAATTTAGGGATTTGATGCTATGCTAGTTTCAATGGGTGGGAGAGTTGTAGAGATTGAGATCACTATGTTCTGAGGTGCTATGGCAGGAGGTGGAATAAATGTATGTTGAGGTGATGTCATATTTTAAGCTTGGGTAATAGTTACAGATGGACCACTAGATGTTATTGGAAGTATGTTGTTTAAAGGTTGTATAGTGTTAGTGTTGGAACCTATTGGGGGAAGATTGTTGAGGGAGGATACCATGGCTGTAGTAAACCCTTTAGGTCCTTTTAGGGGCATGCAAAAAAAAAAAATCCCAAAGGATTGTGTATGAGTGGAAAGTGGAATACAGATGGATTGAGTGCTAAGGTAATTGTTAAAAGAAATTGGATTACTATCCAATATGGTGGAAAATTTAGGATATCCTTGATTATAGAACTAGGGAACACCCTCCCCCATAGACTCAGGAGAGGTAGGAGGACTCGAGGAGTTCTCCATGGATGAGGATGAGATTGGAGATTTAGTTTTCTTTAGCGATTGTTATCACATCAAAACCATGTAACACTGAAGAGAAATAAATAAATGAAATAAAAAAGCACACAATATTCTTTTTGATTATCTCATTTTAGTGGAAAAAGGCAAACACTAAAAAAATGTACTTAAAATATTCTAATTTTTTCAAGAAATTAATTTTAGAGTGTGATAAGGAAAAAGGTTAATGAGGGTACTAAGAAATTGTAATCTAAAGATGGTTTCAGGTTTTTGTTTAAGGATGGGAACCTCTATATACACAAAGGTATGTTGAGGCTTAATTCTATGTTGGAAGAATGTACATGACTTAGTATTCGGGCCTACCCCCTCACTTCACACACCATAGTGACAAGGGTGTCAAGTTCTTAGCCTTTATATTTATTTCCAAATTTTTTATACTCTGTTGGTACATTGATTCAATTTTCCCCTTGGTGATGAAATCCAAGTGGGTCCACCTAAATGTTTGATTGTTAATTTTAGGATTATGTGGTTTTGGATGTGTGTGATAAGATGTGATTATTACAATATATTAATCCACCTAGATTACTCTATGTGAATTATCTAAGAAAGCAAAGGATGGATGTAATTCTTTTTAAACCTTAAAAAGAAGAGTATTTTTTTTTTGCATTTTTATTTTTATGAATCAAGACAAACAATCAAGAAAAGAGGAAATGAATTAATAATTTCACAATGAAATAAAATAAAAATAATGAGACTTTAGGGGTCCCACTAGGCAAGCTAGAATTTTATAGTAGTTTTTTTTCATTTGTTTCCTTTAAATTAATTATTTACTAAAAATTAAAGAAATGAAAGGTTTATGAGGAATACCTAGAGATAAGAAGATGGTTTCACATTGATTGAATCTAGTGAATGAGGGAACTTATTTTTGGTTTGGAAGAATAACCTGTACATAATGAGACAACTTAGACAAACTTTGATTAATAAATAGATAATTGAGTTTCCCAGTTAGGAACCAGTCTTGAGAAATTATGAACTTCCTCAAGTGGATGTTAAGTCACTATTTTCACAATTAAGTAGATCATAAAAACTTAAATTACAAAATATAAAGATACAATATGGATGAAATAACAAATTAATTATGAATTAATCTTTGTTTAAACTATCAATGTAAGCAAATTATTCATACCAATAAATTGTAGCAAAATTCACTTCTTCTTTAAAACATCTAGTTGGTTAGAGGTGGATTCAATTGAAGGATAATAAACAATGGCACAAAGAAACTAAAAATATGTCATTTTGGTTGGTAAAAAAGGGTTGAGAGATGATGGGTAGATTAGTGATATTAATTACATCATGTACAATTTTGGACAAAGTCATCTCTAAGTAAATGCCATGTTTAGAGAGAAAGAAAATAAAATTAGACTAGTCCAGGATAGAGTTTTAGGATAAAAAGTCTTAGATTTTAAAATATAGTGTAGGGATTGATGTTGATCCTATAGAATTGGTGTTGATTCAAATGAATCAATGTCGATTCTATTAACATTGCACAAACTTAAAAATAGAGAGCTAGAGGATGACATAGGATAATCACAAAGGAACATAGGGATATCTAATTTATTTTGATAGTTGAATAAATAGTAAAATATAAAATGATAATAAAAAATGAAATACTTAATGCAGAGCACTTACCTTGAAATGAATGCAGATTGAGTATATTCTTTTTGTAGGTGCAAACATCTTCTTGGTTTTTGATGACTATTGTGGACCAGGTATAGCCTAATTTTGATATCATGGAGATAAATTTTGCCTTTAATTCTCTTTAAGAAATCTAAGTAACATTTTGAAATTAAAAATTCATGGGCATAAAATTAAAGAATCACCTGTGTATATATAGATTGATGTTGATCGAGAGAATCAACACCGATCATGGGAGAATCATCACTAATTCACCCTTTTTAGCAAAAGTTAGCTTTTATTTGGTTTGGTTTGTTCCAAATATAAGGTAATTTAGGATTATAAGCATGGGTTAGTTAGCAATGGATTTATATAGGGGTAGGTTATTGGAGGGTTAGGATTTATAGGTTGTAAATTAGATTTAGGTGGTTAGAAAGGTGAAATGGTAATTTATAGAAAACAAATTACTGAGTATATAATGGTAAATAGCTTAAACTTTAGGATAGGGGAATTTACGATGAAATAATAATAATAATAAAGGCCTATGACCCCAAATAATTCATATATAACATATGAAATTGTAGTGTCTACACTAGGTACTTAGACAATATGTGAAAGAGATTTGTTCTGTTACTAACACTTTATTAGAAGTAATTTTGCATACATGGGCTTAAATTCCCTATATACTTAAAAATTCTAATTGTGTCTATCAAAAATAATGAATGGGTAATGAAGGGATGGTTTATGAATATTTATGAACATTATTACTCCCTGATGATTTAAAGGGTCGATATCTAGATGTCATTATTGCAGCTCTGTTAGGCTATAAATGTAGTAGTTCAAAGTGTGATGTCACTACACATAAATGTGAACTAGAGGAATCATTGATACTAAACACTACAAATGATATTTTGACAATCTCATTGTTTTTACACTAATTTAATTTGTTGGAAATAATTTTTTTTTTACAAATGTTTTCAAATTACAATTTGTAATTACATAAAATGACAAATAAAATTCTATAAAGTAAAAAAATTAAAATAATCCCTCCAATTTTGTCATTTTTTTGTTGTTATTTTATGTTTTTGTCTTTTACGTTTACTTGTGATTTAAACTCAAAACCTCTTATGGCTAGATTTTAGAAAAAAAATCTACTAACTCCTCTATGCATCAATTCACAACTATGAAAGGACAAATTTGTATTTGAAGTAGATTTAAATGGGCATTTTAATTTTAAATCATGCCTCCATGAATTTAAATCCATGGCAGATGGATAAGTTAGTAGGAAGAAATATATTTAAATGCCTCCTTTTATTCCACTCAACAAGCTTTAAAAACATTCTAACTTGTAAACTTACAAATAGTTGTATAATAGTATTGATACATATACATGTTATGGGATGGAATAGCATACAAAAAAGAATGAAATTTAGGAATAGGTTTTGTAAAATCACATTTGCATAACCTGTTGTGGATGAAAATTGATTTGCTATTCAAAATTTTGCTCTAAATGATTGTTGCAAGTTGAAGAATTTCAAAATACTATATAGCTTGATGCACAACTATATGGTTAAATTTAGGAGGATGGTGGTTTGAGCAGAGAGTATTATCCAAAAATTAGATATTCAAAATTCACTCCATATGGCCCATAATAAAAGAAAACTAGTCTACAATACTAAATGGACCAAAACATATTGTAGGCATCCAAAAGGTGGTACAGTCGGCTATAAAATTGTACGACTTATTGGTAGAGTCTCTACAAAGGAATAATCAACTTCTATAACAAATTTTAGATTTTGATGCTGCTCTTATTTTAAAATGTTATAAAACCCTATCCATAGATGTTGATAGGATTTATATCTTTATTTTTTTCTTTCCAATTATGTTTTTAGGTTTTTAAGATTTGATAAATTCTTTAATAGCCATACATTATTTATTATTATTTTATTTAATTTAGATGCAATGATACATTAATTGTTCCCAAGTTGAATATTTTCAAAATTTAGTTAATACTACCATAATGACAAAACCAATTAAGATATTTGATGATATAAATAAAAAAAGTTACAAAGATATATTACAAAAAATAAATATATGTAAGATATATTTATCAAAATTATTTGAGAAGAAATTAAGAAATCATCTCAAGGCCAATCTTCTAAAACTTGTAACCCTATGGATCCAATGTATACAAATTTTATACTGCCTATGGGGGAAACCCAAGGGCTTTAAAAAATTAATATCTTAATTCTTACTCAATCATTAGGAATGACACCTTTGGTTAGCACAAATTTTTATTATCCTAATATATAATTCTTTATGCACGTGATTTAATATCTAGAAACTAAGGTGCTAAATTTAGATCAAGGTGTTTCAAAACCTAATCAGGCACTAGATTCTCACATTTTATTGCACACTCCATTAGACAATATATAGTAGTATATCCTCTACCTAAAAGTTTTTTGGCACCTAGTAATATACTATATGATGGAAAGGGTGACCCCAAACAACATCTTAAAGTATTCCATAGATCATGTTTGCACTATGTTTCTAATGAAAGGTTATTAACTAAGTTATTCCTAAGGATTCTAAAAGAATATGCTCTATAATGGTTTTAAAATTTACCTCATAAATCAATGAATACATTAAATCCATTTATTGATATGGTTATATAACATTTTTCAATTAATATTAGTGATAAAATTTCATATACTTAGATTGCTTAACTCAAACATGAATCTAATGAGCCCATCACAGAGTATGTATTAAGGTACAAGACTATGTTATACAAGATGTCAAGTCCAATGGTAGACAAATAATTACAAGATATATTCAAAAAAAAAAAATTCTTCCACCCCTTTCATGAATCCATTATGTTAAATAAATTTATCCCATTCATATATTTTTGCCACATAATAAAATAAAGGGAAGTCAAATTGTTGGCAATGAATAAGCTTAAGTATGAAACCAATACAAATTATTATACAAAGATTTTAATTAATCCACCATACAAGGTGAGGCTAACTAATAATAATAAATATCAAAATGTAATAGTATATGAAATTAATGATCCCCCTTCACACATTATCTTATCATCTCTTCCAAGTAGATAATTAATCAATCTGGCAGAAGGTCTATATAAGGTCCTCAAAACACTATTGGAATGCAATCTCATCTCTCACTCATATTAAAAAGGTTGATGTGAACAATAATCATCTAAAAGGTTTTGATCAAAATGCCTTTTTCAATTTTCATAGGGCAGTAAGACACATTACTAACAAATGTATCAGTTTGAGGCATAAGATTCAAGATTTGATAGATGCAAACATCATTGATGTGGGCACACCAATAGATAGTTTGAAAGCACAACCAAGTGAAAAAAATTCAATGAAAATATTTAGTGATCCTTTTACTAAGCATACAACTAATGAGATAATAGATACATCAAGAGTGTATTATGCATACAATGCACACACTTCACCAGTTTATTACCATTCTCATACAGTGGTACCACATCCTTTGAATGATATCATTGGTACATACCATACTTCAGTTCCATCTAGGCCACTAATCACATTTTTAGATCATGAGATATTATATTTTGACTCATATTTTCACTCTATTCTTATTTGATCTCACATTGATCACTAGCCTATTTAGAGTGTCAAGGTCAATAATGGTTCTAGTTTGAATATGTGCAAAACCAAACTTATTACTCATCTTGGATACATAAATCAAGATTTTCTTCTCATTACTATGGTAATAAAAGGATTCAATGGTCACATTTAGATCTCCATTAGTGATATTACATTACCATTATAGGTTGGTCTAACATATTTGGCCACCAATTTTATAGTGATGCCTAGTTTAGGGGTCTTCAATATATTATTGGGATGCTCTTGGATCCAACAAAATTGTGTAGTTCCTTATATAGTTCATAAGTGTTTAAAGTATATATGTGATAAATAATTCATCATAGTTTAGGGTATCTCATATGAATACCCCATATCACATCTAGTTATGGTTTCTCTACAATATATTTCAGTTGAGCCACCTAAAAAGGTGCAATCTACTCAAATATTTCCAAAGTACATATATACCCTTACACAAAGGCCTATCCTTGAAAGGTCACTTTATAATTTTTTTTTCATATATTTTAAAGAGCCTCTCTCTACCCCTACATGTCCCAAATTGATATTACATAACACTAAGGGTATTTCATATAAATCACCAACACATGGTTCATACACTTCACAATGGGTTCCAAAAATATGTAGAGTCCATCATGCTAAAAAAACACATTATGTTATAGATATTTAGTATGATAATGGTAGTTATGGTACAAAAGCCAATAAATATCTAGATTCTCAATTTTTCTCAATTCACTCATAATGATATAGCCCTTTCGATTCATAAACGGTTACCATTCCTATCATAGACACATAGACCATTAGTTATGATTCCCTTTCATGACTCATTGGTTATTTTACTTATTTCTATTTTCTATTTTTTATTTTAATACATGGAAAACTACAAAAAATTAAAATAGTCTAGAAATTTCTAAAATTAGGACCTATGCATGCTTATATTTAGTTCATTTACATTAGATAATTTATGCATAATTATTCAATACTTATTTATATCTAGTTTTATATAGTATATAATTTAAAAGTGCACATGAGTTAATGTAGAGCATACAGGTTTCCATTTACAAAACTAATTATAGGTTATTTCATTGTCTTAGACTCAAAAACTACACATGGATAAAAGCTACCAATATAGATAGGAGTGCCCTGCACCATTGTTCTATCCAATCAATGTTATCATATTAAGCATAGGCTATTAGCTATTAGATCTAACCATGACATAAGCCTCTTGAAGCTTATATAAACATCTAAGAGATCATTAGGGGCATATTGTACATAGTTTTTATCTTTCATTGGTTATCCCTTATTATTCACAATTCAATTTTTTACATTGTGCAAAATTTACCGATATTGGTCACTTACTTGCACATTAATATATCACTAGATACCTCGGTTTTTGAATTAATAGTGTTAAAAATACCTTATGTTGATCAATTACATGTATTCATGCATGATTTTGATGTTTACTTCCCTGCTACATGTCTTGTGTGAATTCTCTAGTTTGGCTTGTGGACATTTGAACATGTCCTTGTGTGCGAATCAAAGCCTTCATTGTATGTTTTTATGCATGTGAGTGAAATTTGAAAATTTACCTTGTATGTGGCCCCTTGGAATTCTCTTTCATGATTTGTGTGCTTCATGTGTAATATTTATTTGTGTGCATCATGGTCATGGCACTAGTTTTCTCAGTTTGCTCAGTTTTCAATATCATGATGGAGATCATGCATCTTCCCAACCCTTCAATTCCAGGATGGATATCATGCATTCCTCACTAAGTTTATCTATTTTATCTTTACATACTCAATGAGATCACTTACCTATGTTATTCATGACTACCATTTATCTAGATAATGTCACTATGTATGCTTGTTTCTACATTCATCTTACATTAATTTTTTTTCTCCATTTACATACGTTGATTCCATGCTTTTCCATGTTATCATTACTACTAAAATTTACATACTTTCATAACATCCCTCACATAACTATTTTATTTTTATTGAATTTATTGTGTAGGCTTCACAACTCAACTCAAAAGAGGGGGGCATACACAATGGTTTATCTTATAGACTAAGCCCATACAATGTATTACATAGACAAAAAATTCTAGGTATTACACAATTGGTTAGGTTGCATACCCATAAATAACATGTAAATTAATTTTGGAAAAAAACACTCCATTTGGATGAAATCACACCCTGAATATATCTAAAATAATGTGTTATTGTTCTAACAAGTAGAAAATAGTCATTTCCAAAAATTCTTAGAAACACAAGCAGTACAAAATAGTTATCAACAAGTAGCCAATCATAGGTTTTAGAAAATACTTAGGTTTGTCTCAAATTTTATCAGTTTGGAGCATCATGGATGACATGTGTTACACATTAGCACACAATTTGTTGCTCATAATTTTAGTTGTTATCACTCAGTCTCAGAATCCATATACACTAGTTATTAGATTGGGAGCATGTGCATGGCATATGACTATCTCATTGCTTTAATATTTACCAATTAATATATGGAATGACAACCCATGTCATTATCCATGTTGTATATGCCATACCCAGATCACACATTATTTTTGCACTAGTTTTGCAGTATTTTTTCACCAAAAATGAACCTTATTCCATTTGTCATGATTGGTTAACCTTTTACACTATATTTTACACTAGAATAATATATTGGAATTAATATTGTGATTAAAAAAATACTTCACCACTTTGATTATGCAATGATGGAGTTAAGCACATCTTGAGTTATTAAGTATACTCACATTTCAATGACAATTGGGCTATGCATAGTCTAATCCAAGCTATTCAATGAATATGAAAAATCCCAGTGTCCTACCCTCTATAGTTACCCATTTTGTATAGAAAACACAATACTTAACATACCCAATAATGTGTATTAATTCCTTGTTATTATATCTATAATTTTATTATCTTTTACTTTCATATTTTCATAATTAAGAAATAATTAATTTATACATGTTTCATTCCATGTTTGTGAGAAGCAAAGTTCAATGTTACGACCTACATTCAATACTGCACTTCATAGGTAAGTTTAGGTACAAAATTTAAATTTTACTCTTTAGTGCATTACTAGAATAAAAATGAGGTAAGAGTAGACACACAAATCGGAATTTAATCTAAATTAATTCACTTGTGACCACCCTTTTTACACACTTAGCTCATGCCTTATTTTAGGGCCTTTTAACCACTTTCCTTAAATTTCCACATGGATTACCCATTCCCATAAGCAAATCACTAATCCAAAAATGTCTCTATTACTCATGAAAAATAATTCAAGCTTATCCACATAATGTTCCATATTATTAGATCAACTATTTTTGCTCTTAGGACAACAACACCATATTTGGAAAATAATGCTTCTCAAGAGTGTCCAGTTCCACTATTCTTGTCCTCCCACCAAAGAATGTCTAATTTCTCAAATTCAAATTCATGTAATAGGTCATCCCGTAGATTCAAAAAGACCCATCTAAAGGATTTCTTAAAATATCACTATTAGACTACATTTAAAACTATTTTTCACATAAGAGGCTCACATATTCAAAAGCATTATAATTCTGATTGCACATTGAGATAAAACTCCCTATTTCTCTTAATTCTAAATACATATATCCCTAAAAACCTTGAGATAAAGTATAAATAAAATTATAAGGATATAAGTCACAGTTAAATCACTTAATAACATCAAGATTTTACTAGTATTTATCAAATTTTAATAGTATTATCTCTTTGTCTCTGTCTCTATCTCTGTCTCACTCTCTCTCTCTCTCACACACATAGTAGCATGGGATACATACATAGAGTTTGATTTCATTTTAAAATATAGGTATGTAGGTAATGCTTAACATAAGTGTTTTGGTCAAGAGAAACTTCAACTATTAGCCTATTTTTACCTTGTGATTATATTTATCCTCTTGGTCTATTGATCTAGGATTACCAGTGAAGGATAAGATATATAGTTATTTTTAAAATGGATTGAATGCTATTATGTAGTCAAAATAACATATAAGTGAAGGAAAACCTATTGTATAAATATAAAATTCATATCATCTATAGGACACCAACACTCCCTAAGGATAATAATGGCTCACACCCCTATCTAGATATAATGCTCTTGTCTGGAGATCCTAAAAAATTGTATTTTGGATCCAAAGTTAGTCAACATAGCTCCATAGTGATTTTCAACCTCAGACATAATATTGCATTCTATTTTTATAACTAAGTTTTATTTCCTTCATACTTTCCATTTTTAACATATTTACAAATTTAGTAAGTTCTAAATTAGTTTTTTCCATTTAAGGCATATCTATAACATTCTAATTTTACACAATAGTTTATCTTATCTAAGCAATTAATTGAATTATTTTCCAAATTTTGATAAAATAATGTGTAATATTAGAATGGAAGGGTCAAATCATAAGATAAAATGAAAGTATGAAGGAATGATAGATTAAGACATTATTTATGCACTCAAGTCATGTGTGATAAATATGTGTCAATATTCTCATTTTAAAGTACTTAATGCTGAATTTTAGTATCTAAAAATTCCCCCTTTATTTTAGTAATGAAATTTATAGAGTAAAAAGATAAAATGTATTTGAGTGTGTATAATACACTTTGTTTTTCGCATGAACCTCCAATTTTATAGGTCATTCAATAGAAAATCATTCAATTATGTGTAATTAGTGTCTATATATTGAATATTTTATTATGAAACTAATTTTTAAAATTTTTAAAGAGGAAAGATAGGAGTGTACATATGTGTTGATGAAAAACATGTTGCCATTACAACTTGGTTGAGATGATGCTTCCTTGTTGAAGCATGGGAGAAAATTGTTCTTCCATTCTAAAGAACAAGGAGAGTTGGGGTGATTGTGCGCCAAATTTTCATAACTATGTAAACTTGTAGGTTGGAAATAAAACATGTACCGACTCTCATGAATGTGGAGAGAAGTATGCAATATACTAACCCAAGTAACTATACATGTAATGAGGGAACCATTAGGATAGATTTGATCAAAGAAACCGAAACAACCATTTATGATGGGTTATATATTTAATTGTATAGTTTTGCTCAAGTTTATTAGATGTAAAAAAAATGCATGATCGAAAGGGAAGGGAAACTATTCATTCTTGTAAGATAGGGCCATAATCAAGGATCAAATAGATAGGGTCAAATGCACAAGGCTGAATCTATATGGATTAGTAAAATATGAAGAGTAACTCAAAAATGTAAGACTCTTGTCTTCACAACAAAAAGTTGAATTAACATTCATTCATTAGACAAAAATTACATATGATTATATAGTGAGGAATTATGTCACCCAAAAAGGTAATTAACTCAATTCATAATTAGAAAATGACTTAAATTACAATTCCCCTAATGACCTATTATTAACCTAAGAAACCTAATTAGACTATGTAGGTAAAACCACATAGTGATAAAAAAGGCTACCCTAACACCCCTCCTTAAACATAGCTTAGGTGGGTAAAATAATTGGGTACTAATACAAAGGACTAATGAGGTAGTCAAGTACATAAATATGATCCCCCAAAGTAAGAAGATGATGGAGCTACCTGAATCCCAAGAAGAGCTCATAAATGTAGATACTTGCTTTCAGTGAAGGGTTTGTGAATATATCAACAATTTTATACATTATCTAGATCTAGCAGAGATCAATGTCTTGATCATGGATGGGATCCATAATTAATTACATGTGAATATCTATATGATTGGTATATTTGTGATGAGATAAATTCTTAAAAATCTAGATTATACTTTGGTTATCATATAATATGATTATTGGTCATCAAAACTGGATACCAAACTCAATGAGAATCCCCTAAAGCTAAATAACCTTAGTGGAAACACTAATAACTCTTATATATTATGCCTCCATAGAAGATAAAGTAATAACAATCTTATTTTTAGTTGACCAACTAATCAGACCTAAAATGAGGGAGAAATTATAGCTTAAAGTAGACTTATGATTATGAATATTGTCAACCCAATCTGAATATGTATAACTAATCAAATTGATGTCAATACCCACTCCATAATGAATCCTAAAACTATTAGTACACTGAATGTAGTGGAGAATTTACTTTATTGATTTCTAGTGAAGTTCATGTGGTTCTTGTATAAATCTAGAGACCATGCCCATTACATATGAAATATCAAGTCCAGTGTGTGTAAGGTAGATGAGACTACCAATAAATTGTCGATATGAAGTAGCATCAACAAAATTAGATGGACAATCAACCTCAAGATTCACACTAGATATAAAAGGAGCCAAATCTAGATTATAGTCAACCATATTAACCTATAAAACTAAATCAAGAGCATACTTGGATTGTGTAATAATTATCCCAAAGTTAGACTGATAAATTTCAATCCCAAGGAAGAAATGCAAAAATCCCAAGTTAGCCATTAATAACCTATCAAAAAAATTAGTTTTCACTATTATGACAGTAGATGAAGAACTTCATGTGATCAACAGGGCATCCACATAAATAACTAGAATCAATAATGGATCATCCTACCATCAAATGTAAACATTCATATCAGAATGGTATCTAGTGAACCTAATTTAAAGAATAAAAGATTTTATCCTGGCATACCAAGCTCGAGGATCTTGTTTGAGGCCATAAATAGATTTTTAAAGTTTGAAAACTAAGTAGATATATTTATAAAATCCTTATGGTTGCTCTATGTATTTTTCCTCTTTGAGGTCAGTGTGAAGAAAATAAATATTCACATCCATTTGATGAACATCTCATAGATGTGTTGTGGTAATGGTGGGAGTGAGTTTAAATAAGTTAATTTTGTAAATTGGGGAAAATGTCTCGATATAGTCAATGTCAGGTACCTAAACAAAAACCCTTTGATACCAAACATGGTTTAACCTTGTCTACTAACCCATTTGATATAATTTTTTGATAGATCCACCTACATTGAATAAGTTTCTTCCCTTATGAAGAGGTACTAAATCCCAAGTGTTGTTCCTCAACATGGAACCATATTCCTCTTCCATAGAAGTATCCCACTCAGGAGTTCTTGATGCCTCAAAAAATGACTATGGATTAAAATTAGATGAAATAAAAGCATGTGGGGTATTCTATAATTATGAATAGGTTTTATAGAGGTCTAATAATCTCCAACACTTTGGCCAATATATTGCAATGTTTGTCTATCCCAAAGAGGACTAGTTATTGGATAGTCAAGAGGAGATTCCTCATCCTCTAAATATATTCTAGGAGGAGGAGAATCATCATCACTAATATCATCATTAAAACTAGAATAATAATATGAATCATTAGAAAGTTACTTAGGTGGATCTGAATCATTAGAACTATCATTAAATCTTAGTGCATCTAAGGAAGGGGGAAAGGTGTTGAGTGTGGAATTAGAAGGACACTATTGAAATTGAACACTTTTATCAATGAACAACTCATGATTGGTGTGATGGATAAGCCCATATCCCTTAAGACCCTTATGATATCCAATAAAGATGTTATTGGAGTAGATGCCAGGATCTTTGGATTAAGAAAATGCACAAGTTTGTGATAAACAAGAGTCAAGAAAGTACATAACATAATAGATATAAGAAAATTAAATCACATACATGAGAATATTTCATAAACAATATAGGAGCCAAAACCAATCTTCCACTAAATAATAGCTCACCAAGAGAGATGTATAAATAGGAGTGGATGGGTAACTCCTCCAAGAAAGGTGGTCAGAGAGCCAATAATAGAAGAGTAACTCCCATATCTAGAATAATTGGTCAAGGGAGTTACTTTATGTTTATCTGGTCAAAATGTAACTCTAAGTACACCTAAGCAATCTTATCCATGAAATTAGGAAAACTCCAAGTGAAGGAAAAATCCAATAATAAATAAATATGAGAAAAATGAAAACCCCTACTCTAACACCCCCCATAAGCATGAATTAGGTCTGTAGTGTAAGAAAAATAGGTTCCAATAATTAGGCTTGCTAAGGTACCCATGTATAAATAAATCTCTCATAAAGTAGAGAAAAGAGGAAAACATGTAGGCAAAACTACTCCCCAAAAGAGAAACATAAAAAAGAGGCTAGAATCCCCCTAGAAGATGATGCTACAATGTTTTGAACCTAAAGAAGAGCTTACAAGTAAAAACATTTTCTCTCCATGAAAGTTTGGTGAAGATATATATATATATATATATATAATTTGCTCTGTCATATGGAAATATCTTAGATCAATGATGTTCCCATGAATGAGCTCTATACTGAAGTGCATGTGAATATCTATGTGTTTTGTCCACTAATGCTGAACCATATTCTTGTAGATATGAATCATACTTTGGTTATCATAGTAGATGATAGTAAATCATTTGAATTAGATACTAAACTCTATGAGATTCCCTTGAAGCTATATGGACTTAGTGGTAGAATTAACAACTACTATACTCTACCTCAATAGATGATAAAATAATAACATTCTACTTCTTTCTTGATCAACTAATCAAACTTGAACCAATGGATAAACTATAACCTGAAGTGGACTTGTGATTCCAAATATTGCTAGCCTAGTCTGAGTTGGTATATCCAATCAAGTCAATGTTAGTATTATATCCATAGTGAATCCAAAATATATGTATGCCCTAAATATAGTGCAATATCATCTTAGCTATTTTTAGTGTATTTATGGGGTTCTTGCATGAACCTAGAGACTAGGCCCATTGCATATGATATGTCAGGTATGGTATGTGTCAAGTAGATAAGGTTACCCATAAGTTATTGATATAAGGTAGCATTTACCAAAGGTGAAGTAAAATCTACCTCAATATTGACTCTAGATAGAAATGGATTTGGAGTTGGCTTATAATTAACAATGTGAAATTGAACAAGTAGATTGAGAGCATATTAGGTTATGCAAGAGTAATTCTAAGTCAGACTGAGAAATTTGAATCCCAATGAAGTAGTGTAATAATCTCAAGTATATCATGTAAAATATATCCTAAAGAGCCCTTTTCACTACAACAATAGATGAAGAAGAGCTACCAATGATCATAAGATCATCAATGTAAAGAATCATAATCAAGAGCAAATCATCCTACCATAAGAGATAAACATTTAGATCTAAATGACATCTAGTGAATCCTACTAAAAGAAGAAAATAATCCATATTGGCATACCAAGATCCTATTTGAGGTCATAGATGGATTTATGGATTTTACATACAAAATACTAATCCTCAACAAATCCGAGAGGCTGCTCCATGTAAATCTCTTCCTCAAGATCATCATGAAGAAATACACTCTTCATGTCCATCTAATGAACATCCTAATGATTGGCTTTGAAAATATTAAGTGTGAGCCTAAAAGTGTTTGTATACACATAATATTTTCAAACTTTATCACTTATTGATGTTTTCTCTCTCATAGGAATCCATTGAGTCTCAATCTTTCTGAGTGCATACCTTAAATAGTGTACTAAGAAAGGGGTAGGTAGACCATTGGTGCTTCTTAAGATTGTTTTCCCTTATACCACCACTTTCAACCAACACAAACTTATCCTATACACTTCCCTAAACTTTTACACTTCTATTAAACACTCCTCCAAGTAATTCACCTTCTTAAAAGCCCTTACCTAAGCTAAAAAATCTTTTTGACATTTACCAAATAATGTTGGCCTAGGTTGACCCTATACTTAAATTATATTATCATGTTATGGGTCTTGGTTAGCCTCAACTAACCCAAAATGGGACCTAACTTGTTTTTTATCAATTAATAATATAGGGTATAATTGGGCCAACACCATTGACTAAACTTCTAGAAAAATTTAAGGTTAGATTCAACTATATATACACGTCCTTTTCACCATTTCTTAGAGAGAGAGAGTTAATTATTTATTTTTACTTCTTTACAATCTTGTCTTCCACCATTCTAGTTTAAGAGTTACTTCTTAGGGTTTATACTTGGATGAGAATCCTACCTTGTGGAAAATTATTGTACTCTTTGGCTTATCTTAATTATCTTTAAAAACCACAACAACCTCTTGCAAAGCACCTTTAGCCAAGCGAGAGATTGAGTCTCAATAGGTTTGTATTCAAGGTAAGTATCTCTAACTTTAATCCTCTATTTTAGTAGATAAAAGCATCATAATTAATGGATTTTGAATGTATTTTTCTCTCCATGCATTAGGGTTATATCTATACATAGCTTAATTAGAATTATTTTATGTATGTTTACTTTTATGTTTATTACCCCCATTTTATGTCATAAGATTTAGTGAGCACTAGGTTGGATTTTGATTTACTTTGTACTTAATTTGTAAATAAGAAAAGCTAGGATCTAGCTAGGGTTATTGCATGGTGTTGATTGACTAAAGTCTTCATAACCCTCTATAGTGATATTATTTTAGTTACTAGTGTGAAGGTCTCTGTGTAGTCAATGTTAGATACCTGTGAGAAATCCTTGGCAACCAACTATGCCTTGAAATTGTCAATGACCCCATCTATTGCATACTTAATTTGATATATCCATATAAATCAAACTATTTTTCTTCCCTTAGGAATAAGTGTCAATCCCAAGTATGATTCTTGATTAGGGAATTATACTCCTCATACATGGAAAAATATCACCCAAGAATGCTTAATGCCTCCTAAATTTTTTATGTATCTAAAGTAGAGGCATAAAAATCATATAACCCACTATAAAAATCTAAACATGTCCACCTATCATATGAAGGATCCCCAACCCATGTACCTACACTCTATAGTGTCTTCCTAGCCCAAAGAGGACCAAAAGTGGATGAGTCAAGTAGAGAAACATCATTATTCAAAGTGTGGCTAGATGTGGATGAAGATGATTCCCCATCACTACTCTCACTATCGAAATTGGAAGGTGTGCCCTCAACCTCTAGAATGTGCTTAGTTTGATTTTAAAGATATACTAGGAAAAGTCTTACTCCCTAGTCAAGTCAATAATTAAATCACCTAAAGAGGGCATTTTCCACGTAGTGCCTAAAGCACTTTTAGTGGCATGGAAAATATAGACAAGGACTAATTAATCAAGACCTAACTTAGAGAGTATAGAAAGAATAAATTGGTCATATTTATCTCTATTCCACATTATTTCAATTATAATCCCAAAGACTTAAACTTGGTGAAGAAATACTTAAGGGTATAAAAGTTGTTAGGGCTTAGGCTAATAAATTCATTTTCTAGTTCATGACCTCTCACAACATCTTGCTTCCCAAAGATATTTTTCAAAATGATCCACACTTCACTGGGTGATTTGGTAATTTTTATATGAAAGAAGAGATTAGGAGACACAAAAAGACACAAAAACCCATAGGTTTCATCATTACAATTATACCACTTAACATTTTTTATATCTACAATTGGTTGAATTTATAACCCCATTGATATGCAATGCAAACCTTTTCTCCTAAGAATAATTTACATTTTAATTTTCTCTTCATGATAATTAAATGGTGTTAGAGGGTTAATTGAACTTGTATCCATTTTGTGTAAAAATTTAGAGCAGTGGTTTTAGTTGTTACATAAATGAAAGTGCAAGAAGAATGGAAAGTGACTCATAAACATAGTAACCTCCCCCTTGAACTATGAAATATGTTGAAAATAATGCATGTTTAAAATATGTTAGGCACAACAGAGAATACATTTATAAAAACCAGTGCAAATGTCTTAAATACATGATTTATAAGACTAGGCAAAGATGTCAAACTCAACTGAAAATGTATCGAGGATGAGTACACAAAGTTAGCAAGTGAAAATATAAAGATATTTTTAAAAATAAAAATAACAATGCTAAACTTAACCAATCCTATTATGCATTACTTCAACATTAAAAAAAGGTAGCCTATTTGACCTTAGTTTAAATCAAACTATTAAAAATGGTGATTTAATATGATAATTTTAAAAAAAAAAACTTAAGGACAAACTTTGAATAGACTTAACTTATTTTGGAATAAAATTTCAAGCCTTTTAAAATTATAAGAGTCTTTTGTGTTGCTTCTTAAATAAAAACGAGGCCATTAGGCTAAGCCAATTGATTTTGGTAGAGATGTTACATGGAATGGTAGTTCTAACTGGGTCTCATGAGATTAGACTTAGTAGTGAAGATTTAATTGTTGAGGGCTACCTAAAAGAAACACATAACTAGGTTCAAACATGCATAACTAATCGATTAGTCTCTCAAAAACACAAAACTAGTCGAGGTTAACCTAAGACCAAATACATAGGTTGATACTGAACACAAGAGACAAAACTTGAGGCCATATAGAGGCACATGGGTATTTCTATGAAAATACACCAAGACACATAAAACGAGAAGTCATAAAGAAACCACAAAAACCATGGTGATGGCTATTAATGAACCATATTTATAAATAAAATGACTCCACAAAAATAAAAACTCCCATAAATGTATTATATAGTAAGCTTATTTTGAAAATTAAAATATTACAATTTCAAAAAAAACTAACAGTGAATAACCAGACACATGATTACTAGAGTGTATCTGATACCATATCAAAGTGGGTGTAATGAACTTTGGATCAAATGAATGCATAGGTTTATGATAACCATGAGTCAAACAAGTACACAACATAATAACTATAATAAAATGAAAGCATATTAAGGAGAATATTACATTAATAAGATAAGATCCAAAACTAATCTTATATTTAACAATAGATCATAAAGAGATATGTAAAAATAGGAGTGCATGAGTAACTCCTCCAAGAAAGGCACTTAGAGAGTTATTAAAATAATAATAACTCCCATATTCATAATAGTCAAACAAGGGAGGTACTTCTTATTCATTAGGTCAAAATGTAAATTCAAGTGCACCTAAGAAAGATTATAAATGAAAGTATGAAAATTTCAAGTGAGGGAAAAAATCTTACAATAAATAAATATGAGAAAAAATAAAACCTCTACTCTAATAGATGCAAGGCTAATTTGTAGGTGCTATTTCCTTACATTTACTATTCAGAATGTAGACCATAGCATACATCAAAACACTCAAAAGTGCCTTATTGTGGGTTGATGACCTCTATAAGCTTCAAAAGGAATGATTCCCTTCAATGATTTAAGAGGAACATGGTTATGGATATAACACACATAGTTGATGGCCTTAGTCCACTACTAAGGTGCAAGAGAATTGGAATGTAGCATAAAATTGACCATTTCCTTCAAGGACCTATTATTTCACTCTATAACACCATTTTATGAAGGACTATATGAATCTATACATTGTAGTTTAATCCCATCTAATGTACATTATTAATCAAAATAATTACTAACATACTCACCACCATTATCAATGCATAAAATATCAATGACTTTACTTGACTATTTTTATACAAGCACCTTGAAGTCATGGAAATGATAAAATACTTGTGATTTATGCTTAAAAAATACACCCAAGTATGCCTTGAAAATTCATTGATAAAAGTAAGCATGTACTTTTTCATATTGAATTAAGCTTTTGGAAATGGAACAACAATGTCACTGTGGATAACCTCTAATATTTTTTCAGCTCTTCATGATTTTTCCTTATCATACTGAGGATATACTTACCAAGTATGCAACCCTATCAAGCTCCATAAAAAAACTTGACTCGTGGTAACCCTAAAACCATGTATTAATGATAGAGTTGCTCCATTTAGTGAAAGTTAAGATGGTTGAATCACTCATGTCATAATTTAATCACCCTATATGAATGAGTGAGCAGTGTAGTAGAGGATTGATCAGTAGAAAAATGTGAGAAACTATACAATTATGATTGGTAATATGATTTTACAAATGAAATAATGGATCCACTAATTTCTTCTCTGATAACCATTGAATTAGGTGTGAACTAAACTTTCTTTCCCAAATTAATGTGATTGATTCGATAAATAGATATGATATTAGTGGATAAAGAGGGAACACATGGAACATCATGAAATGTACCATCATTCACTTCAATATATCCACTCCGAAATTTTTTGGAAGTATCATCACCCAACAAGATGGAAGACAAAGAACAAGGCTCAAAGGATGAGAACATGTCCTGTGATGAAGCAATGTGGTACAATATACCAAAGTTAATAACCCATGTGGAAGGTTAGGAAAAATCTAAAATAAGTGATTTGCTCTTATATTTTCCCTTATTAATATATTTGGCCTTATATGACTCTTATGTTGATGAAATCTAATTGGAAAAATTAGAGACATTGATATTGTGTTTCTCGAACATTTTTATCATTTGGTCAATCTGTTTCTTCATGTATTTACATTCATCATGCACATATTTATTGTAATAGGCACATGTGAGTCACTCTTTCTTGGGTTTACCATCTAAAGATGAGGACACTTTTGATGATTTTAAATTAGGATCATATTTATGATTCTTTCTTTGCTCTAGTCTTTCTTATTCTATTTCTTCTCCTTACTTCCAAAAGATTTTTGTTTGTCATGACTCATAATTAAGCCATGTGATTTAGATGAATTCAGTGTACCCATTTAAATACGCTTGTCCCACTCTTGGGTCAAGTCAGTAGAAAATTCATCCAAGGATGGCATATTCCATATAGCTCTAATGGTGTAATTGGTGGCATGGAAGGTGGAAATGAAGACATAATAGTTAGATCTCAACTTGGAAAAGATGGAAAGAATCAATTGATCATCCTTTTTGTTAATGCCACATAGATTCAACTATAACTTAAGTGCTTTGAATTTTTTTAAAAAGTCTTATATCATATCAAAATATCCTAGGTTCAAACTGATGAGTTCATTCTCCAACTCATGACCTCTCATTATGTCTTAATTCCCCAAGATTTTTTTCAATATGATCCATACTTCATTAGGAGTAGTAGCAAATTCAATATGAAAAAGCATGTCAAGAGATAAGATAGGCATAAAAGACCATAAGATTCAGTACTTTTATTGTACCACTTCAATTTTTATAACTCAAGTGTCAATAATTTTTTTATATCCATTATGATTTAGAGTAAGCCTTTATTCCTTAAGAAAATTTTCACTTTGGCTTTCCATTTGTGATAGCTGAATGGTGTGAGAATTGGAACTTAAATCAGATCAATGGTGCAAAAAAAATTATGTGTTAAATTATGTGTTTTGAAAGACTAGGGATACCCATGAATATATATATGTTCAAATTTACAAGGCATGAAAATATTACCAATGCATAAATCTCAAAAAAATTCCACTTTAAAAAAAATGTCACCCCAAAAGGAGTAGTAGGTTGAAAATTATGTGTGTTTGAACTTCTAGATGGCAAGGGCAATTTCCACTCTACAAATTTTGAAAAATGTGGGTGTGAAAAATATTAAGTTGGGTGTTAAGGTTGAGTCCCCACTAGGAATCAAAATTTAAGCCACCTTTATGTGACCTCACTATATGACCAAGGGGACAAGATCTTTTGTGAGTGTTCCTCCCTCCCACTTTTGAATAATGTGATTGATATGAGAGTGACACCACCCAAAAAATACCTCTATTTTTCAAATAAATAGTGTCACATTTCAATGTATTAAATTTTATGTCCTCATGTCTATCACTATGCAAACAAGTTAGGTGGAAATTGAAGTATATTTGTGTAGGGGTTGGATTCCACCAATTGTGCATGCAAGAGGGCCAAACTCTAGAGCATGTCTATGTAGGTGGTGGAACCTTAAGTTATTTGGGTAGGGGATGAAACTCAACCACTTTTTATGTAGGGGCATAACCTGATAACTATTTGTGTAGGGGTCAAAACCCATAGTGTGTTCATGTAGTAAGGGGTTGAAACCCACAATGTGTTTATAGAGTACCCAAAACTCAATAGGTGCTCATGTAGTAGCCAAAACCTGATAAGTGCTTGTGTAAAGGCCAAAACTTTATAAGTGCTTTAAAACCTAAAAATTACTTATTTATGGGTTATAACCTGACAAGTGTGCATACAATCACCCAAATGTCTCTCCATATTTGTTTTTCCACCAAGAAAAGTATGCCACTGTCTAACCTACCTATGAGGGTTGAAACTTTTTCCAAGTTAAAAAACCTCCAAAGCTATGGATTTTGTATGGGTTATCCAAAATTTGATAGAGATCCATTTGGTTTCTTGATAAACCCAAAAAAATTCCAAAAATGGCTTTTCCTCAAAGTCACCAAAAGTACAATTTTTTGTAAAATTTAAAAAATAACCTTGAAACCCTCCAAAAATGGTTGAAAATGGACTATCACAAAAATAGGTCATGTTTACAGTTATTCTTAGGGTTTTCCACCTTATAAATCTAATGGTGTTGTCCAAATTTCACTTAAATACTCTAGAGAAACTACACCAACCCCTTGAAAAATAAATTAAATAAAAAATCCTAAACAAGTAAGAAGACAAGATCTCATAATAGAATTGATGGATTCATCTACCAACATAGCTCTCATAGCATTTGAAATTTGAAGAATAACTCAAAAATGGAAGAAGCTTGTCTTGACAACAAAAAGTTTGCATTAACTTTCATTCATTAACCAAAAAGTACATAGGAAGGTAAATTATTTAATGGAAAATTAGGTCACCAAAAAAGGTTATTAACTCAACTCACAATTATAAAATGAATTAAATTAAATTTCTTGTAATGACCTATTATTAACCCAGGTAAGCTAATTAGACCGTGTAGTTAAAACCACATAGTGGGAAAAAGCCTACACTAATAATTCCCCCATCATGAATGCAATTTTTATGGTATAATTTTGCTTAATATTTTTTCAATTTAGATTGAAATACATGATCTAAATATAAAACACAATATTCATTCCCAAATCATGACCACATATGTGATAATTGTAGTGAATCACCTAGATAAACTGAAACAAACTACTATAAGGAAAGTGGAAGGAAAATAAATCATAAAATGAACCTAAGAATTAAAATGAGGTGATGTACCAGAATGTTATTATGCCCTCTACTTGTTTAGAATACATAATGAAGCTAAAGAAGATAATAACATACACAACTCACAACTTTATAACTCTTCTGCATAAGTGTTTTGTTGGAAGGCATGGAGCTTGTGAAAACACTTAGAAGGATTAGAAAATGGACTTATAGAGGCTTAAATGGTGAAAATTCATAGCTAAACAATGCATAAACTTAATATCACACAACCTACAACCTAAAAATTATTATTCTATTACATCAAGGTGAGATAATTGGATAAAAAATTAAGGAGAAATTAGCTTCTTCACATGATAAGATCAACAATCCCTTGAATTCACATACGATACACACATATGAGAAGGCAAAATCAGCTCTATTATTCATTCAAAAGCATAAAATCCAACTTTACAAATGGATAGATTCTTGTCATACCCAGTGGAGGGATACCTAATAATACACTTCCAACCCAATATATAGAAAATGAGATGAGAGGGAGAGGAGAATAACACTATCAAGCTATATAAATATAACTATTACAATATAATTGAGCCTATTGAATAGGGAAATTAGAAATTGGGGTCATTATCACTCTTTAATGCCTTTGTCTATTACATGATGGTCATTAATGTTGGTGTGGTGTAGAGGTAGAGTAGAAGGCTTATTTTGGTCAACCATCTCTCTTTTGTAGTTTCATTCTTTGATAATGCCCTATTTTAGCCTCAACAAAGCATTAATTCATCAACCACTCTCTCATGCTTGGGATGCTTTGGGAGAGGTACATTGAAACTACCCCTCATACTTTAATGTCATAAAAGAACATGTCCCACTCTACATGAGGAGTTTAAATTGCATTCATTACCTCATTCCATCTCCACATATCCTACAATGCCATATTGGCCTCTGATGCCTCTTTAATGTATTTTCAAGCTAAAGAAGGTGAGATTGAAGCCTAAAACTAACATGGGTAGTTACAAGTGCATTCATACCTACATTCACTCTCTTAGCAACCTCTTACACCATAAATAATCATGAAGAATCTTGACTCAGCCACTAGTGGCCTATTCAGTGTGTATAAACCTATTTGGAAGATAATGGAGATTGAATTCTACCTTTTCTCATTTCTAATTCTACAAACATCACATCAATAGAACACTTGAATGGATTGAAATACTCAAAAGGCTTGAAACCTATTGTAGTTCTATTTTACTCCTTTCATATGCTTGGAGATTATTGACTTGTTCTTGAACTTGTGAATGGACTAAAATACCATAATCTAACACTTCAAAAATTGTGAATCATTCTCTCCTACTAAGTACATTATAATCCTTATCTTAGACCCTTGACATTGTTGCATGGAAACCTACAACATGGTCACTTCCCTTATTTCAACCTTAGCTCTTTGAAAACTTTATAAATTTTTTATAGGTCTGTATGCTAAGGTATTCAAGCCTTAAGGCCTTTTAAAATTTTCCATTAAGCCTCAGGATGATGAATACTCTTTGATTTGGCATTATCATCACAAGATCCTTGAGACTAAGCTTTAATGACCAGGGAAAGATTTCATTCATGAGGTAGACCTATAACTTATGAGACCCTAGAAAAATTAAACCACATCATTAGGTTTGGAAATATTAAACCTTTATTATCATATGTAGACTTGTAGATATATTTAGAGGTTATGATCTCTAGACCTTGTTGTGTCTTGTATCATCATGTAGGTAATACATGCACTTGGGTTTAGGGCTTAAAAAGTTTTAACTATCTATAGGTTTTTTCATATATCTACATGCTTTGAACATCCTTAACTGGTTCAAACATTAATTGAAGATACCTTGAAACTCTCTCCACCTCTCCCTAAACTCTTTTTGTACCATGCAACATCACAACCAAGATAGTTCATGAGTCTTCCTTCCTATTCAAGTTTGTATGTCTTGGTTTCTCCTCCTCGAGCTTGTATGAAGTTATGAAAGGCTTGGAGAATCCTTTTTGCATATTATTCATTCTTGAAGACTACCTATAGGCTCTACAACTCTCATTTTTGCACATGAAACCTATCATTTCATCCATCCCTAGGTCTCTTGATGCTCCTAAGAGAAATTTTAAAACCTCTTAAATCTATGATAACTATCCATAGATATGTAGAACCCTATGATAATCATCTTTCCCCATTTACCATGCTCAAAAATTGAAAATCATGGTAAAAATGTGTTTATAATAAGACAACATGGTCATTTAGTGCATGGAGTGTGAAGGAGTACACTCAAAATAAGTCATAAGGGGGTGAGAGGAGGTGCTCATCCTCATATCTTCATATTGGTGACTTTATGTGTCCCACAAAATGATGTCTAGGTCTTAGGATTATCATTAGGAATGGCCATTTTTAAATGGTATGAAAAAAATAGAAAAATGATGAGCTCATCGAACTTAAGCTCGAGATTGTGGTTAGGCTCAAGGTTGAGCTCAGATTCAAACTAATTAGGCTAACTAATGAGTTCAACCCAAGTGTCAAGTTTTCCTTACACTCAACTTGACCCACCCTTTGTGCATTGTAATGTGCCTAACATTCATGCATTATGAGTTCAAGACTGAATTTTACTTAATTAAAATGGTCCATGTAATACCAAGTTACTTTGTAGACCCATCACATATAAACATCCCTTCACCTATTCACATATTCCATGTGGGATGATTCCTCTGACCTTGCTACCCAGTTTTGGCTCATCGAGCTTGAATTCGATAAGCTCAACCCATTATTTTTCTTGTTGTGAACTCATTAACATTCAATGCATTTATTGTTGGATGTTTTTAAATGGTGATGCTGATTAAGATTCTAGACATTCTTTATACAAGATTTGGGGATATTTGATGTATGAACCTAGAGTTGCACTATGGAATACATGAGCTTGGTTGAGCTCAATGAGTTTAGGGACATTAGTCCCACATCGATGGTGTAGAGTATATTTTGAGGGTTTAAATATAATAATGCTTCCTACTTCAATTGGTCATAATACTAATCTATACCCAATGCTTCACTTAGATAAGATTGTATAGCTCAAGGATGAGCTCATAGATGTTGACAATATAATTCAATCATCATTAATGCTCAAGGCATGGTCTGACTTGGGTCATGAAGCTTAGGCTTAGCCATAAAAAATGTGGTTCAATTGATCTTGGGATCAAAAAAGCTTTAAAACATTGGGATTAATAATGCCACATGCACCATGTTGGAGCTCTTTAAGGTTTTAAAATATTATCTCACTTCTTATACATCATGAAGAAATGTGGTAGGGATACCTACTCAAAAAAGGGGCCCAAAACATATGAACTTTGAGCATTTATACACTTGTAAAAGTGGAGAGATAATGGAGGGGGCATGAGAATTCATGGAGTGATAAGGATAATCCCAAGCCCATCCTTTTACCACATATTACAGTGCATTTTTGGCACTTATACCACCATTAAAACCATTTTATTTTTCATTATTTTGCTTGGAGATGGATTGTAAACTCCTTTTCATGTTTTTTAACACACTAGATCTTTGCAACTTATCCCTTTGGAGATCAATAAACCCACCATCATGTTTTGATTTAAGGATCATTGTTCATGCTTTATATCCATTTTTTCATTTCCTAGCTCAGGCCAAAACACACTTCATTCCTACACTCTGCAATGTATTCCACATAGGTAGTTTGAATGCTATAATGGTTTCATACTCATACATGTGAAAGAAATATATTTGTGGGATTGATTATGTCCCTTTTCATGCTTTAGATATTTTTGAGCTGATAGGAAGGTCATGAGAGTAATGAAAGTGGGGTCAATTTGAGGCACTAAAATTTGTAACTTTTCCCTTCTCATGGTTTAGCTAAACCCTAAACACACTTTTGTGTTCCACTTCTGAGCATCAAACACAATTTCCATGGATGAAATTATCAAAACATACCCTCATAACACTCTTGGATGTTCTAATGAACTATAAATTTGAAAACATGAGGGGATCTATTCATGACTTGATATTGGCTCATTATTATCATAGGATGACCATGTAGAATCATGAGGGGATGAAAGGAGAATGAGGACTAAATCTAGACTCGTTCTTGAGTATTGTGCAAGGTTTTTATGGTTTATTAAACAACTTTTACATTGTAGTATCACATAAAATATTTCAAGAGATGTATCCAAATAAGGTTAGTGCATATGCCAATGTAAGACTATCATGAAAATCTAAAACTTTATTTTGAACACCACATCAATATTGGTTAAAACCTCCTTGAGACACACTATTCATTTAAATCATGCCCAAATATGCCTATATAAGGTTGAAAATAGACTACAAGGTGTTATTTTAGGATTCAAGGAAGCCTCCATAAGGTTAATGTGACATTATAACAAGGACTCTTGACACTCCTACATGACTACTCCTTTTGGCACACCCAAATAGTGACTTTTGGACTACTTCAATTTCATGATCATGGATGTCATAAGACACTAATATGGAGTGATAATTCACAAGTTTTATAGGTGACTTGGACTCTCTTTTATCTTCTTTCATTTGGAACAACACCTCAAGACTCCATGATAGACTGCTAAGCATCATAAATTTAGGAAATGCTTATGAAATTGGAACACTTCATATGCTTACACGACTTTAAAACATAGTAAAAGGTTCCACTAAGCTCATTTTACCAAAAAATGTACCCTACACTAAATGTGCATGTGCCCATGGGGCCTATGGTGACTGAATTAGTCAACAATAAGTGTGAAATGAAATGCAAATAATGTATCATTCAACTATAAACTATATTATTATGTATGTGTGTTGAATTGATATCACACCTCATAAATCTAAAAATGTGTATATGTGAATAAACTTGTATCATGAACCTTATATTTTTACACACTAATGTAAAATTTTATACATCTATATGTAAAATTTTGAAAAATTGTATCTCAAACTTATGTTTATGTGGAAACTTGTAATTCATGTTGTTGTAAATTATGTATATTCCCAAGCATATGCACCAATGTGTGTATGAATCTATGATCATGTTTATATAAAGTGATTGAATATGCATGGCATAAGACCTTGTAATATGTATTGATTTGTCAATATATATCATTTAACATAACCATTTGATATCTAAACCATTCTAAATCTTTGAAATATATACTCTAGTATGATTTATGTTCATGAAGACTTATATCTCTAAAATGAGCCTATCGTAATACCCCCATTTTGAGATGATGGGTGTATGCCATAAGTAATTCATCTCAAAATAATCATTAACTATATTATTCCATGTATAAATATAGCATCATGTAATATCATGTGAACATTCAAAGATTATGTCATCATAATAGTGTTATGTTGATCAAGACATATATCTAACATACATAATGTAGGGAATATAAATTTTATATCTAAATAGATGTATTAATGAATAACATAGTAGTAGGATCACTAAATAAGACTGTATGCAATTAGAAATGCATCAGTCTATAAATCAATCCTAACTCAAAGAAGATAAAGCATACCTACACTTCTGATTGGGAATACATTTGTTAAGCAAGAGCATGACCAATATGGGGATCTACTAGACCCGATTAGGGGATCATTTATCAAAATACACCATGATAAGGAGGGTTTAAAATCCTCCAGTATAACACAATCACACAATAACTCTAAGGGTCCTAGGTTTTGATATTTCACCTAGTCTAATAACAAGTAAAGTAAATCTAATCTAGTGCTCACCAAAGCTTGTGGCATAAAGTGGGGGTTAGAAACAATAAAACTAAAAATGCATAGAAAACATATACTCACATCAATATACACATAGTCTTAATACATGTAAGAGAAATATAAATGCATTATCTATCTACTCTTACAAATGAGAAATAAAGTTAGGAATAGTTACCTTTGAAGACAAACCTGCCGAGCCTTAATCTCTCCCTTTGCCAAGGTGTTTCGCAAAAGATTATTGTGGTATGTAAGGATGACAAAGATAAATCAACTCTAGGCTACACAACCTATCAATATATATAAAAGACTTATCTATAAGACAAGATATATATTTTTAAATAAAGTATGGAACCCTAAGCTTTACTTCTAAAGTAGAATGGTCAATAAGCATATGTTCATTCGCTCTTACTTTTTATTTTTCTTCTTATTATAAATGATGGAAATGAAATTGTATTTATAGGTGGATATTTCCCTAAACCCTTCCAAATTTTTTGGCTGATAGGGTTGACCCAATTGACCCAATATAATTCTAGACAATAATTCACTAGGTCATGAGCTAGGTCAGCCAAAGGTCAACTAGCTCCTAAGTAAAGAAAATCGTAAAACTATACATGGCCACTCCAGTATAACTAATTGATAAAATGGTATTTAGGTGAGGAAAAGGAAGATAAAATGTAGAAAATTATTAGAATGAGTATAATAGAGAATAACAAGCTTAGGGTTAATGGTTTTAGGATACAAGTGTGTAGATAACAAGTGGCAAAAGGAACAATAATCTTGTGAAGCACCAATGGTCAACCCACCCCTTTCCTGGTGTACCCCTTAGGGCATGTACTTAGAGAGATTGAGAATCAATGGGTTATTTCAAGATACAAAGTGTTAGTAATCATTAAAATATTGAAAATAATATGTATACACATGCCCCACTTGAAGCTCATAATGTGTTATGTGAGTGCAACATGGGATGGTGTTTGGGAAATAGAACATGATAACACATAACACTGATGCTAAGTAAAGTGCAGTAAGCAAAAATAAGATAAAGAAAATGATAAAAATGAAAAACACATACATTTACTTATCTTAGTGCTATAGATAAATAAATAGATTGCAAGAGAAGTGGAGGCATATAATGTGAAGAACACTAGGTGAACCTATAGAAGTTAGCACAAAAAATAGACAAAAATTGAAATTTTTGGAAGATAGGCACATGGTAATGTAAAATGAGTTAAGGCAAAGAAATGAGGGTATTAGAAAAAATTGGAAAATTAGGATTGTTAAGGCAAGGCTAAAATATTGAAGGCAAATGAATGACAAAATTATGGAAAAATAATGACAAATGATGGCAAATGAATGATAAATGATTTGAAAATAAATGACAAAAATGATTGGAAAATGAATGACAAAATGATTTTAGAATACATGAAATCATATTAGAAAGCATGGAAAACATAAATGGTAAAAAGGAATATAGAACATACTAAATCACATTGGGAAGTATGTAAAACATGAATGGCAAATGAAGTATCAATACAAGAAAGCTTTAAAAAATATATGTAAGCAAGTGAAAAGTAACTCCATGTAAGATAAGTATATCAAATAAAAAATAAATAAAAATATAAATGACTAAAAATGAGATGTAATTTAAGATGTAAGAAAAGTATGTCAAATGAAGGTGAAGAAAACATAAATAAGTAAAAATGGAATGTAAGTCAATATGTAAGAAAAACATAAATAAGTCATACATAAAGAGAAACATGTAAGAATGTCAAATATCATATGTAAGATAAGTAAATTCCATAAAAAATAAGAATAAGAACATGATGGAGAAATGAAAATTAGAAAGCTATAAAGGATGAAGACTCACACTCAGTGTTTGTTCTAAGATGTAATGTAAGAAAACACAACCACCTAATGACATGACTAGTATGACAATGTGATGGTGTGGTAAGAAAATGGTGTAAGGATGTTTTTGAGGAAGGCCTGGTCTTATCCAAGTTTTTACAAATCAACTCACAAATTATAAACCAAGAGGCATAATAAAGTAGATGTGATCAGCTAAAATCAATATCCAATAAGGGAAATATAAGGAAAATATGATGTAAATGAGGAATGCGAGGAACCACATGAGTTATGTGAACATCCTTAACAAGAATGAGACACACTAGGCAAGTGAGAAAGACTAAGAACTATTAACACCAAGGATTTAAGACATTTTGATGAATGAACACAAATCTTGGGATAACTAGTGAAGTATATAGATTAACCCATGAAGGTTATATGCATGAAAATTAAAATGGACCTACCTTCCCACAACATGATCCCCATACTTTAGGACCCCTTATAGAGAAATTGATCTACTGTGAATATTGGGTACTTGAGTGAGAAAGTAGTTAGCACTAAAATATTTTTTTATTCTCCTTTTCTAATCTACTAGCCTATTGTACCTCAATAGACCTCAACTCTATCATGGGGCTAATTGTGGAGTTTGAACTTCGAATAGAAGAAGGAGATGTGCCTATAATCATGTCTTTTAGTGTGATCTGAATTTTGGGAATTTTGAATGTTTCCTTTTAGATCATTACCTTTTGTTTCAAATGATTTAAATTTTAATTTTATTGATGCCTTTTTCTATCCCTCCTCCACACCAATTTGTAAAACTAGACATGGATGTTAAAGATGAGAAACACAAGAGAGCTTACACTTGGTCACTAGAGAAAAGGACCTAAAGACCAAGGTGTCTAAAGACTCCTAGACTTGCCTATAAGTAAGTGTGAAATCTCAAAATTGACTAATATAAGCCTCAAATTAAAGGAAATAAGGGAAAAATGGGTATCATGAGATATCCATCTATGAAATAAGTGATAAAATGATGTATATTCTCATAGCTAATCACAAAGAGGTAAAATAATGCTATAAAATGGGATATAACTATGCTTATAATATTCATGTCACTAGATAAATCATACTAACATATAATGGATCTAGCACAAACACTAATTAATGTAAGAGTCATAAAAAAGTGGTTAAAATATGTTTAATGTGGTAATTTATGAGGAAGGTTAGGTCTTATCCATGGTCTTACACTGTAACTCACAAGGTGAACACCAAAGAGGTGAATGGTAAATAATGAGAAAAATAATCATAAAGATACTAAGGCAAAGAATGAAATAAAAAGACAAGAATGAAAGAGAAAAATAAAAACCAAAATAAAAACAATTGCCACATGTAATGTGTAAGAAAACCAAAGAACATAAAGGAAAATAATGATCATGGTAAAGCGAAACTAAAATAAGAAAAGTGCATAAAAATGAAGAAACATGAGACAAAAATAACAAGTAAGACCTATGTTAATGTCTATATCAAAGATGATCATGTGAAATACAAGTCTATAAGTCTTGAAAGGTTTCTTGAAGCTGAATTTGGTTGGTATTATGCATTGTAGATTAAGAGTGGGCATCGTAAGATTCCCCAATGGGTAAGTGGATGTAGGGATGGACATCACAAGATGCCCCAAAATATAAAGGGACATGTGGATGGGAATAACAAGATTCCCCCACATGTGAGTTGGAGTGAGGTGACATTGAATCATGAAAATGATTTGCATTGGGTTGGTAGGTGCATTTGGAGATAGGTAAATGTGTTGGTTTATTAGATTTTAAAGTTATTGAATGTGACATA
Source organism: Torreya grandis (assembly GCA_037957365.1). NCBI lineage: Eukaryota > Viridiplantae > Streptophyta > Pinopsida > Cupressales > Taxaceae > Torreya > Torreya grandis. The sequence goes on from JARHVA010002599.1 coordinate 1,796,858, forward strand.
GGATCTGTAGGAGAGGTAGGAAGAGATAAAGAGGACCATGTATGATATGATTTGGAGTAGTCATTTGAACTAGGTACTATTGTGGTTCATGGGACTTAAAAGGTTTAGGTTCAAAAGATGCAATGATATGTTTAAAGTTATTTAAGTTAGCTATCCTTTATTTAGTAGTGTAATAAGAAAGATCAACTATGGTTTGAAAATAATTAGTGGATGAGGCATATGTATGGGATAATTGTTGTTGTTAATTAGGTAGTTGATGTTGATGTGATTATGGTTCTTGAGATTTAATTTGAGAAGCTTGAATATAGTCTTGATAATTTTGTTTTTCTAGAGTATCAAGATTGAAATGTGGGCCAAGGAAGGAAGAAAGAATAAATTGATGAAGATCATGACAAAACTCATGAGAATGACCTATATTAGCATGCCACCAATAAAACTTATCAAGATTGTACCATTTTGGAGGAAGTTTGGAAGGATCAAATCTCATGGGTTTAGAGGATGCTAATTTATTCTTAGGTCATTCTAAAATCAAGGGAGGGTGGGTTAGTTTAAAATTGGTTAAATTGGGTACTCCATTTTGAGGTTGGGGAGGCTTGGATGAATCATTGTTATGAGAAAATTATTGGAAAGGTGATTTTGTAGCTATTTGAGGTGTTTCAAATTGAGTCATAAGAAAGTCTTGCCCTTTATCTTGGTCCAAGGCTTCTTCTAAAGTTATAGGTGAAAATATTCAAACTTTGCATTGAAGGGTAGGTTTAAGAGTAGTGACAAATAGTTTTAAAAGAGTGTCATCATTCACGTTATGGTCCACTTTATGAGTGAGAGACTTCCATCATTTGATGAAAGTATGAGTAGATTCATTATGAAGTTTCTTGGCATTGATAAAATGGCTAAGGTAATTTTTAGGAAGGTCATTATGTTGTAATTCCTTCACTAAAGTATTGACTAAATCCTCTAGTTGTGAGATGGAATGTCTAGGAATTTGGTTGCACCATTCAAGTGCATCACCCACAAAAGTTTTGACTAAGAGCTTGGTGGTAGCAAAGATATTAGTTTGGACCCATTACTTATAGATATTATCAAAAGAATTAATAAAGATAATAGGGTCCTTAGTACCATTATATGTGATAGTTATAGATATGTTTCCAATATCTATGGATGCAATAAATGGGGCTAAAAGTTTTTTTTTGAAGATGTTGAAGCATTTTGTTATTCATTAGAGGTTTAGGGATGGTATTCCCATTTGTACCTCTAAGATGAGGATGGTAAAATTTTTGATTTGGTTGAGACATGATGAATTGAGGTGGTTGACTAGTCATGTTTAATAAATGTTGTTGCATGTTCATCATTTGAGATTGATTGGTTATTTGCATGATGTTCATTTGTTGAACTACATGTGAAAGAAGTTGAGTTGTATCAATAGGTGGATTGGTGTTTTTAGGAGGGGGATTATTTATGTTTATGGGAGGAAGAGTATTTTTAGGTGGATGATTCCAAATATTGGTAGTGGGAGGAGGATTAGGATGAATGACCTCAACTACATTACATTGTGTAGTGATTAGTTTTGGTTTAGGAGAAGAGGAAGGAAGAAAGTGGATAGTTTCATCTGAAGCAATAAAATAAGTGAGGTTATTATCAAAATCTTTAATTATGAATTTTCTTGACTAAAATAAGGCTAAAAATATGTCATTATGATAAGATAAGACTAGATAACCACACAAGGAAATAGGAAGTGATAGGAAATTATACAGAGTCAACTGGGTCAACCTAGCATAGAAAGAAGAACCTATAAATAGTATAGGGTCAACTAGGTCAACCTATAATAACAAATAGAGGCTAAAAAATCATGCAAGGTTGACTAGGTTGACCAAGTATAATAGATAGGTAAAATTAGACAGCCTGTAATAGACTATGTTGACTGAAAATGACTGTGGATTGAAAATAATTTTGCAAGTACTTTGAAAAGTAAGAACTAAAGGAAAAAAAATAATCATCTGGATTAATGGGGTTGATCTAATTGAGGCACACAACATAAAACATTACACCAACACTTGCCAATGTAAGTTTTTGAAATATAATGAGCAAAGAGCAAGCAATCAACTTGAAAAGTAAAAGCTAACTATATGGTCAACCTAAATGTTGTTATATTATTATAATATAATTTAAAATGTGATGATAATTTGGTTGCAAGCAAGGAATTAGAAAGCAATCTAAGGAGGGTTTCAAGATGTTTGGGCTGATAGGGATCTGTATTGGCAATAGTACAAGCCTGGTATTGGGGATTACCTATTCACTTCATATACTACAATGATAAAGGTATTGGGTGCTTAGATAGCATATAATATTAACCACATATTTATACTTGGCCAAAAAACCAAGTTAGCTTCCTCCTTGGTGATGAAATCTAAGTAGGTAGGCCTTGGGTAATAATTGTCAAAATGTCTATTTAAGATTTTATGATTTGGTTATCTGTGCATAAAATAAAAAATAGTGAAACTAAATGGTAAATTAAAAACTACCTAATTAGATTATGTGAACTATTCTAATCATGAAAGAAATAAGAAATGAAAGTGTGAACTAATTACTAGCATATAAAGGTTAATTCCAACTTTGAAACATGGTACAGTGTCAATGCAATTGATAATGTATGCATAGAATATAGAATAAGGTCAATAGTGTCACCTTTGTAATTTGGAAACAAAGGTCTGAAAATGAATAGGGTCGATAGAGTTGACCTAGTTATCCAAACAACATAGATAATATAGAACTCGGTTGATAGGGTCGATCTAGTTGACTATATAGGGGTAGTTTTAAAGACTACGAACTATGAAAGGAAAGACTGTAATAAAAGAGATAAAGCATAAAAAGGAACCTTGGTGAATCTAAAGATTTAAAGAAATGAGATTGATGTCTAATAACCTTGATAAATGTCTAGAAATCTTGCTAACAGGGTCAATTGGGTCGATCTAGCTTTACAAAAGCCTATTATTGAGTGCTTAAAATGTATAGGGTTGATCGGGTTGACGTAGTAGTCTAGAATGGATATATGAAAGTTTGAAAAACTATACTAGGTTGAATGGGTTGATTTAGTATCCTATACCTAAAAGTGAACCTACATAAAAACAACAGTCATTTGGATATGACTGTGTGTTAAACTTATGCATAGAATTTAAAACTAGGTTGATGCAGTCAACCTAGTATGGAAAACATATGATAAAAATAATGATAAAATAATGAAATATAAGTGAACAAATACTAAAAGGGTTAGTTCACATTGTGATCACTATAATTTATGCAATCAAAAATGCATCATGTCTATATATCAATCCTAACTCAGAGAATATACAACATACCTACACTTTCAATTGGGATATTTGTTAATCGGGAGTATGACTAATATGTGGATCCACTAGACCTAGTTAGGGGATCATTTATCACAATACACCATGCTAAGGAGGGTTCCAAATCCTCCAATCTAACACAATCACACAATAACCCTAAGGGGGTCCTAGGTTTTGATATTTCACCTAATCTAATAACAAGTAAATTAAATTTAATCTAATGTTCACCAAAGCTTGTGGAAAAAAGTGGGGGTTAGAAATAATCAAACTAAACATGTATATAAAACATATACTCACATCAATGTCTATGAAATCCTAATACATGGAAGAGAAGCACAAATGCATTATCCATCTACTCTTACAAAGGAGAAATAATGTTATGAATACTTACCTTTGAAGATGAACCCATCGAGCCTCAATATCTCCCTTGGCCAAGATGATTTACAAGAGGTTATTGTGGAATGTAAGGATGAAAAATACAAATCAACTCTAGGATACACAACCTATTAATTCATCTAAAATAATTATCCATAAGACAATATCTGTATCTTTAAAGAGAGTATGTAACCCTAAGCTTTACTTCTCAAGTAGAATGATCAATAAGAAAATGTTCATTTGCTCTTACTTGTTATTTCACTTCTTATAAATTATGGAAATGAACTTGTATTTATAAGTGATTATTTCTCTAAACCCTTCCAAAAATTTTGGTCAATAGGGTCAAGCCAGTCGACCTAGTACAATTCTAAATAATAATTAACTGGGTCATGATCTAGGTCAGCCAAAGGTCAACTAGCTCCTAAGTGAAAAATAACCCAAAACTATACAGAGGGTCAACCTAGTTGATCCAGTACAATTGACTAATAAAATGGGATTTAGGTGAGGAAAAGGAGAATAAAATGTATAAAATTCTTAACATGGGTACAATAGAGAAGAAATAGCTTAGGGTTAATGGTTTTAAGAGACAAGTGTGTAGATAAAATGTAGAAAAAGGATAACAATCCTATATAGCACCAATAGTCTTCCCGCCCCTTTCCCAGTGCACCCCTTAGGGTGTGCACTTAGATATATTAAGACTCAATGGATTTTTTCAAGATAAAAAGTGTCAATAACCGATAAAAGTTTGGAAATATTCTGTGTACAAAGACTACATAGTAAAATTTCATGATATATATCATGTCACCACTCAATGTCATCAAGCTCAACAAGTGCAACAAGTTAAAGTGTTAGTGTTACAAAGAAGGCCAAGGGATGAATAAAAAGGACATAAATATGTTACAACAAACAAGACCAAGGGCCACATGTAAAGGACAAAAAATATCACAAACAAAGGACATCAACGATGTTACATAACATAAAGGTAAGGTAAAAACTCAAGGGATATAAATATGTCAAAAACAAAACCAAAGGGATGCACACAATAGACAAGCATAAAGTATATTATCATGTAAGATAGTAACAACATAAATGGAGCATAGAAATAGTAAATACTATCCTACAACATCATATGTATCAATGTCACAACATAGTATAATAGCATAACCATGTAGCATTATGTAATATATGAGTAACTATAAATATGTGTAAGTATTATATGAATCTCAACATGGTGAAAGGTCATAGAAAGATATAACCTATAATAGTAAAACCTATAGAATAATATACCAATAATATCAACATGGCCACTAGGTAGAGGAAATTACAACATTTATATGTCCATGTGTAACCTATATGTACTACATAACATCCATATAAAATTCATATTTATGAAAAAAATATGACATATACCAAACATGTGATAAATAACATATATACATAATGTAAACTTGTAATCATGTCATGCTCAAATCATGATTTTAGATTTATTGAATATTTGAATGTTTTTATATTTTTGGAATATTTGAGATTATGGAGAAAGGTAACTGATGATTGCATCAATGGGAGGATCATAAGAAGTGCTTTTATTAAATAGTGGAGGTTTTATCTGACATAGAGAAAAGTTACCAACTATGGGAATGTCAGAATATGATAGGAAGTCATGTGTTATATGGTAACTATCATAATCACTACTCATAGAATTTGGTGTATGATGGGTAGTTCTATAAGGCCTAGGAATATATAGGTTTTGCTATATATTAAGATAATGTTTCACTTCATTTGTTACATTAAATTTTATATCATGATATGAGTATGTACTACTGGAGATGATGGTCTCAATGGGTTATGTGTAGATCTCTAATTTGATTGTGCTAAATAATTTATTATTTAATAGGACCTATTATGTTCCTCTCAATAAGTAGTACATACAAATATCATGCATAAGTGTAATCACTATATATATATATATATATATATATATATATATATATATATATATATATTGGTCATGTGTGGGTGTATCAACCATCTTTGTATAATGATCTTAAATAGGTGAAACAACCAACTATGGTGGTGGTGGGGGTAGAGAAGGAGAAACCATTAGTTTTAAAAGGTAATCGTATTGTATATCTATAATTGTGATTACCTTGTTGAAGTGTGTACTTTAGACATTGGTGCACAATATATGGTACTACATAAAGTTTTTCTTCAAGGGTATCCTAATAAAATGTCTAAGACCCCATAACTCTATAAAACTAACAAATACATAGCTAGTATGGTGAATCTCACCTAAAGAGGTAGTACTATGTGTCTAAAGGTATTTTATTTATATCCATAGAATTCATTAAATGATTTTGATGTATCTTATAAATCTTGTTGTGTGTACCCAATGGAGTGAAGAAGTGTCATCGTATAATTTTTTTCACTTGACCCATGCTAATCATGACACTATGTATGGGTTGCTTATTGTTATAGGCTCATATGAATGGTGGATGGAAAATTTAAAAATCATTAATAATCTCATTTTAATTTAATTTCATCATAGGTGGTTATGGTAAAGTGTAAATAAGCGTGTTGATAATTATATCTATTGGCTGATCACACATCACAGGTAGAAGATACATGTTGTATGCATAATGTACTTTTGAATTATCCTTAATTTCAATTATCTCATTTTTAGGAAATTAATGATTCAATATCCTCAAATTTTGATTTTCATTGTGCTATGTTTTAGATTCCTCTATAGGGGTTCCCAAGTTTATAATGTTGTCATCTATATATATTGTATCTTAAGTATCAATTTGAAGCATCTAATCATTTAATGTCCCACAATCTAATGATAGTCACAATATAAATTTACATCATAATTCCTTGGTGTAGGCTTGTTTGAATCAAGTTATCATGGAGGAATAAGTTAATAAGGTTGTAATCAAGTAACTTATATAGTAGTACAAGAGGAGGTGATAATAATTTTGAAAATTTACTCTTTGGTAGAGCTATCAATTATAGTTGGTTTGTAGTTTGTAATATTGTATTTATTATAATATCTATCTCATTATTTCTATCAATTGGTTTAACATTGTAGCTTGGTTTTATTGAAACATTTATGTTGATGTGGTTATAGGAGTGAATAAACACTAGAGTTCATTCAAATTCATTAGCTTGATTTATCTATCCCTTACTTTATGGAATAACTCATCAAATGATTTGAATCTCTTGAATATAACTAACTCATGGGGTGTTGTTAGTAATATCTACTTGACTATATATTGTAGCTCATTTTCAACCACAACACTAGTCATATTGGATAACACAATATTATACTAAAGTACACATTCATTCATTGGTTAATTATATCCTTGTTTTAGTTTATAAATTTATGCCTAGGATAGTTTCTCATCAATGTCAATGGAAAAATGTGTTATAAATTGATCTTTCAATGGGTTAAATGATATTACCAATTGGAGTGGGAGATCATAGAACCTTCATTATTTAGAGTCCTTGATACTTCATGGAAATATCTTGGTCAATAATTTTTCATTGCATTCATAGTCAAAGTATGCTACATAGAATGATCTAAGGTTTTGTTCATGGTCAACTTTATCTTCATATAAAAAATGATTGGGAGTTACAAATCCTAGAAGTAAAGGGTAAGTTGGGGGATAATGGGCTATGTAACAAGTCATGTAAATTCATGGAATGGCTATCTCCTAAGGTACCTTACGTTAGTTGCAATACCTTGACATGCAAATTTGTAGCCATATGTTCAAGGGAATGTGTATATGATTACAAGGACGTATGTGTATGTATGTGTAAGGATATAAATCAAGCCACACATATTCATCCCACCTAGTGTGATTGTGAAATAATGTTCCTTAAATATAGTAATTAAAAAAAGGATGAGTACTTCAAATTTTTGATCATTTTTTTGACTGTGACTATATTATGGAAGTGGAAATTAGACTAAATTAGGCTTGTGATTTGTTTGTTTAAGTAAACATATCTTTGTCAATATAGGGTCAATTTTGTAAAATCTAGGTTAATATCACCTATCAATACTAACTTATGCTAGTTAGTACTAATATATGAAAAAATGAGGGAATTTGACCATACATCACATTATCTTATCTTTGTACGCTCTATATGTGTGATCCCAAACCTTGGTGATGCATGTCGGTTGATAAATTAGTCTCCTTCCCCTTGAAGCCCTAGGTGTTCTTATAAGGTTTATAAATATATAAAAACCAAGAAAGTTTAATGGAATGAGGTAACCCTAGTTACCCCCATTTAACAATTGTTTGTTGCCTAATTATTTGATACTCTAAGGATGTTAGTAATGGAACATGAATAGTCATAATATGAGGGGTTATGGTTACATGTATAGGAATAAGTATGTAAATATGTTAGAGGCTTTGTGTTTCCCTCAAATCTAGGGTAGATGTGACATAGGTCACTAAAGATGTAAATGTAGGGATAGTTCTATTAATAGAGGTATAAATACTTGATGTGGTAGCTTGGGATAACTTTTTATACTTATCTTTTGATATGTGGATTCATATTATGATATTCAACGAATTATTTGTCATCTATGGCATCTATTTGATCCTTAGTAGTTGTGTCATGAGTATTATTAGTCTCAACATTCATGATAAGTCCATCAATTGGATGTATAGTATTTAATGTATAATACATAGGAGGAACAAATGAGGTCATTCATATTCTTTTCTATCTAGTGGTAACAATAGGCAACTCAAATTAGATGTTACAATAATAGTATTTGGGGAAGGCACGAGATTATTCATTGTTAATTTCATCCTTATTAGTGTTCTTAGATTCAATTATTTTGACCCATTTGCTTACATAATTGATCCAAATAAGATACACTATCCATGTATAAAATTATGAACAGAGTAACTTCACACCTTATGTTAACCTTAAATGTTCATTCATTATGGCCATAATGTATTAGGTAATAATCATAAAATATGTTTGAAAATAAAACCCCAAAGATAAAATATAAAATCATAAAGGGATGAAAATCCTAATGAAGATTTAGTGTCGAAGATGAAAATATTTTTGTGTATGGAAATCACAATTTGGATCTGAAACCCTAAGATAACAAAATTGAAACCTTTGAAAAGTGAAATTATTTTGTGTATTGAAACCACAAATGAAATTTGAAACCCTAGGATAAAAAATATGAAACCTTAGAAGGATGGTTCAATATATGTATGTGTTCACCATTATTTTATCCTATAGATTAATAAAATAAATCCTAACCATAATAAGATAAGAACATGTATAGTAATTTAGATTAATAGATATGGTATTAAAATATACATACACATGTAAAATAATGGAACTGATTGCAATCATTCAACAAGTGGCATATGCTAAATATAGTAAGTAAAAAAAGGATGAGTACTTGAAAATTTTGATCATTTTTTTTACTGTGACTATATAATGGAAGTGGAAATCATACTAAATTAGGCTTGTGATTTATTTGTTTGAGTAAAAATATCTTTGTCTATACAGGGTCAATTTTTTTAGATATAGGTTAATATCACCTATCAATACTAACCTATGCTAGTTAGTACTATTCTATGAAAAAATGAGGGAATTTGACCATACATTCACATTATCTTGTCTTTGTATGCTCTATATGTGTGATCCCAAACCTTGATGATACACCATATTAGTCTATAAATTAGTCTCCTTTTCCTTGAATCCCTAGGTGTGCTTGTGAGGGCTAGAAATCTACAAAAACCAAAAAAGTGTAATGGGATGAGGAAACCCCAGTTACCCCCATTTAATAATTGATTACTGCCTAATTATTTTATACTCTAGGGAGGTAAATAAAGACATGCATATTTATCCCACATAGTGTGATTGATGATTTATATTTGATAATTGATAAATCTTGATTTGACTTGGCTCTAGTGTGATTTAGACTTGGCTCGTTACTAGTCCCAGTGATAGATTCATAATATGGGAAGCAAGTTTTCTCAATGTGTAATAGTGTATAGATGTGTACCAAATAAGTTATAATTCCATTTTAAATAAGACCTTTATTTACTTATATATGAGTATAATTGGGTAATCTATGATGCCACCAATATACTAGATAGATGGGTTAAACCTAAGGAAAGGCTTAAATTTAAAAACTAGCCATTACTAGGATAGGTTTGTTACTGAATAGATCAAGTAAATATTGATTGATGATAATTACAAAATATAGTGAAATAGACACATGTACAATCATACTAAACTAAAAGTTTGGAGATGTCAGTGTAGGATATTTAGTATGTTTGAAATAAATAGTGAGGTTCTTGTAGGTGTTTAATAGTAGAACATAAAGGTCAACTTATAAGATAACATGTAAGTGTGAGAGAATAGTGGATTATGACCTTGTTGATGTGCTCAAGTCATGTGAAATGTGTGTCAATATTTTCATTTTCAAGGACTTAGTATAAGATTTTAGTATCTATTACATTTAAATTGGTTAGAGAGGATAAATTCTTAACTTATTTTGTGATGCCTTAGGATTATATAAAATTATGCACACCCTTACCCTCATACATATACATGAAGACATATAAGGAGATATAAGGAGAGATAGAAAGATATAAAGAAGGAAGACATAATGATCATCCTAGAGTATTAGAGATAGACTGTCAAGGAAATTATTGGGTTCTATGAACATGAAGTTTCTCATAGAAAGGCTATTGAAAGGGATAGTGAGTAGAGTCCATGCGGAGGTTGTAACACTATGTGGAATCTAGGTTCACCTCTTGCATGAGATGTATCACACATAATTCCAATATTATAGTTATTTATTTTATTTTATTATAGTGTAAATTAATTGAACCATTTTTATTTCTACCCATGTATTATGTTTGTTGAGTTTTCTACATATTAACACCACCACAATTAAAGTTGTGCATTACTAACAAAATCAAAGAGAAAGGATTTCTTAGTGAAATATCTCTCAAGTGTCAGATTGGGTTGAAATTTTGGTTTCATTATTGAGGCCATTCATTGGTGTTGGTATCCTTAAAATTTGGTTACAAGTAGATATACAGTTATTGTTGTAGTCTTATAATTATAGTGAAAAAGCGTTTCCCATAGTTAGTCTAGTCTTGCCATTAGTTTCATTTTAACATTTATAATTTTTACCATAGTAATTTTAGATTTCACCATAGTCATTTTAGTTTTACCATATTCAATTTAGTTTTTACAACATTAATTTAAATGTTTACCATGAATAGTGTTTACCATAATAAATTCAATTTTATCGTGGTCATTCCATTTTTTACCTTGATCATTCTATTTTTTATTGTGGTCATTCTAGTATTCACTATTGTTTTAAAAATAATATAATAGAGAAAAAATAGATAGGATAAATAAATCAAGTCACATCCTCTTGTATCATTGGTTCATTAATTTGTTGTGGCTATTTTACTAAAAAAAAGGTATCTTAAGCACTTGGGTTATGTTTTATTAAATTGAATTTCAAGTTGAGGCAAATTTTTATTTATTGAGGCATAACTATCTTTGACAGAGGAAGACGGTAAGATACCCTTTCTTAGCCCAATCCAATGAAAATTTTCTTTCTCTCATTCAATAATTTAAAAGATATTGTATTTATAATGAATTATAAGAAGGGAAAATTGGGCATAATTTCTTCCAACATTTTTATATGGTTTAAAACTAAGGTGGTTTGACACATTAAACAATAATGTTAAAAATTCATGGGATTTGCTTCATGATAATTTTCTTGAAGAATTTGGTACATGAAATAAATATTTAGTTCTCATGATAGACATCAAAAAAATTTCCCAAGGAGAAATGGAGAAGATATGGGATTACAATGTATGTGTTTTAGATCTAAGAAGGAAGGTGGACACTCAAGTTTATAAGGAAGGACTGATAGAATGCCTAATTATTAGTATAGATAGCTTGTTGTGCAAACACTTCATTCAAGGGGTGAAACTAAGAATTAGGAAAAGGGTGAAGTCTGACTAACCAAGAAACTTGATAAAGCAAAGGAAATCACTGGAAAACAAGAAGAAGGTATGGAGGAGGATCCAAAATAAGTTACTACCAAGGTTGATGCTACAACAATGACAATGATCACTTCTCCCTCTCTTGTTACATCATGTGAGTATGGTGTTCTAATTAAAAAATGGATTGATTAGATATAAACATTATTTAAGGGAATGATTTTGGTTCCTAATGCTCCCAAGGAGGAGATAGTGGTCCAAGAAGAAATTCATCTGAAATCATATGTTATGAGTATAAGGAAAAAGGACACTATAAGTCATATTTTCCAAACAGAGCATTTACCTCTAGATAAAATATAATGATAAGATTAAATAATCCACTAATATACTTGATTTTGTTGATAGAAATCAAAATGATTGTTGGAATAATTTAATGCTATTGTAATATATCATTTAATTAATACATTAAGTTAAAATAACTTATGTAGATAAATTAATAATAATATCTTTAATTGTTTAACACTACATGGGTTAATACTTGCATCAATAGATAATAAAATATATAGTTATGAAGTTTACTATTGTAAATTATGTGGGATGTTGAACCCATTGGTTATAATGGTTCACTCCATTTATATTTTATTTTACATGGTAAATTCAATTATTCCAACACATTCCAATATATTAAAATATTCAAATATTATTTGAGCATTGTGAAAGGGTTCTATGAAGAAGTTTTTTTGAGAAAAACTGAGGATAGAGATTGTATTGGGTTAAATTATTTATCAATAATTGAATAATTCTTTGTGAGGTTTTTACCTCCCTATGAGGTTTTCCCACATCCATCCTATGTTGAGTAATTATATTCTTTGCTATTATATTTCACATCTGGATCTTGTACCTATATATATTCATGTTTGAACATGATGTCAGAGTGTTATTGATGTGTTGTTGGTTGGAAAGACCTCTCTATGATCTTCTTTACCTTTCAATATTTTTTGTTTGCCCTGTGGATCATTTTAGACCCCCCTATGCACAACTCTACCTCACTACACTTGGTGTGGTTATGTCATGCAAGGGATTTGACCTCAAGACCTTTGATTTTATATTCTAACTCCATGTTATTATGCTCATGTAATAAGATGTACATCCTTCTCATAATTTTTTTGTGATACTACAATTGCCACAATACATATCAACACCTTAGAATGATTTTCCATCTTTTCTATTAAGTTTTGCCTCATACATTTTTATATTTATCATAAACTGCTCCATTTTGTCCCTTTGTCACTGAATTTCAACAACCAGATTATTGCTTACAAATATTATGTTATTATTGTTAAATTATTTTTTGCTAGTATAATTTGAGAGACCTTCAAAGATGGGGTGCAACTCTATTAAAACATTAGATTTAGGAAACATGTTGAAGAAATTATCCTTAATGTCTTCTAAACACACAAAGGTCACTTAATGATCTAATTCTTTAAGCCTTTTCTTATTGTTAAGTGGTGGATCTTCAGTACTTTGCTTGAATAAAATCCCTATTGCACCCTTACCTCCCTCCCTATGTCATGACTACCTATATGGCATTATAAGGTAAGTTGGTAATTTAATTTTTTTATTAAATATTTATTTGATAAATAAAATAATTTCATGAAAAATAAGTGGTGGGTGCCATTTTCTAACTTGAATTTTAATCAAAAAATAAAAATCTTGTAATTGGTTTTCACATTCACATTAGTTATATTTTTTATTTAAATAAAATTGGAAAAAATTACTTTAATATCATATCATCCAATCATTATTCATAAAGTGTTTAAGGGGAGTTGGTAGTTGTAGATTTGTAAAACACTTTTGAAAGAGAGGTACAAGGTTCAAAAGATGATAAAACTATATTTTTGGTCAAAACCTTTTTGAGTAAAATAATTAATTAGAATTTTATTTTATTCTTTATACCTTGTAAAAGTTTTTTTTGCAATTCTTGCAATACTTGCAACTTTTGAAATCATTGTGATTTTTAGTAAAATTTGCAATTATTTTACCTATGATTAAGTGTTTTTTATTTTTTAAACACTATTTTATTTTTATTATTATAAAATAAAAGTATAAAATCACATTAAAGTTTATGTTTAAACCTTTTTTAATGTCATTTTAGTATGAAACAAAAACTAAAAAGTGTCAAAATTTAAAGTCTCCAAATTTTATGCTAAATAACTCACAAATGTTGAATGGGTCAAATTATAACATTTAAAAAATTCATATTAAAGTTGAGTTTATGGATTGAAAACTTTGAAATATTGTTATTAGGACTAAAAATCCCCTGTTAGGGAGGCATGCCATGACTAAACATACCAATGAATTTCAATAGAAATCATAAGAATCCATGCTGATCATTTTGAGGAATGTAAAGGATGAATTCATACACCATATCAGTAATAAAGAGTCACCTAATGATACCTAAAAACTCCTTGAATCTATGCACAAGGGTACTCATCAGTAAAAATTAATTAAATCTATACTTGAATTGCTTACTACTCCCTTGAAAAGTGATGAAAAAGTAATTAGTTTTATTGAAAAATAAAAGATATTAAATATTAGTTAGATGGTTGTAATTGTAATCTTATTCAAGATCAACTTTTTTACTTTATTATTTAGTCAAACATTTATAAAAAAATTCATAATTTTATTTTCATTATTAATTATAAATACTAAACAAATAAGACATACTTGACTTCACTACATTGTCTACTCTTCTCATTCAATAAAAATAAGTGATGCCAAACTTGGATTCTAAAGAGAATTCCACTCAGGCACTTATCATTCTTAATAGTGTTTATGAAAACAATGGAAACTAGAAAACTAATTCTAAACCTAAACCTACTAATGACAAAGATGGGAAATATAAATATGGAAATAAGAATCATAAAGTTGTTGATGCAGTTTTGATGTACAACATAAATTTAATGAGGTAACCTCTCATGTTTTAGGATCTCAATGAAGATAAACTCCACTTCAGGGCATGACTTGTAGGTATGGGTTGAACAACCAAGTGGTGGAATAACAAGATGAACATACATGTTATTCAACCATGTGTGAATATGTGAGTGAAACTTAGAAGAAAGTTAAAACCTAGTTGATTTGGATGGATGGAACCTATACTAAAGGAGGGTAGATCTTAAAAAAAAAAAAAAAAAACACGAAAGAGGGAAATGTAGGGTAAGAAGAAGGGTATATTATTTCAAAGTGATTACTTTTAGAATGGTTTCTTTGTGGACAAGCATTTTGATACCAATGTTTGTAGCTAAGATATATTACACACACACACATGAAAACACTTTAGGGTAGTTTTGGGAAGAATAAATATAGTAAACTCTAAGGTGTTAACTAAAGATTGCTTCTATTTAGAGTAGTTATTACACACCTTTATCTAGGAGATTACAGATTAGACCAGAGAGGTATCTAAGGAAGCTATTACTCACACCGATAAGGCTATATCAAGAAAAATACTTCTACACACTTAGATAATTTTAAACAATCAACCTAATTGCATATAATCAATGATATTTTCTAATTATTCAATAGCTATTACACATATTTAATCAACATACACTAGTGATAACAATAAGGGACTTTTCATAGCTTTTCCACACTTCAAATTACAGAATTAAACAACCAAGAAAGTAAAACTAATTAATTAGACATAATTAGAATGGAAAAACATCAACACAGTTGTGTGACAACCAAACAAACATCTTCCTGTACTGATAATTTTTACAACCCTTAAAAAAAGAGGATTGAAAATATAAATATATTTGGGGAGGGGTTTCCTCATCCACCAAATCCATGCAAAAGTCTAAAATTACATGTTAATGATAATTAGAATGATATTTCTAATTAATGTAAACTATGCTTACATGTCGAAACTTAGTCAAAACTAAGTATTTTAAAATTATACTCAATCTTTAAACATCCATGTAACGTGTGCATGTTTACAAAATTATTCAATCAAATATTATGTGTCTTAGTTACATTGTCAATTTACATGTAGAATACTTATAAAATAACTGAATAAACTAAGCTATACTAGTCAATGGAGCTTGCATGGTTGAATTGATATTTATTGGAAGGACTGTAATGGAAGGTGTAGCTAAACTATAAGATCCATCCATAACCTTATTCTTCACTTAAAACTCCTAGTAGTGATTATAACCAATGTTGTGTTGCAACTGTATTGTGTCCATGTTCAAAAGGGTCTATGCACCCTGGT
This sequence comes from Torreya grandis, assembly GCA_037957365.1. NCBI lineage: Eukaryota > Viridiplantae > Streptophyta > Pinopsida > Cupressales > Taxaceae > Torreya > Torreya grandis. The sequence goes on from JARHVA010002599.1 coordinate 1,812,844, forward strand.
GACCTACATTAGGAAATAAGCATGCTCTATCTTGGTGGCTCTAAATTCCACCCAAAATATTTCCACATTTGTGACCTTTTTCCTAGAAAAGCATAGCTCTTGTTTAATTTATCATAGTATACATCCTTGGAGACTTTGATTAAAATGGGTTGACTCTTGCTATAGTAGCTAATGAAAACTAGCCATGCTTATTAACTTACATAAAGGATCCTAGTCTTGGGAAAGTTTCAACTCATTCAAAATTTGTAGGACTTATTTTTCCTAATATATCAATTTAGGACTAAAGGATTTTATGCTTGATACCTACTTTCTAACTTCTAATGTCCTAGTGATCACCATATTGAGAGCATTGGATGCTTCCAATAGTTTCATGAAATCAAGATGGTTGTAAGCCTTATTAGTTGTAGAAAATACAAGGAAGTTTAACTTATTTTCATGTTATTTCAAAGAATTAAATAATTTGACTATTTCAATTATAGGAGGGGATAATTCAGCCCTCATTAAACCAATAGTATTCAAAATATTATAAATCTAAGAGCAAAATTCTATACATTAACTTCAATATCCCTAGGAACATGAAAATTTTGATGTTGTTCCCTTACTTTCTCTAGCTCTTGTTGTAGCTCTTGTCTAGTGTACTATGTGCCCTCATGAATTTCTAGAAATGCTTCTATTTATGCCTACATGTAGGCCTTGAAATCCTCATTCTATAGAGACTGTCCAAGTCTCTTAGTTTTTCACCTTGATAATGGGAACACATCCTACCTTTCCTCCAAGACTAAGCCTCTGATAGAATCATCATATGTCTTCTTTTTCCTATCCCTATATATATATATATATATAGCCATTGATTTTTCAAAAATCAACATCACAGTGGAGATCTCATTTATTGCTAGATTAGGTCTTTGGGAGGCTTAGGCCTCTTGATCCATAACCCACTGGAGAATTACCAATTATGTGACATCTACTAACTGAGTGTCCTCAATGGTAGCCTCTATTAAAACATCCCCTAAAGATTGAATCAATGCCTTTACATGTAATGGGTCTAGTAATGATGGCCAGATGATCTTAGACCTATATACATTTATAAAATGAGGAATTGAATGAATAATATAAGTTGGCTTCTTATTCTTGGATTTGGTAGAGGGAATAATGGAAGTATCCTAGGTAGTGGTGGAGGAACACATGGACATTTTAAATTGATTATAATATGCGTGCAATTGGGAAATATCAAGGGCTCTCCTAGTCTTCTTAAAATATACTTTCTTGGACTTAGGGGGAGCAAGGGAAATTGAAACTAAATTAATAGCAGAGGAGACATAAACAACTAGCACAATAGAAATCATAGGAGCTAAAAAACACTCTCAATAGTAGAAATAATAGTACTAGTAGGAATAACTATAACACTAGAAGTAAAAGGTACTAAAAAGTCTAAAGAAGCACTAGAAATAATAAGAGCCAATGAAATGAAACCAAAAAAAATGAATAAACCATAAGAACTAAAGAAATAATAGGCACTGAGGTAGTTGCAAGAGAAATTTCCTCACCTAAATTTTCTACCTTTATTGATGTTTTCCATTTTATTCCTTGAAGACTCAATGTTTTATCCTTTTGTAGCTCCTTGCCCTCATCTTCAGGCTCAAACTCTTATTGTATTTGTGTCTTATAAATTATGTCCATAAGGTCCCTAATAACTCTTGTCTTTCTCTTGTATCAAATTGTTAACTCTTTGGCCAAGGGAGAAACCTCCTTAGTGAACATGGGTATAACACCCACACTTATAGTAGTTGGAGTTGAGGATGTAATAGGGAGGATAGAATATTTAGAATTATAAAAATCAATGCAAATTAGTCTTCATATCTCCTTAATGAACTTGTAGTAGCATGAATTTCCTTCATCTATTGATCTAACTACTAGTTGTCATTACAACTAGCAGTGGCTAAGATGGACCTTCCTATGAGGATCATGACATAATAGGGTTGCCTCCACACCCTTTTCTTGCTTGGTAGACATAATCATAATGGGTGGTGGCCTGGAGGATCTTCCTTAGTTTTATGGTTGTTGGGAATGTTAAGAGGTATAATAATCTATAGTTGACCACCCATTAAGAGGTGAGAGCCTGGTATGTGCCTTTAAAATTGTTATACAGTTATTTACCTAGATTGATCTCAAAATATCTTCCATCGATCTAACTAATTTTTGTCTTTTTAGAACCTCAACATCATCCTTTACATTAAAAAATATGAAATCATGCTCATATGATTCATGCTAGTAAGGGATGCCAAAACCTTGGATGTGTTTTTGAATTAAGATATGAGGATCCCAATCCCTATGAGAAAAAAGTAGCCAATGAATAATATTCATTGATTCTACCAACTTATCCAAAAAAATTTATATTAGTGTAACATATTCAACTAATAATCAAAGAGGAGCCATAAAATACAACTTTCTTCTTTTTCTTCAAATCTTCAATGACACTCCACTATAATTGGTAAAAAATCTCCCATTCAGTTAGTTTTTTTAGGACATACTTTGGGAGACGCAAAGGGGAAACCTTAATCCCCATCAATATGATTACTATTTAGTCAGGATAGAGCCAGTAGTCCCCTCTTATCCCTAATGTTTTACCAATGCTTTTTGATATTCTAAGAAAAGGTTATTCATGAATTTCCCTCTAGACTTTATGGAAAATGTTCTCAATAATTTTGACTATATTCCTCATATATGCATATATGTGGAGGAAGGAAAAGAAGTTGCATACCTAATTTTTAATACAAGCCAAGGTTGGTCTCTAAAGAGATCCATTGTGCACATAGATGGTACCCATGACTACATCTAATAAATATGACATCATATAGAAATGGTCATGCATGGGATTTGTGTCCTTATTAAACATTTACTCATGTAGTTTTTTTATGATTATCTCTCCCAGGGTGAAGGTTAGCTTTGAGGTCATCATTAAATCCAACAATGGTACCCATTACATATAGAGGAAGTGGATACTAGGATGACCATATAATCTATTCAATAAGGCCATCTTAATTCATAATCTTATCCAAAATTTATTGATAGGCATTGGTTCCTTAGATTTATGGGTGACCACTTCTCCAAGAATGATCTATTTCCTTATTGTGTTCTCAATTGTGGTCATCTTCTTCCATAGCTCAACTTGGTGTCCATTAAAGGTGGCATCTGTAATGGGTATCTATAGGTACCTATGGAAAACATCTCATAAAATGCAAGTGATGACTATCTTGTGGCTTATGTGGTGTAAAAAACCACTACTAAACATCTTCTCTACAAGGAATGAGTCCCTTAGTAGGTCAATATAGGGCATCACCTCAGGCTTAGCCACTACAAAATTTAGCTATTGATCTTTTAATGGTAACAAGTCCACTATTATCTATTATTGTGGGGATAGTAGAGTCTCTTCACTTGAATGGGCATCTAAATTCTTGATCACATCCTAGAGAGATGAATAATTAGCATATTAATAATTAAACACAATATAGTCAAAGATGGTATCTATATATTCTATGGAGTATTTGATAGATAATTTAGAATGTGGTAGCACTCCCCTAAATACCTTAGATGAATAAGTCATTATTTCTTGGTTCAATCTATCTATTGAGTTGGCCAACCCATTTTCTATTAGTGATATATATGATCTCCCTAGTCTATGTCAAAATTATCTATAATCCTAAGCATATTATCTTCATATTCTAGATCATTGTTTTACCTCTCTAGATAAAGGCAACAATAATCATATGTTGGAATTTATCGTAAGCATCTACATTCATCAATATTATCCTGAGACTTGTAACATTTATTTTTCAAAATCAAATATTTCCCTTGGGTTAGCCTAAACATGTTCCTAAATACCAAATATTCATCTATAAATAAAAAATAATAATAAGGTATTATTGTTCATAAGTTTGAACTCACATGTCAAACTGTCACCCCTATAATTTGAAACTTTTCTCATCATGCTTGTTTACCTTGGTTGATAATTATGTTGGTCTTGTTATGTCTTTGAAGTGGTCACTTGAAATCTTGGTTAGCAGAGTGTAAGGTAAATTTGATAAGTTTAAGGTTTTGTTCATCATAACTATGTGTATGTCTAGTCACTTTTTAACCTATTTTAGTGAGTTTCAAGTGATGAAAGGAGTCTAGGGTGTCATGTGTCAAGGTCAATTCATGCTTCACAAATTATCAAATAGGTTGATGATATTCTTTACTGACATCATAACCCAATTGGTTATCTTTTGGATCATTTAAGAGATTCCAAAGAAGGTTTTTCAAGGTATTGGTAGTCTATTAATAGAAGGAGGTTATGATACATCTTTTCATATATGGAAAGGTCCTTTTAACACCTTTTTAATTAGTTTCATTAGGTTTCTTATGTGGTCATGGTAGTTTTAGTGTTAAAAGGGGTTTTTTTTAGGCTATACTTACACATTTTTATAGTGAATTTAAATTTTAGGCATCTTTAAGAATTAATTTATCCTCCTCAAGGTCAAATCCATGGTTATGGAGTTTCAGATTCTAAATTTTAGAAAACATATTCATCTCTCCTATAGACTTCTTTAGCAGCCCAAAGAAGGTCAACAATTTTTGCTTAGTATAACCAAGAGAGAGAAGGTTAGGTAAAAATACCTTGGGAAATGATAGGAAACCTAATAACCTTCAAGTAAGTGGAATTGGTTATCATATCATCTCCCCATCTTTATGAACAATCATTAAGAATGTAAGGGGATCACTATGTCCTAGTCATCTAGACAGGGCCCGAGTTTGCCTTTGTTACAAGGTCTTCGAACTAAAAAGATAAAAATGGTTATGGTGGAGTGATTTTAGGGTCAAATAGGACCTATTCCATGTTGGTTTCATTAATTACCTTATTTTTTAATGGTATTATCACATAAAATTGGTTGCATATGTTATTTTCCAAATACAATAGCTATCAAGCATGTTTTGATTTGGTGACTGAGTATCTTCATATTTAGGGGTTATAAAATTTATGTATTAATAACGATATACTTAAAAATTGAGGAATAAGTTTAAAAACAATTCATATATGACATCTCAAAGATTAAGCTTTCTTAATACTCAAGAGGTAACTCATGGGCCTAATTGTATAGACTTTTCCCCATGGACTTCAATGAATAGAGGAGTCATGAAGATAAAGTGGTTTGTAGAGGAGATTGAAGTAGTTTAATATTAAGCTTAAGAATATTTAAGGTGATAAGTAGTACTCAAGTGATACAAATATCCAATTAGGCCTTATATGACTAAATGACAAAGTCAAGCATGTGTGTCATGATTAGAGGAGACTTGTGATGGATATGTATGCACTAAGGAGTTTCTTAATGTGGCATCAAGATAAAATTTAAGAAAAAATTATAGATATCAAGTGGACATATAAACTAAACATGGATACTTTTAGTCAAATGTCAACCAAGTCTACATGGAATCTATTAAGATGATGCCAAGATAGCATCAAGAATGAGTAGAATACTATTAAAAGAGATTAAACAGAGGTGAGAGAAGGTGTTCACTTATTATAGGAGCTTTAAATTATGGTGTTTGGTCATGAATACAACCAAGATTAAGAAAAAAATGTGGTTACAATAGTAAAATACTTAGTGAGCCACAAAATAGGATAATAAAAGAAGACTTTGAAGCATACTTTAGCATATTTTAAGGTTTGTTAGCAGAGTTGAAGGTGGCAAGATACTTTCACTATTTGAAAGCTTTGAGGTTAGTTAAAGCATTCTTAAATCTCATGCCAATTTATGTCAGAATGAATGAGGTGTAATATTACTATCTATCACTCTAAAAACACCAATAAAGACTCCATTTTGTCCATTTGGATAAATTAAGGTTTTTTAGTAGAGTTTAAGGTAAAAATCATATTTTGGTTTCATGTTAATCAAAAAAATTTATACTAAGTTGATGCTTCTCCAAGAAAATGCAATGTGAAATATGATCAATGAGAATATTTATACACATTTATCATTTTATTTAACCTTATCATGCCTTCTTCTATCTATATAGAGGCCAAAAATGCAAAATAATCACCTACAATAGTACTGTGAACCATAGTGACATAACCAAGCCTATTGAACCATGAGAGTGGATATGTGTATATAGATGAAATATCATATGGGTATATGTTAGAAGAATAATGACTGAGGGGGGGGGGGTGAATTAGTGTCTTTATAAACTTTTAATTTCACTTTAATATATCTTCTAATCATTCATCAAGCAACATAGTAAATAAAATATACACATAACAAGTATGAACACATCATATAAGTGGGAAACCATCATGGGGAATAAAACCCACTAACCATAACTTGGAAAAATAGTCCTATAAATTAATGAATCAAATTTAGCTGAGCACTCACTCAACTCGGAGCACTAACCCCAATCTATCAAGCACCAACTTAATAAAGTCTTTAGCAAGCACCCACTTTCGAGGAAGCACCAACTCCCTTAGTGACTCAACACCATCTTAGTGACCTCTTGACCAAGCATCCACTCAGCCAAGTAGACCTCAACCTTCCATATTTTTCCTTGTTGCAATATTCAATAGATGATGGTCCTCTTCTTCAGCTCTTCACACAATTCTATTCCTCTCAAAGCTACGTCTAGGTTTCTTCACTCTATTAGGTCTCTTCAAGACTGATTAGGTAATATGTACTTAATTTACATACTCAAACATTATTTTATATATTCATGACTATCTCTCTACACCACTATTATGGTTTAAATTACCTACTTATGTTTCTCTTTTTGCTCTTTTATTCAATTTCACACACATCTCACTTACACAAATAAGCCTAATTAGTCTTGATCTTATACAAGTCACTTGATCTCACACACCCCGATCATACATACACAGTTGAACACTTGTATTAAACTTAAAATAGGTCTTATAACACATTAAAAATATGAATCAAATAATACAATAAGTTGGTTATAGCATATAGGACCAAAACCTCTTCTAGGCCTTAGGAGACCTAATCCCATTAGGCCTTCATTAGAGAATGTTACACTTTGTATTTATTTGAACACTTAAAAAATACATACATATAAGGATAAATTCATATATAATTCAAATATACCTTATAATACTTAAATTTAGTTCCACAACACCATTTAGTTCCAACCACCATTTGAACCCCTTTTCAAAACATTGTTCACAATAGGCTTGTGCATAAATAGAAAATATGTATTGAATAATTGAAGCATAAACATAATTTTGATGAAAAAAATGGAAAAAATCACATATATAGAAACATAATGACCTCATGGTTATAAAAAACTTTATTATATTCTTCAACTCAAGGTATACAGGCTCAAACTCTTCTCTGCAAGATGCTTACTCTGAACTGTCAACTAGCCTCAAAACAAAATCATGAATACTTGAAATTATGCCTTATTAAAGAAAAAAATAAAGGGATTATAATGAATTAATATTATATTAAAATATCCTTTTAATAATATACATAAAAAATATCACAATATCTAATGGCAACTATTGGTCTTGTAGACTAAATTGTTGAGTTTCTCTCTCACAATCCTTACTCAACCAAATAAGACATTTTGGCATTAATGTTACAACCTATTACACTAAATTAAAATATTATAAATGGAATGGATATATAATTAAAGTCTTAAACAATAACACCATTTTCATTACATACTTCAACTTAGGTCAAAGAGACTCCAACTCATTACTATAACTTGCTTACCTAAATCTGTCGGTTTACCTTCAAACACAATTATGGTGATAATGACCTTCAACACCTATGTAGACACTTTAATAAATTTTCATATCATGTGTATTATCTTATTATATCATTATAATAAATCTAAAATACAACTATAATATGGTCATATGGTAATATTGGTCTTGCAGACCAATCTCACAACCTTACATATTCACTATCTCATCTACACTAACATTTTAACTTATGGGAAACATTTTCATCATATATAATAACCTCTAAAACTTATATCCAACATTAAAATTTATTAAAGGTATTGAAAAACATATCCATTTATTTGGATTCATCCCTAATCCATGATAACACATCCCTACTCACCTTCTCACTTTGCCTAGTTCTCTCACTTTTTACACCATTAGGCCTTTTAGTGAAAGGTTAACTTGTATGACCGGGTAACACACTTGAGGTTTAGAAACTTATTAGAAACCACCATGGAAATCAGATACAATTCTCAATATTCAACCTTCATCCATTTATCAACTTTGACTTGGTCAAATTTGAATGCTATAACAAATCTCTAAGAAACAAGGCCTTTCTTATAGGGTCCCCTCACTTACCTGACAAACCAATCATACCCAAAAATTCTTGGGAGAGTTGATTACAACTTGGAATCACTTAAATATCCATAATAATCCATTATGATAAATTTATAACAACTTATTTCATATCAATTAACTATTAGGGTTATTTGAGGGTTTAAACCATCTTCCAGTGTTAACAATCATTCATAAAGCTTAGCCCCTCATTCCATAAAATAATTCTTAGAACATGGATCTAGGACCTTTACCAATATACCATAAATATATCAGGTTCTCATTCAAATTTTACACATACCAATGAACACTTGAAAGTTCTTCTTAGATTGAGAACCCTTCATTCTATGCACACGTGAGACCTCAAAACACTTTTTCATTCCTTAACCTTCAAATTTTGACCTAAAACTTCATGTGCATGCTTAAATAAAATTGACTCACTTTTTTCAATGCTAACTTACTCACACATGTCTTGGAAATTGATCATGATACCTCATTATTCCATGCTCTCACCATCTTACTTTCTATACCTGAGTCTTCACACCTTATTAGGTTTTGATCTAACCTTCAAACCTCTTTTCAAGATATCAATACTTCACTCACATGATTAAACAACATCTCAAATGCTCAAAAATGTCAATCATACTTCATATGTCTTGATAATAGCTCATGAGGCCTTATTAGACCAAGCAAGGTCTAGAAATGATCTAGTTGTAGAGTAAATCTATAGTTCCTACCTTTTTAGGCTCATCTTGAGATTCTCATGAGTGCTTAAACACCTCGTATACCTGACCAATTAACCTCATACAACCTCTTAAACCTTTGTGCATCCATTTCACCAAGACACCATGCTCAAACCTCCTTACAAGGATTTTTCATACCATGACTAATCTTATGTTACTTAAATATTTGTCCTTCATGCCTCTTTTCATGCTCTCAACAGCTCACTATTATTATCAACAACTCATTATAATTCCATACAATATATTACTATGATCAACCACTACCATACATGTTCTCACATGCATGAGACCACTCATCTTACTAAGTAACCAAGCCATTGCCTTCACATAAGGTCTCTTCATGCCATGACTAGACCTTGAAATATCCTCAAATATATACCTTAAAACACTTCTAAAGGATTTGACACCTAACTCTCAAGCCCATACAATGCCAAACAACTTATCATATACCTAAGCTCACTCACTTCACCATTCTACCTAGACATACCTTGTCACAAGGTCTAGAAATGGCTTTGAAAGATACCTTGATGCCTTGACCTATTCCTTCCACTTCATGACCTTAATCACAACATTAATGAAAAAAATATGAGACACTTTTACTTGTACCTTTTTCTCTTATGGAAATAACTACATACCTTCAATACTCATAATCTTCTCACAACATGCACTGCCAACTGGCCTTGCTCATATAGACACCATGTTCATTTATACATCAATGAAAACACACTTTTAAATTAATAACATTAGATTGACTTCAATTATAACATTATGAAAACAAACTCCCCCTTTTTCATTAATGGAAAAACACACTACATTTTGATCATTCTCTTTCCCCCGAACTAGTCTTTCTCCATGAACTTTTTTCCCCTTTGACATTAATGACAAAGGATCATACATAATATAATTCTTAGAACCATTCATTTTCAATCTTTGGAAACTATTCTAAAAAATTGTGAAATAAATTAGAGCTACCAAACTCCCCCTTTGATCAATCATAGTCTTTAAATTAACTCTAATCACAAGACCATACATTTTGTCCTTGACATGACTGTTATGACTCAAAATCACTACGCTATCCATTTGTTCTTATCTGACAAAGATCTTATTCAAATGGAATTAGGTATACAAGACTACTTACCTTCCTCTATGCACCTTGATGAAATAGAGATTAATGATATCCAACTTATCTTCATGATTTTTCACACCTTTTCTATACTACACACCTACTGTTGAAGCTCATGGATTATTTGATTAGCTCCCCTTTGTCCTTATAGATTTTGAGTCACACACTAGATAACCTCTTCTAACCTATTTACTGATTTATTAGACCTTCAACATTTGTTCACACCATAAATACTCCTACTATCATCCTCTTGGTTTCATAATCCATATTTGATCCATCATGACAACCCTTGTTGTACTAGGTATGTAAAAAAACACCTAATTTACTGTTTGCCAAATTTTTATCTTATTTGATCACCTTCACCTCACACAATTAGGGAATACTGAGAATATAGACCTATGATACATGACCCAAAGGTCATATTTAAATTCTTAGAGCAATCACACTCAATTCCTATGAGAATAAAATGTCTCTAAAATCAATGCTTGTCCACCATGCCTATTAGGTTTGTCTATAATCAAAGATATTATTCCAATAAAATAATCTAGTTTTCCATGCTAGAAAAGAGATCACTCATGTCATGTCCATGAGTATCTTAGATTTTAGTATTGCATCAATATTTATCCTTCATTTCTATCAATCCACCATGGAATAGACCTCATCATGACAAATCTTTTAAGCACTTAATCATTGCAAAATATACTCTGCCAATTATCTATATTCACTTTTGATATCCACCTTATACAAGATGCATCTTCACAAGATGCTCCTTGATATAAATTAATTATTACTAATCATAATATAATACAAATCTCAATAATCTTACCTTGAATATATCATTCATATTACTACTCTCATACTTTTGCCATGCCATGACTAGACTCAAGCCTCCAATACACTTAATCATATTTAACATCATGACTTGTGCCTTCTATGATCATACCACTTATGATAATTACTATAAATGCAACACTTTTATGTGCATTGATATAACTTAATACCAACTAGACTAACCTTATTATTCACCTAGACACCACTCTCAAGATAACTACTTGACATCAACCTGATTCATCATGATTACACTCTCTCTCATAACGCTCAACATTTAGAATTATGAAACAAATTAGAAATCATACTTCCCCTATATCTTCACAACTTTCTCACCATATGAATCAATATTACACATAGAATATCTCCAAGATAGATCATTCACCTTGGTGCTAATACCAAATATCAACATAGATCAAGCTTAAATGTAATTAGATATAAAAAAATTACCTCTCAACATGCCAAAAGACCACACTTTTATCTTAGACTCAACAATATTCAACATGTCATCATACCTTCTTGTCATACAACACCTGTCAAAGCTCAACAGCATCCACCATGCTTCCACTTACAAATGAGTGTCTCCATGAAGCCTAATGGAGTCACCCATTCCATAAGGTACCAAAACAACACAAATCTAGGAGATTCTTAGATCTCCATACTCTCACAAGACTGAGTATTCTTTAACATCCTTCTAGGCTTGAATTTTAACCTGGCCTCTTCATAATCCTTCTTGTCATCCTTCTTCTCAGTAAAATATTCATTATTTGGTACACCATTGACCTTTGAGGTCTAAATTTCCTTATATTGATCTTTCTCTTTATGCTATTCTTTCAATCTAACACCTTCATTTCTATCATCATCACAATCCATGCTTGTGCTTCTTAAGCCTATCTCTAAAGACCTGATCTAATACTAATTATTGAAATAATAATGAAATTATAAAATTTTACTTACACATAAATATATCTTATAATCATTCATCAAGCACGATCATCATATGAGCAATATCAACTAGTCTAGCAACATAGTAATGAGAATATACACATAACAAGTATGAACACATCATATAAGTGGGAAACCCTCATGGGAAATAAAAAACACTAAACATAGCTTGTAAAAATATTCCTATAAATTAATTAATAAAATTTAGTTGATTTCCCACTCAAATTGGAGAAACAACCCCAGTCTATCAAGCACCAACTTGATAGAGTTTTTAGCAAGTACCCACTTGCAATGAAACACCAACTCCCTTAGTGACTCAACACCAACTAATCCACATCTTTACCAAGAACCCACTTATCCAAGTATACCTTATCCTTACATATTTGTCTTTATTTAACAAATGTTTGTTCTCTTCTTCAGCTCTTCACACACTTCTATTCCTCTCAAAGTTGCCTCTAGGTTTCTTCTCTCTACTAGGTCTCTTCAAGATTGTTTAGGTCATTTGACCTTGATTTCCATACTCATAAATTCTATTATATATTCATAATTGTATGTATACACACATATTATGGTATAAATGACCTCATTTTGATTCTCTTTGTGTTATTTTATTCACTTGTACACACACTTATCTCACTTACATAAATAGGCCTAATTAGTCTTGCTCTTATACAAGTTACTTACTCTCACACACCTTGGTCAGACATACACACTTAAAAACTTTTATTACCATTAAAATAGGTCTTATAACAAATTAAAAAAATTAATAACATAATACAATATGTTGGTCATAGCATATAAGACCAAAACCTCTTTCAGGCCATAAGGAAACCTAACTCCATTAGGCTTTCATTAGGGCACGCTACACTTTATCTTTATTTGAACAATTAAAAAATACATAAATAAAAGGATCACTTAATTTATCATTTAAATATATCTTATAAAACTTCAATTTATTTCCACAAGACCTTTTATGTCCAACCACCACTTGAACCCCTTCTCAAAACATTGTTCACAATAGGCCTGTGCGTACACAGAAAATCTATCTTGAACAAATGAAGCATAAACAAAAAAATTATGAAAAACCATAGAAAAAACCACATATATAGAAACCTCATGACATTATTTTCATCAAAAAATTCATAATATTCTTCAACTCAAGGTATACATGCTCAAAATCTTCTCTTCAAGATGCTTACTCTAAATTGTCAACTAGCCTCAAAACACAAACATGAAAATTTGAACTTATGCCATCTAAAAAAACATAATAAATGGATTAAAATGAAATAATATTATCTTAAAACATAATTATAACAATATAAATCAAAAATATCATAATATATAATGGAAACTATTGTTCTTGCAGACCAATTTGATGACCTTCTTTCTCACAGTCCTTAGCTAGACAAGCCATTTTGGCTTCAATATTCCAACCTCTTACACTAAATTATAATATTTTTAAAATAATGGATATATAATTAAAGTATAAAGAAACAAAACCATGTTCATTACATACTTCAACTTAGGGAAAAGAGCCTCTAACTCATTACTGTAACTTGTTTACCCAGATTTGCCAATTTACCTTCAAACATAGTCATGGTGATAATGACCTTCAACACCTATGTAGACACTTTCAAAAAAAAATTATGTATGTTTATGATATTATTATATAATTATAAAAATATAAAATATAAGGATACCATGTTCATATGGTAATATCGGTATTGTAGACTAATGTCATAACCTTACACCTTCATTATTTCATCTGCACTAGACAAGTCAAATTATGGGAAACATTTTCATCATATATACTGACCTTCAAAACTTATATCCAAAATTAAAATGTAATACAAGTATTTAAAAATTTATATTTGTATTTTTATTTATACTTAATCCATGATAACACATCTCTAATCAGCTTCTCACTTCTACCTAGTTTTCTCCTTGTTTGTACCATTAGGCCTTTTAGAGATAGGTCAACTTGTATGAATAGTTTATCACACATAAGGTTTATAAAATAATTAGAAACCAAAATTGAAAAAAAATAAAAGTCTTAATCTTCAACCTTCATCCATTTCAAAACTTTGACTTGGTCAACTCTGATTGCTACAATAAATCTCTAAGAAATAAGTCCTTTCTTGTAGGGTCCACTCACATAAAAAACTAATCACACATAGAGGTGCCTAAAAGAGTTTAATACAACCTAAAATAACTTAAACAACCATACCAATCCATTATTATCACTTTAGAACAACTTATTTCATAGTGGGTCTCTATTAGGTTTTTTACGAGTTTAAACCATCTTCCAGTCTTAACGATCATTCATAAAGCTTAGCCCCTCATTCCAAAAACCAATTATTGGAAATTTGATATATTATTTCCCCATATACCATGAATATATTAATTTCTCATTCAGAGGCTACACATGCCAATGAGTACTTTAAAGTTCTTCTTGGGTTGAGAACCCTTCATTCTATGCACATGAGAGACCTCAAAACACTTTTTCATGCCTTAACCTTCAAATTTTGACCTAAAAATTCACACACATACTTAAAATAACTTTAATAACCTTTTTAAATTATCACATACTCACACATGCCTTGGAAACTGATCTTGATGTCTCACTACGCCATGATCTCACCATCTTGCTTTTTATACATGAGTATTCACACCTTATTAGGTCTTGAGCTGAGTTTTAAACCTATTTTCAAAATGTCAATAGTTCACTCACATGCTTAAAAAAATCTCAAATGATAAAAAAATGTAAATAATCTTTCATATGTCTTGATAATAACTCATGAGGCCTTATTAGACTAGGCAAAGTCTAGAAATGATCTAGTTGTAGATTAGATCTATAGGTCCTACCTTTATAGGCTCATATTGAGATTTTCATGAGTGATATAACACATAATATACACAATAAAGTAGAATAATACAACATATTATGCCCATATACATCCATTTCACCAAGCTATCATGCTCAAACCTCTTTACAAGGACTTTTCATACCATGAATAGTCTTAGGTTACTTAAGTACTTGACCTCCATGCCTTTTTCCATAATCTTAACACATCACTGTTATGCTAAAAATCTAAAACTCATTTCATGAAATATATTACCATTATAACCCACATCCATACATATTCTCACATTCTTGAGACCACTTATCTCACCAAGCAACCAAGCCATTGCCTTCACACAAGGTCTCTTCATGCCATGACTAGGCCTTGAACTATCCTCAAAGATCTACCTTACAACACATATAAAGTATTATACATATAAATATCAATCCCATACATTTCCAAAAAACTTCTCATATACCTAATCTCACTCATTTCACCATACTACCTACACATACCTTCTCATAAGGTCTAGACAAGGCTTTGCAAGATACCTTGATGCCTTGACCTATTCCTTCCACTTCATAACCTTAATCACAACATCAACCAAGTAGATATGAGACACTTATATATTTACCTTTATCTCTTATTTCAATCACTAATACCTTAAATACTCATAATATTTTCACAACATGCATTTCCAATTGGCCTTGCTCATCTAAACACCATGTTTATTTAGACATCAATGACAACACACTTTGACATTAATGACATCAGATTGACATCAATAAAAACATTATGACAATAGTATATAGCCATATGAAGTAATTTTAGGTTAAATGAGACCTAAATAATATCAAATTGAATAATAATAACATGTTCATCTCAAGCACCTACAGTCATTCAGCCTATAAGAACACAGTTAGGCATGTTTCTAAGGAGTTGGAGATGAGGACTGTGAATGGTGGTTAGAGGACCGAACGAGACCATAAGAATTCAATGTGAAGTATGTTTAAATTAATATAGGAATATTAATGTTTAATGACTCATTTCATTAATCCAACAAATTAATTTTGGATGCTTATAGCTAAGGAGGACAAATAGGCTTGTATGAGAGAGAGATTGCCACCTACAAGTTTTTGAAGAATTGAAGATGAAATGGAAGCAATAAATAGTAATAATATGATTATAATATAAAAGATATTTTCATTAGGTTTTAATTTATTCTTTAATTTCTTATAGTAGTGAAAAAGGGAGAGATCTTAGCTAATAAAGACCTAAAGCCAACCCTTGAACAAGTTTTAGGATATATGCAGTCAAGTTGAAGATATGGGGTCTAAAATGAAGTTAAAAGGATTATTAAATATGTTTAAAATTTTTAATTGGGATTAAATATTTTTTTTAGAGTTTATTAACACTTAAAATTCTACTAAAACCCCAATATATACATGCAAACTTCCTTAGATTTCAAATCATTTCTAATGTGATATAGATTGGTGAGCATAGAATTTGTAGTCATGATGGTCTGAGGAGTGATTGATTCTAAATTATAAGGGGATTGTAGTGATTTTAAAATAATAGAAATAGGATAATTTTATATTTTAATATATTGTGTTTTCAATCCTAATGTTTAAGATCCATCTATCCCTTGGTTCTATTATAGGCAAAATGAGTGTTTGTAGACCATTGAGGCCTGTGTGTGAAGAGTGGCATAAACCTACAGGTTGTGGAGATATTTTAATGATATAAATATATTAATAAGGTTCATAATGTGTTTCAATGTGATTAGATATATTTTAAATCCATCTAAATGAATAAAATATAAGGATCACTTCAAAATTGTAGAGTAGGCCTAGTATACATACACTGATTTGTATGTCTTCTTAAAGTAAAGATGTATTATAATATAAATATGAACCATGAGGACAAGTAAGGTATGAAAATTATAATAAGATCATTAGTTTAACCCTAATTTTTTTTTTATCACCAAGTGATAAAATGCTAGCATTTCAAAGTTGCAGTCAAGAAAGGGCTTAATGGTCACTTTAAGACAAGGGTAGTCTTGGCATAATAAAGGAGAAAGGGGGGAAATTATGTTTTCAATATGTAATATTGAGTTTTTATAATTTGTGTAGGAAACTATATAAGGTTTATAATATGATTCATGTCCTTGGAAAATCTATAGAGGTTAAAATAGGATTTTTAGGGTCAAAGTGACCAACTTACTCATAAACCCTCAATCACAGTCAATGATGTTACAGAGGGTATTAAGGGTAGAAATGAAAATGGAAATAATTTTAGAAGGACATGAATAATTTTTTATACCTTTATTAGGAATTAAAACTCATATTCAAACCAAAAAAGTGCACTTTTATGCATGTTTCTCCTTCAAGGTTCATATAATGCATAGTATGCAATCGAAGGTCATGTTCTAATGTTAAGATATTTCATGAAAATATACATGGGAAACTCAATCACATAGGGTATGTTAGGGGGTATCCATTCTAAAAATCCTTGGCATCAGTTTTTGATTTAACCCTCTTTGCTTTATGAACCATCGTTAAGATGGTAAACTGCTTAAACCCTTGATAAACCCTTATAAGGGACCTGATTGAGGAAATTGATAGTTTAATTTCCAAAAATGGAATACTTTAGCCTAAAAACCACTTTTATCACCTCTAGAGATCTCATTAACACCTAATCAAGGTATTGGTTAGCATGAGTACGTATAGTACTATATATAATATGGTTGAATACAAAGTTGTAAGCTTGTTTATGAAGGTACATAGTAGATAGTGGCTTATAAACTAAGTGAAAGGGTATATTATGAATTTAAAAGGGTTATAAAACCTTTTAAACACATATAAAAGTCTCTCAAAATGATACACAAGATTTGTAAGTTGTCAAGTTGGTCAAAAATAGAAAAGGCACTAGTTTGCAAGCCAATAAGCCTTGATGAAGGCCTATGGAGTGAAATAAGAGACCTAACTCTCAAGGTATGAAGTTTTTTAATGATTTTACAAGTCTCAACAAGTAATTTCCAATCTGTTGAGCCTATAAAATTCCTTCCAAACACTCAAACTGCCTCTCAAGCCTATATAAGCACTTAGACTAGGGTTTTTAGGCATTTCATGGTTCACCCATTCATACAAGGGCTTAGAACTTGAAATTTGACATGGATAATTATGTTTCCATGCATAAAGTGAATCAAAAACTTCATAGTATTTTCACATGTGTGTGTGTGTGGGGGGGGGTGGTTGTGGAGAAAAATCTCAATTTTTAGACAAGGAGGCCTAATTATGCCCAACTAGAGAGAGAAAATGAGCTAAAAAGGACACTTCCACTCAGATTTAGGTCTTAAAACTTGGCTTGGATATGTATGGGTATACTATGTCCTCAAATATTTATTTATTTCTCAAATATCCTCCATAATTTATCCTATACAAGGAGGTTTACCTATTTTGAAGGCTACAAGGAAGAGGCCAAATGAGACCTTTTGGACCAAAATCACATCTTCTAGACTATTTGATAGTTCCAATTGTCTTTTTGCATGTATTTTATGATTTTTATAGGACATCCATGGAGGCAAATGTATTTATTCAAGGCAAAACTAAGTTTTCTCCTTTCTATGTCATGATGCCAGAGGAGTTCAAGTTTTCAAACCATCAAGTCAATACATTGGAGTTATTCGACATGATTTCCAAGGTTTCTTTCCATATTATATACCACTTGGAGGGAAAGAAAAATTTAAGAGGTTGGTTTCAAAAAAAATTCAAATGATTTAAATAGTCTCAATAACCTTGAAGAGACCTTTTCTTCTCCTATGCCAAGTTAAGGAGATAAAGTCAAAAGAGCTTCAAAGATTCTTCTAATAGCCCAAGTAACATGGAGATACCTCATTAATATATGAGGGGAAGTAGTAAATGGAGTAATTAATGAATAATTAAATACCTATTTTCATGGAAGAAGACTTATTCATCAAGGAAGACATACAAGCAAGGATATAGGGAATGTGAGTAAAGACTTAGGCATTTCAAAGGGGTAAACATCACCAATAAATGATCAAGACTTCTTAAAGTTTCCCAATAAAGTTAAACTCTACCTTCTACACCATTCTTGTAAGGAATGACGAGAAAGAATCTAACAAACACTATGTAGGGTTTGAAGGGTGTGAGGACAAAGTGAGTCACCCCTATTTTGGGGTTGCTTTATCTCCCCTCTCCTAGTATTTTATATTTTTATCTTATTTTCCATAATTATCATATAAATTTTTTGCTTTGGTTATGCTAAAAGGCTATCAAAATTTTTTACTACACCTTTTAAATAAATAAGAAGCTTGTTTCCTCCATTTTTAGGTTGTTGTGTGAAGTGTATGTGTGGTTTCCATTGATATAACATAGTGAATCAATATATTTTCTATGTTAATGTCTATTTTTCATAACTTATTATAGAATTTTTTATTTTTTTTAGGTCATATTAAGTGTCTAGGTTCAAATTCAATCCAAGCTTGGAAGTGAAGTCAACAATCTTTCATTCCTTCCATATAAAGAGTGAGTGTTATTAAGTCTTTTGTATGAAACATTGTTGTAGAACCAATATACCTAAAGTGAAGAGAATGTGTGTAGGCTCCTTTTCTTCTTAAGAGTGTTAATTTCAAGCAAAATTGGTCATAAACATTGGTGCATCACCTTTTTTTTTACTTTTCATGTCAATTCCAATGAAATCATTATCCCTTCACCCTTTTCCTTAGTTAAAAAATTAGTAGTTAGTAGGATTATATAAAAATATAGTGAGTGCAACAAGGAACTAGACCTCTATTTGAGGATTTTCTCTGCCTCAAATTCACCCACACTTTGGAGAGATTCCATTTTTTTAGCAGGAGTAAGAAGAGGCACTCATTCTCACAAGGGTAACACTCCTTAGTGACAACAATTTTTAGCATGCCGAGTGGGATACATATTCCTTGGCATAGATGAAGTTTGGATATAGAGAAAGATATTTGTAGTATCAAAGAACACTTATTATTATTAAACTAAAATATTCTTTGAGGTTATAGGATTCTTAGTAGCAAACCAACACATGTTTCATGCCAAAGGTTACCAAATGATCTTTAAGCAAAGGTATTCCTTTTGAATTTGTTAAGTTTCCTTCTCATTCTCATAAAATAAAAAGATTCATAAGAACAAAACCTTATCCTAGTATATTATTTAAATCTCCTAATTAGTCCATTATGCAAGACAAATCAATTCCCACTATTCAAATGGATGTACATAGGAACTAGGTGTTTATCTCTTTTGATAGAGGAAACCCACTAAATATTGATTAGTATGATGATATAATAGATTCAGATATTAAGAGTATACCTTATTTATTAGTGGAAGACCAAACCACACCTATTGAGCACATTAAAGATGTATCAAACCTTTGTTTTATCCATAATGTTATCCAAAAGAATGTTATCTATCTGTTTGCTACATCCTTTAAAGGAAAATAATTTTAGTGGTAAATAAACCTTCTTTTAAACTCTATTTCTTCCTAGGATGACATAGGTGCAACCTTATATAGGTAGTTTAAGGATAAATTTAATCACTTATCCTTAGTTGAATAGCTTATAACCATTAAGAGGGCTCCCCATAATTTCATGACTGGTTTTAATCTCAGGTTTCAAAAGACATGAACTAGGATACCTCTTATGAGCTATCACACAAGCCAATACTTTTGTTATAGTTGATCCAATTGGTCCTTCCTTATCTAAAACCATTGTACCTATACCAACACAAAACAACATAATTCAAGAGTTAGGTTGGTAGCCATCTAATCCAAATGATATGCAAAACCAAGCCTTAGTTACTCAATCTATGGTGATTCCTCAAATGACCTAAGAAAAAACTTCTCTTAAATAAATTAATCACAATGAGGATGTGGCACAATAAGTAAAAGTTCATAATGGACAAGGGCAGCCTGATATAACCTTTATAAACTAGGAAATTGATGACCATATGGCTTTGAATTAGGTTGGTGACTCTAGTACTTCAAAAAATGTGGTTTCAACTATCACTAGAGCTAATAAAAGGGCCATTGATGAGACTCAAGAGGTGGGTCATGTTCCAAAAACGCCTCCTAAAATTACTAAAGGTGTTAATGCTCAACCTTTTTTCCCAACACCTTTGAAAAAACAAAATATGGAGGTTGGAAAAACTCAACAAGTATCTCAAGTGAAAGATCATCCAGTTGCTCCAAGAGTGAAACCAAAGATGGGTGGAACACCTTTCATTATTTTTAACCACATGAATAATTATAATATAATCATGATTATGTGGTATTCCTTGAAAATCCTAGGATAAAAATACATGTTTATTCAGGTGATTTCAACCCTCAAGTTGTCTACTAAACCAACTAAGAGAGAGAGTGGAGTTTTGGCCAATTCAGATCAACCAATGAAACAACAATTAAAATTTATACATAAAGAGATAAAATTGAAAAAATATTAAGTTAAAATTAATAATAATCCTCCCTTTTATCTCTTTTTAATTATTTGAAATACCTTATTCTAAAATTGTATGGTTGACAATACAGTTAGTAGTATGGTTATGCCTAAGTAGATTGCAAACAAGGTGGGTTTGGTATATGAACCAATCACTCAAGGTGTTTTGTAGCTATATGTATCCCTAAAAAATATTTTATTCATGATTAAGAACCTAAAATTAACTTTACATGCTTTCCCAAATTTAATCATTTAGTAGGATGTAGTGGTGGTGGACTTGCCTCCATATTTTTCCATGTGTTTGTCACGAGATTCACATCAAATATTGGTGGTTACCTCTCAGTTTATTGGACTTATCTAATGTTATGAAAAAGGTATGGAACCAAGGTCACTATTAACTCTAAAAATATTACATTATTTCATTTAAAACCTCACATGAAAAGTGTTATGAATACAATCTATGTTATCTCGGGTGAGGTAGAACAAGCTAGTGAAGTAGAAGCCAACTCACCACTTGAAGGAGTTTCTAATCTATTTATTGATGAATGGGATTATAAATTTCATTAACATGACATTTATAAAATTATTGAATAATAATGACTTGGTGTCTATTTTCTAAATGAGAATGATGCATAGATTCTAGCTATAGTCAAGGAATATGAATCAAAGGATGGTCTTTGACATCTATACTTTAATGGTTCAAGGAATAAGCATGGTACTAGAGCTAGGATGATGCTCATATCACCCAATAAATAAAGGTATTATTCTACTAATAAATTTTAGTTTGGATATTATAATAATGTAGTGGAGTATAAGGCTCTAGTCCATGGTTTACAATGGGCTAAGAAGATGGGAATCAAAATCTTACAAGCTTTTGGCAATAGTGAACTTGTTTTTCACCAAGTGAGAGGAATTAATGTATGTAATAATTCTTTTTTAAGGTGTTATAAACATAAAATTTATGAATTTAATGCTTTTGATATCTAATTAGTACCAAGATAAAGTAACAAGCATGTAGATAGATTAGATGCCATATGAACTCAGTTCAACATTCTAACCGATGCAAGGAATGAGAAAAATCAGTCATGTATCAAGATTTTGGTGAGACCTTCTATTCCTTATAATCATGAGAACTAGAAATTTTTTGAATATGATAACCATATTATTTACTTCTTGAAAGAGGAGGCTAAATTATCTTCAAGAAATTAGTCAAATCTCTTACAATAGTATGAAGATCAGATTGTCCAACTCAAGTCCAACAAGCTACCCAAAGGTTTGGCCACTCTTAAAAACAATTTAGTAAAAATGATGAGGTAGGAGAGATAATTCTTCATTTTCTACCAAATAAGAACATAATTTTAATATTGAGATCGCAGATGGAAAGACTCTCAAAGTGGGTAAAGTATGTTCTTCATCTCAAAAGGAATCATTTTTTGATTTATGTAGGGAGTTTTCTAATTTTTTTGCATGGAATTATAGTGATTTGAAGGGGTTTCATCCCAATTTAGCACAACACACCATTGACTTAGAGGATAATGAAAAACTAGTAAGACAAAGGCAAATACCAATCAATCCAAAACTTGAGACTTTGGTGAGAATTGAAATTCATAAGCTAATTGAATCATCCATCATTTTCCCCATCAAGCATTCTATTTGGGTGGAATTTTTTTTTCCTACGAGGAATAAAAATGGATAAATCAGACTTTGTGTGGTTTTTCATGATTTGAACAAGGCCTCTCTCAAAGATCATTATCCATTACCATCAATGGAGAAAATATTGTAACTAGTAATTGGTTTGGAAAGGTTCTTATTGTTGGATGGTTTTATTGGATATACTAGATACTTGTCAAGGAGTAAGATTAGTTTAATACAACCTT
Organism: Torreya grandis; assembly: GCA_037957365.1. Taxonomy (NCBI): domain Eukaryota; kingdom Viridiplantae; phylum Streptophyta; class Pinopsida; order Cupressales; family Taxaceae; genus Torreya; species Torreya grandis. Next base: position 1,836,010 of record JARHVA010002599.1, read on the forward strand.
CACTACAAGGTGGGGTACTTTTGACTATAGTAAAATTCCATTTGGGTTGTCCAATGTTGGATCAACATTCCAAAGAGCCATGGATATGACATTTATAGGTCTAATCAATAGGTTTGTTCTTCTATACTTAGATGGCATTATTGTATTTTCAAAGAATGCAAGTGAGCACATGCTTCATCTCAAGGAAGTATTTGAGAGATGTAAACTATTTAAGGTATCACTAAACCCCAAAAAATGTATGTTTTAAGTACATGAAGGTAAGACACTTGGACATGTGGTTTGCAAACATGGTTTGAGAATTGATCCTGAGAGGATAGATTCTATACTTGCATTATATTTGCCTAAACATAAGAAGGCATTACAAAGTTTTCTTGGAAAATTAAATTTCACAAGAAGATACATATCTAATTTTTAAACTTTTTTAAAGCCACTTAAAACCATGATTAGTAAAAATATGAACTTTATTTGGACCAAGGAGGGCATGAGGAGTTTTGAAGAGATAAAATAAGTAATAGCTAGTGATTCTACCCTCATTAATCCTAATTTTTTAAGGGATTTTGTCTTGTGTACATATGCTAATGTGGATACAATTTTATTTATACACACGTAACAAAATCAACAAGCCTTATATCAGCCCATTGCATCAATAAATCAAGGCTTGGAAGAATATGAGACAAGGTACACCTATGTATAAAAGTATGTAATTTAAATAATTAAATGTCTTAAGAATTTTAAACACTTGTTATCTAATAAGATCTATCTAATTGGTGTTCATCCAAGCATCAAAGAGTTTTTGTTGAACAAGGACATAAGTGAGAAGAGGGTTGGTTTCATTACAAGAGTGATGGTATATGATGTTGAAATAAAAGTTACTAAGTTGATTAGAGGCAAATTATTGTGTGAACACCAAGCCCAAGACTTGTATGAGAACAAGGAGATATTTTTAGTACTGAATGATGAAGAAATTATGTGTTATCATACATAATCATCAAGTTGGTTTCAAGACATAGTAAGGAACCTCCAAGATGTTATTTATCCTCCCAACTTAAGTGCATCAAGGAGAAGGTATTTTAGATTGTATTCCATTCCTTTTCGCCTTGTTGATGGAGTGATTTCCAATAAGGACATAAATGGCATGTTATTAAGGTGCATGGAATGGAGCCAAGCCAAGCAGAAAGATTGCTTGAGGAATTCCATGATGGGTAAGATGGAGGCCACTTCTCAGAAAGGAAAATATACCTTAAGATCATGAATGGTGGGTATTATTGGCATAATATTTTCATAAATGTCCATGCTTGGGTGAATAAAGGTAATAAATGTGACATGTTTATAGAAAAAAAAGACTTGTTTCCTTATCCCTTCATCCTATTTTAGTGGATCAACCCTTTGGTCAATGGGGTTTAGAATTCATTGGCCTCATTAATCAACCTTCAATATTGGGTCATAATTGGATCCTTACTAACACATATTACTTTACCATATGGATGGAGATAGTGGATTTGAAGGATGAAAATGAATCTCGTGTGTTAGATTTTTATGAAGGTTTGCTTACTAGGTTTGGCATTACCTCCACCATCATTTCAGATAATGTCATGGCATTTATGTGAGTTAGGATTAGTTAATGGTTTATTAAACATGACATATATCTCAACACTTCATCAAATTATTACCCATAAGGTAATGGCCTTGTTGAGTTCACAAATAAAAACCTATTAAAGATCATAAGGAGAACTATTGACAATAATCAGAGGACATGGCATTTGAATCTTAACTTAGCTCTACGGGCTTATAAAATCACTAACAAAAGGTCTATAGCTAATTCACCATACAATATTATTTATGGAAGAGAATTAAGGTTGAGAATTTCACTTGAGCCCCTTGTTTTGGAGCTAGTGCATCAATTAGAGTTGTTGGAGAATGAACCAATAGAGGTGAGATATATTGAGCTTACAGATCTAGAATAAGTAAAAAATTGGTCCATGTTCTCCATGAAAATGTGTTGGGTTATTCTAGCTAATTCTAACTCTGGTGTTGAAGTCTATCCCAAAAAGCTAGCGCATGGGCCCTATCACATGAGAGTTAGGTCTCACATGCTCACCTAAAGTGCACAATGAAAGACAAGTTCCTGAAGGTTTTGTAATATAGTAATGTATGTTTATTCATCAATCATTAGATATATCTAAAGGAATAATAACACAAATATACTACCAATATCCTTCTTATCCCAAATGTAACTACTGTTATTACTAGGATCACCATTATTATCTAGTAGTCGTGACTCAGAAAAGAAAAATATACCAATAATAAGACAAGGAAATAAACCATATCCATATCTATCACTTAGTGTATTTAATTATTCATAACACAAATTGGTAAGAACTAATCTCCCATTAGATGCTTAATGAATTAAAAGGTAAAGATATATTATCTATTCTCTAAAATGACCATCATTGCACATGATTACAATAGGGGTATTTATACATGTTTCTCCCTAACCAAGTGTTACTTATCATTAATATGAAAGCAAATAGCACATAGTCTCCAAACAGATTGAGAGTTGTGGTACTTTACAACAAGTTTGTCCTAAGGACTCAAGGCCTTGAGCCCTTAGATACTCACTCTATAATATATAGTGGTGGCCATGTGTTCTATGCCTAGTGGGCTAGTACAAAACCTCTAATCAAAATGGTTAAAGTTTCCCATATGAATTATTCTTCTAACCACTCTGACTTCCTACGTGCTCTTCTTCCCATGCACTCCCTTAGTCTTCCACTTTTGTCTTGAGTCCTATGTTCTTGGGTTCTTTATGACATTTTAATTTGACTAGGTCCTCTCATTTTGGTTCTCTTACACCATTTTCGTCTTACACCCAACAAGTCCCATGCCAACATCACTCCACACTATTCCCTTAGTCCATCCTAGACTAAGTCACACTTGTGTCTTCCAAAAACTTAGGCCCTTTCTACTTGAGTTCCTTTTTCATACCATCCCAATGTAAAAATACATCATGGACTTTAGTATTTATTCCTTCAATGGCCTCTTTTGATTCTTTTAACTCCTCAAGTTGTGTTGGAGTCTCGATCTTTTTCACCTATTCATCTAGAGTTGTGTTAGATTCCTTCTAGATGTCTTCTAATATGAATACCTCCTTATAAACTTATCCTCAAAAGTTGGAAAAACTTGCACTTATCTACTGATGATGGTTATTAATAGCATCCTCCATCATCTCTATGTTTTTAAATGCTTTCACACACTTGATGCAATCTTTTATTAGAAGGGTAGCATCAGTCGCTTGCTGCCTCAAGAACTCTTCATCATAGATCTAAGTCTCTAAGACTTATTTGGGAATGTTACGTGTGAAAAAATAACATCCAAAATGGGGATAAATTCCATAACTCTCTCCAAATTATACTTGCAGATGTCAACTACCATGGTGAATTATTCAATTTCTTTCTCCTCATCTCTTAGTGCAAGTCACTCCTTACATTTTTTGAGTAGAAGTTCAACCAAGGTCTCTAATTTTCCAATGGCATCCCCATTTAGAGGTATGCTATTTGTAAGTGATAGATCATCTTTAAAAAATATTTTATAAAGGGTTAAAAACCTTACTTTTGCCTCGATGGCCTCTTGGATCTTTTGTTTCAAAGAGGCCACTTCCTCGGTGAGTGATTGATTTTTTGTAAGCACTTTATTAGATATGCCCACTACCTTAGCATGTTTTCTCTCCATTGTGCATGCATCAAAATATAAAAAAATATTCTAGCATGTTATTTCCATGCCAAGTTTCAAAAATATAGCACTAGTTATCAATGGGGTGAGCTTTTATGGATCAACCCTCATTGAATATGGCATCATTGGAGTATCCAGACCCAAGGAGATATTGTCCAATGGGAGATCAAACTTGCACTTCTCATTATACATTTAAGCAGGAAGTAATTTTTTTATAGTCTTAGGATTTCCTTCTTTGGGATGGAAGTGTAGCCAGAGATAAAGTCATCTATCTTCTACACCAAATTGGTAACATTTGAATGTAGTGGTTACCATTCTTACATATTCCTTTCCTAATTTGACTAGTCCCTTCCTCTTATTAGGGTCCCATTATAGCTCAATCTCCTAGTGGCTGCCAATGGCCATCTCACTTTCTTCTAGACCATCCTCTTCATTGTAATCTATCTTAGTTTCAAGCAAGGAGATTGGACGTGGCCTTCTCTTGCACTAGGGAGGGAGTCTTCTTAGAATCCAATCTTGAGCTATGGATTTGCACCTGAGGGAACTCCTATTGGGGTGCTTGTCTTAGATGTGACTATGGGTTAGCTCTCATGGTATTAATTAGGGAATATGGAGTTGGATATGGTGGTGGTGAATGTGGGAGAGGATGTAGAGAAGGTGGTGGAGAAAGAGGGGGAATGGACTAAGGAGATGAAGGGTGAGGGATAAATAAGTGTGGAGTAGAATGAGAAGGGTATGGAGAAATGTGAGGAGGTTATAGTGGGAGTTAAGTGTGAGGATGGGATGGAGATGGATGAGGTGGTGAAGGTGAAGAGTGAAGTGGAGATAGAGGTTTAGAGGGTTGAGAATAGGTGGGTCTGGAGGGTTGTGCCTCTGTCATCCTTTAATTCTTTTGGGGGGGTTGATGCCCACTTGAACTTGCACTTGGTGCTGATCACTTCTTCCTCCCTAACTATGGTGCTTGGGGGAGTCTTTCCTTGGGACCTCCATCTTGAGGGTGTTGGTGGGGGCATAACATATAGAACAACTTTTGAACTCATTCCCCAAATAGAATATCTTTTACCTTTATATCGATCAAGTTTATCTCTAATCTATCCACATAGGCCTTCTTTCTTAGATAAACATAAAGTTTTTAGAGGATATGGAGCTCTACATCAATCCTTTCTACCTAAAAAATTATTGGTTATACATCATATATTTGATTGATAGAATCTATGAAGTATCATGTAGAGAAGGCATATGGTAGATTAGACCATGTTGAAATCTCTCTTGATGGATTCATATAGATATACGTAAGGGAGAAATGTTACTTTATAATGAATTATGCTTGATCTACAGCCAAGGGGTAAGTCCTTGGGGATCTGCCACTCATTCCCAAATGATTCCTTCATCTCCTTAAACTAATACCTCATCTTTATCTTATATGAGGGGGTGATATGTTTGGGGTAAGTAAAAGCCTTGTAACACTTGGTGGGGGATTTGTGAGTGGGAGGGTACACCCACTTTAATGCACCTGAACTATAATTTAGTACTATGATCTCATTAAAGACCATAAACAAAAGGATTTATCCCTAGGGGAACCTATACTTATGCATCTTATGGGACTTCTCTACATATTTAGTTATTTTATGGATGAAGTATAGTGCCTAGTTGTACTTTAATCCCTATGAGACTTGGTGAGCAATGTATAGGTATGTCATGTACACCTCCTTCCAGTGATCAATCCCCCTAATCTTTATGGAAATTATTCACATAAAAAATTAGAGGGAAAGATATTTTATGTTCTTGATGTGCAATGTGTGTCCCTAATTTTGATACATTAGCATCATGGTAGTCTTTTGTATCTCCTCTATGTCAGCCAAGTCATCGATAACACTCAACCCTGAACACTGAAGTCTTATGACTTTGTTGATTATTTCTAGGGTGATATTCATGTTGTGCCCAGTGAAGTAGATATAGTCTTCATGGATGTGCAAAAGGAGGAAATGTACCATCTCTATAGGTTTACTAAATATGGTAACTCAAATAGCTGAAAGAGTCTTGTGGTGTCTAGTTTATTTTTGATTGATAAATCATAGACCACTTGATTCCTTATATTAGTGGTCTTAACCTGATAGTCATTCTAGAGCTTAGCCTCATTCCCCTAATGGTGATGATTGTAGTCAAATACTATGGTCATTGAGATTTTGGATACTTAGTTCTTTATGTGTAATATTGAATCTGGGTATTGCATTTCTTCTATCAATAGAGAGGGAGGTGGGGATGCTAGGTCCTTTTGTGCCATCAATGTTTTCACTTGTTGTCCTTTCTTCACCATCTTTTATTCTCTTCCACATGTTTTCATATTTATTCCCCCACACCCTATGATTGATTTCCCAAACACCATTCTTGTTCTATAGCCACCTCCCTAATGGGAAACCAGTCTCTTTTGCTAACCTCTTCTTCCTCTGGTATAGTTAGTATTTTTTTAAGTCTCTTGGTCTTTTTCTTAGGCTACATTAACCTTCAAGGATCCCAAAAGTTAATGTGTGGCCATCCCATGTTCCCAAAAGAATAAGTGGTTGTAAGTAAATTTACTTCAGATTTTTAATCTTCAATGGTTCATTAATGGTGGTCTTGCAACCTATGAATGCAAAAAATTACACTTCATTCCACCAATTTGGACTAAAAATCCCTCTTTTCACTAGGGTAAAAATTTTCTTGACTCACCAAGAAGATAAAAAAAATTTCTTTAGGATTTGAATAATTTGATTCTAGTGTGGTTGCTTATTTTTCAACTCTAGTTCATCACTCATTCTTAGCATTAACACTTCAAAAATTCATGCATTATAAAGCATAAAATTAATTTAACCTTTATATTTATAGGCTATACAAGGGGTTTAACCTCATTAACTCCTTCCCTCTCCCCATCACATTGGATCATAAATTCAAATCTTTTAGCAGTCATCATATTTCAAACCTTACCCTATGCAATTAATGTCTTAACAGTTTGGTCCCATCTCATCTTTGGCACGATCTTCACCATAACTAACCTTATTGAAATAATGACACATCCCTTGTCATTCTTTATTTAAATTGGGTGATAGTTATATCTCATCCTTTCGATCTGGTGGAAGACAATTGTCCCTTTTTAAATTTCTAACATATGGTGGGAACCTTAGTGCCTTAAATAGATCCCATGCCCTTAATAACTTGTGTGTCTAAATATATTACTCACCAATTTACTTGTGTGATTTTTATTTTTAACTTTATGAATTTTTATCCCACACTAAAATTATTTGTGGTCCTTCACAAAAATAAAAACATAAACACAAAATATCAAAAAAGAAAGAGTTTTGCACAATAGAGGCAACACATTTATTGAAAGAAAGGAATCTTAATCTAATGATATAAGCCTTATTGATTACAAAAATTAGTTATTATGATGTGAAATATGGTTGAAGCTGACTCCCATTATAGTTCCATAGGAGGAATTGACCATTCATGTGTTTTATCCAACATGCCCCTATAGGTTGAATACTATGTATTATAAATGGGCCATCCAAATAAATATAGATCTTTCTAGGGTGATGAAAAAACTTAGATTTATATAACAAGACCTTCATGCATTGAAATAAAATCTTGTTCTTGATATGCCGATCATGATATGCCTTCTTACATTTTTCTACATCTTAGCTCTAGTAAACAAGGAACTGGGTCTCATTTAATTACATTAACATATCCAAATGTGCTTTCAAGGATGCCTCATCATCTAATTATCCTCCACATTTAATGAAAATATATGGTACAAATAACTCTACTAGCATCACTACTTCCTTGCCACACACCAAGTTGAATTGCATGATTTTGTTTAAGTGCTTGTAAGTAGTTTAGTAAGTCCAAAGTACTACAAACACCCTATCATCCCAATCAATCTGGTCAACATTACAAATTTTTGTTAAAGTTATATTGAGGATCTTATTGAAAGCTTTAATATTTCCATTTGACTATGGGTGGTATGGTGTTGTCTTATGGTGCATGATCATGAACTCAACTATCAAGATGTGAATGGTTTCATTTAAAAAGTGGGTTCTTCAATCAATAGTAAAACTCATAGGACACTCAAACCATGTTATAATGTTCTCCCAAATGAACCATGTGATATTTTTTTGTTATAGTCCTTTGTCAACATCACTTTAACCTAGTGCATGCGGTAATCAATTGCTACAATGATGTATCAAAAACCTATTTGGTGTCTTACTAAAGTGATGGGCCCCAAAAAATTGATAGCCCATTATTTGAATGGATCCTAATAATGGATGGGTCATAAATTCATATCATCTCTTGTATTAGGTTTACCTATTCATTGATATATGTCACATTATCAGACATACACCTTAGCATCTTTAAATAGAGTTGGCCACCAAAGTCCAACTAGTAACACCTTACATGTGATAGCCTCTCCAGCATAGTATCCTTTGATATTACCTTTGTGAAATTCTTATATTACCTTGGCGAACTCATGTTACATTACACAATGATGAATCATCTCATCATAATCCATCTTATAAATATCTCCTACTATTATTTGATATGGTGCATTGTAGATCATAAGTTTTTTTCCTCATGCAAGGTGAGAGAGTCAGGTACGGATATATTGTTTAAAAATGGTGTGATATCTTCTAGTTATTCAGGTACCCATACAACTGAAAAGAGATGTACGTCAAGAATATCATCTTCTATGGCATGTGAGGCTTCTCCATTTTCAATCTAAGATAGGTGGTTAGATCTGTAGTTAGCCTTTCCTAGTTTTACCATTACAAAAAATTAGAATTCTTAGAATAGAACAATCCAGTGGTAAATTATTCCATGTAGCATTGGTTTATTTACAAGGTACTTTAAGGCCTCATGATTTGTATAAAATGTAAAAGGGGTGGCTAGAAGATACTACTTGAACTTTTGGAAAGCATAGACCATAGATAAAGCTTCACACTCTATGGTGGTATAATTTATTTTAGTTGGTGTCAGCTTCCTACTAAAAAAGTAAATTGGGTGATCTAACTAACCTTCACCTAGTTGTTCAAGATTCATGCCAACTTCCATGCTAGATGTATCAACATGGGCATGAAAAGGTTTTGTCTAATCATGGAATTATAGTATAAACTACTCATTATGCTTTAAAATTTCTTCCAGGGGTACGGTAATCTTTGCATAACCATGAATTAAATTTATGTAATAACCCATGTGCCCTAGGAAGACATGTACCTCACATTAATTCTTGGGAACTGAAAGATGAAGAATCATAGAGACCTTCACTAGGTCCACCAAAAAACCTTACAAATAATATGCCCAAGAAGTATGCCAAAAGTTGTAATGAAAAGACACTTCTTCAAATTAAAGGAAATTTGTAACACTTGAAAATGCTCAAGCATGAGTTAGAGATTAGCATAATGGTCTTTGACCAACCCATATACCATCCAATCATCCAAGTAGATTTAGAGGAATTTTTGAATGAAATCTTTAAAAGTTTCAACTACTATCCATGAAAATATTGTTGGGGCATTTTTAAACCTAAGAGGCATAAAATTATAGGAAAAAGATCCCCATTATATATTGAAAGTGGTTTTAGATTGGTCTTCTTTAGTTATTTGGACTTGATGGTACCTGAGAATCCATCCATAAAAGAGTACACTTCACAACTAGCAACACCTTCTAGGATTTCCTTAGTGGAAGGCATCAAAAATGGATTGGTCACACAAGACACATTAAGCACTTTGTAGTCCACATAGAGATGGATAGATCCATCCTTTTTGATATTGATTGCCATTAGATTGACCTATTCAAATTTTACCATAGGAGTGATTACTCTATCACAGAGCATACTATCGATCTCTTCTTTAACATGTGCCTAGAGGTTAAGATTCATTCTATATGGTCATTTTTTTACTGGTTGAATGCCATTGACTAGCTTGATGTGCATCTTACCTAAATATGGATGAACTCCCTTCATTTCATTTTAGTTCCTTAGGAAAACATATTGTTAGTCTTTTAATAACTTGAAGATTTGTGAGATATCTATTTTAGTCCAATATTTTTTTATTGTTGCCATTTTTGGTTCTTGATCTGTACCAACATTGCATTGTATAGTTTGAATCAGTCCATGATAGTGGTTATCTATTTAAAAACTTGTATCCTAAATAGTTAATGTACCAATGATTGTAGCAACATCTAAATGGTTGTTTAAGGGGTCGAGTTAAGTATATCTTTCACCTTCATCGACTTGAAATATGAGCTTTTGCTTTCCTAGGCAAATTTCTTTAGGTCGTGCTTCATCAGGAACTAGAGTAGGTGCATGAGTTGGAGGCGTTAAAGGTTCATTGAACAAGTGAAAAATCTTCTTGAGTTCTTAATGGATGTTCCATAGGGGATCTTCTAGAGGACTTGGGTCTCTAAGAACTACTTCATGCATGGCCTAGAGAGTAAGGTTCAAGTCCATCCTTGCTGAGGAATAGGAGAGTGCTAATGTCATGGTTTCATTCAGTAATTTCTAGAACTTGATTCCCATGTGTCACACTTCATAAATATACTAGGCCTATGCCCATGTCCATAAGCTTCCATAGAATGCATGTACCCATAGGTACTCTAGTAGGTATGTTTCCTCATTTTTCCATATTATCTCACAGGATTTAATGTGAAGTTTGGGTGCTTGTATGCCACTATAACTAAGTGTTCCCTTGATATTATTATCATGATGAAATTCATGGTGTAGATCAGATCACACTTGATCCCAACATAATAAGTGTTATTTATGAGCATTCCACCATCTGGTGGTGGTACCATAAAAAATGTGATCTAATGACGGTCATTCTTGGTATCATAAAACTCTTTGAGATGTTGGACAAAGTCACATACCTCCATTTATCCTTAGAACTATGGGGCCTCATTAAGTCTTTCTAGAGGTGGTCTTATTAGTGGTCCTCTCATTATTAAACCCATGAGATGAACAAACTTGTGACATATATGGAGGTGGCATGAGAGGTTCTCTCGACTATTGATGGTGCTACATACTCTCTCAATGAGATTAGAATCACCATGGGCCCATCAATTACATGCATTTATTATAGTGTCAAAAATTGATTGATATCTATTCACCATAGAATATTATCTGGGGTTGGATCATGTTGCTCATCATGTTGGGCTATGACATTTAATAAGTGGTTGATGTTTTCATCAACATTAACAAGATCTATATAAGGGGTTCCTTATGTTTGATCTAGTGGTATTACAAAGTAATGATTAGTGTTCTCAAAAATAATGTAGTGAGTTTTAAAGCTCAAGTCTACATTATTCTCATAGCACCAAGGCCTTCCTAGTAGGGTTAGGTAATCATTAGCTTCAACTAACTCTAGAACCTCAAAATCTACTTTGAATGGTACTCCAAATATGTCAACCATGGCATTCTTGAGGACCCTAATCAAGTGAGTGTGAGTCTTATTAGTCATGAATAAGGCATGAGGTGAAGGTTGTAGCACTAGACTAGACATTTTGTGCCAAGTGTCCTTGGTGAGGAAATTAACTTCTATGTCAATATCCACTAAAATGTCCCTAATTACCCATTCATTGATGGTAGTGTTAACCAAAATTTCTCTATCTTCTAGGGGAGTAGATGAACTAGGAGTGTCATGATGTAGTGTATGATTTAAACAATGGTCTTTACTTTATTGTATGATATGAGGGTGAAACTCATTTCGTAGTTGAGCTTGACTCTTAAGCCAAGCATTGAGTTGTGGGATGATATATGCATCTAGCATCTACTTATATAGGTCTTAAAAGTCATCTCGGGCCATAGTTTAGAATTCAACTTCTCTTTACACTATTTTAGCATGGAAATGAACCCTTGTGGGAGAGTTTTTTAGGCTCTCTCACTCTGAACTAAAAATTAGAACAACCTTAGGCTATGGGTATCTTGTGGAGAGGTTGAACCTCTAGGATTTTTAATGAGGATAACTCCTCAGATGCTTTACTTTAACTATTCCCACACACTAAAACCTATTATCGACCAAAGAAAAGGGAGAGAAAGGTAACATAAAAAGGGAAAAATTAACTAAGAAAGGTAATGCACCAAATAGATAGTGTCCCACATAAGCATGAAATAAACACTAATTCAGCATAAGACAATTCTACTTACATAACCTCACAATCAGTTAATTTGCATTAGTGTTTCATAAACTAGGCTCACTAAGCCATATATGAAGTAGAAAGGAATTTTTAAATTCACACCAAGCATCCATTAATGGTAGAAAGAGCTCAAGTTTAGAACTATGACTAACTTAAAAATACCTAAAAATAGGTAATAAGGAATAACGAGGGACATGGAAGAACACTTCTTCACAAGGCCATCATGCACAAGCTTGCTAAACATGATTTTTAGACAAGAGATAGGTAAAAATATTTTTTATTGATTCAAAAGGTCTTTTTTAAAAAAATTTATAGGGTTCTTCCTTGTCAAATGAGGACATATTCTTTTCAAAATAACCAAGACATATATAGAAAAGGGGAAGACCCCAAAGAGAAGAGGCAAGTAAACAAAAATCAATAAATGAGATCCAACCACCCTCCATGAATTATCACCCATATTTGGGTTAATTATAACTAATCCTTCTCTAATGAAATAACTGACATTAGCTCCAAAATACTTCTATCCCTCTCCTTTATCAATAAATGCACTAGAAGACAAAACTCACTGAGGATGATGATATCATGGTCCACTAAGAAGGAAAAGTCTAGGAACATCTTAAATGTCTAAGCTATCTTTTATAATTTCTTGATCTTTATCTTTCATCTCCACACCATCCTCCACTTGTCTGCTTATGTATGAGGAAAAAAATTCTTACATCTATGAACCTGAATAAGCCATGTTGCTTCTACATTTGTTGACTATTTATTGGACATGATGCCATGTCGAAGGATGAGGACTCCCGATTAACTTCACCTACTAGCTCTTACCTTGAAACCTAGACCAGATCTTCCCTATAGATGGAAAACAATTCTAAGGACATTGGTTTTCCTAAATTTATCTTATTTATGTTGATGTGAGTCCATAGGTTATGCATCTCCTTTTGGTATTTTAAATGTCAATGACTACTTGCAAGGGCTCAAACTTGACATTTGCAGGCATGTCATCAATTTCTTCAGACTTTCATTTTGAGCATTGTCTTTGACATCCTTTCAGGCTCTTTTTCTCAAGATTTTGTTTATCACTTTCCCATAGATAATGTGTCTAAAGGAATATATGTCTTAAAAAAAATGCCTTTCAGAATTTTGCAAGGTACCCTTTAGGTTTGTGAAATGGTCCCTTTCCGAAGGTGAGGTACACTTCAATTTTTTTGAAAATGAACTTTCCCAAAGGGAAAGAGCCCTTAGGGTTTCTTAGAAAGGACTTTCCTGAAGGGAAATATCCTTTAAAAATCTTGAAATGATCCTTTAGAGTTTTTGCTTCGGCCAATTTTCTTTAAAATATATATTTTGGAACTTTTGCTTCGAACAATTCTTTTGAAATAATTTTCCTAAAGATTTTTTAACACTTGAATGAAAGAAACTGAGACAAAAATCCCAAAGAGAGAACACTTAGCTAAAAGGAATAGTTAGTTAAAAGGAGAAAGAATTCCTTTATGGAAATTGTTCGCATAATTTTCCCAAAAGGAAAATGAAACCAAACTAGGCCCGAAAGAAATCACCTTTCACTTATTCTTCAAAAGAATGAACAAGTAAAAGACTTGGCCAAAAAAGAGATATTTCATTTAGATTTTGGCTTATAGGATTATCCTTGAACACTGTTGCTAGATCCGTTTCTAAGCCTTTGACCCATTATTTCATCAAACCATGCAAGAGCTTCATATGTGGGCCAAAAATGTCCAACATGTTTGGCGGCTCACAGGGGTTGCATAACTGTCAATGCAAGAGAACTTAGACCATGTTGCCTCATCAAACCCATCCATTATGTATAGATTCAAGTCAATTTTTCACTAAATTATAAGCTCCATTTGAAGCAATAAGGACAATCAGAATAAAACAAAACTATGCCCAAAGCACTTAGAGGAAAACATGAAAAACTATACAAAATTACAATATACATAATGGCTGAAAACTCTTCTAAAAGTAAGGCTTTAGATGAATCCCATTGACTAGGATAGGTAGTACCTCCCAATCCAATTGGGCTAGTTAGAAATAATTATTTTATTTACATCCAAAGATCAAATAAGGTCCACTCCACAAGCTATCAAATTTTGGTATGATTTCCTAGCTTGGCATTATTTGAATCCCATGTGAGGACTAGATCCCCTTATCTAAAGTCCCTTGCTATGTATCTCTTATCAAAATCTTTTTTGACTTGGTCTTGATGTGACTTTAGTGTCTTCATTGTAAGTTCTCTTGTTTCTTCAAGATCCATGAGTTTTACCAACCTCACATTCATGGGCTCATCTTCCAGTAGCTCTAGTCGATGGGAAATCTCTAATACAAGTAGCTCAAGAGAAATGGGAAAATTGGCCTCCCTTCCATATACTAAAACATAAGGAGAAATGCCAATGGCAACTTTAGGAGTCACCCAATCAACCCACAAGGCTATCTTTCTTTTAGTGTGCCATATCCTCTAGTTCTCTTGATGATTCTTAGCAAATTTTTATTTGTGGACTTAGCTAGTTCATTTATTTGAGGATAATAGTTGGAAGAGGTTCTGAGGTAGATTCCCATATTGAGAGCCTATTCACTCATTTTTAGATTTTGGAATGCTAGTGCATTATCAAAAATGATAGTGGATATAACACCAAACATGATCATGATGCTATCATAAAAGTCTAAGACTACACTTTCATTAGCTTATTTCAACACAATGGCATTCACCCACCTAGTGAAGTAGTTAGTTGCAATAATCAGCCACTTATTCCCCACACTTTATGGAGGGTTGATCATTCCTATAAAATCTATCCCCCATTGCATGAAGGGTTGTTCTACCTAAATTAGGCTGAGAGGAAGAGCTGCCAATCTTTGCTTGCTCATAAATAGATCACACTTTTGACACCTTCTTACCCATGCATACACATATTTAAAAAGGTTGGGCCAATAACAACCTTCTCTCGTTATATTTCTCATTGTGGTCCTTGGAGTAAAATGTCATCCCATAGGTCCATCATGGAAATGCTCTAAAAGCTTGGTCACCTACTTACCATCCATGCATATTAGGAGCACTCCATTAAGGTCCTTTCTGAATATAACCTCGCCAACCAATTCATAAGGTATGGACTGAATTATAAAATACCTTATCTTTTCTCTATCCATTCCTTGTGGGCACTCACCTATCATCAATAAATGTGTCATATCCTGGAACCAACTAGTTTGAGATAGGAGTGCATCCATCTATGAGTTATCTTCTGTTATCAAAATAACATCTTTGTTTTCATTAAAGTCATCAACCATCTACTCTCACAAACCTTTGCCTCTCACTAGCTTAGTGACCTTGATCTCTACAACATGCTCCATGACCTTGGTAATCCAACCATCCCTCTTTTCGTTTAAGTCTTTGTTAAGAAGGAAATATCTCACTCTAAGATGAGACACCATAATATAGATTTTTCTATTGGAGAGCATGGGCCTGAACCTTTTAAGGATTCTTACCACTTCAAGGACTTATTTTTCTATGAAACTATACCTCACCTCATATCCTTTTATCCCTTGATTGAAAAAAGCTATTGGTTATTCAAGTCCTTCATTATTATTTTACATCAAAATAGTTGATATATTATTAATATTGGCAAAGGTGTATAATAAGAAATCTCTTGAGATATTAGGGTTCATGAGTGTGGTTGCTTAGGCAATGGCCTGCTTGATAGCTTTAAATGTTGATTCACCTTCATTTTACCACGTGAACATTTGGTTCATCTTAAGCATAGTAGTGATGGGTTTGGCTAATTTTACAAAATTAGGTATAAACCTCCTCACAAAGTTTATTTTCCTAAGGAAACTTTGGAGTCCCTTCTTATGTTTGAGTAAGAATAAGGACAAGATATCATTCATGCTATTACGACCAATAGCTAATCCTTGTTTTAAAATAACATGGACCAAAAAATTACCTTCATACATAATAAACGCACATTTCTTGGGATTAAAAGAGATTCCATATTATCTGCATCTCTTAAAGATCAACCTCAAGTGGTCCATGTGCTCATTGTCATCCTTGGAGAAAATTGTGATGTCATCTAAGTAGACCAGCACCATTTGACTTATCAACCTTTGGAAAGCCATGTCCATTACACTTTGAAAAGTAGCCCCAACATTTGATAATCTAAAAGACATTTTCTGAAAAGCATACATGCCCCATTTGGTGGTGAAGGAAGTCTTGTATTGATCTTCCTCTTTCACCAACACTTGGTTATATCCTGAGTACCCATCTAAAAGAGAAAAACATTCTGAACCTACAACCATTTAAAGAAGTTGCTCCATGGATGGTAGAGGATAATTGTCCTTCAAGGAGACCCTATTTAGATTTTTAAATTCACCACACAAATGGATCTCACCATGCTTCTTCCTTATAGGTACCAAATTGGTTACCCATGATGAGTGTTTGATGGGAAAGATAATCTTGGATTCAATCAACTTGGTTAGTTCTTTCCTCATAAGTTCTTCTATTTTTGGGTTGACAGGTCTCTTCTTTTACTTCACAGGCTTAGTATTAGCCTCCAGCTCTATTGTGTGCTATGATAACTTTGGATCAAAGCCTCTCAAATCACTATCCTCTCAAGCAAAAATGTCTAAAAACTCTTTACAAAATTTAATGAAGATGTGCCTTTCAACCTTTTTGCTAACCTTCCTAATCTTGAGAAGCTTGTCCTTGAAGATGGGGACTCTCTCATAATTTTCTTCATTAGTTGACATTACTTCCTTGTCTTTCCTCATATTGTTTCCCTCATGGAAAAGGATTTCAAGGGTGAACAACCCTTTAGGGATCTTGTTAGATTTTATTTGAATGATTTAATCATCATACTAGTGCTGAAAATTCTCTTGGTTGGTAGAGGAGAACTCTGCTTCTTGTTATAAGAAACAAGCAATTTGTTTATCATTTTTAAAAACCTACCAATGGGCATCATTGTCTGGAATTGATGGCCTTACCACCACCTTGACATGTGGTTGAACCTTAGCTTTTTTAGCTTACTTGGGATGTTAAACTAAGATATCATGACTGCCAACCTATTAGCATGCTAATTTTGGTTCCTTGGCACAACTTGAATGTTAAAGGCTTAGAAATATTCAATTAGTTCCCATACCCTATTTTTATAGGACCTCATCAAAGGATTCTTCATAATGTTTAGGCCCATGACTTGGTTTACTATAAGCTCACTATCCCCATATCTTTGCAGATGCTTCATTCATTTCTTACTTGCCCATTACAGGCCATGGATTAAGCCTTCATATTCTACCACATTTGAAGAAAAAATAAAATGGAACCCATAAGAAGAGAAAAACTTATCATTTGAAGGGGAAACCAACATTGCCTCTGTACCTACTCCATTCTTGCTCCTTGAAACATCAAAGAATAACTTCCACATACTGTTGAGATCATCTTTAGGTCTAGTAAGGGAAGGCATGAGTTGATTTTATTCATGTAAAAAATAGACACCCATGTCTCTTTCTTCAACACCTTCCAAAGGGTTGAGAAATTGATTATCCCCCCATAGCTGATCCAAGAATAAATATGTAATTTCTTCAAGACAAGTATTCAGCTCTTGACCAATTGTAAACTCATCCTCATCAAGGATAGTATAATTAAGGTTTATGCTATCAGGTTGATGGGGTTCAATGTGGAAGTATGCCATGGGTTCAAATTTGATTGATACCTTAGTCTTATACCTAGTTCTAATTGTCATGTATGACCAATCTACTATGAGATAGCCTCCTATGTTTACTATGAATTATCTAAATAAGCATAGATCAAAACAAGGAGGTACCTCCAAAATCAACATATATTGAGCCACTAAACCACTAGGACAAGAATGCAGGGTCAGGCTGAGACCTTTGATAATACCAGTTGGTTTAGTTGAAAATCCATCAAGCTACAAAACACCCTTGGATTGGGGTTCATACTTTAAACCAAGCTAGTCTACTATTAATTTTAGCATTACTAAAGTGTTAGCCCCACTATCTACAAAGCAATTGTGCACCAAAGAATCACTGATAATTAATAAAATGTAAAATAGAGGGGGTTTAGATATGTTGTTCCCAAAATATGTCATTCATTTTTGGGAACAACATATCAACTATTTTGGTCCTGCAGGCCAAAATTCTCTCTTTCCTTATCAAAAAATGTTTTGATAACTCTAATTCTTCAATTATTCAAGCTTTTTTAGCTAAGGGATTCACAGGTTCAACAACTTCAACAGGCGAACTCTCACAAAGAAACAAGTTCCCAACACTTAGGCATTTCAAGGTTGGTTCAACATCGAAGTTCAACCAAAAAGTCCATTGAAAGGCTTCAAATAAATGGAATGAATCATTGAACCATTAAACCATTGAACCATTGAACCCCTCCTCCAAAGGTTCAAAGGTTCAATAGGTTCAAAGGTTCAATGACATCAGCACACTTAAAGAGCTAAGTGCTTCGGCAAGTTCAAAGTTCAATGGCTTCGAAGGACTTAACAAAAAGAAGACTTCAAAGAAAGAAAGATTGAATCATTGAACCATTGAACCTTGAACCAAAAGAGTTCAAAGTTAAAAAATTCAATGAGTTTAATAAAGTTTGAGAGACTTTGAAGGACCAAAGGATTTGAAGAGTTAAGAAAGAAAGGTTGAACTGATTGAACCTTGAACCAAAATGGTTCAAAGGTTCAAAAAAGCTCTAAGCGAAGGAAGGAAGCAGAAGATTCCAGAGACAAGTTTGAAGAGTTGGTTCAATCGAATGGTTCAAAGTGGTTGGTTCAAGCGGTCAATTGAATGAGTAGAACATAGTATTAAACCATTAAACCATTAAACCATTGAACCATTATTGGTTCAATCAGTCGGTTCAATCGAAAGGATATATTTCAAAAAGATTTTTCACAGCAAAATTTCACAAGAGAAATACTTTGGACAAAATGTCTAAAGGAATTCCTTTAGACATTTTTTTTTGAAGGATTGTTGAAAGGCCCAATAGAAAGTGGCAAAGGCAGAAGAAAGATTTCCTTCAGATAAAATGTTTGAAGTATTTGAAGAACAAGGCTGCTCGAAGGATCTCGAAGGGCAAGTACCCTTACGAGGGACTCTCGGCAACCACAAAATGGACCATTCTCAAGGCCCGAAGGGACACCTTCCCTTTGGGGGCTTCTAAAGATAGAAATCCAAAGGAATTTTAAATTTTGAAGGGAAGCTTCAAGTGAAGGAAAGAAGTGATTGAACTAAAGAAGCGATTAAACCAAGGAGCCGATAGGACTGCCCGAACCATTGAGCCAATGAACTCTTATGGTTCAAAGGTTCAAGGTTCAATGTGGTTCAAGTGACCAACAACTAGTGACATCCCCATAGACATCAAATTCAAGGTAATGAAATGCCCATTTATTTTTAAATATGGCAGGGAACCTGAAGAACAAAACTCAATGAACAATTGAAGAAAGAAGCTGAAAGAGCCTACTGAAGGTAAGAAGATAGCTCAAGATCTCAAATTGCAATAGGAAAGAGGGAAAGCTATAGGAGATACTAAAATATCTACAAGGGAGTTATTCTAGTAGGTGGAACAGTCCACCAAGTAGACATCTGAGTGTGTAAACATTAAAAGGCATGGTTTATTTTTCTCTTTTTGAATAAAAGTGAGTGGACAACTACATACATATCTAGAGACAAACAAGATGACCCATGTTGAGGAGAAGACATTCGAGATGATTCTGTACACCAAAGTCAAGGCTGATGCCCTATTCTAGCATGGCCCCTTCATAGAATTGAAAATGCATTTAAGGCATTGAATGCAGCATGGGCCATTCCATGAAACAAAGTGCCAAGTCTTTCTTGGCTGCTATATATTGTAATCTCTTATTTTATGCAAATGAGATCTTTTTGTTAATAGGATCAAAACTTTTCCCAAATTGAAAGGCATTATTGAGACTTTGAGCTTAGTTTGTTAATCATATTTTGTTATTTGAATGAGAAATTAAGTGACCTTTCAGACTTTGTGTTGGAATAGCTTGTGTTGTTGAGGAAATTATTCTTATGTTTGTTTCCTGAATGCATTCTTTTCCATCTAATTAAATAAGCAAAACTAGTGGAAGTAATCAAGAAGGTTTCCTAAAGCCAACTGTGGAGAGACTTTGTACTACCACAATTGTCTTTAGTGGGTGTCTTTTCAGTTTGTTTAGGTGTAAAGGATCTTGAGATGACTTCTTGCCCCTATTGTCCTTCATATTTCACTGTTCGGTAGTTGAGGTGGAGACTTTGTGCTACACCTCATTCTGCTGGTTATTGCACCCTATTACATTTACTTATTAGCTACTTTCCAAAAAGAATTCCTATTATTTGCTGCAGACCACTTCTAAAAGAAGAGAAGTGCCTTTAGTGTTTTCACCAAAATTCTCTTGTGTCTATAAACATCATCTCTAAAAAAAGAGAGATGGATGGTGTTATGCTATCTTGAGTGTTATATATATATATATATATATATATATATATATATATAGTATATAACACCTTATAGTTATAGGGAACCTCCCCTTGATGAGAGGAGAGATTTGTCCCCTTTTGATGTGGTAGACCTGCACATTTGGTCGATCAATCTCCTTATGTTGTGGTTAAAACAACCTATTTTTCTCATCAATTAGCTGGTGACAAAATATTCACCCAATAGTTTTTGGTGACTCTGCTAGGGATAAAATGCACAGTTTAAAGCCTCAAGCTTGAAATTGAAGCAGTTCCAATTCTTTCCATTTCAGCTTTACAATCTGGTAACTCTATGCTATACAAGAAGCCAAAGATCTAAAAGTATTGTTGACCCTGTATTTGAATTGGTACAACAAAGTGTTTTTGATCTTTTCCCTTCACCATCTCACCTTCAGCAAACTAGGAGTTTTCCTCCTACAAAAGTTAGGTCTCTATTATCAAACAAAGCATCTATTTCTATTGTTAGTACAACTTTGTCAATACATACCCCTCATACATTTATTATCCCTCCCTTTAGTAGTCAAATCATGGTAGTTTAAGGCCCTTGAGCTAACTCTTTTGGCCCACTCAATTTAACTCCACCTCTACATGAGCTACCACACAGTTCAAGGAAGAATTTTTCCAAATTCTTTGGTAATGGAAGAGTTCATCCTGATGAACATATTTCAACCTTCAGTATAGCTTGTGGTGTGATAGGCATGGAGTATGAGGACGTAGCAGTCAAGTTATTTGTGGATATATTACAAGGTGCTATTATAGACTAGTTCTACCATCTACAGGCTCGTTCAGTGACTAACTGGAACACTCTCAAAGCCAAATTTAAAGCTAGGTTCAAGCTTGTAGAAGATGCACATGCCCTACTAGCTCAGCTCACATAAATGAAGAAGGAACCTCATGAACCTATGAGTGATTTCATCACCAAGTTTGACAAGCTGAGGAATAGGATTCTTATAATTTCTTAGCTAACAGCTGAGAATCTAAAATGCTTCTTCATCAATTTGTAGCTACCTGAAGTGAGTTTCTTATTGAGACAGGCTGGCCACATAGACCTTGTTACATCATAGGATTTGGCTACTGAGGTGGAAGATGATCTCATCTTAGCGGGAAAGATAAGGAGAGATCCTAATAGAGGTAAATCTTCTTCATCCTCTAAATATCCATCTATAGAAACCACTGATTCAATAGTGTAAAAGCTAGTAATTGAGTTGGTAGCTATCAGAAAGTAAATGGTGCAAGGAATGTCTACTCCATACCGATATATACCAAGGAGGACTTTTATGAATCAGTCATACCAAGGCAATGCTGCCAAGAATCAAGGGTAGCAAAATCATCTTCCTCCTCCATAGGGGAAACTTACCATTGAAGTACCTCTAACCAATTTAGCAGTTGGATATTTTGAAATAGAATCTGATTTCTCCTTCCAACCTGAGTTGAACCCAAAAGATGACGTTGATCTCTTCATAGAAAACCAAGAAGAATCAGCTGGTGACTCTAACATTAGTTTTATGAATTACCAAGATGAACTTAGAAGTAAAGGTGAAGCATTTGATGGGTCATACACTGTATTCACCTGGTCCTAGAACTAGTTAGCCCAACAAGATGATTAAAAAATAGATGAGCATTCTCAACTAGCAATTTTAATTGCTAAGCGGGGAACCACTCTGCCTTTTCAATCAAAGGACCTAGTGATCGCTAAAAAGGTAAGTACATCAAGCATTCCTTTACCTTCTACTTCAAATTCACAGACCAGTACCACCCACCCTAAAAATTAGAAGGATGAACTGCCTTCCCCTATTCTTAATTTGTTTCAAACATTTGATATAATTGACCATGTTAAGAAAACCAAAATTTAAATCTCTGAATTTGAATTTCTGTAATCCAACCCTAAATAGTTGGATAATTTGGTTCATTATGTAAAGAATAAAATTGTCCCTATAGGACTAGTTATTTCGAAGGTGACTCCCACATCCACCTAGAATAAACTTGTCATTACTCCTCCAGCTACCCTTGAGAAAATAGAACCATTTTATGTCTCCCTATTGATAAACGGTCACCAACTGAATAATTGCATCATAGACTCAGGTGCATCTGAAAACATCATGTCTGCTAAAGTAGCTTAATCCCTTGGTCTCACACTAACCAAGACATTTTGGAGATGTTTCTCTATGGAGAATAAACAAGTGCCACTATTGAGACAAATTAAGGATGCCCAATTTGCATTTGCGACATTCCCAGACAAGAGACTTAAGATGATAGTACTGATGGCCAATGTCCCAGCCTCATACGGTATTCTTCTTGGATGAAATTTCTATAAGGATGTTGGTGGTGAGTTAAGTATGGACCTGTCTAAAACAAGGATCCCAATCAAAGGCATCATGCAGAGATTGCTCCCTGAGAATGAGGCAAAATACATTGTCACTTGAACATCAATGCCTGAAGCTCAAATTCTATTTGAGTCTTTAGGCATGGGTAATTACTTCCTAACTACAAAAGATATTCTTGTCATAACTGATGAAACTTTTGAAGATGACAATCAAAAAATTGGTTCAGAAAAAATAGCAGAAGACTTAATAAAGCACAATGCAAGCCTAGAGAAATCCTCCCCTCCAAATGAAGAAAAATTTGAGGAAAGCACAGTTCCTGATAATGTATGGATACTAGAATTTGATGGCAACTATTCTTCTACCAGCTCTGGAGCTAGGATTGTTCTAATATCTCCTCAAGGAGATATTTTTCTTTCTTCATACAAATTTCAGTTTAGCAACACCAATAATACTGCTGAATATGAGTCACTGCTACTTAGGTTAAAGGCCACTCAAGATAGGGGCATCAAACTCCTTTACACCAAAGGAGATACTGAGCTGGGGGTTTGCTAGGTCAGGAACCTATTCCAAACCAAAAATGAGAGATTGTGCCATTACCACAATCTAGTTTGAGATCAAATTGAAAGCTTTGATACTTTTAGTATCTTTGCAGTACCTAGGGAATTCAATGACTAAGCTAATACATTAAGTATTTCTACAACTCTTTTGGTTCCTCACCCAAATTTTAAGGAAGATAGGTACACTATCAAACTAGTCTTTTGACCAAGTGTGCCTGACAATGCCAATCATTGGCAAGTATTCAATGGTAACAACCAAATCATTTCATTTTTGGAACAAAAAGACAGCTTTGAATAGCTTCACTTAGAAGGTAGTGAGCCTTAGAAACTTGAATCAGCCCTTGAAACAAATTCAAATGCAGGTGAAGAATTCTTACAACTAAAAGGGAATAAGATTCCTAAAGGATTAGTTTCCCTTGAGAATCTGTTTGACAAGCACGACAGGTTCATCAAATAGCAACAAATGGATTCAAGCTCCTCTTAAGAGTTTGATTAGATAAATTTGAGTACCAAGGAAAATCCCAATATGGTGAACATTGGGAAGTGCTGCACTCTTGAGGAGAAGCTCAAATTTACTGCCCTATTTTTCCATTACATGGATGTTTTGGTGTACTCCTATGATAATCTAAAGTCACTCAGACCTAAAGAAAATTGCCATGAAATTCTCTCAAGAGTGATTTAGTGCCTTACAAGTAGAAATCCTGACAATATAATCCAAAGATATTAGGTACCATTCTATCTGAAATATGAAAAATGTTGAATGCTAGAATAATTTTTCCAATCCATCATTCCACATGGATTACAAACATAGTTCCTATGAGAAAAAAGAATGGCAAAATTTGCCTCTGTGTGGATTTTAGAAATTTAAATCAATCCTCCCTAAAGGATAATTACCTTCTACCCATCATGAATCAAGTCCTTTAGATAGTGACTAGTTTAGAGATGTTATAAATGTTAGACTGTTTCTTAGGGTACAATCAAGTAGAAGTTGGTGAAGCAGACTAACATAAGACTGCCTTCACCACACCTTGGGGAACCTTTGCATATCAAAGAATGCCATTTGGCCTAATAAATGTTGATGCCACTTTTAGAAAGAAATGGACCTTGCTTTCAAAGATGAAATGGGTAAGTTCATTGTGGTGTACCTTGATGATTTAACAGTCTTTTCCAAGCATCATCTTGATCATGTGCACCATTTGCAACAAGTGCTAGAACAATGTCACTAGAATGGCATTTCTCTAAATCCTAAGAAGTCTATTTTTGGGGTAATAGAAGGAAAACTTATTAGGCACATTGTATCCTGAGAAGGCATAAATATTGACTCAGAAAGAGTCAAATCCATCTAAGAGCTTACTCTACCCACAAGTAAGACTATAGTTCACTCTTTCTTCAGAAAGGTGAATTTTTTACAAAGGTTCATCCTTGGGTTCATAGAGAAGACTCACCACATTGTGAACATGATGAAGAGAAAAGCCATTTTTAGCTGGACTAAAGAAGGTAAATTGACATTTTGAGACATCAAGACAGCTATTGCCCATGCCCCAATTCTAGTTTGTCCAGATTATACTAAAGATTTCATAATGTATAGTTATGCTTCTGAGCACACACTTTCAGTAATTCTAGTTCAACAGAACAAAGAAGATGTGAAATCTCCCATATCCTTTATGAGCTATCCTCTCAAATATCATAAACTAAAATATTCAAATATGGAGAAGCATGCTTATGCAGTGGTAAAGGTAGTAAAGCACTTCCATTTTTACATCCTGAATTCACACATTATTACCCTGGTTCCTGATACCACAATCAAGTCCATATTAACTCAATAAGAGTTTAGAACCAAAAAGGGAAATTGGATTGCTAAAATCTAGGAGTTTGATCTTGTTATCAAACCAATGAAGCTTGTGCAGGGAAGGGGTCTCTGCCAATTGATTGCTAATAACAGACCAGAAGAAATAGGATATGAAGAAGTAGAAATTGAAGACACGCCAATAATCCTCTTTGTATCCACTACGAATAAGTGGTATTCAAGTATTTCTCATTTCCTTACTTATGGTGAGTGTCTTGCTCACCTATCTCATAAAGAAAAGAGGACAATTAAGTTAAAAGTTGCCAATTTTATCCTGTGAGACAACTATCTATATAAAAGGAACCTCGATGGGGTGTTCCTTCGCTCCGTAGATAAAGACCAGTAGAACCAACTTCTGGATTCCTTCCATAATCTAGCCTATGGAGGACATTTTTCTATGCCTGTAACTGCCCATAAGATTTTATGAGCTAGGTATTACTGGCCTACTCTATTTCAAGATGTATACAAATGGGTACGAAGATGTGAACTATGCCAACAGTTCGTTGGAAGACTCAAGTTAGTTGTTTTGCCTCTTAAACCAGTGGTAATAGAAAAGCCATTTCAATAATGGGGAACTAATTTCATTAGTGCTGTAAACCTATTTTCAAGCATTGGACATGATTATGTCCTCATAGCCATAGATTATTTCACCAAATGGGTGGAAGCTATTCCAACCAAGCATGCTACTTCAGAAGTAGTATGCAATTTCCTCAAGGAAAACATCATTTTTAGGTTTGGGGTCCCAACCAATATTGTGATAGAAAATGTAGCCTATTTCTCTTCCCATGAGATTACTCAGTTCTATTTTTATTATGGGATTACCCTCTCCCACTCTTCTAATTATTTTTTGCAAGGAAATGACTAAGTAGAATCGAGCAACAAGAACCTGGTGACCATCATCAAGAAGCTGGTAGATGACAACCAATGAACTTGACATAAAGCATTGGTTGATGCTTTATGGGCAGACAAAATTAAATCCAAGAGGGCAATAGGTATGTCACCTTTCCAACTTCTATATGGTCTCAATGCAGAGATACCAATCACCTTGGAATTTCCAGCACTAAAATTGTCAAAGGCAATCAAAGATTAGACATATGAAAGCTCCATTGACAAGAGGATCATGTGCTTGACTAAGCTAGATGAGTAATGAACCACAGTGGTGGATTGAATCACTATGCATCAAATTCTAGTGAAGAATCTCTTTGATAAGAAAGTAAAAACTCATGATTTTCAAATTGGTGATCAAGTTCTATTATGGGACAAAAGAAGGGAACCAAAAGGAATGCATGGGAAATTTGATTTTCTATGGAGAGGCCCATTTGCAATTCATCAGCTCAATGGTGAAAATAGTTTTCTATTGAAGTATCAAGATGGCGTGCCCTTTTCACTACCTCATAGTGGGCAACATTTGAAGCACTTCAATCCTTGAAGTATCAGGTGACATCAGTTATACATATGTATATTTGTATAGTCTTTAGTTTTATTTTGTGTTGTTTATTTTCACTTCTTTTTCGCACCTTTATTTTTAAGTAGCATGACTTCATAGCCCAATGGCATACTTAAAGGCATTGAAGATTCTAGATTCTACTCCCTTTGATTGTTTTTACAATCGATAGAAGTTCCCCAACTAGAGCCCGCTGTTGTTCCCAAAATTTGTCATTCATTTTTGGGGACAACATATCAACTATTTTGGTCCTATAGGCCAAAATTCTCTCTTCCCTTCTCAAAAAATGTTCTGAGCACTCCAATTCTTCAATTATTCAAGCGTTTTCAGCTAATGGATTCGCAAGTTCAACAACTTCAACAGGCGAACTCTCACAAAGAAACAAGTTCTCAACACTTAGGCATTTCAAGGTTGGTTCAACATCGAGGTTCAATCAAAAGGTCCATCGGCAGGCTTCAAATAAATGGAATGAACCCTTAAACCCCTCCTCCAAAGGTTCTAATGTTTAATAAGTTCAAAGGTTCAATGACATCGGCACACTTAAAGAGCTAAGTGCTTCGGCAAGTTCAAAGTTCAACGGCTTCGAAACACTTAACAAAAAGAAGACTTCGAAGAAAGAAAGATTGAACCGTTGAACCTTGAACCAAAAGAGTTCAAAGTTCAACGGTTCAATGAGTTTAATAAAGTTTGAGAGACTTTGAAGGACCAAAGGATTTAAAGAGTTAAGAAAGAAAGGTTGAACCGATTGAACCTTGAACCAAAATGGTTCAAAGGTTCAAGAAATCTCTAAGTGAAAGAATGAAGCAAAAGATTCCAAAGACAAGTTTGAAGAGTTGGTTCAATCGAATAGTTCAATCAAATGGTTCAAAGCAATTGGTTCAAGTAGTCAATTGAATGAGCAAAAAATAGTATTGAACCATTGAGATTTTGAACCATTGTTGGTTCAATAAGTCCGTTCAATCAGAAGGAATAAAAGGATATCTTTCAGAAAGATTTTCTATGGCAAAATTTCACAAGAGAAATCCTTTGGACAAAATGTCTAAAGGAATTCCTTCAGACATTTTATCTAAAGGAATGTTGAAAGGCTCAATAGAAAGTGGCAAATGCATAAGAAATATTTCCTTTGGACAAAATGTCTGAAGGAATTCCTTCAGACATTTTATCCAAAGGATTTGAAGAACAAGGCTGCCAGAAGGACCCCAAATGGCAAGTACCCTTGTAGGGGAATCTCGAAAACCATGAAATGGACCATTCTCAAGGCCCAAATGGGCACCTTCCCTTTGGGGGGTTTTAAAGATAGAAAGCTAAAAAAATTTCAAAGTTTGAAGGGAATCTTCAAGCGAAGGAAAGAAGCAATTAAACCAAAGAAGCAATTGAACCAAGGAGTCAATAGGACTACCGGAACTATTGAACCATTGAGCCAATGAACTCTCATGGTTCAAAGGTTCAAGGTTCAATGTGGTTCAAGCAACCAGCAACTAGTGATGTCCCCATAGATGTCAAATTCAAGGTAATGAAATGCCCATTTATTTTCAAATATGGTGCAAAACTTGAAGAACAAAACTTAGCAAACAGTTGAAGAAAGAAGCTGAAAGAGCCTGCTGAAGGTAAGAAGATAGCCTGAGAGCTCAAATTACAACAAGAAAGAGGGAAATCTATAGGAAATACTAAAATATCTATAAGGGAGTTATTCCAGTAGGTGGAATAGTCCACCAAGTAGACATCTGAGCACGCAAATATTAAAAGGTGCGGCCTATTTTTCTCCTTTTGAATAAAAGTGAGTGGATAGTTGCGTACATATATGGAGATAAACCAAATGACCCATGCTAAAGAGAAGACATTTGAGATGATTCTATACACCAAAGTCAAGGCTGATGCCCTATTCTAGCATGGCCCCTTCATAGAATTGAAAATGCATTCAAGGCATTGAATGTAGCATGGGCCATTCCATGAAACAAAGCGCAAAGTATTTCTTGGCTGCTATATATTGTAATCTCTTATTTTATGCAAAGGAGATCTTTTTGTTAATAGAATCAAAACTCTACCCAAATTGAAAGGCATTACTAAGACTTTGAGCTCAGTTTGTTAATCATATTTTGTTATTTGAATGAGAAAGCAAGTGACTTTTCAGACTTTATGCTAGAATAGCTTGTGTTGTTGAGGAAATTGTTCTTATGTTTTTTTCTTGAATGCATTCTTGTCCATATAATTATATAAGCAAAACTAGTGGAAGTAATTAGGAAGGTTTCTTGAAGCCAACTGTGGAGAGACTTTGTACTGCCACAATTGTCTTTAGTGGGTGTGTTTTCAGTTTTTTTCTATGTAAAGGATCTTGGGATGACTTTGTGCCCCATTGTCCTTCGTATTTCACTCTTTAGCAATTGAGGTGGAGACTTTGTGTTACACCTCATTCTGCTAGTTATTGTGCCCTATTACATTTACTTATCAGTTATTTTCTAGAAATAATTCTTGCTATTTGCTGCAGACCACTTCTAAAAGAAGAGAAGTGCCTTCAGTGTTTTCATCAAAATTCTCCTGTGTCTGTGAACATCATCTCTAAAAAAAGAGAGATGGATGGTGTTATCCTACCCTAAGTGTTATTTTCTACTTATATATATAGTATATAGCACCTTATAGTTATAGGGAACCTCCCCTTGATGAGAGGAGAGATTTGTCCCCTTTTGATGTCGTAGACCTACACATTTGGCCGATCAATCTCCTTATGCTATGGTTGAAAAAACCTATTTTTCCCATCAGTTAGCTGGTGACACAATATTTACCCAACAAGATACACTACCTAGCCTTTCTCCTAGAGGTCTTTGGGTTGTATTAGTGAGGACCTCAATTTATTTGTTTGGTTTTCTACCTATAGTTGTTGTAACACTTATCTTGGAAAAACCTTCTTTAAGGATGTCCATTTGACCAAGCATGAAAAGTATGTCCCACATTGGTATGCTCACATTAGATTTCTTCATTTGTTTAACAATGTTGATTGGTGTACCACCAACCTTTGCCTAGGTTTTGAGAGCTATTTTTATTGGCTTGGTCAATGAAGGAGTGATTACATGAGGCTTCATGAATGCCTCCTAGTTGTCCCCCATATTCCTTATTTTGAATCTTGTGTTTTCTGAGATTGGGATGTAATCTAGACTGGGGATGGCCTATTGATTGGATGCATAACACTCTTTTTGCTCACTGATAACCATTATAGTTTCTAGCTAGTTTGATACTTGATCTGATCCTTATTCTTGTAGAGGTTTCTCTACCTTTTTCATCATGGGGATCTCTATGCTTTGAGCCATAAGAGCTTGATTATACCCATAAGCAATACCCTATTTCCATTCGTCATTGAAAGCTTGGTTAGAACCATTAGTTAGGATAATGGATTACCTAAAAGACTAATTCCAAGGCATTATCCCTTCAACCTCTTAAGCCATATTGTTTTTAACAAGAACCAAATAATTATAAGGGCCTATAACATTTAGATTATAATTATGATGTCTAGCATAATTAGGCTGCCCCTATCCTTGGAAACCTCCTTTTTAGGGTGGCCTATTTGATTGATAAGGTTGCTACTAAGGCTAATATGGAGCTTGATATAGCTTATTTTAAGCTTGTTGTCTCTTAATATTGACCACATCATTCCCTAAGGATTTGAGCATACTCTTCAATTCTAGGTAGTTATTTTACTCTTGGGATTCGCTAGATCCACTAGTGGATGCTTTCTCTTGCTTTGGTGAAGGTACATCAACAATAATTAGAGTTGGAAAGATAACATCAAGTGGTGGAACAACTATAGGAGGTGGTATGATCTTATAAATAAGGGGCATTGGAGGTCTAGGATTAAGCTTGTTAGCTTGTACTAGATAATTTTCATCTTTGATCGCCACCTCATAATCACCTGGCAAAATGTCCCCTCCCATGGATTAGATCATTATAGCTATGTCACTATTTAGAGACTTTAAATAATATAAGAAGGCAAAGTTTTGGGATGGTCTAATAGTGGATGGAATTCTATCCCAAGCCTTTTTAAATGTTGTGTTGAAGTCTTGCATGACTTCATTGGGGGCTCTTTTGATTGTGGTAAGCTACTATACTAGTGACAAATGGTCACTCTTATCTACAAACCTATTGCATAAGGTTGTTCTCAAATGATCCCATGATTGAATCCAGTTAGGAGATAGGCCTCTATATAAATCTAAAGCCTTTCCCTTAAAGGATATAACTAATAACCTAATGGCTACATTTTATATTGTGACATTATGAATATTGCAGAAATTGGCTATCTATGATGTGTTCAGTAGGAGTTATAACTTGGTCTACTATGAAATACAAGATGATTTTGAGGGATGATACTAACATAGGTTCATATTGTGGCAAATTCAAAAGACTTTTGCCATTAAAACCATAAAATCTCTTTGGAGAATCATAGTAACAAGAGGGGCTAACAAGGATCTTCTCACGTAGGTATACCTTATGACTAGTTTAGGAAAGTAGTTTCCTACGGATAGGTGAATATGGGTGAACCTTATCCTTTTTATTGAGTTTAAAAGTAATTCAAAAAATTTAAAAATAATACCTATAGAAGTTGATCTTGTAGTCACCTTTGGCGTGAAAGAGAGTTACTATTCTAACACCATATTATTGAGTGTTCTTTGGAGTCGCTAGATACTGAAAGATGAAAGATACAACCACTACAAATTAATCAAACCAACATTGAACTTGAGAAATATTTATTAAAAAGGTCCCACCAAGTGTGCTAGAAACTATTGTAACATGGAATTTCACCCTTGTGGGAGAGGTTTTTAGGCTCTCTCACTCCTCGTTACAAAATTGGAGCAACCTTAGGCTGTGGGTATCCTATGGTGAGGTTGAACCTCTAGGATTTTTAATGAGGCTAGCTCCTTAGATGCTTCACTAAAGTTGTTCCCACACACTAAAACCTATTTTTGACTAAGGAAAAGGGAGAGAAAGATAACATAAAAAGGGAAAATTGAACTAGAAAAGGTGATGCACCAAATAGAGAGCAACCCACATAAGCATGAAATAAACACTAATTCAGCATAAGATAATTCTACTTACACAACCTCACAACTAGTTAATTTGCATCAGTGTTTCATAAACTAGGCTCACTAAGCCATATATGAAGCAAAGAGGAATTTTTAAATTCACACCAAGCATCCATTAATTCTAGAAAGATCTCAAGTTTAGACTTGCAACTAACCTAAAAATAGGTAAGAAGGAAGGGCAAGGGACGTGGAAGAACACTTATTCATAAGGCCATCATGCACAAGCTTGCTAAACATGATTTTTAGACAAGAGATAGGCAAAAATAATCTTTATTTCTTTAAAAGGTCTTTCTTACAAATTTTTATAGGGTTATTTCTTATCAAATGAGGATGTCTTCTTTTGAAAAGAACTGAGACATATATAGAAAATAGAAAGACCCCAAATAGAAGAGGCGAGCAAACAAAAATCAATAAATGAGATCTAACCACCCTCCATGAATTCTCACCCACACTTAGGTTAATTAGAACTAATATTTCTCTAATGAAATAATCATCATTATCTTCAAAATTCTTCAATCCCTCTCATTGGTCGAGAAATGCACTAGAAGACAAAACTTGTAAAGGATGACAATGTCATGGTCCACTAAGAAGGAAAAGTCTAAGAAAGTCTTACATGCGTGAGTTATCTTTTCTAATTTATCTTTCATCTCCACATCATCCTCCACTTGTATACTTATGTATAAGGACAAAAATTCTTACATCTATGAACCTGACTGAGCCATGTTACTTCTACTTTTATCAGTTGTTTGTCAAAGATGATGGCCATGTCAAAAGATATGGACACCCCATTAACTTCACCTACCAACTCTTGCCTTGAAACCTAGACCAGATCTTCCCTATAGAT
The DNA here is from genome assembly GCA_037957365.1 of Torreya grandis. Lineage (NCBI taxonomy): Eukaryota > Viridiplantae > Streptophyta > Pinopsida > Cupressales > Taxaceae > Torreya > Torreya grandis. Next base: position 1,868,473 of record JARHVA010002599.1, read on the forward strand.
GTAAAACTAATCTAAGGATATTAGTTTTCCTGAATTTATCTTATTTATGTTAGTGCAAGTCCATAGGTTACAAATCTCCTTTTGGTATTTTAAACATCAATGACTACTTGTAAGGGCTCAAAATTGATGTTTGTAAGCCCATCATCAATTTATTTAGACTTTCATTTTAGGCATTATCTTCAACATCCTTTCAATCTCTTTTTCTTGAGATTTTGTTTATCAGTTTCCTATAGACAATTTTTTTGAAGGAATTTATGTCTTCAAAAAAAATGCCTTTCCAAATTTTGCAAGGTACCCTTCAGGTTTGTGAAATGGTCCCTTTCCAAAGGTAAGGTACCCTTCATATTTTTTGAAAATGAACTTTCCTGATGAGAAATATCCCTTTGAGTTTATTGAAAAGGACTTTCTTGAAGGGAGAGATCCCTTCAAAAATCCTAAAATGATCCTTCAAAGTTTTTGTTTCAGCCACTTCACATTAAAAGATATCTTTCAGAAATTTTTCTTGGAACAATTTTACTAAAGATTTTTTGATACTTGAATGAAAGAAATTGAGACAAAACTCTCAAAGAGAGAAAACTTATCTAAGAGGAACACTTATCTGAAAGGAGAAAGAATTCCTTCAGGGAAATTGTCTACACAATTTTCTCGAAAGGAAAATGAAACCAAACTAGGCCCAAAAGAAATCACCTTTCACTTGTTCTCTAAAAGAATGAACAAGTAAAAGAATTAGATAAAAAAGAGATTTTTAATTTAAATTTTAGCTTATAGGATTATCCTCAAACACTACTATCAGATCCATTTCTAATCCTTTGACCCAATGTTTCATCAAACCATACAAGAGCTTAATATGTGGGCTAAAAATGGCCAACATGCACAACAACATGCTGCATTACTTCCTTGTCTTTGAAGAATTAAATCTAACCTTGGAGATCTCATATGAGTTCCATTGTATCTTGAAGATCATCCTTTTAATACTGAACATTAGGGTAATTATGAGCTTGTAATTCTTCCCATTGTACCTTTTCAATCAGATTAGTTGATTGGGTTTATCCCCCACTATACGTAGTAATGTTTACTTGTTGAAAAATGGGGATGGTTATGAATGTGCACCATTATGGTTTATCAATTCAAATCATACCATCACCCTTTTCTTTTTTCTCCTTGGTGATAGCCACATATATATATTAGGACACTCTTTTAGCCTATGTTCCTTTTTAAAAAATGCACACATCAGATATTCTAGTCATTCCTGCCAATAGTGTTTGGTGGCCCACATTTATATCAAGTTCTAGGTGGAAATAATCCACATCCTCTCCATTCCCCATGGTATTCACCATTTTATTTGGTATTAGCAACTAAGGTTTGGCATGTGCCGCATGCCCAAGTTTCATGGATATCACCGATCAATCAAATGTCATTGGTGTCATGAGTGTAGGCATCACAAATTTTATAATACTTAGACACCTTAGTGTGCATATCCCATTGTAAAAGAGCATAAGATTGGACATCATGTTCCTTATGTTATATTTCACGTGTTTGTTTTAGGATTGTGTGAATGTTCTTGTGTGAGCAGTTGTTCCTTATATTCCCTTTAATTTCATAGTCGGTACACCAGACACCATTGTATGTTTTATGTGCATTGTTGGCTATTAAATTTTATAGATATGATGCCATTAAGTCTATTTGGGCCTCCATGAAGGGGCTAATCCTGGTTTCAATGCTTCCAACTACTTCATCATAGAGGGTAGATTCTAAGGCCTCACATGGGCTAGTGAAGGTTCATTGTGAAAGGGTCCATCAAAAAGGTAGTAACAGTCCCCCCACAAACCATTGTATATGTTGAGCAACATTTATATCAAATGATAATTTAAAAATAAATGTTTTTAAATGTGCATCATATTCATGTACACTCTATGTAAGTCCTTACTTTATGTCCTTTAGTGTTGCTATTCTTTACTAGTCAAACTTAGGAATATCAAATTCTTGTAAGAAGGCTAATTTGAGCTGATCATAATTCACTACCACTTGTTAAGGGTCAAAATTTTGATACCACTTATGCACATGATCTAGAAGTGTAGTTTCAAACTACGTAGCCTTATATTTAGAAGACGTGATTCCTTGCACTTTCTAAATTAGTTCACACTTGTGAACATATTCAGTTACATTTTCTACCCCTCAGTATTTAGGCTAGTGAAATGTCATTTCATAGTAGACCCTAGTGGGCTATGTTGGTTTAATGGGTGTTTTATGGGAAGATATAGCCCTTATTCCTTGAGGATGGGATCTACTTCATCTTGTGCCTCATCCTACTCCTCCTCTAGTGCCTCTAGTAGTAGTACTCATTGGAAGAGGCATGGTAGTAGGTTGGTTACCCAAGTTTGGGCCTGTACTCTAGCCTTGAGGGCCAAACCCACTAGTTATGCCATAAACTTCCCTTTAAGAGGGAAAGATAATGTAAAATCCAAATGAACATCAAATGGCCTAGTTTTAATCTCCCCTATTGGTTCAGTTTTTGACTCTAAACTATTTATATCCCAATTTTTTATATGTACTCTATCTAACTCAAGGGCATGAGCACACACTATGGTGGGGGATTTTTTTAATTTGTACTTTTTAAATTTATACTTGGTTTTTTTACTCTTTTATTCCATCTCATTTGTTATTCATAGGATATAAGTGGAAAATAACATGGTTTGAAAGTGATGGATTCCTCGTCCATGTCTGTTTCCTTATAGCTCTTCACAACACTCTTAGAGGTCTCCCAATCTCTTCTCATGCTGCTAACTCCCATTTTCCTCTACCAAGCTTCATCATACTTCCATTTTTGTAATTCTTATTTAATTGATACCATATTAACCCCAAAATATTCAATCAATCTTTATTTTTCCCTTCTAAATGTGTGGCTCATGCATAAAAGAATTTATCCCTCCATGGGTATAGTTTCCAGCCCAAGATCAACAAACAATTTTTTTATCTCAAAATAAAAAATCCTTAGATAGTGACCCCTTGACTCTTAAATAAATTGGAATTTGACCTCTTTAGGACATGAATAGGTAGTCATGGTGTACTCCAAAATGTAGCTATTCTGAACTCCTTTCCACCAAAAGTTAACTGCTCATATCCATGAAACTCTAAGTTATTCTAAAATCCTATATCATTCAAGTGTATAACGATACTTACTTTCAAGATTTATGGATCATACTTGAGCATAGGCTATTACCCAAGCATGTAAAATAATTGGGACCTCAAAAAAGAATGTCTCATGTAAGGGATTGTAGAGATTTTTCTCTACCCACTATCGTGCAGAGATTCCTAGTTCAAGATATGAAACCACAAAGTTGTCTTCAACACTGGTAACCCATTCTACTATGTTCTCTAGCACAATAAGCTCAAACATTTTCTTATGATTGTGTTTCAAGTGCTTTGGGTCCTAATAACATAACCAAAATGTTAGGTTATTCTAGTTAATTCTAAATCCAATGTTGAAGTCTATCCCAACAAGCTAGCACACTGGCCCTATCACATAAGAGTTAGGTCTCGCATGCTCACCTAAAGTGCACAGTGAAAGACCAGTTCCTAAAGGTTTTGTAACATAGTAATGTATGTTTGTTCATCCTTCATTATGAAGATCTAAAGGACTAATAACAAAAATATACTACCACTATTACTAAGATCACCATTATTATCTAATAGCAGTGACTCAGAAAAGAAAAAGATACCAATAATAAGATAAATAAATAAACCATATCCATCTATAGAACTTAGTGCATTTCATTATTCATAACACAAACTGGTAAAAACTAATCTCCCATTAGATGGTTAATGAATTAAAAGGAAAAACTCTATTATCTATTGTCCAAAATAACCATCATCAAAAATGATTATAATAAGGGTGTTTATACATGTTTCTCCTTAACCAAGTGTTACTTATCATTAATGTAAAAGTAAATGGTGCACAAACTCCCAAAAGTCTGAGAGTCATGGAACTTTACAACAAGTTCATCCTAAGGACTTGGGGCCTTGTGCCCCTAGATCCTCTCTATATGTTATATACTAGTGGTCATGTGTTCCATTCTTAGTAAGATGGTACAAAACCTCAGATCAAACTAGTTGAAGTGTCCCATATGAATCATTCTTCCAACTACTCTCACTTCCCATATGTTACACTTCCCACATGCTCCCCTAGTCTTTTGATTTTATTTTGAGTCCTATTTTCTTGAGTTCTTCATGATGTTATCTTTTGATTGGGTCCTCTCATGTTGGTTTTCTTGCACCATTGTCCTCACGTGCCCCACAAGTCCTATGCCATGATGCTTTTGTGCATGTTAGCTATGCATTATGGTCCGCCCATGCCATGGTCCTTCTACACCATGTCAGTCTTGTACCAAAATGGGATAATGTTCCTTCCATGTTGTGATAGTCCTATGCATAATTTTAAGATAATACTTATTCAAAATTTAGGGGCTAAAAAAATGCATCAAGTACAATTGAAGATAAAATTTGATAGGGTAGCATGTTTAAGGAGTTTCAAGGAAGGATATTTGTTTCTCAAGTGGGATGAGTATAGAGCTAAACTAGGAAGGCACACCAAGTTTTACTCACTTTAGAGTGGACCTTACATAATCTCCATCTGTAGATCCCATAATGACTTCAAACTTGCCAAGATAGATGGTAAAAAGATTCCAATCCCAATCAATGGGATACATTTGAAACATTGTTACTAAGAAATAAGCTCTTTTGTATATAGTTAGCTTGTTTTGTTTTCCTCCAAGTGTTATCCTAGAACATTAGTTTTCTTATGTTTTGGTTTTCAAATAAGTGCCTAACTAAAACATGTATCTTATTAGTTAGTTTCCCTTGTTTTGTGTGTCTTCTTTTCCTTATTTGGGAGGGAAAATAGTTGTCTTGTCTTGAATCAAGAGTTATAGTCATTGTTCAAGGTTTGATCATGCTCATTTCAGAGTATAAGAGAGACTTCATGAGTCCAAAAGAGATCTAAATTTACTAGTTCATAATCATAGCAGACATACTTCCTATCTAAGTCATAAAAATGTTGACAAGTTTGACCTCACAAGTCAAACTAGCACCCCTATAATTTGAAATTGTTCTCATCATAATTATTTACCCTAGTTGATCATTGTGTTTTTTTTGTTATGTACTTGAAATGGTCACTTGAAACTTTGGTTAGCAAAGTTTAAGGTTTTATTTATCATAGCTATTTGCATGTCTAGTCATTTCTTGACTCATTCTAGTGATTTTAAAGTGATGAAATGAGACTAGGGTGCCTTGATATGTCTCTTAGCATGTGTCAAGGACAAGTCATGCTTCACAAATGATAAAATAGGTTGATGATATTCTTGAATGTCATCATAACCCAATTGGCTATCTTTTAGATCATTTAATGGATTCAAGAGAAGGTTTTTTAAGGTAATGGTAGTATAGGACTAGAATGAGGTTATGATACATTTGTTCAGACATGTAAAGATCTTTTGAATACCTTTTTTAGTAATTTCATTAGGTTTCTTACATGGTTATGGAAACTTTAGTGCTAAAAGGGGCTCCTTTGAGGTTGTATGTACAAAATTTTAAGGTGAAATTGACTTTTAGGCATCTTCAAGACTTAATTTATCTTCCTAAAGGTCAAATCAATGGTTTGGAAGGATTTTTAGATGCTAAATTTTAGAAAACTTATTCATCTCTCATATTGGCTTCTTTGGTAGCTCAAGGAAGGTCAATGATTTTTGCTTAGTATGGCCAATAGAGATAATTTTAGGTAAAAATATCTTGGTAAATGATAAGAACCATAATGAAATTTAATTTAGTGGCATTGGTTGTCTCCCCATATTTATGAACAATCATTAAGAATGTAAGGGGGTCACTATGTCCTAGTCATCCAAAACGGGCCCAGGTTTGCCTCTATTATAAGGTTTTAAAACTTGAAGGACAAAAATGGTTATGGTGGGGTGATTTCAAGGTTAAATAGGACCTCTTCCATGCTGGTTTCATTAGGTACCTTTTTTTTATAAAGGTATTATGGTATAAAACTGGTTGCATATGTTGTTTGTCAAATCTTGTAGCTAAAAAGCATGTTTTGATTTGGTGACTTAGTATCTTCATATTTAGGGGTTCTCAAATTTGTATCTTAGAAATGATAAGCTTTAAAATTCAACAATAAGTTTAAAAATAGTTCATATTTGAGATATCAAATATTAAGCTTTATTAATTCTCAAGATGTAACTCATGGGCCTAATTGCATAGACTTTTCCCCATGGACTTCAATGAACAAAGGAGTCATGAAGACAAAGTGGTTTTTATGGGATCCTATAGTAGTTTCATATTAATCTTAAGAATATTTAAGGTGATAAGTAGCATTCAGGAGATCAAAAGATCCAATTAGGCCTTATATGCCTAAATGACACAGTCAAGCCTATGTGTCATGATCAGAGGAGATTTGTGATGGATATGTATGCACCAAGGAATTTATTAAGGTGGCATCAATACAATATTTCAATCTCATTATATATATCAAGTGAAAATATCAAATAGACATGGATACTTTCAATCAAATGTTAGTTAAGGCTACATGGAGTCTCTTAACATGATGCCAAGATAACATCAAGGAGAAGAATACTATTGAAAGAGATGTAGTAGAGGTGAGAGACGGTGTTAGCTTGTTGTAAGATCTTTAAATTATGGTGTTTGGTCATGAAAACAACTAGAATCAAGTAAAAATGTGGTTATAGTAGTTAAATACTCAATTATCAACAAAATATGATCATAAAAGAGGACTTTGAAGCATACTTTAGTAGAGTTTAAGGTTTGTTAACATAATTTAAGGTAACAAGATATTTTCACTGTTTGAAATATTTGAGGTTGGTTAAAGAATTATTCAATCTCATGCCATGTTATGTTAGAACTAATGAGGTGTCATCCTACTTCTTATCACTCTTAAAACACCAATAAAGACTCCATTTGTCCATTTGGATAAATTAAGGTTTTTTAGTAGTGTTTAAGGTAAAAATCATATTTTGGTTTCATGCTAATCAAAGATATTTATACTAAGTTGATGCTTCTATAAGTAAATTCAAGGTGAAATATGATCAATAAGAGTCTTGATACACATTTATCATTTTATTCAACCTTATTATGCCCTCATCTATTAGTACAGAGGCCAAAAAGACCAAATGATCACCTAGAGTAGTACTATGAATCATAGTGACATAACTAGGCCTATTGAAACATGAGAGTGGATGTGTGCATCTAGATGAGAGATCAAGTGGGTATATATTTGTATGAAGTCATTAAAAGGTAAATGAGACCTAAATAATATCAAATTTAATAATAACATGATCATCTCAAGCACCTACAGTCATTCAACCCATAATAATATAGTTAGGTATGTTTCTAAGGAGTTGGAGATGAGGAATGTGAATGGTGGTTAGAGGAACAAATGAGGCCATAGGTATAAAATGTGAAGTGTGTTTAAGTTAATATAGGAAGTGTAATGTTTAAGGACTCATTTCCTTAATCCAACAAGCCAATTTTGGATGCCTATAATTAAGGAGGACAAACAAGCCTGTATGAGAGAGAGACTATTGATGAGTCCATAAAATGACTCATTATTAGTATAGTTTATGGCCTTAAATATGTCAAATGGTTGAGAATTATATGTAATATTGATGCTTATAACTTGAATAAGGCAAAAAATAGATGCTTTTATCTATATAAACTCATGTATAGTCTAAGTATATCTTATTTTCACTTTGTTCTAACATTTGCATGTTTTAATTTGCACATTTTGACTTGTACATGTAAATAGTAGTATTAATATGAGTTTTGACAAGATTGTGAAGACAAAGAGGATACAAGACAAAGAATGAACCATCTAAGACCCAGCTTCAAATACTAAAGTTTTCTATAGATCTCGATAGTCAACTACAGATTTTGATAGTTAGCTACAGATTTTGACAGTCGAGTTATGAATTTTGATAATTAGCTATGGATTTTGATAGTCAAGCTATAGATTTTGATAACAAGCTATAGATTATACCAATTTTGGTATTCAAGCTACATATTTTGATAGACAAGTTATGGATTGACCTAGATTGCTCCAAAATTGATCCTAGTATATTCTAAAGGGTTCAGATAGCTTCTCCAACCTCTTCATGACAATCTGGAGAACTCTTTTTGACATTTCCATTTTGTGCATGTATATAAATAGATGTTTATTTGTGTTTAGTCTTTTATTTTAGAAGTTACTACTCTAGGTTGAAATGATGAAGATAAAATATATGAGTATCAATATATGTAAAGATTTGGTTGATATATTTAGGCGTGGAAATTGTTATCTATGGATTCTTTGACTTCTTAAAGATCTCATTGCAATGACTTTCTAGTCTAACTATATCACTCAATCTATCCATAATATCTTCTATTTTCAAATTAGTTAAGTTGTTACCTATGATGTAGGGATAAACATTTTATTGGTATATAATAAATAGATATATCCATGCTTGGATCTATAATTTTTATGCCTACATACAGAGATATTGTAATTTTGGTGTTTTTTTAAAATATAAGAGTATTGTAGTAGTTTCCTTTTTCAATATATGTGTTGAAGAAATATCTTAGAGATGAGTTAATTTGGACCTCGATTTGAGGGTGAGCAAGGGCCTACTCCCCCAAGGAAATAGAATATATTTTTGGTATTTATAAGTTGATTTTGTATTCCTTTCAATTGAAAGATTGATATAGATATATGTTTGTATAATTCAAATTAAAAATCTGTAGGGAAGATTGAATAGTTAATCTAGTATTTTCAGCATCAGCATTTATTTCATTCTTTCAAATTTTATAAATATAGATTTATAATTAGTTTTAATCAGTGAGTGAAGATTTGATATTCTTTAATTTTACAAGAGTGATTGAATATGTTTATTTTGCAGTTGTGTGAAGCATTTCCAAATTCTACAAATTCTATTAGATTGAGTGGTTTATATTTTTGCAAAAAGTGTTTCCTTTCAGACAATAGCTTAAAATTTAGAAATAAATATAGATTAAAATAACATCCAAAAACCCCCAAAAACAAGTACTATTAACCTGAAATTAATAAGTACCTCACTGCAAATAGCTTTAAACACCACCTTGGTAAGAACAAACACCAACATACATTGGTTAAATGAAGGGATAATAATGACATCCATCATTTTTGGTGTCATTACCAGGGACTTTTAGGTGTTAGTAAGGTGAAATATCAATATAATAGTCCATAAAACATAAAAATATAAAAACAAAATAAAATCACTCTCTTGTCAAAACCAAGTATATGAGTACGCCACAAGATTCATATAATAGATTTATTCTAAAATATTTTGATCCTTTATAGGAAAGAATAAAGATAGTCATAGACAAAATAGATAGCTTTCAAAAAGGGATAGGAGAATATTTTAGAAATATATCTAAAGGAATAGAAGAATTCTTTTCTACAAAAGCTAAGATTATAAACACTGGATGACCAAAATCCCCTCCCCTCAATAAAACTTTATTTAACATGGGAGAAAATGTAGGCCAGGTGAATAATCATCATAGGAATTATCTTAAGAGGAACTTATCTTATCCCATTGTATTTGAAGATGATTAATTAATAATGAAAAATATTTATTGAGTCAATTTTCCAACCTTTAGAGGTTTGTCCATCAAAGACCTAAATCAATTTCTTTTTGAGTTTAAAGTTCTCTATCAGACTTATGATTACACTTCAGATAGTCAAAAGCTAAAACCTTTTCCTTATAATTTGAAGGAAAAATGAGGTGGTTCATGGGGATTAGAGGGAACTCTATTAATACTTGGATTGAAATGGAAACAACATTTTTGGATAAATATCAAGACTATTACAGGGTCAAGGATAGGAAATAAGATTTTTTCAAAATCAGATAAAATAAAGATGAGAACCTTGAGGATTACCTAGATAGGTTTGTTTTCCCAAATAGGTGATAAAAATTATTTTACTTAATGGATTGGATGACTCTTCTAGAGATTCTTTGATTTATGGGGAAATGAGATATTACTAAACTGGATTTCCAAGAAATTACGCGATTATGTACAAACTACACTAGAACAAAACCTAATAGTAGAAGAGGTAAAATGGGAAAATATAGTTAAGTTAACTCATGAAAGAGTTATAAAACTTTAAAATATATATATTGGTCCATTTGAATTCAACATTGGATGGATTGCTGGCCAAGGCCAAATCCAATACTGAGCCATTGGAGATCTATTGCCCAAAATATAGATTGAAACATGCACTTAGAGATTGTCCTTTAGATAAAATGGAAATTTATCTAATATGTGATGCTAAGGATCATGAAACAAATAATTATAGTCACCTTCCTAGTCTCAAGAATTAGTTCAAACAAAATACACAAGCCATAGAAGAAATCAATTATGTTTAGAGACAAGAAAATACCTTTCAACAAAATCAACAGTTTGGCTAAAAAATTTCTTATCAGCAATGGAATTGACCTCCAAAAATGTGTGTTGTAACACCATGTAGAACCTAAGAATTGATTCCACAATAGTGGATGATGGCCCAGCCTCTTCAATAAACATGGATGCCATAAGGCCATCAATAGCCATGGATAAATCAACACTAGAATTCTAGTCCAAACTATAATTAGCAAAACCAAATAAGGTATCCAAAATAACAAAAACAACAATAAGTATTAATAGATCCTTAAGTAAATCAATCCATCCCTAAAAAATAAGTAAAATAGTCTCAACTACCTACTCAGCTAGTAGAAAATTCAAAAAATAGATAGGTTTTTGTAAATGAACATGGTGAAACAATGTGGGTAGGAGCTATTGAATATGAAAACATTCATCTGAGATTAGGAAGAATAGTACAAGAACCTCAGATCATCATCAAATAATTACCACAAGAAAAAACAAGTCCACAAATTCAACCAGAATGTGAAAAAAAGTCTAAAGATGAAACTAGAAAAATAGAGGAAGTTATCAAAACACCTCATTCTATGCCTTTTCCAGAAAGGTTAAAGGAAGTAGAAAACAACAAGGAATATGAATTGATCAAAAAAATCATAAAATTAAACATAGATATTCCATTGTTACAAGCCATTAGATACATCCCATAAGTAAACTGGGTAATCAAAAGTATGTGTATCAAGACACTCAGTAGAAAAAGATAATATCCTAAGACCATGTAGGTTGATGGTAAGATTGTTGATTTATTGGAAAAAAAAGTTTATTTTGCCTAAATATAGATACCTAGGAAGTCCTATCATTTTTGTAAAAATTGGATATCAAGAGATACCAAATGTATTGGCAGATTTTGGGGCTACTATTAACATGATGACTATGGACACCATACAAAATATCTCTTTAAAAGACATGCAACCAACCACCACAATCCTATATATGGAAGATCATTCAACTACCAAACTAGAAGGTGTCATTTAAGACATAATGTTGCTTATAGAATCATGGGAGTATCATATTAACTTTATTGTCCTTGAACCTAAAAACAAATAGATTGGATACCCAATGATTCTAGAAAGACCTTGGTTAACAATTATAGCAGCATTGATTGATTGTATATCAAGAGATATGACCATCTTAAATGGTCCTAAATCAAAATGGATTTATCTATATCCACCTACTCAACTATCAATCAATATTTTCAAATAGTTGTGGATTGACTAACCTGATGAAAAACATGATAGCTTCTCTTCTCTAACTATGGTTACAATCACTAAACATATAGAGAAAGTAGATGATGAGTTATTAAGAATTATTCAAACTAATAAATTTTTTGATAGTATAGCTATGAATATTGAGAGTCTAGCTATGGATATTGACAATCTAGCTACAAATTTTGATAGTCATACTACATATTGTATTAGACTAGCTACATATTACAATAGACTAGTTATAGATTACAATAGACTAGCTATGGATTGCAATAGACTCACTACAGATTTGAATAGAAGCCTTTTCAAAGTATCACTTCTTATTATTCTAATAATTCATCCTCTTCCACCTCTTAAAATACATTATATGATGATAAAAACATTTAAAATAGTGTGATGCAATGGGCATATGAAGGCCAAGACTCATTTCTTACAACCTTCCATTGTCCATTAGCTAGAATTATTCCCATAAGAGAAAAATTTGTTAAAGATGCTATTACATTTCATGAATTACTTCCACATCCTTGTCCTCTCAAATCATTTATTAGTGAATTTAAACAAATATATTCTTCCCATCCAAGCACTAAACAAATCATATTGACACTAGGGAAGACACTCAAGATAAATAGTTGGTTCATAAATGATCAAGAAATGAAAGTTTTTGTTCTGCTTAGGGATCAAACTCAAGATTTTACATAGAAATATCAATATATGAAAGTAATTAATCCAATAATATGTAGACACCACATTTTCATAGAGAACATTAGGCTAATAAGGCAGCTTTAAAGAAGAATTAATCCTACCTTGAGAGACATTATGAAAACTGAAATTGAGATGTTGCTAAAAGTAAAATTTATTTATCCCATTTTTGACAACCAATGGATCTCTCCCTTGGTCATTGTTCCTAATAAAAATAGTAAATGGAGAGCATGTGTGGACTAAAGAGATCTAAACAAAGTAATAATGATAGACTACTTCCCTCTACCCTTCATTGATAAAGTCCTTGACAATTTGACTAGAAAAACATTCTTTTCTTTTCTACATGGCTTTAGTGGATACAACCAAATACAAGTGGCACCTGAGGATCAAGACAAAACAACCTTCACTTACCCATGGGAGACATTTGCATATAGATTCTTACCCTTTAGTTTATGTAATGCACATGCCACTTTCCAATGAGTTATCCAAGCCATATTTTTAGACTTGACCAATGATTGTGTAGAAGTTTATATGGATGATTTTACTATTATGGAGAATATTTTGATGAAAGTTTAAGTAATCTTGAAAAATTATTACGAATATGTGATGACCACTATTTTTCTTTAAGTTGTGAGAAATTTTTGATTATTTTATAATACAACATAGTTTTAGGACATCAAATTTCTGCAAAAGGGATCCAAGTAGATCTAAAGAAAATTGAAGTCATTTCAAACTTGCCTATTTCTCAAAATTAGATTAACATTAAGAGTTTTTTAGGACATGCAGGGTATTATAGAATATTCATAGAATATTTTATCAATATTGTTACTCTAATTTTTGCTCTATTTATAAAAGAAAGTGAATTTATTTGTAATCCAGTCTATCAATAAGCATTTGAAACTATTAAAGAAAAGTTCAACACTACACCAGTCTTACGAGGACCTAATTAGTCATAGCCCTTTCATATTTATATCGATGCATCTAATAATGTTATGGGAGCTATTTTAGGATAGAAAGTTGAAAATGGACATATGTATGCCATATATTACATAATCAAGAACTTAACTTTAAAGGAAAGAAATTATACAACCACTAAAAAGGAATTCCTTACTATAATTTATGCCATAAACAAATTTATACATTATATTACTGGCTATAAAATATTTGTATATATTAATCATGCATCTATCTAATATTCGATGAATAACCCATTAGTAGGAGGAAGAGTTATCAGATGGTTGTTATTATTATAATAATTTCACATAACAATTGTTGATCAACTAGGAAAGAGTAATGTGGTTGTTGATTTTCTTTCTAGATTACATAATGAAGATGAAGAACCTATAGAAGACAAATTTTCAAATGAACAATTATTTGTTGTTTTAGCACAAACACTTTGGTTTATAGATATAGCAAATTTTCTATCTATATGTAAGTTTCCTTTTCAATGTACTAAAAAAGAAAAGAAACATTTAACTAGAATAAGTTCTTATAAATGGATTAATGGTATACTATTTAAAATAAGACTTGATTATATTTTCCATAGGTGTGTGAAGGAGAATGATATGTATGATATCATTCATGTATGTCATGATGAACCTAGAGGAGGACACTACTCAATAAAAATAATGGTACACAAAATCCTTAGAGTTGGATATTTCTAGCCAACTCTCTATAAGTAGGTAAAGACCTATATTTGGCAATGTGATGATGTCAAAGAATGGGTAAACCTACATTATCTTCCAAGATGCCTCTTCATCCATAGGTAATTCTAGAACCTTTTGAGAAGTGGGGTATGGAATTTATTGGGCCCATAGATCCACCTTCATAAGGAAAATAATACTTATTGGTATGTACAAACTATGTAACCAAATGGGTTAAACTTTAAGCTCTTTCTTCTGTAAGAGAAGAGGCAATAAAAAACTTCCTTTATTCCAAGATCATGAAGTGTTTTGGAGTACCAAGGGAGATAGTATCATATTAAGGACCATAGTTTATGTCCAATATGATTCAAGCATTCATGGAGATCTACCAATTCAACCATCAAAAATCTTCACCATACCATCCTCAATAAATTAGACAAGTAGAAGTCACTAATAGAGAGTTAGAGAACATTCTTACCAAGATAGTTAGTAGCAGTCAAAAGAATTAAGTAGCTAAACTCATAGGAGTTATTTGGGCATATAACACTATGTGCAAGACCACTACTAGTTTTTCACCATATGAGTTGGTCTGTGGTAAAAAAACCTCTTCTTTCAATTGAATTTGAAATGCAAACTTTGAGGATTGCATTAAAAGTAGGGATTAATTTGGAAGAAGCACAAAAAGAAAGAATTTTAAAGTTAAATGAATTGGATGAGATGAGGATAAAATCCTTACAATAGACAAAAATGACACAGTACTAAAGAAAATAATGGCATGACATGCATATCAAAGAAAGGCAATTTAGAGGAGATTGGGCACTCTTATATGATTCTAAATATCAACATTTCAAAGGTAAGCTTCGAACTAGATGGTTAAGACCATTTTAGATAGCAAAGAATTTTGATAATGGTTTTGTATAGTTATTATCTATAGATGGAAATAAAAAAACACTTCTTGTGAATAGACATCATTTGAAACTATATCAGAAGCCTACCAACAAAGAGGAATTCAGTTAGTATAGAATAAGTTTGATGCCATGAAAGAGCTCAATTCTTCCATGGTAATTGATCTTTGAAGACAAAATTGTTCTGAATAAAGGAAGATAAAAATTTTCTTCTCTAAAAATGTTCAGTTTTTTTTTTAAAATGATAAAAAGAATCAACAATGAAAATATTTCGTGACATTGTTGATAGTCATGATCAAAAAATAAGCTTGTTGGTTATTCATACACTAAATAAAGAGCCTTGACTAGAAAACCAAAAATAGTTGGTGAAGGGAAATATAACAAAATAATATATATATATATATATATATATATATAAGTTTCAAGAAAAGTTAGTTGATTTTAAAGAAATCAAATTAATGCTATTATCTGGTGTACTATTGTTTAAAGACTAACTCATGCAATTTGTTTTTTAAAAGAACAAATAAGGAAGATTGATAAGGACAATACTGAGATTTTTAAGATAAAGTATTTATTTTTCTCTTAAGTGTTAGTTTTATACATTTAATATTGCATGCATATGATCAAAACCATTGATATAAAATATTCTCATATGGTGAAATAAGAAGGTTAGACTTTATGAAGTCAACAAAAGTCATTTCAAAAGGTCATATTTTGAAATTTCAATGCAAGAGCTATAGATAATACCCCTTTTAGTTATAAAAAGGTTTCATAATGACACATCATTGTAATTATGTGTCATTTATAAAAAGACATTAAATGGAGGGTTAAAAGGAATTGGTAGTAGAATGATTTAAAACATAATAAAATAAAAGTATAAAATCATTACTTTTAATTGATGTTGTTATCATTACTCGGTATGCTTTGAGTAAATATCCAAAGTCTAACCCTCAAGGGATATTATTACCATAAAAATCATTTTACAAGCATAGTTTAATTTTATTTTGAAATCAGGGTGAAGAATCTAATGTGTAAACCTAACTTGAAGGAGAAGAATTTGAATATGGCGTTGAAGAAGAAATCGAAACCTAAGGATGCAAGTGAACTATCGAAGAATGAAGTAATAAAAGAGATATTGGTTGAAGTTGGATGGATTGACTTCTTTCTCAAGTTCTATGGTTTTAATGAAGCATTAGTGATAGAATTTATTCTTCACCTGAAACCTAATTTATCCATAGTCAGATGTGTTCAAATACCTTTCTCCATGCAAGTCCTCAATGAATTGTCAGGGATTCTAGATGAAGGAGCTTGAATAATAAGAAGATCCTAATTTCATGATCTTGTTAGAATTTTTAGCAGTGAAGGAAAGTCCACACTAGTTTTTTTGGAAAATGTCAAAGGTAGAATAAAAGGGGTAAGTAGAGATTCTCTACCTAAACCTTAGAGGTCAATTTCCTTTTATCTCATTAAATATTTGACATGTGAGGGATAGTGTAGTGTGTTGAGTTGTATGGTGTTAATAATGTTAATTGATTTAGGATATGTTGTTCAACAACCTTACAATAAGATAAATTTTCCCTCATTCCTCCTAAGATCCATTTAGGTTGTAGCTATGAGGTATGTCAAAAACCCTGCTACCATACATCATCATGAGTTGATACAACTCATTATTCAACACCACTTTGTATAGGACAAAAATGGAATGGAATCTTGGGTTGCCTTCCTTAAAGGAAAGAGAAAGAAAACCCCTAAACTTGATATAAAAAACTCCTACACACATACATGTCTCTAGTTTAAAAATTTCACCAAAAATCTTTTCTAAAGTAATTGCCTCTAAATTCATTTGTAGCATAAGATCCATAGCCAAAACTATTCCATTACAAACCCTAAATATTCCTAATACAATCTCTCCTCCTGATACAATGAGTAGAAAATTGAGGCTTTTATCTTTTTCTATAAGGGAACAATATATTTCTCAAGCTACTTAAGTCTAAGAACCCATTCAAATTATTGAAGAAGAGTCTTCTATAGACCCTGCTTCTCAGCTAAAAACTCAAGAAACCCTACCTATATAAGATCATACTCCTCTTAAAATAATAATAAGATTGATCCTTTTAGTTGATAGTGATGAGACCATTGCTCCTGAAACATTAGACATTTTGAGATAAAACCCTATAGCCACTACTAGTGAATCTCACATTAGAGAAAATGAATAAACCTTTTTCCCACATGAAGATTTGGTTGATGACTTTGTTGAGACTATTCTTGATGAGAGTCTTATTCTTCTTATATATCAGATGAAGGATAAAGGAAAAGCCCCATGAATGAAGAGGAGGGATATCCTTCAAGAGAAGTAGATGATGTAGAACTCCAACATGCTCTAGCCTTGTCCCAACAAGAAGCCATTGTTAAACAAATGCAAAGGATATAGCTAAACTAATTGATACAGCTCAAAACAAATATTTTGTGATTTCTCATTTAATGAAACAAATTAAAATTTTGAAAATACGGTCCTTAAAGAAAGAGGATGAGGTAGAGGATGAAATTATTAATGTATGGGGTCATACTAGATCACTTGAATAAGAAAACATTTCCTTGAGGAGGAATCTTTGAAAATTTGAAATGAAAAATGCTAGGCTAAGAACCCAAATAGATTTTAACTCTTCTAGTATACCTCTTAGGGCCATTGTAGAATAAGGTTGTCAAACGACTTTGTCTATTTCAGAAGTGAAAAACCAATGGGACCAAGTTTTCTCAAAACTAGAAGAAATGAAGATACAAAATCATCTACTTAAGAAAGAAAATAATCTTCTTAAGAAAGATAAATAGCAAATGCAGGAAGAACTGGCTTAAGCCTTAAAAAAATAAGATTAGGTTTAAAAACTCTTTAATTTACATGTCAGTTAAGTGAAAAGTTGTTATCTTGTAGAGTCCCTTCTTCTACATATAGCTTATTTTTACATGAATAGTTCTTCAAATGAAAATTGTTATAGATATCTTGCAAGTTACCACATGAGATAAACACTAGTGATGACTTCATGGTAGCATTTAAAAATAGTACCCCTAATAGAAAAGATCTTCTTTATGAGTTTTATTTGTGTGACATTATGCTAGGAAATACAAATAATTTCTTGGTAAATCTATTTATGGGATAACTTTAGATGAGATCCCTATTATCTACATATAGAAACCAAATTACTTGGAAAGAGAGATATGATGATCACATTAATATTGCACAAGATGTTGGTTTATGCATTAAGCCTTAATTTGGTAGTGTACAATATATATTACACCAATTTCACATGTATTACTAGTCACCAATAATTCATGAGAATTATCTCTCCACCTTATAGGATGGCCTTCTTAACTTTGAGTTGTTTTTTCAACATAATTTTGATGATGTAGTGGTCTCTTGTAAACAATGTTGGCATATGCTACAAATTACATTAAGATGAAGAGAAGTGTTTTCACCCACTACCCTTTAATGGTATCTGAGAAGAGATAATGTTG
This sequence comes from Torreya grandis, assembly GCA_037957365.1. Lineage (NCBI taxonomy): Eukaryota > Viridiplantae > Streptophyta > Pinopsida > Cupressales > Taxaceae > Torreya > Torreya grandis. Next base: position 1,886,935 of record JARHVA010002599.1, read on the forward strand.
TTGTGTAGATAATTTCAAAAAAATTATAGAGGGATGGAATAAATCCATGGATAGGAATGAGGTTCAAACTTCCCTTAATACTTTCTCTTATGTCCCTTTGGCAGAATATAGGACCATAGTCTCAGGAACAGTTTGATATTTGGATTCATTTTGTGTAAAAGGATATGGGTTTCACTCCTCATAATAAGAGGATACTTCAAAATAATATGTATTCCAGTTATTATTTGATTTTGTAGCTATAACAAAGAGTGCATAACTATGGAGATTCAGGATATAGTTTGCAAAAGGAACTTGTAAAAGGTAAGGAGTCCAGAAAATGACTCATTATTAATATAGTTTATGGCCTTAAATATGTCAAATAGTTGAGAATTATATGTAATCTTGATGTTTATAACTTGCATAAGGTAGGAAACAGATGTGTTTGCCTATATAAACTCATGTAAAGTCTAAGTCTATCTATTTTGCACTTTATTCTAACATTTGCATGTTTTAGGCTACATATTTTGACTTGTATAGGTAAATATTAGTATTAATATGAGTTTTGACAAGATTGTGAAGACAAGGAGGATCCAAGATAAATAATGAACCATCTAAGACCCAACTATATATTTTGAATTTTCCTATGGATCTCAATAGTCAGTTGTGGATTTTGACTGTTAGCTGTAGATTTTGATAATTGATCTATAAATTTTGATAGTTAGCTACAAATTTTGATATTTGAGCTCTAAAATTGATCCTAGTACATTAAAAAGGGTTCATATATATTCTCCAACCTCTTCATAACAATCTGGAGAAATCTTTTCAACATTTTCATTTCTATGCATGTATATAAATAGATGTCTACCTGTGTTTAGTCTTCCATTTTGGGAGTTGCTACTCTAGGTTACAACAATGAAGATAAAAGATATGAGTATTAATATATGTAAATACTTGTTTGATATACTTAGGCATGAAATTTTTTATCTATATATTATTTGACTCCTCAAAGATTCTATTGCAATGACTTTCTATTCTAACTATATCACTCAATCTATCCATAATATCTTTTGTTTTCAAATTAGTTAAGTTGTTACCTATGATATAGTGATAAATAGTTTCTTGGTATAGAATAAATAGATATATGCATGCTTGGATCTATAAATTTTATGCGTACATACAAATATATTGTAATTTTGGTGATTTTCTAACATATAAAAGTATTGTAGCAGTTTCCTTTCTCAATGTATGCATTGAAGAAATATCTTAGAGTTGAGTTAATTTGGACCTGGATCTAAGGGTGAGCAAGGGCCCACTCCCCCAAGGAAATAGGAGGTATATTTAGTATTTATAATTTTATTTTGTATTCTTTTTAGTTGAAACATGGATATAGATATGTATTTGTATAATTCAAATTAGAAACTTGCAGGGAAGATTAAATAGTTAATTTGTTATTTCCAGCATAAGCATTTATTTCATTCTTTTAGATTCTGTAAATATAGATTTATAATTAATTATAATTAGTGAGTGAAGATTTGATATTATTTAATTTTGCAAGAGTGATTACATAGGTTTTTTTTTTTTTTTTTGTGAATCATTTTTAGATTCTATAAACTAGATTAAATTGAGTGGTTTATGTTTTCTATAAAGAGTGTTTTATTCACAATAGTAGCTTAGAAGTTAAAAGTAGATATAGATTAGTATAGCATACAAAAACCCCCAAAAATAAGTACTGTTAACCTAAAATTAATAAGTACCTCACTATAAATATATTTAGGCACTGCCTTGGTAAGAAGAAACACCAACATACATTGGTTAAATGAAAGGGTAATAACGACACCCATCAATTATCACCTACAAGTTTTTAAAGAATTGAAAATGAAATGGAAGTAGGAAATCCTAATAGAGTGATTAGAATCTCAAGGATATTTTAATGAGGTTTTAAGTTCTTCTAGTAGTGAAAAAGGGAGAGCTCTCATCTAATAAATACCTACACCCAGCGCTTGAGCAAGTTTTAGGAAATATGTAATCAAGCTAAAGATATGGGATCTAATATGAAGTTGAAAGGTTTAGTACATATGTAACAAAAGGTAATGAGGGTTAAATAAATTTTTTAATATTTTATTAACTCTAAAATTCCACTAAAACCCCAATATATACATACATGCTTACTTAGATTTCAAATCATTTCAAATGTGATATAGACTAGTGTGCATTGAATTTGGAGTCATGATGTTCTTAGGAGGGATTGAGTTTGGATTTTAATGGGATTGTGGTAAGTTTAAAATAATATCAAGAGGAAAATTTTATAGCTAAAGAGACTTGTTTTAAAACCTAACATTTAAGATCCATCCAACCCTCAGGCCTATTACATGCAGAATGAGTATTTGTAGACCATTGAGGCCTGTGTGTGAAGAGTGGCATAAACCTATAGGTTGTGGAGATATGCTGATGATGGAAATATATTAGTAAGTTGTATAATGTGTTTTAATTTTATTATATAGGTTTTAAATACATTGAGATTCTTTAAGGATAAGGATCACTTAAAAATTATAGAGTAGGCCTAGTATGCATACACATATCTATATGTCTTCTTAAAAGAAAGATGTATTTTGATACAAAGATGAACCATGAGGAAAATTAAGGTATTAAAAGTTTAATAAGATAATTAATTTAACCATTCAACATTTTTTTTGATCACCAAAGTGCTAAAATTCCAATAGAAGAGGAACATTCCAAAGTTGTAGTCAAGAAAGGGCTTAATGGTCACTTATAATCAAGGGTAGTCTTGGCATAATGAGGGTGAAAGGGGGAAAATTTTATTTTAAATATGGAATATGGATTTTTTTTATGATGTGTAGGAAAATAAATAAGGTTTATAATATGATTCATGTCCTTGCAAAAGCTAGAGAGGTCAAAACAAGACTATTAGGGTCAAAGTGACAAACTTGCTCATAAACCCTCAATCACAGTCAATGATGTTGTAGAGGGTCTTAAGGGAAGAAATTATAATGTAAATAATTATATAAGGATATTAAGGATGTTTCATACCTTCCTAAGGCATTACCACTCATAATCAAACCAAAAGGTACACTTTTAGGCATGTTTCTCTTTCAAGTTTTATAAAATGCATAGTATGCTCATCAAAGGTCATGTTCTAATGCTTAGATATTTCATGAAAATATAAAAAATAAATAAATACCATAGGGGATATTATTATGGTCTTCTTATTAAAAATTCTTTACATTAGTTTTCTATTTAATCCCTTGTGCTTTATAAACCATCATTAAGATGGTAAACTGCTTAAACCCTTGCTAAACCTTCTAAAGGACCTGATTGAGGAAATTGATGGTTTAAGTGCCCCAAATGGAATAATTTTTCCTATAAACCAATTTTATCACCTCCAAATTTCTCATGATCACCTAATCAGGGTATTGGTTAGAATGAGCAGGTATAGTACTATATAAAATAAGGCTAAATACATAGTTGTAAGCTTGTTTATGAAGGTGTAGAGTAGGAAGTGGATTCTAAACCAAGTGCATGGGTATAATAAGAATTTAAATTGGTTTTAAAACCTTATACACACATCTATAGGTCTCTAAAAATTACATATAAGCTCTGTAAGTTATTAAGTTGGTCAAAAGTGGAAAATGCACTAGTTTGCAAGCCAAAAAGCCTAAATGCAGGCCTATGAAGTCCAATAAGAGACCTCACTCTCAAGGTATGAAGTTTTATAATGATTTTAAAGGTCACAATAATTCATTTCCAAGCCTTTTATCCTTCAAAAGTCTTGAAAAACACTCAAACTTCCTCTCAAACCTATACAAGCACCTATATTAGGGTTTTTAGCCATTTCAAGGTTCACCCATCTATACAAGGTCTCAAAACTTGAATTTTGACATGAACTATGGTATTTAAATGTGTAAATTTAATCAAAAACTTCTTGGTAGTTTGACATGTGTAGGGGGACTTGTGGAGGAAAATCTTAATTTCTAGGCAAGGAGGCTTAATTATGCCTAATTGAAGAGTGAAAATGAGCTAAAAAGGACACTTCCACTTAGATTTAGATCCTAAAAATTGGCATGGAGATTTATGGGGATACTGGGTCCTCAAATATTTATTTATTTATCCAATATCCTTTTTAATTTAATCTATACAATGAGTTTTACCTATTTTGAGGGCTATAAGGAATGAGGTGAAATGAGACCTTTTGGAGTAAAATCATGTCTTTTGAACTATTTTATGGCTCCAATTATCTGGTTGTGGGTTTTTTATGATGTTTAAAGGCCATCCATGGAGGTAAATTTCTTTATTTAAGGCAAAACCAAAATTTCTCCTTTCTATGCCAAGATACAAGAGGAGAAGTTCAAGTTGTCAAACCACCAAGTCAATACAATGGAATTATTCAACATTCTTTTCAATTTTCCTTTCCAACCTCTATGAAAATTGGATGGAAATAAAAATTAATGATGTTGTTTTCAAGAAACATTCAAATGATTTAAAGAGTCTCAACAACCTTGAAGAGACATTTTCTTCTCTTACGCCAAGTCAAGGAGATAAAGTCAAAAGAGCTCCAAAGAGTATTCTATCAGCCCAAGTAAGGTGGAGAGACTTCATAAATGGATGAGGGGAAGTATTAAATGGAGTAATTTATGAGTAATTGAAGACTTATTTTCATGAAATAATACTTATTAATCAATGAGGGCATGTAAGCAAGGTAGGGTAAATTTTAAGAGCCCATAACTGAAATCCCCTTAGATTCATTTAGGCAAATCTAATTCATAATCTTGATGAATCGATAGGTCCAAATTTGTTTTTTGGATTTATAGGTTTTCCTCCAAACTAGGGTTTTTATAACATAGGCTTCAATTTTTTACACCATTGTTTATGCCCTCTCAGAGTCGAATGAATGGTTTGAATGGTTACATCAAACAACTCTACTGAATGGTTCTGCCAAATGGCTAGGCTATATGGATTTGACAAATGGTTACATTGAATGACTCTATCAAACCCCCAAAATAATTTATATCATAGGGTATGTGTGTGTGTGTGTGGCAAATTAATTTTTTTAATATAATGTTATAAAAAATTGGTGAGCTAACCCCCAAAATAATTTATATCCCTAAAATTTTGGTGATTCGGTCCCATCTTCTAACCCTAAAAAATCACCAAAACCAAAATCTAAAAATTAGAATATTCATGAATTAATGAATATTCACTGCTAAAATTTATGCTAAAATAAGGATATAAGGAATGTGAGTAAATATTTAGGCATTTCAAAGGGTCAAACTTCACCAATCAATGCTCAAGACTTATTCAAGTTTACCAAACAAGTTTAACTCTACCTTCTAGGCCATTCTTGTAAGGAATGATGAGAGAGAATCTAGGATAAAGTGAGTCACCCCTATTTTGGGGCTACTTTATCTCCTCTCTCCTACTCTTTTCTATTTGTATCTTCTTTTCTAGAATTATCACATCACTTTTTTGCTTTGGCTATGTTGAAAGGCTATCAAAAATTTGTACTACACCTTTTAAAGAAATAAGAAGCTAGTTTCCTCCAATTTTAGGTGGTTGTGTGAAGTGTATGTGTGATTTCCATTGATATAACATAGTGAATCAGTATCCTTTCTATGTTAATGTCTAGTTTTTGTACCTTCTTATGGCATATTTGAGTTTATAGTAATCATATTAAGTGTCTAGCTTAAACTTTAGCACAAATTTGAAATTTAATTCAATAATATTGCATTCCTTCCATGAAAAGAATGAGTGTTGTTAAGTCATTTGTATGAAACATTATTGTAGAATCCATATACATGAAGTGAAGAGAATGTGTGCAGGCTCCTTTACTTTTTAAGAGTGTCAATTTCAATCAAATATGGTCATAAACATTGGTACATCACCTTTCTTTTGAGTTTTTATGTCAATTCCAATGCAAGCATTATCCCTTCACCCTTTCCCTTGGTTAAAAAATCAGTAGTTAGTAGGATTAGAGACAAATTTAGTGAGTGCATTAAGGGAACCAACCCTCTATCTATAGATTCTCTCCACCTCAAAGTCACCCACACTTGTGAGATAATCCATTATTTTAGTAGGAGTCGGAAGAGGCACATATCTCATAAGGATAGCACTCCTAAGTGACAACACTTATTCAATGAGAAATTATACTAATAATCCCTTGTACATAAAGAAATATATTTTTAAAATCCCTCAAACATTATCAAAAAATACTCAAATCTAAAAACCCATCAAATGAGCAATCCTTAAAGCCAAGTCCAAATACAAATTCAAGGTCAAAGTTGCATGTTTTCAAGTGTCAAAATCCAAATCATTTCATTACATTATACTAGATCATAATTGAGCACACACACCCCTAGATGGGAGAACTATGTGTGGTTTAAGCCTTCTTCAAATTATTGGAACGTAAGTAATGTTTAACCACTCAACAAGTATTGGTTGGGGTTGTTTAAAAAATATTTTATCTACCTTCTTTTAGGGAAATTTGGTGTTGAAAGAGATGAGGTTTTAAGACAAAGGAATATAACATCAAGATCTATGGATGGGACCAAGGTCAAAAAATCACATAAAAATAATCTAGATGAGAGGGTGTAGTGATCTAGTCAAAACATGTTAGAAAAACACATAGGGATAGTACTAATAGATAGGTTATTTTAGTTTTCTAATTGTTCACCCAAAACATCCTAGAATATTTTGATTGTTTATTTCTTGAGTCATGCAATCACAAATAATTTCAATGGATTGCACATAGGCAATGAGAGATACAAAACACAATATCACCTATGTGCCTTTTCTCCCCTATATTCTTTATAATTTCATTATTTATTAAGTGTAATCCATCTCTATTTATCATTAATATTTGGGTATCTTATGCCCTATTTTATGAAATGGGTAAGTACACAAAGTTGGGGGATAAAGAGTGACCTACCCGTGGACATGATTTTCCTAAAATTTCATAAATTTGAACTTATGTAGATAATTTGAGATATCTACACTCCAAATTTGAAGATGGTGTAAGAACATGAAATGTAGAATCTTGAGTCTAGTTTCCAAAACACTAATTTTTTTAAAATGGTTAAGTAAAACTAGGTCAAAAATCTAAAATTTTAAGAGAAAATCCTATTTTTTTTCAAAAAACATAGTAGATAGATGGTTGTGAGGCACACCATATTTTGAGAAGCATTTAATATTGTTTGAAACCCTTGGGGGAAAATTTAAATAAAATATTATAGTTTGTGACCTATATTTTTTCAATGAATACCTTTTTTTATGAATTTTTCAAGTAAATAGATCCTAAAAACTAATAAAAAATGGATAATCATTTTTGTGATGCATCTAACCACCTCAAAAAAAACAAAAATCATTTTTTTAAAATGTGTGTAGACTTAGGCCTATTTTATGACAATATAACTTTATTTTCACTTGGATCAATGAAAGACAAATTACATGAAGATGTATAGGCATGTATGTTTATGGCATGTAGTGGCCTAAAAAAGGTATAGTTAGAAATCAACATAGTTTGAAACCTTAAATTAGTCCAAAAATTATAAAAATCATATTTTTGGAAATAGGAGAGCGTGTTTGTCATGAGGGTATTAATTTTTTGAATTTTTACATTGAAATCCTTAGTGTATTTAGTAATCAAATTTTATTTTTTTATCATAACTCTCAAAACTTGATTGTACATTGATAGGACCAAGCCTTTGGCTTGGGAATCCAAGCCATTCTCAAGCCAAAAGGCACGTAAATTGAATTCAAATTCAAATAGCACAATAATGTTATTAACTACATTAGTAATGTGATCATGTTACTTAATGATGTGATCTTTTTAATAACTTGATCTTGTTATATATTCACAACACCTTAAAATTTGAATTTGCATTTTGACCTACTAAAGGAGCCATTAGGCCTAGTAGTCTTAAGAATAAAATATGGTTGATTAATATTGTTGTTTGGGACCAATGTTCTTGTAAATATTTGAGAGCATTGAATGAAAATTGGAGATGTATTAACATATTAATCAATTTATTGTTCATTTGACATGAGTCCAATATTCCTTAAAATGTAGATAATCGTAGTTCATCCTAGATAGGGCCGAAGTCAAATGTTGGTTTTTGGTGATCCACTAATCCAAATCACCCATAATTTGGTAGATTTGACTTAGATTTAAGTTTTACATGATTAAATAAATTAAATTATTCAAAAATCAATTAGAGTATAAGGATACTCTGAATGAGTACTAAAGGACTTATAGTATTAGGTTTGAAAGAGCATTTAGTGATATTATAAATGTTTAAGGATTAGTTATTTGAAAGTTGGTATTTGAAAAGGAATTTATAATCTTCACAAGATTCAAATGGTGTTTTGTAAGAATAACAAATAAATCAAGAGTCATTTTATTTTGTGTCAAGAATATATACAGTCCTAAAAGAGGTTGAATTTGGTTAAACATGACTGCATTAGATTTTGTGGATAATTGGTGATGTTTGGAACTTGCAAAAAAAAATTCTAAACTTTGTAGTATTATTTGAGTATATGATAATATTTTTTGAGCTAGTAAGTAAAGTTATATAAGGATCTATTTTCAAGGTATATCAATGTGTTAGTACCCTATTTTACATATAAAAAGTTGTCTTTTGTCAAGTTCAAGGATGTCATAAACATACATGCCGTAAACATACATACCTTATGATATAACTAATTTTATCATGAGATGTCATAAAATGCATTTTTTAAACCTATGGCCAAAACTTAGCCTTTGGAGAACCTGTTATAGCATTAATTTTCACCCTTGGAGAGGGTTATTCAAGACCTCTCCAATTGAGCTACACTATTGGAATAACCTCAGGCTATGAGTCACCTATGGTGGGGTTGGACATCTAGAGAAGGCCAGCTTCCTCTTGATGGATCACCTATACTAATGTTTACACTGAGAAAAAGGTTTACAATGGGGAAAAGGCTCCTAATAAATTTAACTAGGTGATGCACCAAATTTAAATGAGAACTCACATAAGCATGAAGTAAACACTCAAGAAGCATAAGACACTGGTAACTCACACAATCTCACAAAACTTAGAAAATTGCATAATTTTTTCATAGTCTAGGTTCAGGAAGCAATGAATGAATTTAAAGAGTAGTTCTAAGACTCACTGAAATCTTGCATCAATGACAAAAAGAGCACTAATTTAGACCTGCAACTAACTTGTAGACACCTAGAAATGAGCAAGAAATAAGGACAATGGGTATGAAATATTGTCCTTCACAATGCCATCATGTACAAGCTTTGCTACACACAATTTAGAGGGGAGAGATAGGCAAAGAAAGTCTTTATTTATTCAAGAGGTCTTTCATACAAATGTTGATAGAATATAGCCTTTTTAAATGAAATTATTTGCTCTTCCATAATTGAGAGAGAATTTATTATCAAAATTTAGAGAGTTTTTCTTCTAAAAACTAAGAGAGATTTTACAAATGGAAATAATGGGTAATATAAGATAAAAGGGAGAGATAATAGCAAGTATGAGTACAAAAATCATTAATTGAGATACCACCTTTTGATGAATGCTCCACCACCTTTTGATCAAATCAGCCCTAGTTCTCTATTGACAAATTAAGCTTTTATTTGTCCTAATAGCCCCCAAATCTCCTCATTGGATAAGAAAAATAAACTAGAAGACAATAGTTTTCCAAAGGTGGTGATTCATGATCATGTTTATGAAGAAAACCCTTAGGTACCCTAAAAATCTATTAAATTCTCCAACTACCTTTCAACTGCCAGATCTCCATCTTAGGACTTTACACTATCTTCCACTTGGCATGCTTGTGAAGACAAAAACTTCATATCTTAAATCTAATAGATCTATGCTATGTCTACTTTAAACAAAATTAAGTACTTGTGTGTACAAGATATAGCGTTGTCAAAGGACAAGACATTCCTACACATCTACCCCTACTAAACCTAAGTTTAGGTCTATTTTAGATTAAAAAATAATTCATTTATTGGTTTTCCTATAGATAATATCCATAAGAAGCTTATAGACTACACAACATCATTCTTGAACTATATTAGGTCTAAATAAACCTAATTTGCCTCTAAATCTTGTGGAAGTTAAGGAATTATTACACATGATGTTGAAAACATAATAAAGTTGAGTTTACATGCTCTGGATCCTCCAACAGAGGTCTCAATTGAGCTTTAATGACATCCTTTGAAGTATTTTCCCTAGTTCAACCTTAGGTCACATTTGTTCTCCATTGAAGTCCTTTATATTTTGACTTTTAATATTAATCATTGATCATCTCGCTTGTGCATTGTTAGATCTACTTTCTTGACATATATGCATATTATTGATTCTCTTTTATATGAATGAATATGAGCCATAGATCTTCTTCTAGTTTAACATAGTTGAGACACTTTTCACCCACACATTATCTTCAAGATTCACTAACTTTTGACCAATCACTTATCATTAGATTTGATTTATATGAGTGAATATGTATCATTGATCTACCTAGGTTTACTAACTCAAGCTTCATCTACATGTAGTTAGATCTAGATTCTACTCTTGAGATTACACCACTTATCACTTACAAATTCACCCTAGAGATCCTTTGACCTTTTGACTTGATGCTCACCGTTGATCTTCGATGCATGATCAAATGTACTCCATTAGAGCTTTGGGACCCACTAACATTTTTAAGTTGTCACTTACCATAAGATTTAATCTTATCTCCTAATATTTGGACACTTGTTAGCTTTGCATTTAACTTGGGAACATTTTGAATTCAAATGGCTATTTCATGAAGCTTAAACTTGATGTCCCCATGCACATTTCACTTTTCAAGTCTAACTTTGAAGCTTTATAACTTAAGGTAAACAACTCATCAAGTTATGAAAATTTGTAGAGGATGACCTAGGCATGAAATACATCATGACCATGTGATCCTTTAGGCTTGAGAGGCTTCTCAAGCATACTTATAAAATACACAATCAAGCTGATGAATCCATTTCTACATAATATTTGATGATGATCTAATTCTCTAAACTTGTGCAAGAAACTAATGTATTTTTAGAATACTCCAATGGAATTTTAATACTTTTTGTAACTTGATTCATGCTCCTAAATGCTTGAAACATCATGAAAACTTGTTCATATTCTTTACTTTTCAACTCTAGACCTACTTCAAGACTTGCTTCTCAAAGATCAACAAAACACACTTTAAGCTTGATTAAAGTGTTTCAAAATCTTTTTAAGTGATATTTGATCTCTTTCTCAACTAGTAACTCTACTTAGTTGATCATTCCATACCAAGACCTCTAGAAACTAACCCATCTAGGCAAATATCTATATGTGGGTTGAAATTGGCCAACATTTCTGGTGACATCATGACGTTACATGCCTACTATACAAAGACTTAGTGGCCTCAAACTGATCCATTAGGTACACAGATTCATATTATTTTCTCTCAACTAATGTGAAATTAACTCAAGATTGACCCTTTCTAAAACTTCCTCTTAAAGCAAAAGGGAAAAAAGAGTAAAACAAATAACTATGCCCAAGGCATTTATTGAAATGGAAACACACAAATAAAAAGAAATGTACACAAAGCACTTAGAGGAAAACATAAAAAACTACTCTAATATGTTAAAATATCATATAATAGCTTAAAAATCTTATAATAACAAGGCTTTAAATGAATGTCATTGACTATAATGGGTAATACCTCTCCATCCAGTTGGGTAAACTAAAAATCATTATGTTATTTGCATCCATGGATCAAATAAGGAACACTTTACAAGATGTCAAACTTGGTATGGTTACTTGGATTGGCCTTATTTGATTCCTATTTGAGGACTAGGTACCCTTCCTTAAATTCCATTATTATGGCTCTCTTGTCAAAGGCTTTTTTGACCTAAACTTGGTGTGACTCTAATGTCTTCATTGTAGGGTCCCTAATTTCTTCAAGATCTAGGAGTTTTATCATCCTCATGTTTTTAGGCTCACTCTCCATCAACTAAAGCTAATGAGATAACTCTAATGTAGGTAGTTCAATCAAAATGGGAAATTTGGCTTCTTTTCCATATACAAGGACATATGGCGAATTCTCAATGGTAGCTTTGGGAGTCACTCTATTAGCCCATAAGGTTGTCCTTACTTTTGTATGCCATGTTCTTTGATTTTCCTCCATAATTCTCTTGATAATCCTTAGCAAGTTATTTTCTGTGGAATCTGCTAGTACATTGCCTTGGGGGTAGTAATTAGAGGATGTGCTAAGGTAGATGCCCAAATTAAGTGCCCATTAACTTATCTTCATACCCACAAATGCTAAGACATTATCCAAAATTATAGTAGCTGGGACACCAAACCTGGTCACTATGCTAACATAGAAATCCAATACTACTATTTCATTGGCTTCTTTTAAGAAAATTGCTTCCACCCACATGCTGAAGTAGTTAGTTACAGTGAGTATCCATTTATGCCCTACACTTAAAGGTGTATTTATCATCCCTATGAATTCCAAGCCCCATTGCATGAAGGGTTGCTCCACTGAAATGGGTTGAGTGGAAGAGCTGATAATCTCTACTTTCCTATAGATATAGAACACTTATGGCATTTTTTAACCTATACATAGGCATATTTGAAAAGGTTAAGATAATAATATCTAGATCTCATGACCTTTGTTATTGTTTTTCTCAGAGTAAAATGGCCTCTTGCAAATCCATCATAAAAACACTCCAAGATCTTTGCCACTTAATTGTCATCAATGCACCTAAGAAGTTCCCCATTGAGGTCCTTTCTAAAAATAACACCATCAACTAATACATAAGGTATGGATTGAAGCCTAAAATACCTTATTTTTAATCTATCCAAACCTTGATGGCATTCTCCTATCTTCAATAAATGTGCCATAACTTGGAGCTAGTTATTATGAAGTGGAAGTGCATCTATTTATGAGTTGTCTTGAGTCACCAAAACAACTTTTGTGTCTTCTTTAATGGCATCCACATTATGATCAAATAATCCTTTACCTCTTATCATATTGGTGACTTTGATTTACACATCATACTCCATGACCTTGGTAATCCAGCCTATCCTTTTCTCATTCAAATCCTTGTTGAGGATAAATCCCTCACTTTAAGATGAGACATCATAAGATGAACCTTACTATTGGAGATCATTGGTCTAAATTTTTTTAGGATCCTCAGAGATGAAATAATCTTATTTTGTATGAAATTATACCTTACCTCATATCCCTCTAGCCCTTGACTAAAAAAGGAAATTAGGTGCTCAAATCCTTCAAAATTCTTTTATATTAACATCATTGATATGTTGTCAACATTGACAAAGGTCTATAATATGAAATCCTTTGAGAAATTAGGATTCATGAGTGAGGGTACTTGGGTAATGGTTTGTTTTATGGACTCAAATTTTTTTTTACCTTCATTTGACCAAGCAAACACTGCTCTTCTTTAGCATGGTAGTGATGGGTTTGACTAGGTTTGCAAAACCAGATATAAATCTTCTCATAAAGTTTATTTTCCCAAGGAAGCTCTAGATTCCTTTCCTATGCTTGGGTAGAGATAATGATAATATAACAATTATTATATTAGGGTCAATTAATAGTCCTTATTTATAAATAATCTGGCCCAAAATTTTTCCTTCATGAATAATGAACACACATTTCTTTGGATTTAAAGAGATCCCATACTCTCTACATCATTAGAAGATCAACCTTAGATGATACATGTGCTCACTAGCCTTTTTAGAGAAAACTATGATGTCATCCAAGTAAACTAGCACCATCTAATTTATCAACCCTTAGAAATCCATGTCCATGGCTCTTTGGAAAGTGGCCCCAGTACTTGACAATCTAAAATCCATCTTTTGGTAAGCATATGTGCCCCACTTTGTGTTGAAGGCAGTCTTATACTGAACTTCCTCTCTTACCAGTAGTTGGTTATAACCTGAATACCCATCCAAAAGGGAAAAAGATTATAAACCAACAACTATTTGAAGTATTTTCTCCATGGATGGTAAGAGGTAGTGATCTTTCAAAGAGACCGTATTCAAATCCCTGAAGTCAACACACAATCTAATTTTCCCACACTTCTTCTTCACATGTACCAAATTGGCTATCCATGAGGAGTGATTTATGGAAAATATGATCTTAGACTAAATTAATTAGGTCAATTATTTCCTCATAAACTCTTCAATTTTGGGGTTTATAGGCCTCTGCTTTTGCCTGGCAGGCTTGGCATTAACTTCTAGTTCTATAGTGTGTTGGGCCAACTTGGGTTCAAAGCCTCTTAAGTCACTATATTCCCAAGCATATATGTATGCATATTATTTACAAATTTTTATAAAACATGCCTCTTAGCTGTAGTGCTTACCTTTCTAATCTTGAGGAGCTTATCCTTGAAGATAAGTACTCTTTCATAGTTCTCTTCATTGGTTAACATCATTGCCTTGTCTTTTCTCATATGATCTCCTTCATGAAAAAGACCTTCAAGGGTGACAATCCCTTTAGGAAGATTATTAGATCTCAATTGAACTATTTGTTACCCATACTAATGTTGAAACTTTTCATAGTTTATAGAGGATAAATCTACTTCTTGCTACAAGAAATATGCAATTTGCTTGTCATTCTCAAAGACCTGTTAGTGAGCTTTATTGTCTAGAATTGATGGTATCACCACTACTTTGACATGTGGTTGTACCTTGTTATTTTTTAAATAATTTGAGATATAAAATTAATCTCCCATAACTTCTAACCACTCAACATGTCCATTTTGGTTCTTTGGTACTATTTGGATGTTAAAAGCCTAAAAATCCTCAATTAGGTGCCACACTCTATGTTTGTAAGACTTCATTAGAAGGTTATTATCGATATTATTATTAAAGAGTTATAAATGATATCATGGTGATTTCATGAAGGTGTCTTAGTGAGTGAATGAAATGCCTTGATAGTCTATGTGATAATGACAAATTGTGTAATGTACTTTTCCTAGTATGCTTAAAGTACGTTAGGTTGATCTTCTATTTTGGCATGGTTAGAGATGTTCAAGGAAGAGTATGAATTATTGAGCATATAAAAGATGTCTCTAAGATATTTTATAATCTTTGAGTGCTTGTGAGAATAAGTTTAATTCATCTAGTTATTCATAGTTCTCATCTAGACACTTTGGGTCTAGTGGTAAAAATTATAAGTTGGCAGTTTGGTGACATCACCATTGTTACATGGGAATGAGTCAAGGGCAGTTGGTCATATGGTTGTGATCACATTAGAGCCTAGTTATTATTATCCATATCTCAAGTTATACAATGAATTTAAATCAAATATATGAGGATGCAAATTTGGTTACTCAAATAGATTTCACTATGTTCCCATACTTAGCCAAATTTGCAAAAGGGTTCAAACAAAGCTGAGTAAGAATGTTGATGAGGTCATCATTCACACACATGGAGGTGTCAAGACAAAATGATCATATGGTTTTTTCATTATTGTGCCTATATTATATTTACTAATTTTTAAATCATGTGATGAAGTGCATCAAAAGATATGCTTGTGCAAAGTTGGGCCCCTAGGTAGTTTGACTATGTTTTCCCATACTTACCCAAATTTGCATATGGCTAGAAAATCTAAGTAGGCCTTTTGATTGTGTTATATATCACACATGTGTACGTTTTAAAACAAGATGATCATATGGGTTTGTTTATTTTTGAGATTATTTTATTTTTGCTAAATTTTATATCATGCGCTAAAGCACAAAAAATGTTAAACATGTTCAAAGTTAGCCTTTTAGGCAAGTTTTGACATAGTTGTCTCTATGAAAAAATATTTTGAGAGGGAATTTTAATTGAGTTATATCATGCACATGCAAAGGATTAATAATTATTTTGATACATGATTGGATTCTCCTATGTGGAGATATCATATATTCCAAATTTGAGAACATGTACTTGAGCAAAGCAAAAGATATGGAGGTGCAAAGTTGACCTTCCAGGTAGATAATAAAGGTTCCCATACTTGGTCATTTATACATAGGTTTAAGTTTGATAAAAATTTATGGTGTGTGTTTCTCTAAAAATTAGGAAGTAGTGAGATGAAGATAGGTACATGATGTTTAATGATTGAGCAAAGGTAAAGTATAAGGATCTAATGACAAACAGGTGTTCATATAGATCGATTAAATGGTGAGCGTTGATAGTTAAAAACATTGTTGATCTGTAGATATTGATGGAGTTTGTTGATTCAAAGTTTATAGATTGCATGAGATGAGGTTAACTATCAGATGTTTAATGTTTGAGTATTATCACCTATGCATTAAATTTTTGAAACAATATCAACAGTGTGTAATTTATCTGAGCAACGAGGACACAAGATGTGAGAAAAGTGGTCAAAGTTTAACTATGACCATTGTCATTTAAATATTTAAATTTAACAAGGGAAAAACTAGTGTCTGGTCTTTGGGCCATATATTTTGATCTAGACACTCATGCTATAAAAATCAAAGATGAAGAAGACTCCATGGTACATCTATGAACCTAATTTGAAGATCTAAAAGTATGTACAGTCAAAGATATTAATTTTTTAAGTTGACTATGTATTTGTTCTTATTTTGCTAGTGACTAGAGAAGGATGTTTGAGGTTGTGTTGATGTTGTTTCAATGTATCATGATGACTTATCTATTTGGGAGTGTTTTATATTCAATAGGGATGCTTTGTATGGTCTTTAGAAGTTTGACTAATTGATATTTTATATGAACAAAGGTTAATAAGTTGATTGTGTGTTTGTTCATAATGTTCCTATGCACCAGGTCAATGTTTGAGTTGTTTGAGCATATGTAGAGGTGAGAAAAGATGATTGTGATAATTTGAATATGTCAAAGGGGACATAAGGAGTGGAATTATGTATTTTTAATTTGTCTTATGTTTTTTTTTTTGATTAAGTGTTAAAGGAGTGAATGGGTTCACATGAGACCTATAAGGGCTACAAGGGCCTAATTGAAAGGTGTAGTTCCTTAAGGGTGTCACATAGATGATATGGCTGACCTATGAAAAGTATATTGAGCTATGTCTAAATGGGATAGATTCATTAAGTATTAAGGCATGTCTAATTGCCAACTAAGATGGTGATAATCATGATTTCTCTATAGACAGTGAAACCAAATGTGTTGGTTTCTAGACTTGTAGACTTGAGGAAAATACTTAAATGAGGGAGTGTGAGTGTGGAGCCATGTGAAGGAGAAACCTTTGAAATAGAAATTATAGGTTAATAAGGACTAGTAAAGAGTGAAGGGGATCAGTCATGCTAGTCTGAGCAAGGTGCTTAAGGTAATCACATAGGTCATTAGACCTAATAAGCTTAGAAGAGGTAGAATGGGTGAGTATGTTCAAGAGGATGCTTGAGAGAGGCTTGTGTGTGTGAATTGAGAAGAAAAGGAGGGGTAGATTGATTTTTGGATAAGTTGATGAGAAAATCAATTTGAGGGCTATTTATAAGACCTATTAGTCATAATTCTATTGGTAGAATAGTGATCTTATTGTTTGAGTATGAGTGAAGGTGAAGAGTAATAATCAGAGGTCCACCATTAGGTGTTGAAGACATCAGTACAAAGTTGGATGTGTTCATAGGTGTTGTTATGGGTGTTCAACATCTAAGGGGGGTTGTTTCCTCCTTATAAGGTGAAACTTGCTAAAAGTCTAGTTGTTGTGGGAGCTCAGCTAGATAGGTGTGGTAGCTCCTTGTGGAATTGTAGTCTTAATAAAATCAAGAATGGTAATTCCTTGATCATTTATCAATTATCTAAATTGGTTTTTATTATTATAGGATAGTATTCCAATTATAGGTTCCAGTTGTTTTTATTTCCCAAGAGGTTTCCCACATATGTCATGTGTTATGTGATTGATCTTGAATTGTCTCTCTTGCTCATTGCTATGAATGATGTGTATGCTTCATGAATGCTGGTGGTAATTGATTAAGTGTTTGTAAAGATTATAATTGAATTTGGATTATTTGGGATTACTAATTCACCCCCTTCTCAGTGATTTTACCTCTGATAATTTTACCCTCTAACTTGGTACACTATCAGCTCACTATCCCCATAAACTTGCAACTGCTTGATTCCTCTCTTATTAGCCCATTGAAGGCCATGGATAAGGCCATCATACTCTACTACATTGGAAGATAAACTAAATTGAATCATTTAAGAAGTGAAATACTTGTTATTGGAGGGGGATACTAGCATTACACCTACACCCACTCCATGTTTGCTTCTTAACCATCAAATAATAATTTCCATAAGCCACTAAGATCTTTTTGAGGTCCAATGAGGGATGGCATAGAATGATTATCTTCATGTAGGTAGTAGACACCCATGTCCCCCTCTTCAAATCCTTCCAAGGAATAAACCAAATGATTTTCATCCCATAGTTCATCTAAGGACATGTCTGGTATCTATTAAGGGTGAGTGTTCAATTCTTGACCATCTATGAATTCATCCTCATCAAGGATGGTGTAATTGAGGTTTATGATGTATATCCCATAAGGATCTATGTGGAATTGTGAAATTGGATCATCCTTAATGGATACTTTGGTCCCATATCTTATTTTTAATGCCATGTATGACAAATATACTACAAGATAACCTCCAATCTTTGTAGTGAATTCTCTAGATAAGCATAGAGAAAAACAAGGAGGCACATCAAGAATCAATATATCTTAGACCACTAAGACACTAGGACAAGCATGCAGGGTTAATTTGAGATCGTTGATGATACCAGATGGCTTGATAGAAGACCCATCAAGTTGAAACACTCCTTTATATTGGGGTTCATACTTTAGACCAGGTTGATCATCTATGGACTTTAACATTACTAAGGTGTTATCCCCACTGTCTACCAAGTAAGTATGCACTAAAGAGTCACCAATGATTAATAAAATGTATAAGGGAGGAGGTTTGACCACCTTACCTAATTGCCTTTCATTTGGTCCTTTGGTTGCATTAGTGAGAACCACATTTTCTTTGCTTGGTTCCTTCTCAATAACCTTGATCTTTGATAACCCTTCATGGAGGATGTCTACCTAAATAGCCATGGAGAGTATATTCCACAATGGCACACTCACATTATACATTTTCATTCATTCCACAATGTTGATAGGTGAACTACCAACCTTTGGTTGTGCTTTGGAAGCCACAACTGCACCTTGAGTTTTGAGGGACAAAGACATTCCCTTGATTTTGATTATTTGGAGCAATTAGAACCTTTGGAGTAGCAACAAGTTTATTTGGATTTGATGTTGAAATAGTAATGATAAGAAGCTCTTTAATTGCTTCCTATTTACCATCCATGTTCTTTCTTTTCAACATTATATTTGTTGCCACTGGAATGTATGTTTGGCTATAACTAGCCTACTGATTGAGTGCATAACACTCTTCTTGCTCATAATTTGCCATTATACCACCCAACTAGTTTGGTTATTGATCAATGCCTTGAACTTGTTGAGGCTCTTCTAGTTTTTTCATCATGGGTACCTCTGTGTTATTATCCATAAGAGCTTGATTGTTAGTGTTTGGGATAATGGATTACCCAAAATACTAATTCCAAGGTATGGCACCCTCAGCTTCTTGAGCAACATTATTATATATGGGGACCAAAGTGTTAGAAGTGCTTGTAGCATTTGGATTATTGTTGTTTTGCCTAACATAGTTAGGCTACCCTTGTCCTTGGCTTTGACCTTGGCCTTAGCCTTGGAATTTTCCTTTGTAGGGTGACCTATTTTCTTGATAATATTGCTACTAATATTGATATGAGTCTTGGTAAGGATTATTGAAATTTTTTTGCCTCTTAACATTCACTAGTTCATTTTCTAAGGATTGGAACATGCTCTTAAGCTCTTAAAAGTTATTTTATTCTTAGGAATCATTAGATTGACTAGGGAAAACCTTTTATTGATTAGATGAGGGTATACAAATAATTTTAGACACAAGAGGAATGGAAATAAGGGGACAAATAAAAATAGGTGGTGGTCTGATCCTAGGGAACAAAGGCATTGGTGGTCTAGATGTAAACTTGCTAGCCTACACTAGACAATTTTTTGCTTTGATTACCACCTCATATACATTTGACAATGTGTTTCATCCCATGGACTAGATCATTACTATAATGTCATTGTTTAGGGCCTTAAAATAGTAAATAAATGCAAATTTAGGAGTAGGCCTAATAGAGATGGGGATTATATCCAAAAAAATTGCAAACCTTGTGTTGAAGTCTTGCATGACTTCATGAGGGGCTCTTTGAATTATGGTTAATTAATCTGCAAGTGACAAATAGTCACTTTTATACTTAAATCTCTTACATAATGCATATCTTAATTGGTTCCATGATGTAATAAAGTTAGCATCAAGGCTTTTATACTAATATAGGGCTTTACCTTTGAAAGAGATGGCCAATAACCTAATTGTCACATTTTCCTCACTAATATCATGAATGTTTCATAAGTTGGCTATATCCATGAGGTATTTAGAAGGGGTTGTATTTTGGTCTCCAATAAAATAAGGGACACTTTTAAGATCTGATACTAGAATAGGATCATATTGAGGGAGTTCTAGAGGACATTGGCCATTAAAAGCCAAAGAGGGAAAAACTTTGGGGGCTACCATGGTAATGAAAGGGTTTAATAGAAATCTTCTTGCATGGGTAGGATTTATAATTAATTTAGGAAAAAAGTTGTCTTTATATGGGTGTGTATTATCAAATATTAATATTTTTACTAATTTTAAAGGAAATTTGATGAATTCAAAGGCAATACCTCTAAAATTTGACCTTATAGTCACCTTTGGCATGAGATGTAGTCACTACTCTACTACCAGAATGTTGAATCTTCTTTTGGAGTCACTAGATGTTGTTGCTTAGAAGCTATAACTACTATAAATTGATCAAACTAGCATCAAAATTAGACCAATATTCTTTGAAATGTCCCATCGCGCATGCCATAAATTATTATATAATTAATTTTCACCATTGGAGAGGGTTCTTTAGGCTTTCTCCAATTTAGCTACATTATTAGAACAACCCCAAGTTGTGGGTCACCTATGGTGGGGTTGCACCTCTGGAGAAGGCTTCCTCTTAATGTATCACCTATACTAATGTTTAGACTTAGAAAAGGGTTAGAAGGGTAGAAAAGGATCCTAAGAAAGTTAACTAGGTGATACACCAAATTTAAATGAGAACTCACATAAGCATGAAGTAAACACTCAAGAAGAATAAGACAAGGTTAGCTCACCAAATCTCATAAAACTTAGCTAATTGCATAAGTGTTTCAAAAACTAGGTTTAGGAAGCAATTAATGAAGCCAAATAGGAGTTCTAAGGCTCACTAAAATCTTTCATCAATGATAGAAAGAAAACTAATTTAGACCTGCAACTAACTTGAAAACACCTAGAAATGAGCAAGAAAGAAGGACAATGGGCATGAAAGATTATCCTTCACAATTCCATCATGCACAAGATTTTATACACATAATTTAGATGTGAGAGATAGGAAAAGAAAGTATTTATTACTTCAATAGGTATTTCATACAAATTTTGATAGGGTTTAGCCTTATCAAATGAGAGTCTCTGCTCTTCTATAATTTAGAAAGAATTTCTTATCAAAAATTAGATAATTTTTCTGCTAAAAACTAAGATAAAGCTTAAAATGGAAAGAATGGGTAATATAGGAGAAAAGGGAGAGAGACTAGGGATCATGAGTACATAAATCATTAATTGAGATGCCACCTTTTGATGAATGCTCCACCACCTTTTGATCAAATTAGCCTTGGTTCTTTATTGACAAGTTAACCTTTTATTTGTCCCAATAGCCCTCGAATCTCCTTATTAGTTGATAAAAATGCACTGAAAGAAAATAGTTGTCCAAATTTGGTGAGTCATGATCTTGTTTATGAGTAAAACCCTTGGAAAAATTAAAAATATATTAAATGATCCATCTACCTTTCAATTTCCAGATCTCCATCTCAGGACTCTACACTATCTTCCACTTAGCCTACATATGAAGAAATAATCTTCATATCTTGAATCTAACAAAACCATTTTATGTCTTCTTTAAGTGGTGGTAGGTACTTATTTATCAAATCTATAGCTTTATCAAAGGACAAGACATCCTTACACATATTACCCTACTCCAAACCTGAGGATAGGTATATTTTAGATTGAAAACCAATCCATTTATTGGTTTTCCTATAGCTAATATCCATGAGGATATTACAGACTACATAGGATTGTTCTTGAACTATATTAGGTCTAGATAGACCTATTTTGCCTCTAAAACTTGTGAAATCTAAGGACTTATTATACATGATACTAAAAACACAATAAAGTTGAGTCGAAATGCTATGCATCCTCCAACAGAGATATTGATTGAACTTCAATGGCATCCTTTGAATTATTTACCCTTTTTCAACCTTAGGTCACATTTTTTCTCCATTGAAGTCCCTTAGCTTTCAAATTTTAATATTGACTATCGATTAGCTTACTTGTGCACTGTTAGATCTACTTTCTTAGATTATACATACATTTTTTATTATCTTCTATATGAATGTGATCCATATATCTTATACCAATTTAATGTGGTTGAGACACTTATCACCCATGCATTTTTATTTGAGATTCATTGATCTTTTAACTCATCACTTACTATTAGATCTATTTTATATGAGTGAATGTGTACCATGGATCTACCTAGTCCCACTAACTTGATTTTCATCTATATGTTATTGGATATAGATTCTATTCTTGATATTATGCCACTTGTCACTTGCATGTTCACCTTGGAGATCCTTTGACCTTTTAACTTGATGTTCACCATTGAATCTTTGATACATGATCAAAGGCACTCCATTAGATCTTTGGGACACACTGATGTCATTAGGTTATTGCTCATCCTTGGATATAATCTTCAATCCCAATATTTAGACACTTGTTAGCTCCACATTCAACCTAGGAACATTTTGAATTCAAATGGCTATTTTATGAAGCTTAAACTTGATGTTCACATGAATGTTTCACTCTAAAAGTCTAACTTTGAAGCTTTATAACTTGAGATAGACAACTCATCAAGTTATGAAATTTTCATAAGATTATCTAGGCATGAAATAAATCATGTCCATGTGATACTTTGGATTGATAGGCTTCCTAAACATACTTATAAAATGCAAAATTAATCTGACTAGTCTATTTCTACATGATGTTTGATGACGATCTGGTTCTTCTAAACTTGTGCAAGAAATTGTTATTTTTTTAAAAGGATCCAAAAGACTTATAAAACCTTTTTCAACCTAATTCATGTTATTGAATGCTTGAAGCATCATGAAAACCTATTGGTCTTCTTTACTTTTCAACTCTAGACTTGCTTCTCAAAGATCAATAAAACACACTTTAATCTTGTTGAAAGTGTTTCAAAAGCATTGTAAGTGACATTTGATCTCCATCTCAACTAATAAATATTATTAGTTGATCACTCCATACCAAGACTTATATAAAATGACCCATCTAGGCAAATTTCCATATGTAGGCCAAAATTGGCCAATAGTACCAATCTAGTTGTGTATTTGAAGTAAATTGGGGTTATTTTGAGCCCCTTAAACCTAAATGCATGACTATAAAATGTGATTTCAGGGTTGATCAATTCCAATTTCATTATCTCAACTAAATTAAGGAAAATTAATATTTATATACAATTTCTACATGTATAGAATGTGGTTATGACTTCAATAAACTTGAAGTCATCAGTTAATGAATGCAAATGTGGATTAGTTTAATTATGGAGGTAATTAGGGTCAAGATGAGCCATGTGAATGAATTTTAAATTATATATTCAATTTTATTTGGAGTGAAACTAACCTTAATGTCATGTCATATATAATTAACCAAATATTTGATTCATTTAATTTAGGAGGCATTTTAGACCAATTTGAACCCCTTAAAGAAAAAGATATGATTTGGGGCAAAATTAAAAGTTCAATTCTATAATGAAATGATCCAATTAGTCAAATTGTACAATTAGGGGTATGATTTTGGCAAAAATTATCCCCTAAACCAAATTTATGGCTCAAATAAATTGAATAACATGTATGCAACATGTATGGCTTAACTGACCCTACTTTTATTAGAAATGCAAACTTGTTCAAGAAATTATCACTAATAGGTTATTAAGAAGCTCAATTTTTCCTCAATTACCTTAGTGATTGGACCCTATATCTAATATCTTAAACCCTAAAACCTATACCATTTAACATAAACCCTAAACCTTGTACCATTTATATTAAATCCTAAGCCCTAAGCCCTAAACCCCAAACCTTTTAAATTGTAGATCCTAAACCAATAAATTTATCCCCAATTAACATACTTTATATATAGTAATAATTAGGTTCACAAGGATGAACCTGGTTAGAATTTCATCACTCATTACCATAATTGACTTCATAGGCTCAATATATGATGATGTAGGGGCTAATTGATCCTAAAATCACATTCTTTACTCACATATCTAGGTTTAAGGAGCTCAAATTTACCCCAATCACCATCATGATTGTACTTTATATACCTTAAAACCTATACCCTAATCCCTAATCCCTAAATTTACTAATACCTAAAATCTAAGCCATAAATATAAATTCTCTAAACCTTTAACCAATCATTTTAGCCCAAATTAACATCATTTAGACTAAGAATTAAGTTCACAGGGCTCAATTTGGCCTAAATCACATGACTGATTGCCCCATTTAACTAATTCACTCAATCTGCATGATGACATGGGGTATAATGACAACCTAAAAACACATTCTATAGTCACAAATGGGTTCAAGTGATTCAAACTGTCCTCAATTATCTTTGTGATTGACCCTGTGCACCCTAAACCAGATATACATTAAAACCTAATCCCTAAACCATAAACCCTAAACACTTTACCCTAAATTTCAAACCAGAAACTTTTCCTATTTACCAATTTATTTAGTTCCAATTAACATCTTTTATAGTAATAATTAGGTTTGAACATGGCATAGATTGATTAAACATTACATACAGGTTCTTAAATCTAAACCCTATGCCCTAATCCCTTAAACATAAATTATAATCCCTATGCCCTAATGCCCATTACATGCCATAAACATACATGCCTTATGATATAATTGATTTTATCATTAGATGTCATAAAATGCACTTTTTAAACCTATGGCCAAAGCTTAGCCTTTGGATTACTAATCTAGTTGTGCATCTGAAGTAAATTGGGGCTATTTTGAACCCCTTCAACCTAATTAACTAAATATGAGGCTAGTTGATTATTTTAATTGAGGAGGCATTTGAGGCCAATTTAAACCCCTTCAAGAGCAAGATATGATTTGGGTCAAAATCAAAAGATTGGTTCTATCATGAATTTATCTAATTAGTCAATTTGTGTAATAAGGGGCATGATTTGGGTAATAAAGAGCCCCTAAACCAAATTTATGGATTAGTAAATTGTATAACATGTATGCAACATGTACATGGCATAATTGACACTAATTTTATCATAAATGCAAACATGAAGTTAATTTTCATAAATAGTTGAACAAGCAACTCAAATTTTCTTCAATTACCTTAGTGATTGGACCCTTATTTGATATCTTAAACCCTAAACCCTATACCATTCAACTTTAACACTAAACCCTATACCATTTATCTTAAACCCTAAGACATAAGCCCTAAACCCTTTAAATTATAGAACCTAAACCCTAAACCAATAAATTTAGCCCCAATTAACATCTTATATATATATAGTAATAATTAGGTTCACATGGATGAACTTGGTCAAAATTACATCACTCATTAAACCAAAATTGACTTAATTGGCTCAATTTGTGATGATGTGGGGGATAATTGAGCTCAAAATCACATTCTTTACTCACAAATATAGGTTTAAGGAGTTCAAATTTTCCCCAATTACCTTCATGATTATACCTTATACACCTTAATACCTATACCCTTGGCCCTAATCCTTAAATATTCTAATCCTTAAACTCTAAACCATAAATATTAACTCTTAAAACATTGAAAATTTCATTTTAGCCCAAATTAACATCATTTATACTAAGAATTAAGATCATAAGGCTCAGTTTGGCCTAAATCACATGACTTATTACCCTATTTGACTAATTCACTCAATCTACATGATGACATCTAGGGTATAATGACAGCCCAAAAACACATTCTATAGTCACAAATGGGTCCAAGTGATTCAAATTATCCTCAATTATCTTTGAGATTGACCTTGTGTACCCTAAACCATATATACATTAAAACCTAGACACTATACCCTAAATTATAAACCATAATCTTTCCCTATTTACCAATTGATTTAGTCCTAATTAACATCCTTTTTAGTAATAATTAGGTTCTTATGGCATATATCAATTAGACATTATATACAGGTCCTTATATTTAAACCCTATGCCCTAATCCTTAATCCCTAAAACATAAATTGTAATCCTTATGCCCTAATGCCCACTACATGCCACAAATATACATGCCTTATGA
Source organism: Torreya grandis (assembly GCA_037957365.1). Taxonomy (NCBI): domain Eukaryota; kingdom Viridiplantae; phylum Streptophyta; class Pinopsida; order Cupressales; family Taxaceae; genus Torreya; species Torreya grandis. Next base: position 1,913,502 of record JARHVA010002599.1, read on the forward strand.
TATAATTGATTTTATCATGAGATGTCATAATATGCATTTTTTAAACCTATGGCCAAAACTTAGCCTTTGGAGTACCAATCTAGTTGTGCATCTAAAGTAAATTAGGGCTATTTTGAGCCCCTTAAACCTAATTGCATGACTATAAAATGTGATTTAGGGGTTGATCAGCTCTAATTTTCCCTAATCACCATCATGTGTATACCTTATATACCCTCAAACATATACCCCAAGCCCTAATGCTTAAAGTTCTTAATCCCTAAACTCTAAACCATAAATATAAACTCTTCAAACCTTGAACTAATCATTTTAGCCCAAATTAACATTATTTAGACTAAGAATTATCTTTGTGATTGACCTTGTGTACCCTAAACCTAAGCCCTAAACACTATACCCTAAATTTTAAACCAGAAACTTTCCCTATCTACCAATTGATTTAGTCCCAATTAACATCCTTTGTAGTAAAAATTTAGTTCACACATGACAGAGTGATTAGACCTTATATACACCCTTAAACCTAAAACCTACATGCCCTAATCCCTAAAACATAAATTGTAATCCCTCAACCCTATGTACTAATGCATTAATCCCTAATCTATATTAAGTATAATGTGATTGTGTTATTCTTAATATAGACAATATTTAGTTCTCAATGTCAATTTCTAACCCCAACTGAGTATTAAGAATAATGTGATCAAATTTTTCCATAATGTGATCACATTATTCCTAACACATGCTTCTCAATATATGTTGAAGCAGAACCTATTATAACAAATAACATGATCATGTTATTCTTTATATATGCTTCTCAATATGTATGTTGAAGTAGAACCTAGTATAGCAAATAGTGTGACCATGTTATGTAATAATATGATTTTGTTATTATTATTATTATAGACTAAGTTTAGTTTTCAATGTCTATTTTTAACCCAAATCAATAATTTTGTCCCCATAAAAATTCTCTACATTCTTTTATGGGGCCTACAGTACCTATGTACTTGACCCCACCTTTGAAAAGTTATCAATTGTCGTTGATGGGTGATGGATCACGTTCAAGGAAGAGGAATATATTGAATAATAAAACACCAGAGGAATTAGAAGATTTGAGAGAGAAAAACAATATACTAATGCAAAAATTTAATGGTATACAAGTTTTAAACCCTAATCTTGATGAACCAAATGCCATAGATAATGAGTCAATTGGCAATAATGAATTAAACAATGATGAAATTGACCATAATGAATTGAATAATGATGAAATTGACCATAATGAAATGAATAATAATGAAATTGACAATAATTAATTATATAATGTTAGAAGTTTACATTCAAAGTTCTAAGTTTTTTATTTTGATGATGATGAGTCTATGTATGATGCTTCACCCCTATGAATAAATAAAATTTGATGAAAAAAAATGATGAAATTAACCATCAATAAAATTTTATGGAAACATATAATGAATAAATAAACAATGAATAAAATTCCATCCCACCTCTAAATAATGAAACTAATAATGATTTTAAAACACCCTCTCAAAAAATTCCACCATTAACAACACCTCTAAGATTGTGCATAGAAAATACAAGTACTTAATTGAAGTTGATGAAAATATTGTAGAACCAATGCATAACAAAATGTCTGATCGCCATTCAAGAAGATTGGCTCAACAAATTTAGAATACTTTCTTTCATAATTTGTATTATGATAGTTAAAGATGTCAATTATTTGTTTCATTGATAAAATTGATTAATATGAAATCTATAATGTACACATTAGGATTAAGAACATCTAACATGGATCATGAAAACAATGAAATTGTTGAAAATCTACATGAATAAAATGTCATCCCACCTCTAAATAATGAAACTAATAATGATTTTGAAACACCCTCTCAAGAAATTCCACCATTAATAATGCCTCCAAGAATTGTGCATACAAAATACAAGTACTTAATTGAAGTTGATGAAAATATTTTATAACCAATGCATAAGAAAATATCTGATCACCATTCAAGAAGACTAGCTCAGCAAATTTGGGATCCTTTCTTTCATAATTTAGATTATGATAGTCAAAGATATCAATTATTTATTTCATTGATTATTATTATATCTATAATACACACATTAGGACTAAGAACATCTAACATGGATGATGAAAATAATGAAATTTAAGAAAATATACATGATGCATATCATATTGTAGGCCCAAAATCACACACCCAAGATTGTAATAGTGCCCAAAAAATACTTACAACTTATGCAGTAAGTGACAAAATAGGGAAAAAATGAATGGTTTCAAAAATAATTTGAACACTTAATATAAACAAAAAAACAATAATGAAAGCAATTGAAAGATGTGAAAGAGTTAATAAACCTAATACCAATGAGCTCTAGTCATTCTGTAATAGACTTTCATGAAATGACAAGGCTATAACTGATACTCTCAAAGAGTTACTTGCTCAATTTTGGAAACATAATACAAGAGTTTTGCCCAATGCAAGAGATGTTATGAAAAAAAGAGTCGGTTCTCATAACTGTGAACTGTATCCAAAACATTTATTGGATAGACTCAAACATAATTGTACTCTAAATTTTTAGAAAAAAAATCCAAAGATTTTTATTTATCAAAGATATTTTGAGATGGCCAAACTTTTTTTTGTAAAAATAAATTACACACACACCACTTGTTGTTGTAGGCAACATGTTGAATTTTCAATGCACGATGATGTTTTTTGAAATATTCATTTTACTTTGCATAATAACAACATTTTTTAGGAGTGTGCCATTGAATTGCCACCAAAATTAGCTAGGGAATTTATTCCAACTATGTTTTACAAAAGACCACATAGATTATTATTTTACAACAAATCATGTTTAAATGGAAATTACAATATTTGTGGTGGATTACCAAAATTAAAAAAATGTATCCATGAGGAGATTACAATTGCAATTGGATAGTAATTAGTTGGTTTAAGAAAATATAAACCAATGACTTATCAAGTAAAAGATGGCAAGAATATAAAATGTGTGAGCTTGTTACAAAAAATATAATTTTTCTAAACCTTTGGTCAAATTTAGGGAGAATATTGTTTATGAATATGCAAGTCACACAAGGCTAGATGGTTGGATGAATATTTCAAGATAATCAAGGATACATTCCCACTTGGTTTGATTATTTCAGTAGTTGATTTTGCTAAAAATTACACATTCAAACCCCAAATGGAAGTTCAATTTCATTATTACAACTCACCATAAGTTTCCATATTTTTGCATATAGCATTCATGCATGCACCTGATAGTATAGAGAAATAATATAAAATATTAAGGGAGTACCATTTTTATATCAATGATGATCAATCACATTATTCAGAGCATGTGTAAGGTTATTTTCAAAAGTTCTATGAACAGTTAAGTTAGATGAACATTAATTTTAATAAACATTACATTTGGGTAGACAATTACAAATCAGAATTTAAAAATGCATGGATGTTTTATTGGTTGATAAAGATGCATGTTACCACTAGTGTAGAACACATTTGGTGTTTCACCGATGCTGGACATGGAAAAGGAGAGCATAATAGTGCTAGAGCATGTGTAAAAAGAGATATTTCAAGGGAGGAGTTGAATTTTGAAGAGCGTGTTTGTTTGAAAAATGCAAAAAGTATGGTTGAATGATGTATTGAGAACATGTGTCATGGTGCTCAATCAAGTTCTATTGTTTGTAGACATTTCTGGTTGATGGAGGAAAAACACTTGGTAAAGTATAAGGATTGTATAACTCTAATGGGTTCAAGTGACGTCCATTCATTTTTTAGCTCATGTTACAATTTCTAAAAGACTACCATAAATATAATTTTTAAGAGCTAGAAACTCTTTTTGATAAATTGACCTATTAGAGCAATAACTAGGTCTAGATACCTAGAAACTTAATGATTAATTGACCTATTGACCTAATGATTAATTGACTAGTTTAAAAGAAGATTATTTGAGAGTGGATTTTGAATCGAGTTGAGAAAAATAGTGGATAAGTGAGGTTGGAATTATTCATGATCTTAGAGCATATGAATAGGAATTTCATAGCCTTCTTAAACATAGAATAGTAAACTATGCATTAGGTGGTATTAGGGGATGATAGAAGGCATAAAAGAAGTAGGCCTAGTTTCAAGAAAAGCTAGTCAAAAAGGCATTAGAGCTAGATGAAGGTGAAATATTAGGTAAATTATAGGTATAAATATCTGAATGAGAAATTTTTAGGGATTTATGAATGATTTTATATATTTGCATTATACAAGTTTGAACTATGGGTTTCAAGTGTAATCAAATTGTGTTAATGATAAATTGAAAAGTTGTAAATGGGTGATGACAAATGTAAAATAGATAATAGTTTTATTAGTCATTTCCACTACAATAATATGGGAGATCCAAGATTTATAGCATTGAAAATAATAATTTTGTAATCCTCATTTGTGTACAACATTAAATATGAGATCCAATAGATAATAGTTTAGAAGGATCAAAACAACACTATAAAATAACAAATAATGAAATAAAAATTGGATATAAATTAGATAGATTGGCATGATAGGCATACAATACAAACACATGTGTGCAATGTCAATAATACATAGATTACCATGATAGGTATATAAAAATTACATCTAAAAACATAGTATCTAATGTTAGGTGAATGTCATATACACATATATAATTCCAAAAATGCCTAAATTTCTATATAGGCATACAAAAAAGTAAATCTCATATAAGACATCCCATTCATAAAATATCCTCCCTCTCTTTGCCTTCCTCAAAGAAGACTCTCCCTGGGATGCCCTACTAGTAGATGGAGACCCCTCTAATGCCTTGGATTACTCCAAGGTTTGAATGTGGGTCCTTGGCTCATAGCTCATTTGTAGTTGAACTTGTTCAAATATAAGTATTATTAAAAAATTAAAATAAAATACATTCAACCAATTTTTAAGAAATTAATTTTAAACTACAATAAAAAATTCATTTAAACATGCACTTACTGTAAGCTCATAATCCTATTCAATCTATTTTTGGTGCTCAAACAAGTCAATGACAAGCTAATTTGTTTGAATAGGCATCTAAAATATGGGAGTAACATGAGAAGTTGCCCTACTAATCATCTAACTAGGACTATTAGATATCATGGGACAAACTTGCATACATAATACATTTACATAAAATATTTTTATTGAGGTTAAAGGGGGGATTTTTTTGAGCTAGGGTCCCCAAACCCTATAAGTACATCAAACCAAAGGAGAAATAGAAAAATAAAATAGCCCTAAAAAAGAGGATCCATAGGACACAACACAAAGACAAGTAAAGAACAACTAAAAAACCACTCCCATGCAGCTAGATAGCTTAGATACTCCATAATTCCCAAAATGTCTTCCCAACATTCCTTCATATTGTTAAGATTTATGTCAATTTTCTTGATAATTCTTTCATAGTCAATGTTGTGAGTTCCTCTATTGCTCTGGCCCTTTGTCTCTTTTCCTTTACTTGTATAGATGGGATCAAATAGGTTTTTGATGTGCTCTTGAAGGTTTTTCATATTTTGTATTCATTCATTCATAGTGGATTTATTATAGTTTATAATGAAATTTAGTTTGTTCTGAAGATCCTCATTAGCATGCTCATGATTATCTACCCTGAAGCTGAGTCTTTGAATCTATAAATCCTCTTCTTTATCAATCCAAGCTTTGGATAGATTTTCATTTTCTTGTTGCATTATGTTCATCCTATGTTTGAGGCTTGATATTTCCCTCATGAACCATCTCATCAGAGAATTTGTAGCTCTAGTTCTTTAGTCAAAACATTAGTGTTCTCCTTGCTCTTGAGTGAGTTTGTAATTTGATTGAACTCTTTGTTTTTATCTTTCTATAACTGTTCATTCTCCTCTTTCTCAATATTATCTATTTAGATTTTTTCCTTATAATTCTCAATCCCTATCTCAGTATTCCTCTATGTATTAGAGGTGTCTTTCTTGACACTACACTCTTCCCTCTCTTCATTGTTGCTATCCATAATTACAAATTTTCTTGCCTCTTTTTTATAGAGAGGGGTCTACTACTTTTTGAAATCCTTAGATATAGTATTGTCTTTGACCTCATTGATGCATTTGGAAGCTCCTCTTAGATTCTTTTTAATCCCCTCTTGTTCTTTATTGGTTTCCTTTCCTATCTTAGTTTTTTATTTACAATTTTTTTTATCTTACTAACAGCATCCCTGCTTGGGCTACTTGGATATTTAATCCAAAAATTTTAATCTTTCTCATGTCTACTGGTCCTTATCTCATTTTTTCATCTTTTTAGGGGATAGATCTAGTATTAATTGATTAATACCCTTGAATTATTTGTAAATGAGGAAAATCACTACCTCATGTCTAAGGATTATGTAGTTACCATTTATGAATTTTTAGATGGAATTTTCCATAGATTTGAGAATGAAAAAAGGAATACTTAAACCTATTCCATGTCTAAAGTAGTTTAAGATCATAAACATGGACCACTTGACCACATTGTACTAGCCCTCTAATGTGACATACTAAATAAGGTGAAAATTTACCTTAGCATATGGTTTAGGTAAGGATTCCCTATCAAATCCATTGTGTAGTTATTCCAACTATTCACCTTCTTCCAAAAATGCCTCTTTATCTTATTTGTAGTCTCTAAGAGTGTAGTAGTATTTGGTTTATTTAATGATCAGACATGTCACATGAGCAATCAGCTCCTCTATGATTTCAATCATGACCCCATTAATGTTGGAAACCCTTTCCTCTCAAGCTATAGAAAATTTAATGGATAGGTGTATGTCAAATCCTTTAATATTCTCCATGAATCTAGTGAGACCCCTCACCTATAGGACATTCTAGACTCTACTATTGGATTTAACCTTTGGTTGTAGCTTGGGATTTATTCTATTGGGAAAGTCCATATTGATAATATTGTTTGCATATGGCTCTGGGATGCCTTTTCTATCTCCTCTATAGCTCCACTTTAAAGCAACATTAAGACTACCGTGAGATAAATTATGAGTTTCAACATAATTTTTTATTTTTCTAAATGCTTCTCCCAAATGAAATTGGATTAATGGGTCTAAATTACCACATGTTTGATGAACTCATAATGTCTCCCTAGATATAAGGAATATAACTAGGGAACTATATAATAATAGAAGAATTTGTCCCTTTATTAGCAATTCTTTTTGATAATTCTCTAGGTAGGTTCTCGTGATCTAACCACATTTTAAAATCCACATTACTAGTTCCCTCATTGGCAAACTAGTCTGAAATTTTATTACATAAGTTATATTTGCCCCACTTATGTATTAAATTTGTTAAAACAAGTATATTTTTACAATTAAAAATTACAATTTAATATATACCTTTATCAAAGCCTATGCAAATGACACTACAGAAGCAATGCATATGTTTGTCTTGGCTTGCAAAGAGGGAGGAATGTCTACTTGAGCCATCAATTGTTCATGTATACAAGGTCTCACTTACTTCTATATAAAGTATCAAGTCTTGTATATGGAAAGTTTTTCTCAATGTAAACCAAGATATATATGGCATTATATTTTAATGTGCATTTCATGAAAATACAATGTGTAAACCAAGAAACATGGAATTATAATTACCATACAACATGCAATGGCCAAAAATAGCAAGTAGTTTGCATGTTGGAGGTAATATAAAAATTGTAATACGTGTAGGAAGTGTGAGTGGAAGAGTAGGAGGTGGAAATAATAGTAGCACTTTTAAAATGCAAATTTAGGGAGAGAAAAGGAATAAGATACATATCAATAATTTTGTCATTACTTGTAAAACCTATTTGGATAGAGTAAAATATCATTATATATTTACTGGGGAAAGGTTGAGCTACACATATATGGCCATCATCCTTCTATTATATGCATGATATCAATTATCTATATCTCTATATATAACACATGGATTTATATCACATTCATTTATAATAGATGTATGACTTGATTTTTGGGAAAGCACCCAACCAGTAGAAAGGAGTGATCCATGGTGAATCCACCTCTTGATAAAGATGTGTGTAAATAAAATTATACTAATAGGTTGATGAAGGGAAGTCTTTATATAATATATCAAGTTTTATCCATCTAAATAAATTATCTTGATTTGGCTCAAGAGAACAAAATTGGAAAATAGTTTCTATGTTGAATTACAAGAAATTGCAACGTGTAATTAGTGAGGCTGGCACATATTTTAGTACCGACATAAATGGTGGCTCTCCCCAAACTTGTTAAAAGGTATACAATATATTGACACCCAATGAAATGTTTTACACCATAAGGAATGTTGATTAGAGAGGTTGTCTACCCTTTATACCTTTATCATATCCAAAGAAAGAGGTGTGATGAGGCATTACAATTGAAATCTAGACCTTTTGTTGTGGCCAAAGAAAAAGGTGTAATGAGATATTACAATTAAAGTATCATGTGCATTACAATTTTTTGGCTCAAACATGAGAAGGTAAGGTCAACACCAAAAAATTTAGTCCCCATTTCCTTAACTCCACCCCTTCCTACAAACCACACCTCTTAAATTGGTCATCAAATATTATAAACATGTATAAGATCTTGTAATTAAATGAATCAAGATTTAATTCCTACTATCACTATGTCTTAAGTGAAGTCACTTAATAAAATATAAATTTATTTAAATAACTATTCATTATCTTTGTTTAAATAAGTCAATTTAATGTTGGGGCCTGAGTCATGGTCCTTTATGTCTAAGAAGACTCTTAGAGTTGCATTTTTAAGTTAGTGATCCACAAAGTATGATTGTTGATAATGTAATAATTAGTTAGAAATTTTAAGGTTCTGATTGGGTCTTCATTGATATTATTTGAAATTAATTATAATTAATTTATCCAACTATTTTAATTATGGCCATGAGTATGCCTTTAGTCCTAAAAAAATTAAAGTTTACTTAATTAAATTTTCAACCTATTTATGAGTTGCTTGTAGGTAGGTTAATATTCAAAATTGTTCAATTAGGTTGAAATTTAGTTGATTTGGGTGGATTCGATGCAATATAATTAGTGGCTACATCAGCCAATGAACTAAAATTGCATTGTATAAATTGATATAGAAGTAATGGAGAAAGGGGTCAAATTTATGAGCCATATTTACATTTTCCCACTATAATGTGTCTTGATCATGTTAAATCTAATTCCTTGTAGTTTTACCTTTCATGTGTATTTTTTTATCTTTTACCTTAAATTACCTTGCTATTATCACTCATTTTCAAGGGTAACATGTGGGTTTATGTATAATGGTAATCGTGACATAAGTCAAAATGATAATATGACTATATTGAGCTTAGAAACTTCATTTTCAAGATAGTGTTACCTAAAATGACCTCTAAATATGTGTTCTTAATTTTATAAGTATCCTCATGGCATGTGAACTAACCTTATCTAATATTGAATGAGATTATTCATGGGATCTTTGTGGGATTTTATAAAATAATTTATATAAATATTTTTCATCTCATTCTCATAGCTTGCAACTATTGTGTTTCCTCTTTAATAGTTTGTGATACCTCATAACAGCTTCCAAAGGTTCATGGGACCCCAAATATGATCAACCCATCTCCAAAAAATTTGGACAAGTGTATTTATATAGGAGGAAGATTATTTTGAAGGTTTAAAGTTGATTTGAGTCTATATGGTATGGTTTCATAGTTAGTAGCCTTTAATTAGGCCAAGGAGATTTAATTAGTCCTAAGGGGTGTTGAGTTAGGTGTTATCCAAAGAGAGTTAAATTATGAAATTCCCAACATGAGCTATTTTATGTAAAGGATTATCTGAATGTGGCTTTGGTTTGGTTAGGAGCTTTGTAGTTTACTCAGAATAAGGAGATTTCCCCCAAAAAAGGGATAATAGAAGGAAGGTGTCAAAGAGGAAAGAAGAGTTAAGCGAAGAGTTGAAGCTTTGGGGTTGTGTGTAATGGTTGGATACATGAAATGAGATTAAATTGAGTAGGTAAATGATCTTATGAGTATTATGAAAGGAAAAAATCAAATTAGCATGTAGACCTATGAAAACACATATGAAGATTGTAAAGAATAGATCAAGGATAAAGAGAAAGAACATGAAAATAGAGTGTGAACTAAGGAGGTTGATGTTAAAAGGATATAATTTAGAGGTAGTTAATTAGTAAAATGACTTCAAGTAGAGAATGAGCATTAAGTGAATATAAGGAGGGTTAAGATCCATTGAGTAGGTAAGAGTGAACAAGAAAGACTTAGTAAATGCAAAGTGATTAAAGAGATAAAGAGGTTGAAGATAGAAGACAAAGAAGGACAAGAAAAGATTAGAGCTGGTTATTTGGTAGAGGTAAGTGTGTGCTTCCATCCATATCAGGGAATCTTGTTAGAACCTATGCATCAAGATACTTGATAGATAAATTTAAATTAAACTTACAAGGTAAATATACATAGACTAAATGTACATAAAGCATAAGATTAACTTATAGTTTTACCTCTCTATAATTAAAAGGTGTCATCCTAATAGAGACATATAGTAGTGGATGGGCCAACAACTAGATCTGAATATGTAAACAATGGCCATGAAAAATCAAATGTTGTAAATGTTGACTATGATGATGAAGGTAGTGTCACCTCCTATGACATAAAAAATGACATATATGTTATTCAATTTATATGTAAATTAATTGTTAACTAAAATAAATTTTCAAATATAAATTAAATTTAACATGACATTTATATAAAATATACCTACATCTATGTAGTGGTTGATGTCTACACACCAAATGTGCATGCCAAAAACTCATCACTCATAAGAATATTATTTAAGCCCTATGAAAGTTCCATCATCATTATAAGGTCCAATGCACATAGATCCATAAGAACTACAAGGGTAGGGTTGGGTATCCACACTAGGTGGCATATCTCTAGAATCAATTTGTCAGAGCCTACTCATATGCTAAATGAGTGTATCAATGAGCAAACTAAGAGCATCCAGAGTGTCGATATCCATGACATATTAAACTACATAGGGGATCTCAGGCTCAAGTGGCTTTTATATATGGATCCTCATAGGCTGATTAGGTGCATGATGTGCACTTGGTCGATCCTGCATAGAGCCTTTCCCTTGGCCCTGAAACTCACTAAAATCAAAATAGTTTGGAATTTCATTGAGAATAAAATCACAACAGAGTTTTCTTAAAAAATACAATTGGACCTCATAGTTGTTACATGGTAGATAATCAAACACCATTCACCATCGATCCCAAAAATTGGATGTGATTAAGCTATGTTGGTAGCGATGGATTGTAAAACATTTAGTGGTTATGGGAAATGGAACATTGGTGGTTGGGTCAATGAATAAGGCACAAATGGAGGATTTTGATATTTCTTTGCTTTTAACCTCAAGTGCTAATAGTTTTTCAACATAATAAGCCCTACAACTATCCCTATATGAATTCCATCTATTAATTTAACTCATTATAGAGTTAATTTGGCCTAATAATGTCTCTAGGGAATTGGCTAGCTAGGTTTGGTGGGGGTTAGTTGAAGTGGGATCCCTCATTCTCCCAATTAATTATTCAATTTTAATTTTATTTCCCATAATGTTATCAATTATAATCTCCTGACTACCTAGGGGATTTTGTAGAACTGTAGGAGGGTTAGGTGGAGGGATAAGAGGAGAATAAGAGGGTTTTGTAAAGGGTTAGGTGGAGGGTTTAGGATGAAGAACATGAGGGTTATATGGAGGGTTAGGAGGGTTAGCAGGATGGGTTGTTAAAAACAAACAAATTACAACTAAAATTACTAAAAATTAGGGTTAACAAGTGTAGATTTTTATCACTTACCTCTTCTACGTGGTGGCATCATTGATTAACAGCTTCATAGGATGAATTTAATGGATTCCTATAAATATTTTGTCTCTCACACAAAATACATCATGAAAGTAGAGGATATCAAAGGAAACTCAAATGTAAAATGATGAATTTACATTTGGGTTTTGGTTTTTATTTTTTTTATAACACAAGTAATGAAATTGCGTTATTAGAAACAAAAATAATTTGATTGCATTAATAATGTGATTATTATTTAAAATAATGTGATCACATTATATAATAATGCAATTTCATTATGTCTTGGTAATTATCGAGCCATAATTTAAATAATGTGATTGTGTTAATTAAATAATGTGATCATATTATTTATTAATCCAATCGTGTTACCTAAAATGTCCATAGAATTATCCCTCAATTTTGTGCACTTACCCAAACATTAATTCTAATAGTTTTAGCCTATTTAGATTCACCTAAATCCAAAATAAGCAAAAACATTCTGGTGAACTTGATCTTTCAATTGAGCATAAAAAACTTGATGTATTTTTCCCTTAGGGTTTCTTCCTTCCTTCCTAGGGCTTCAAACTTCTCCTAAAATAGGATTTGGGTATGATTTCTAATTTTTTTTGTGATCACATAATCATAGTGGAAATTAAAATTGATTTTGATGCTAACAATGTAAATGACTATACTAATATTCATTATAGATTTGATGATATAGATCATAGTGAATTAATTGAATATATTAAAATGAATCCACACATGGTTGATGCATTATTACATGTAATTATAAATAAAATTAAAAATATTTCTAAAGACCTACATTTTATGAGTGAAATTTTAAAATCTTCAATGATAATAATTTACATTTTAGAGGCATAGATTCTACAATAAGTATTCATACCACTACTCCTATTTCTAATATTCTTGTCTTCACCTATGGCTACATAATTATTTCCCACCCATGACATGGCAGTAACACAAGTTACTATTTAGATTTATTTGGATATTCCTATGAAAAATACTTTTATGCCTTCTAGGTTTTCTACTCATATGACATCATATATTGATACTAAATCTTCCTTGCCTACTGCTAAAAATCTGGTACAGACTATTTTTGATCTTCAAGATAAGGTTTTACAATTAGAACAAGGTTTTTATAAAACAAGTCATTCAAATAGTTCTCAAGTATTGTTAAAAAATGTCCTAAAATATTTTTCTATATCCTTTATCTATAGGATTTATTTCACCTAACCTTACTCTTTATTAATGTAAAGGTGATTCTTAACCATAAATTAAATTCTTACATGTGGCATGTTTTGACTATGTATCAAATGATAAGTTGTTGACCAAGTTTCTTCCAATGAGTCTTGAGGACTGAATTTTGATGGTTATATGACATCCCTTTCCAATGAGTGCATTATTTCAATGTTGAGGATAATCATTTATTATCACACTTTTTGATCAACATAAGTGAGAAGGTGGCATATGCTTAAATTACAAAACTTAAGGACCTAATGAACCCATCAATGACTATGTTACTTTTTAGAATACTATAGTCTATTAAATGAAAAATACTATGGTTGATAACAAGTCAAAAGACATATTTAACAAAATTATACTTACTACTTTGTATGAGTCTATTATGTTCAAATGTTTCCAATATTTTGATGACTTGTGTTGTATGGTTAAAGATAGTGAAGTTAAGTTTCTTGTTATGAATAAGCTAAATTATGGGTCTAATCTGCCAACATCTTAAAAATAAAATTTTCAAATAAAACCAACTATTAAATCTAAGGAAAATGAAACTAGAAACTAGGGTAAGATAATATTTCATGCAATTTCACAGCATACTAATAAGATTGTCTTATCAACTTCCAAAATAATGAAGTATACATAGTTATCTGAACCCCCTTATAAGGTATTATAGAAGCTACTTGAGTGTAATATCATATCTCTCCCTCCACCAATGGAGGTTGATATGAATTAGGCACAACCTAAGGGGTTTTATGTCAATGCATATAGTGATTATCATAATTGTGTGGGACACTCTATAAATATATCTTTTCATTTGAGACATAAGATACAATATCTAATTAGGATAATGTTATTAAGGTTAATAATGTTAATACACCTATGAATTATTTGGCATCATAACCTAATGTGAATATGAATATATTTTATGATCCTTTTCCAAATCATATGGAAAAATAGACCAAGACTAATCTTGAGGTGTATATGACTTGAAAAACACATCCTATTATAACTTCTCATGCTTCTAGAACTGAGGAGGAACATACAATTGATGGTATTTTTTTTGCACTTGAATATACACAAGTACATTATCTATAATCACATTTAATAAGTATGAGACTATCTATTATTATTTTATCAATGGGGATTTCTTTGTGCTCACTTATATTGATTCACATATTATACACAATGTTATGGTAGATAACAAGTCAAGTGAAAACATTTGCACTATGAAATTGCTTACTAGTCTTGGTTATACACTTAAATACTTAATTGGTATGAAAAATATAGTGAAAGGATTCGATGGTAAGAGATAAAACACTATTGGAGGCATTGTGTTACCACCTATGGTAGCACCTATAGTTTTTTCTTGGTTGTTGGTTTTGACAAATATGGTGGAATTTCACATGCTCTTAGGATGTCCATAGATAAATAAGATATGTGTAGTAATATCTTAATACATCAATGTGTGAATTATATCTATAGTAACCAATTGGCTATTTTGAGTATTCCATATGATTACTTTATTTAGCAAGATAAAATCCATCCTCTTGTCCCTAGGTAAGCAAAGTTGAATGTTCCAAATTATTTTCATGTATACTTTGATAAACATGTGAATTTTACTCACATGCCCTCTTCAAAGTGGGGTAATTATTTAAACACCCATAATTGTCATAAAACCCTTATTCCTATGTTTTATTCCCAATTTAGCTTATTTGGAAAAAAAATCACATTTTAACTCATTTCTAGGATAACACCTCAATACTTATCTAGAAATTATTTGTTAGTAAAATTTAGCTAGTTATCACCTATTATTGAGACTTGTCTCAAAAAATGAGCCCTATTTTTCTATTAGATAAACTAATAATTGCACAAACCCATCCTAGACAAGCTCTTACCCTTATGGGATTTTCCCTTTTAACATTTTGGGTCCTTATTCCCATTTTCCCTTTAATTTTATGCTAACACTTCCCATTTATGTTTTCAAAAGTTGGCTAACACACATGAATCATCCTAGATCATTTTATAAATACAAGGTATTTCCAAGCCATTCAATGGGTTAAAATTCAAAAGAGCTTAGAAGAGAGAGAAAGAGAAAGAGAATAAATAGAGAGTAGAACATCTAATAACAGTTTTACTGAGGGTAAATCCCAGATCCAAGTTTCACCATTAAATTTTTGCTTCATAATCCTACACACTTATGACACTTATCTATCTTAATCTATCTACAAATTCCCTTGTTCCAAATGAGGGTAATTAGAATTCAATTGTTGCATTGATCACTTCTAGGGAAAAGTAGGTTGAATTCCTTACTTGAGTTATTTCATTCACACCACATAACTACGAGGTGGTATGATATAAAGTATGCAAGATCTGTAGTTTAAAATGTTGCCTCTATAGTTTCCTAGCTCTATTATTATTATTATTATTATTATTATTATTATTATTATTATTATTATTATTATTATTATTATTATTATTTTGGAGTATGCAGTCTATATCAAAGTGAAGATTCAATCATATATTTGTATATACTCAAATATTTATTTACATGATAAACTAGTCTTTCATACTTGACGAATATCACTTAGGGCTCTACCCTTCAGTTCATGCCCTTTTTGCTACCAAAAGTCTCACAATTCACCATCTCACTATGCCTAAATAATTAGATTATGGTTTGATCATAATATTCTAATTACTTAGATCACCTATAGTCCACATTATGTTTAAAACCTAATACATATCCTTCACTTTAACTTATAGAGCTTCAACAATTCTCTATTCTCCATGACACTACCGCTCAAACCAGGACACTAACATCGATGCTAGTGTCCCAAATATGATGCTAGTTTCTATATCCTATAAATATTTAAATTTGAAATTTTTTTGATATGTATGGGTCCATGTATTTATATATATTAACCCTTTGTGATATTATTTTCAAAAGGTGCATAATAAATATAAAATAAAACCCACTCATTATTCATCTAGCAATTTACAAAGCAAACACCTATGAAGCTCACTAAATCATTTATACAATGAGTTATACTACCCTATTATTCCCTATTTTCAAATTAGTCATAGGAGAATTATTTTATAGATTTTAAGCATTCAAATAGTGTCCAATAAGTATTATTTTTCAAGTTTCAAGATAGATCACTAAATGTACTCACATATAGTAAATTACACTAATATTCACACACAAGCCCATATAAGGGGGAGAACTACATTGATCTGAGGCCATATTTAGATTATATGGTTATGTAGGTAATGCTCACTGATAGAGGGGCATTTAAGGTTAGGTTAACTTCACTTGAGCCCACTAACCCCCATGTTTTAAAGGTGGCATGCCTTAATTGTAGGATATAGGGTTTTGATCAAAAAGTTGATATTTGTAACTTGTGTGCATGATCCCAGTTGAAATATATAAAGAAATAGATAAACCTAATAGGCATAGATGGTATTTATAGAAAAATACTTATACTTCATTATAGATAGGAACATCAATTTTAGGATAGAAGCATTGATACTAGTGTCCCTATTTTGATAGTAGTGTCCAGGTTGATAGAGAGCTAATTTACAGAATCTGATGAATCATATTTGAGCATCATATTGATTATTTCTACAATTTTCCTTCTCAGATATGCCTATGCATCAGAAAAAAAGATAAGTATTATCTCTTCTTTTTTTTAATCATGAAAATTATTATTTGGCATTGTAATTTATGTTTATCAAATTTGCATAATTTAGTGATGTATTATAATATATTATGAATCTAAATTATATAATTAGCCTTATTATAGAATAATATTATTCTTATTTGATTAATTTATTCTCATTACCCTTATTTCCAAAAAAATTAAACAACATCATACTCTTCCCTACACATTTTTGAAGTGAATGTAAAGTCATAATCAAGAAGATAGAAGACACAGGCACCATAAAAATTAGAATGTGAAACCCTATAAAGACAAGCCTAGTGACATAGAGACAAGATTGGCACCACAAAGATAAGATTAGTGTGTTAATTGTTGCAACCATGGGTGTATAGGATATTCTTGTATAGATACAACCTTGTATTAGAGCATAATTAGGTCCATAAATTTAGGATCATGTCAAACATAGTCAAATTATAGTCTCAAATTTATAAAGTAGTCAAGGTGCGTTCTTTTCTTAACCTTTATCAATTCATTAAAATAATTTAGATTATGTTTGAAAAACTTGGGCTTGTTTATTTATGTAGCCTCTTAAGTAGACCTAAATTATGTATTTCAATCATTTATGTTTAGATCTACTTAATTACATTTTTTTTATTTTTTTTTATGTAAAAACCATAATTAGGGTAAACAAATAACAATATGTTGATAGACATATTAACACTATGGGGATAGCCTTATTTTATTGAACCTTACGATTTCTTTCCTTATGTATAATTTTTTAATTTTATTATTTCCTTATGCAAGACCTCTTATTTAACTTATTTTTTTAGAAAATATTCATCTCTTCTAATTTCAATTAATTTTAAACCATGCAAAATTATTAAACATTGGTGTAAAATGGAAGTAATTTCTCTCATTTTATGTGTCAATGCCTTACCAATAAAAACATCATAAGATATATCACTGAGTGCCACATGAAATAACTTGAAACTACCTTAATACCTACCTCAATAGGAAAGATAACACAACCAATTTGATCTCCATTAATACCATCATATCCCATAATAATTGTTAAAGTATTTTATAAATATCTTATATATATTCATATACTATTGATGAATTTATGTGTACATTTATTGATGCTCAAACTATTATCAATAATAAGTCCATATTTTTATTATTTGCATAAACCTATGAAATCTCTTATGAATACATGCCTATTATATGAGCCATCATTTGGGATATAAATATTATGAAACAAAATTGTAAGAGGTATCTTATTCCTTGTAATTTCACTAACCATGCCAATAAATCATGAATCAAGTGATTAAGTATTACAAGACTTTGAGTTTTCTCCTTGATATTATCTATCAAATGAAAAATTTCTTTATCCTTTCTTTGGTATTATGTTTGGAATAAAGTTAGTAATTTTTATATCTCAAATTTGAACCATTGAGAGGGTGATTCAATCCCTCTCAACTTGAGCTATATAATGGGATTGATCCTAGTTTGTGGATGAGCTTTAGATGGATCAAACCTCTAGGTTATAGGGCTAGATCTCCTTGATCTATCAAATAAGATCTACTAGACTACTAATTTTAAATAAAAAGGGAGAAGGATAACATGAAAACAAATGGGGTGATACACCAAATCACTGATATCTATTAACTAGTTGCACGTGCACTTATATATAAAGAAAAATAACCTTACATACATTGATCCTAATCTAAATATCTCATATAAGTGTTTCAATGTGAAGGTTATGATGGTTTATTAGGTTAACTAACCAAGAATATTTAATGACATTAAAGGATAGATAAACTCACTCAACCCTTGTATCACACTTATACACTTCACATGACATACAAAAGAAGCTTTCAATTTATATCTAGGTTTTAGAAAGGATAACATGCCAAGGAAGACAAGTCAATTCACTTGAAAAGATCAAATATTCATTCACACACACTAAGTGTATTAATATGAGGTAAAACCAATTATATTTCATTAATCAAAGGCATACAAATGGGCAAGGCTTCACCATACCTAGGTGGAGGATGAATACAAAATATATTAAGGCTAAATTTTTGGAGAAAGAGACTAGAAGAGAGAGAGAGAGAGGCATAGAAGGAATAGATGACAAGTGTCAAATGATAGTTACAACCAATAAAGGAGTTGGAAGTCTCATCAAGTCATTAAATATATGTTTTCATGCTTTGAAGATGCATACTCTTCTAAATGGTGTAGGAGTTTCAAATTTGGCTCGACACCTTGATCTTCCTCTTCAAAATTTCCCTTCTCTTGACTTATGAGGTGACAATTGGCACTCTTAAGCATCAAGTCATGTTGAGTTATATTATACCCCTATTAGTAACACCATTATTCTACTTGATAATCTTCTAAATTGGCATTGAAGTGATGATCATTCTTCATTTCACTTCATTACACCTTTCCTTGATTGCAACTATAAAATCTTGATTTCATACTCACCAATGCAATATCTCTTCATGAAAATCATTTCTATAAGTTATCAAACCTGAACCAACTCCTTTGTAAACCTTACAAACTTCCAAATGCATCATCTTGCACCCAAAGCTCTCACTCAGCCTTAATTTTTTGTATCTTTGAAAACACACAAAGATCCTTATGTAGAAGAATGTGCAGATGATATTAGAAAAATGGGAATAAATTTAAGTACCTAATATTCCCTTATAGCTCCATGTCAAATTTCATGACCCAACTTTGAATTAAATTACACTTATTAGCCTATTTCTCTCTCCAATTAGGTCTCCATTAGACTTATAGGCCTAGAAATTGAGTTTTGGCTCATACTAACTCCCACACATGTGAAAATAAATAATACTATTTGATTAAATTTTAAGACTATGTGACCATGCTTCATACCAAATTTAATCTTTTATAACCTTGTGTGGGTAGGTAAACCAATAAATGGCAAAAAAACTAGCCCTTAACAAGACTTCTTCACACTGCCTTCAACTATCAGACCTATAAGAGCACTTATAGGGTGGCATGTACAAATTTTTTGACTTGAGGGGATAAAAAAACCCTCAATTCATCCTCCCTAATGGTTTACATCTACTCATGATATTATATACCCTATTTTTATCTCAAACCCTCATAAAAGTATAACATTTAATGAGTCTATATAGTTGTAAGTATAATCTATTGGATGTACAATCACTGAGATGGGGAGGGGGTGAATAAGTGAGGAAAGATATTTAAAAATTCAATTTTAAACCTTTAAAAATCTTAATCAATGACCACAATCATTCATAAATCATACAAGATGTTCATAACAATGAATAAGCAAGATGATGCAAGATCACACACATATCATAAGATCTACATGGAAAAGCCTCTTGGAGAATAAAACCCACTCTCAATATTGAAAATACATGGATAAATTATCCTATAAGATGATCACAAATATGAGACCTTTTAGTGAAGCACCCACTTCATCAGGATCACCCACCCCTATTGTTCTATATGTTGAGCACCCACACAACACCTTATGGAATCAACAACTCCAAAAAATTTATTGCAGATCAATTTGATTAGAGAAACAATGTTTAACACCTCTCTTTCAACTCATCACACACACTCAAACTTGTTCATGAAATCAATGCATACAAACACTTCTTTTGGATCTCTATAGTCTTCTTCACTCATCCTCATTCTATTATATACTTCAATCCATCCACTGAGCACACTCTTTGATCTCTTCCTTCATCTCTATCTTCTACTCTCTCAATTCTTCCACATTCACATCTAGA
This sequence comes from Torreya grandis, assembly GCA_037957365.1. Lineage (NCBI taxonomy): Eukaryota > Viridiplantae > Streptophyta > Pinopsida > Cupressales > Taxaceae > Torreya > Torreya grandis. Next base: position 1,934,086 of record JARHVA010002599.1, read on the forward strand.
AACCATTGCCTTGGTCTCCAGTATTTATAGAGTCTTCATGAATATTATCTTCTTAGTCAGCCATAAGACTTGACTTAACCATTAAGAAATCTAACATGCTAATACATAGCTCAAATACATTTTCACAGGTCATCCATAGCATCTATGGGTCATACTTAAACAACTATGCCTTTCAATTAGACCTTAGTAGCCCTTATAGGTCTCATCGAGACTTATTCACCCATTTAAAATTCCATCGAGCAAATTAATAACATAGGATCACTTTAAGATACATGGTTCCATTACATATTATATCTAAGACATCTTTAAGTGATTTATCCTACCAAAATACCCTTATGCTAAAGCACAAATTACTCAAATAGAATTTTGTACATAGTAACACCATAAACAAACAAATAGTCAACTTAAAGCTCTATATATTCACTTTTACAAAAACTCAAACCTTATAACTAGATTCATTGGATGTGTCTTGAAGTCCTCTATAACTCTTCTTTTTACTATATTAAGAAATTCATCCTGGATCAAAAGTTATAGCTCAAAAAACTATACACTAGTTTTCCCTTACGAATTTGAATATTCAAATTCCAACAGTCACTAAGCAAATGTTAAACATCAAGCACTTTAATCTCATCTCATACTCCCTAGAAACTATGGATAAATATAAACCATCAATCTCTTATGATTATCTTGATCTTTATCTTGCAATGCTCACTGTTGATCTTAAATCAGAGTTCCCCAATTGTGCCACTTGACAGTTCTACATGCCTTCTACACATTTGACTTTTGAATTAACCCATGACTTTTGACTCGACGCACACAATCAATCTATGTCAATATGAATGCATGTAAACCATTGATCTTCTATCAACTCAATGAGGCAGTGACACTTGTCACCATCATGTGCAATCTTAGATTCTTTGACATTTTGACTAAATATGCACCATTAGATCAAGATATGGATGATGAATTCTCACAGTTAGATCAAATGACTAGTGACCTCAGACTTCAATGAAGTTAAAACTGATGGTATCTAGCCCATCATAGTCAATAAGAGCAACTTTAAAGGTTTATAACCTGAACTAAAAACACTTCAAGAGTCTAAGTTTTTAAGGTACCTTCTTGGCACTATAGACAACATTTCCATGAGATCCTTTGACCATGGTTGACTTTTTGAGTACCAGATATAAATGCACAAACTTGTTGGTTCATTCATATCTACATGATGTGCAGTGATGATCTATCTTCTCTTAAGATATAATATGCATGATTCTCATTCTGAATGATCAAATGACATACTAGAAGTTCACCAAGACATCTATAGATGCCTCATGACTTCTTTATCTTTACAAACTTGTAAATGTGTCATATCTTCTCCAAACTATCAAACACAACTTCTTTGTCATTAACTCACTAGTATCACATGCTCTCTTTTAAATCAATGACAACCTAACATCAATGACCATGCTAAAAAATCTCCCCCTTTATCATTGATGGTAAAACACCTTTAGAATGACTTCTTACTCATTTAAACTTCTCTATTCTGATCTTTCTCCCTTTTTAACATTAATGATAAAGGGTCTCTTCTATCACATGCCAACAATCATTTCTAAAAATTATGTATATCAATTAAATACTATTAATATGTTCATGATACGTAAATACTTTTATGCATATGAATCAATTGCTTCCCCTTTGACATGCACTAATCTAAACTTGGACTTCTCTAATCCTTGGACATAACAAACTACTCACAGAGCTTAGAAATCTCCTCCTAACATTACGCATATTTGAAAAAAATAAGATTCAATAATTATTCTCAATGAAATAGGTCTACTAGAAACACTTCAAATAATATGGATCTCATAGCAATGAAACAATTTCCCTTTATCCTCTACAACCATCATGAATTAGAAACTTTTCAAAAACACTCTCACAGAACCATGACATACACAACTTGTTATATATATAACTCTGAGGCCTTCTTCATGATAATAAAAATATGACAACACATTCTTCTCTTACTCAAATGACCTTTTAACGATTCATAGACAAGGAGATGACTCCCAAGCTTTGTCTTAGATACTCAAATGTGGTCTTTGTCAATGGTTTAATCATAATGTCTACAAGTTATTCTTTTGTAGAAACATTCCACTTTAACAATTTGATTACTTACTTTTTCTCTTAAGAAATGATATCTAATAGTAATGTGATTGGTTTTTGAGTTCATGAAAAAAATTAGAGATAATAATTGCACTAATATTATCACAATAGATAGGACAAGGTCCATTTTGTATTACCTTATAATCTTTCAAGATTTATTTCATCCACATTATCTAAGTACAATAGGAAGTAGAAGCTATATACTCAGCTTCTGTAGTTGATATAGATATAGAGAATTTATTTTTTCTTAGCCAAGACACCAAGTATTCACCCATGAAGAAGACACCACCACTGGTACTCCTCATGTCATCCACACATCCTACCCAATTTGTATTAGTTTATGTCTTTAGAGCAAATTATTTACTCCTAGGGTACCATAAACCATACTCTATTGTGCTTTTGAGATGTCTTATGATCCTTTCGACTGCTTTTAATTGAGATTATTTGGGATCAGCTTGAAACCTTCTAGCAAGGCCCACTACTTGTATTATATCAGGCCTAGAAGTATAGAGTATAAGAGACTTCCAATCATGGATCTATATAAAGTTTGGTCAACTTTTGGTGAGTCATCTTATTTACTTAACTTACATCTAGTGATCATTAGAGTACTCATCGGCTTACAATCCAACATGTCAAACTTTCTTAGCATATCTTCAATTTATTTTACCTATGAAATGAATATCCCTTCATTAAGTTGGTTAATTTTTAATCCTAAAAAGAAATAAAGTTCTCCCAGCATTGACATTTTAAACTTAGTCTTCATAGCATCTACAAACTCTCTACTCATGTTATCATTTTTAGAACCAAATATTATGTCATCAACATAGACTACTACTATTAATTAATGACTCCCATCTATCTTGATGTATAAATTACTATTAACTATCCCTATTTTGAAGCCTTATCTCAATAGATACTTATCTAATATGTCATACCAAGCTCTAGGAGCTTGTTTAAGACCATATAAAGCCTTCTTTAGTTTATAAACATAGTCTTGATTACATATCATTAAAAAACCTTCAGGTGGCTCAATATAAACTTATTCATCTAATTTTCCATTCAAAAATACATATTTCACATCCATTTGGTAAACTTTGAAACCTTTGAAGCTTGCATATGATATAAAAAATCTAATTGCTTCCATTCCTTCTATAGGAGCAAATGTCTCATCAAAGTCTACCATTTCAACTTGAGTATATCCTTTACACACCAGTGTATCCTTATTTCTTGTGACCTCTCCTTTCTCATTCATCTTGTTTTTGAAAACCCACTTAGTTCCTATCACATTTTTTTCTTTTAGCCTAGGAACCAAATCCCATGTTTCATTTCTTACTATTTGATCAAGTTCTTCCTCTATGCCAAATGTCTAATTATCATCTTTGCTAGATTTTAAGAAATTTTTAATCTTGGTTACCAAATTTGTGTCTTATTGATTTTAATTGATCAACCTTCTCCTCCTAATCTGCAAACTAGCATTCACATCTCTAATAACTTAGGAAACTGGATGATCCTTATGTATTCTCCTAGAAGGGGTTTTATTATCCTATCTTACTTCTTCCTCTTCATCATTTGATTGATCATGTATGCTTTCATTATTTAAAATAACATCCTTAGTAATGCCAATTATCTATAAGCTAGGCTTATTGATGTCACCTACCTCTTACACTCTCACATTAAAGGTTTCAATAACTTTGTGGAGTCTCTTATTGAAACACCTATAGGCAAAACTTATGGAGGAATAACCCAAGAAAATTCCCTCATCAAATATCGAGTCACATTTTCCAAGATTTTTCTCATTCCTCTTGATAAAACACTTTCTCCTAAACACTCTAAAGTGTTTGACATTGATTTACCTATTTTTTCATAGATCATATGGAGTCTTATCACCATTTTCTCTAAGTTGGAATATATTTAAGATATAAATAGAAGTATTGGTAGTCTCTTCCCAAAAACCATCTAAAAGTTTGGAATCTTGAAGCATGGTTCTAGTCATCTCTTGGATAGTTCTATTTTTCCTCTCAACTACCCCATTTTATTGAAGTGTCCTAGCAGCAAAGTATTATCTTCTAATTCCTAGTTCCTCACAAAAGTCATCAAACTCATAAGACCGAAATTCACCTCCTCTATCTGATCTTACACACTTAATTCATGATCCTTTTTCATTTTCAACAAGATCTTTGAATGCTTTAAATTTTCTAAAAGCTTCTAATTTCTCTTTAAGAAAAAATTCCAAATCATTCTAGTGAAGTCATCAATTAATAAAATAAATTAGCTATTACCTTGAATGCCTTGATTTCTCATAGGTCCATAAAGGTCTGTGTGGCTCAACTCCAATGTTATTGTATTAGAATGCTCCTTAGATTTATATCTTATTTTAAATTGATTTCCATGAAGGCATGACTTGCAGAGAGTATGAGGAATCTTAGTGATTTTAGGCATATGCCTCACTAGTCCTTTTTAACTGATCCTTACTAAATTATCAAAGTTTAGATGTTCAAGTCTTATATGCCAAAGCCATCTTTCCTCTAATTGATTCATGAAGAACTTTTATTTATTGGATTCATGGAACACATATAAGTTGTTATCTACCTTGTGAATGTTTGCAACTAATTTTCTAGACTTTAAACTTCTCACTTCACACCCTTTGTCATGAAAATTCACAACATTTCCTTATTTACATATTTAGCTAACACATAGAAGATTATGTTTCAAACCTTTTACATATAGAACATTTTTAGTTCTATTTTGACCATTATCCAAACTTATAGAGCCTTTCCCATCTATGTTAGTAGAGTTATTATCACCAAATCTTACTGCACCTGAATTGTGTTTCTTGAGATAAATAAACTTACTCTTGTCTCCTATCATATGACTTGAGCATCCACTATCTATGTACCATTTCTTATTTTCATCCTCTTGAGCATGTAAGGTAGTTTTTAAAAACATGGATTCTTCCTTTGATTCTTGTTCCTTCTTTCTTTGAATCTTGGTTTTGTCTTTTTTGAACCAATTGATGGTGTCAAAAACTTGAAATCCCTTTTTCCAAAAGTCCCTTTTGCAATACTTGGCTATATGTCCCTATTGATTGTAATTATAACAAAGAACCTGATTTCTTCTCCTTAGAGAGAAAGTATAGTCCTTATATCTATAACCATATTCATTAAAAGTATAATAGTTTTGATTAAAAACATAATTATAACTATTATGTTAATCACCCCTTTATTTTGATCATCAATACCCTAAGACATCTCATCCATATATTCTTTTTTAGAGCTAGTTTTATGTTTGTATTTAGATAAAAGTGCATCAATATAATTCATAACTTTACCTTCCAATTGATCCATTCTTTGATTCATCTTTGTATCAACCACAACCTACAAAAAAAATTTATTGCTTCTATTATTCCTATTTGTGTCTTCACACTATCAATGTTTTCAAGTAACTCATGCTATATAGAGGAATTTAGGTCTAAATTTTATGCCCTTCCATGTTATTCAATATTTCAAGCTTTTATTTTAGACATTCATTTTCTTCCATTGAAAATTTTAGTTCTGATAAAGCACATATTAGTTCACCTTGAAGAAAAATCTCATCCTCTTTATCTTTCATTGTACTTATGATCACCTTCAAGGAATTAAACTTGTAATGAAGGTCCTGCTCTAATACCAATTATTGGAGGTAAAATCTCTGAGGGAGGGGGTGAATCAGTGATGTAAGATATTTCAAACTTTAATTTTAAACCTTTTAAACTCTTAATCAATGACCACAAGCATTCATAAAGCATATAAAATTTTCATAATAATGAATAAGCAAGATGATGCAGGATCACACACATAACACAAGATCTACATGGGAAACCATCTTGGAGAATAAAACCCACTCTCAAGCCTACAAACACATGGACTACTTGTCTTATAAGATGATGACAAACATGAGACCTTTTAGTGAAGCACCCACTTCACAAGGAACACCCACCAATAAGTATAAACAAGCACCCACTTGTTCTAAATGTTGAGCACCCATACAATACCTTATGAAATCAACAACTCTAGAATTCTGATTGCAGATCAATCTAATTAGATAAATAATGTCTAACATATCTATTTAAACTCATCACACACACACTCAAACTTTCTCATGTAAGCAATGCATCCAAACACCTCTTTTGGATCTCTCTAGTCTTTTTCACTCATCCTCAATTTGTTTTTTTACTTTAGTCCATCCACTGAGCACACTCTCTTTGATCTTTTTCCTTCATCTTTTTCTTCTATTCTCTCAATTCTTCCACATTCTCATCTAAAAACCATTGCCTTGGTCTCCACTATTTATAGATTCTTCATGAATATTATCTTCTTTGTCAGCCATAAGACTTGCCTTAACCATTAAGACATCTAACATGCTAATATATAGCTCAAATATATTATCACAGGTTGACCATAGAATATATGGTCACACTTAAGCACCTACACCTTTCAATTAGGCCTTAGTATCCCTTATATGTCTCATGGAGACCTATTCACCCATTTAGCATTCCATCAAGAAAATTAAGAACATAGGATCACTTTTCGATGCATGGATCAACTCCATATGATCTTTAAGACATATTCAAGTGATTGCTCCTACAAAAACACCTTTCTATTAAAGCACAAATTTCTCAAAAATATTTTTGTACTCAATAACACCATGAATGAATAAATAGTCAACTTTGAAGCTCCATATATTGACTTGTACAAACATTTAGACTTTTTAACTAGATTTACCAGATGCACCTTGAAGTCCTCTATAACTTTGATTTTTACTACATCAATAAATTCATCCTGGATCAAATGTTATAGTTCAAAAATTATGCACTAGTTTTCTCTCATGAATTTGAATATTCAAATTCCAATGGTCACTGAGTAAATGCTAAACATAGAGCACTTTAATATCATCTCATGTTCCCTAGCAACCATGGAAAAATATGCACTATCAATATCCTTTGAGTAGCTCAATCTTTATCTTTCACTTCTCACTATTGATCTTATATCAGATATCCCATGATCATTCCACTTGGTAGCTATACGTGCCTTCTACACATTTGACTTTTGACTTGACCTACATCATTGATCTCTGTCAGTATGAACACCCGCAAACCATTGATCTTCTATCAACTTAATGAGATAGTGACACTTATCACCATCATTACAATCTTAGATTATTTGAAATTTTTAATAAATACACACCATTCGATCAAGATATGGATGATAAATTCTCACCATTATATCAATTGACTAGTGACCTCAAAGTTCAATGAAGTTAAACTTGATGGTCTCTATCCCATCACAGTCTGCAAGAGAAACTTTAAAGGTTTATAACTTAAGTTAAAAAACACTTCAAGAATCCAAAATTTTTAGGTAATGTTTTGGCACTATAGATAAAATTTATATGAAATCCTTTTACCTTGGTTGAATTTTTTATTACTAGAAATAAATGCACAAAATTTTTGGTTTATTCTTATCTTTATGACATGCAATGACGGTCTGACTTCTCTTAAGCTATAAAATGCATGATTCTCAATAAAAATAATCAAGTGACATACCTTAACCTCACTAAGGAATTTATGTAAGCCTCAAAACTTCTTATTTTTCCTTATAGACCTAAAAATGTGCCATATCTTTTCCAAGCTATCAAACACAACTTCTTTATCATTAATACACTAGTATCACATACTCTCTTTGACATCAATGACAACCTAACAACAAAGACCATGTTAAACATAATCAAATTTCATGTTAAGTACATCCCTAAAGTTAATAATTATGTATAAGAGGGTTTAGTATCAATCCAATTTATCTTAAGCACTTTAGAGGCCAATCTCTCTTATTGGGTCCTTATTAAGGTTTTAGGGGGTTTAAGGTAGTTTGAGTTCTTAACGATTGTTCAAAAACCTTGGGACCTTAACTCCCAAACCAATTCCATAATTTCCAAGATAATTATTTTCCTCAACTACCCCTAAATAATTATGTTCCCATTCAACTTATCCATATATATCTAAGCACAACAAGTTGTTCCTCAAGTCCTTGTTATGCCATTAGAGAGTGCTCTACCATCTTAAAACTTGTTCATAAAGGTTAAGGTACTAAACCAAAAAATAATGTTAAAATTTTGAAGTGTTAATATCCATTCACCATATCTTAAAAACATTTGACCCCATGCAACTTGTCAGAGTCGCACCAATTAAGATAGACTTAGTCTTGAATTGCAGTCATGCACCTAGAGAGCTCGAGGAGATCCCATAAGCTAAATTATCACTTTATTTGTATTATTTTGCCTATTAATACTTATCTAGGGTTTTTGTTTAAAAATTACAATTATAAATGTCTTAAAACTCTCATTTTACCCCCAACAAGCCACTTTTCTCACAACTATATATATAAGCCTGTGTGTTTGGTCTTAGGCTCTACGGGCCTAAACAAACCTATAAGTCTTGCCATATTTTCATTAACTATGAGGATTATATGAAGTAATATTATCATAAGAGAAACATTATCATATTAATTAATTTCCATTTATTTTTTTTCTTAAAAAAATGTAAGCATCCTTCACTTGATTAGGCAGGTAGGCATGTAGGTGTCATATTGACTGTGTCTACAGAGGTTGAAGTGAGCCTTATTAGATCATCCTCCCTCTGACCTATCCTTAGGATTATTGGAAATAAAATGACATTTTTATAATTTTATATCTATATAATCTTCAAACCCACTTTCTAAATTAATGTTTTTCTCTCAAGTTTGAAAACCATTTGAACTGTCGAAGCAAACCTGTAGGTAATCATTTGAGTCTAACTGCATTTGAAGTTTATAGATCACTTCATAATACACTAGGAGATTTAATGGTATTAATAGCATTATTTATAGTTATTTATCCTCTTTTATAACCTCTTCTACCTTTTCAATGATATTTCATCTTCAAAATGACCATACATTTATCTTATGCCTGCTCAAGAGATGGTTGCAAGTGGTGATTGGGTGATTGGAGTGTTAAGCTTTGAAACCTATTATTTTTAAACTATATTATTGAGACCTTGATACACATTTTAAATTTATTATTACTAATTCAAAATAAAATCATATCTTTGAAGCTTATTGACACTTTCATTTGTTTGATTACTCATGAGAAATAACCTTATCTTTACCTATAGGTATGCATTAGGATGCCTTGAGAATTAGGTCTTGTAATCACACTTATCCATGACATAAAACATATTCAAGCATAGAAACATCACATTCCCCTTAACATTTAGGTTTTTAAATTCAAAAATTGATGCTCATTTCAAAAAAAATCTCATAAAATGTAAACCTATAGGTCTGCATACCTACATGTATGTAAACTTGTAGGTCTATATTTCTCATGTTTTAGGCCTTCATATGTTGAAAGATTGATTTTTCAAGACCTAATAAAATATTTTAATTGAATCATTACATTTATTTTAATATATTTATCCTCATGCACCTCTGACAATTCAACATAAAACTCCTTTAAAACCATCCTGTAGGCAACATCAAAATACAGTCTTCAAACATGGAACATGATTGCCACTTAAAGGACTAGTACATAATGACCAATAAATTTAGAGAGACTTGAATGGCATGATAGTATGGTGAAAACATCAAACCATCAATTATATGCATTAAACCTATTAACTCCTCCAAAACTTCAAATGTAATATGTGACATCTTTCTCATGAAGGCTCTTCATGATACCATGGAAGCTCACACATGCCAACTTAATGGAAAAAACAAGGGATGAATTTTAATATATATAAATAACCTATACAATACTTTTATGCATCCAAATAATCTCAAACTATCATTTCAATTATATAAATTGAGTTTGTGGGGTTTATAGGTAGTTTTAGACCAACCTACCTTCTTAACGATTGTTCATAAAGAAGTGACCACCATTCTAATGACCAGTGTCACAAAATTAAATTTCATTAGGCCCCATTTATCTTACTACAATATCAATCCATGACTCTCTCTCCTTTGTTTGTACTAAGCATATGAAGTTGACCCTTAATAATTTGCAAAGGGAGTGATGGAGGTCATGGTGTAAATTTTGATTTATTAAGATTTTTACAAGAAAGACGTCTATGTATATGACATAGAAAATCTGAAGGGACACTCTAAATATGTTTTTTCCTAAAATTAGATCATCCCAAGTCCATATAAGTCACTAAAAATGCCTTCTTTGGAGTTATTTTCTCTTTTCAAGACGTTGGACATGAAAAAATAATAAAGTCTAAGATTCTTGTCATATATTCACATTAGATAACTCCTTCATAATATATAAAAATTTTGATGTATGGAAATTTTATCTTTGTTGGCTTGAAATGCATTGGATTTAGTTATATGCCCTTTTTCTCTTAATTTTCACACACCTTAAAGTTTACAAAAGAACCTTAACTTCTCCAAACTAATATAAAGTGTTAATACAAGGTGATAAAAACATGATAAGGCTTTGAAAGACACTTTATAACATTTTATTCCTTTTATACCAACCTCTTCACACCATGGAGTGATTAGACTAACATGAGACCTAAGATAAGGCATTACCTTAATATTATCAAATTAGCCTTAAATTATGTTAATAAGACTTTAGAAAGACCCTTTCATGACCTTATAAATAATTTAATGGGTTATGAACTAGGTTAGAAGGCATGATAAGATAATTTTTTTATGAAACTGGTGTATGATAGCCAAAATTTGGCTAACATCTTTAGTAGTTTCCCAGGGATGTTTATTTGTTAAGCATATAAATTGGTTTCCTAGTTCATCAATTGGGCAGTGGAGTCATATAATACTCAAACATAGACCTAAAAATACTTCAACACAAGATAAGATAGTAAATTAACCTCCAAACACAAAACACACAAAGACAATACATAAAACAAGATAAAATAAATAAACTTGTGCTCTCAAGCACCTAGAAAACACAAAGCATAAACAACTATACACAATTGACCTCAATGTTTATTTATCCTCTAATATCAAATGGGAAGTTCTTGAGGTCATCATGACACCATGGAATTAGGTTTTTATATGTTGATTAGAGTCTAATGAGGCATGGTTCATAGAATGGATGCTTCTTCTTGCATTTGGAGATCTTAGCATGCTCATAGCCTCTTGGAGTAGCAACTAAACCTTTTTGCCTCATTCCTTGGTACATAGGTTGACTATGTGATTAAAGTAACAAGTCATATTCATTTCAAAATTGTTTTATTGGAAAAAAAAATATCATTTCTACCTCATCCATAGGTTCATCTTGATCAAGTTTAATAATCTTAGATGAATCTCTTGGCATGCTTATATTGTTAGATTCGAGGAGAAGTGTATCTTGTTTCTTGATATTTTAAGGCCAATGAAGCTTAGTTTCCTTTTAAAAGAGTGAAGAAGCACCTGTAAATGGAATTATAAGTTTATAACCTTATTTAAGGACCTCAGACAAGTCATCTTCAAATGGAATAGATTTTTTGAATGGTAAGCTTAGAGAGTTGCCTTCCTCTTGCTTGGTGAAATTACCTTCTTTAATATGAATTAGGTCATGACATGTATCTATAATAAAGTAACCTAATTTTATTATTTCAAACAAGTCTTTTAATTGATCTTCACAAGGTTCTACTTCAATTGGACTTTTTTTAATTTTGATAGAAGCTGATGTAAAAGTAGGCATAACATAATTTGAGAAAGATTTGTAATTTACACCTCTTTAATCAAACTCATGGGGCTTAAATAAACATTTTACCACCTCTAATATATCATTAAAATATTCTTCATCTATTGCAACAACCTAATAAACTTATTCATATTGAGAAATACCATCTCTCCCAATGTCTATTATCATTTGGTCAACTTGTACCTAATCAAAGTTACCTTCCTTTTCAACTTCAAAGGCTAATTTGCATATTTTTGGACCAAGTGGTTTCCAATAGTGAAATCATCATCACACACACTTAAATTTTCATCCTCATATCCTTTTTAGGATTAATTTATAGTTATAACTTAGATTTTTTTCTCAAGAATAGGCTACTCATCTTCACAAACTAGTTTTGAGTTATCATGCTCAATGTATTTGTTCTTCTCTTCCTTCCATTCTTAAATGAATCCCTCCATATTTGGAATTTTTTGGATTTTAATATTCTCTACAAGGATGTCATTCTTATTTTGAATACTCTATTGAATTTATCTCCAAGATGGAAACTTCTTAGGTTTTTCAATCTTCTCAACAAGGATCTCTTGTTTACTATGGATTCCTTCTTGAATTGACTTCCTAGATGGGAAGGATGTAGGTTCTTGAGGAGGGATTGCAGGGGATTGAATAGTTTTAGATTCTTCCTTGATCTTTACTCCCTAATCTATGTTTGTTTTACTTTTTCTATCCCATGATTTCACCACTTTATTTCATCTTGGAATATTAAAAGACTTCTTGGGGGGTTCTTGAGGAATAGGAGTGGAGTTTTATGCCAATATTAACTCAGTATCTTCCTTCCAAGTAGCAACCAATCTCTCCAATTTTGATTTATATTGGCTCTCAATAATAGGTTGCTCAAAAATAACCTCTCTCTTCTTTTAAATATTCTCTTGTATTTATTTCCAAGATGGAAAGGCTTGAGGGGTATGCGAAGGAATTGGAACACTTTGAAACTTGCTTGAAATGGTCTTTTGAGGAAGAATGGATGGCACATAGAAGGGTTGAGGTGGTATAAATGAAGGCACTTGGGGCTGATAATAGTAAACTTGTTGTCCTTCATGAACTCTTAGCATATCCTCTATGCCTTGAATAAGTCCACTTATATCCATCTTATAATTTGTGAGTCTTTTCCAAATTTCTCTAAATAAGTGCCCACTTTATCTTCATCAGTTGGAATGAGTCTCTCATATTATGCATGAGATGAATATGAACATTTTGACCATACTCCCTTTGTGTGTTAAGCCTTATCATCTAAATTTCATATCCCAATAGGTTTGATTGAAACTTAAGATTGACTAATTTGAAACAAGGATATGTTGATTAGGGGGAACATGGTCTTGAGAAGATTGATGAGAGGAATGAGAGGGTTGTCAAAGAGGTGGACTATCTTGATATGACTAATGAGGCAAAGAAGGAGGGTAATACTCATGATAACAAGGCTAAAAAGGTTTAATATATTATTGATAAGGGTCAATAAAATGTTGAAAAGTATGTACATGAGTTTGATATAGCTATTCAACTTGTGTGAAACAAATATTAACATCAAACCCAACCTTGAAACCTCATGAAAAAGGCAAAAATGAAATAACACTTGCTTAAAATGATATATGGGTTGATATAACCAGTTGAATGCATTTAGAGTCACCATTGATGTTTGTTTAACTTCCTCCAAAGGCTAGTGCATTAAAGATAAACACCAAAAAAAATTCAATTGATTGCAATCTAATAGATTATATAAATCAATGTACATCCACAGGATAAGATCTAGAGTGAATTTGATAAGCAAATCATAATAAATGAAGCAAAAAAATCAATGAACCATTACACATTTATGTAACTTGGGAAAACCTCTCAGAGGTAAAAATAATACAATGATGAATTATTTAATAATTGAGAAACTCCTCTATACCCTATACAAGTTATTCAACCTCTCACTTCTTCTCAAACTAACTTTCACAAAACTCATCGAGAATGAATACGATTAATATTTCATATTCATGAGTTGTTTCAAAATAGGGGTAAAACCCTATTTATAATGAAAAACCAAAAGGGTCCATCTATCTCGATAAAATAATTTAATTAAAATTTAATAATCATTAAATAATTATAACTCTATTATTTATTATCACGAGGTTCCTACCTCATGGTAATAAATAATATATCATTGTTTATTTAATTAATACCAAGGGTAAGGATCAATTAATCCCATTAATAATTAAATGCTTTAGCACTTTCCCTTAATGTTAAGTTGAGATAAATGTCATAGTCACCTCAAAAAAAAAAATTATACTACGTACACAATTGAAGGAAAAAACTTTCATCATGTCAAACATGACTATTTGAAACAAAAAGAACTATAATCTATAAACTACTTGAAAATAATTTTAGGCTAGCATGATTGTAAAACTATATCTCATAGTTTCTCTATAATAATTATCTAAACATATTTGGAGCCTTCTATAACATAAAGACCTCCATTATAAAGTATGATTTTATGTATTGGATACAAAATTAAAACTTCCAAATGAATTTTACAATAATATAACTTCCACATGAAGTTTAAAATTTTTTAAAATTGAGAATAAGTATACATAATAATAAAAAACACATCATCATCAAAAAGTGGCATTGGCATGCATATTCCCCCTCAATAGCAACTCTGAGAAGCCCAACATTGTATGAAACTGACAAAACATTGTAGCACCAAGTGGTTTTATGAATATATCTACCACTTGTTCATCTATAAGATAGAACTACATATCTATGTCACCATTCAAGACTTTATCTCATCTCGGTTAAAATGCACATAAACTTCAATATGCTTAAATTGTTGGTGTTGTGCACCTACAAAAATTAAACAAATATCTAAAAATAGATTCATGATAGCATAGTATCATTAGCATCATAATAACCACATACATAAAAGTATGACATATGTTTTACTATGGTAAGAAAAATTTAAAACAATCAAGTCATATTTTAGGTAAACAAGTTCACTACTTTGATTACAAAGATAGTGAAAAAAAAATTATTGTATGCAATTCATTATTGGATGTCTTCAATATTGACAAAATAAGCATCCCCAGCTATCATGTGATGTGCATACAATAATTTAATAATAATATGATATTAATTTTATCCAAACATTAGATAGCCTATTACCAATAACTCATGTTATCATTTGAGTCTTATCAAACATTGAAAGTTTAATATGCTTCAATAAAATATTGAGGTATAACCTCTCAGACATCAAATGAAAGGGATAAGTATGTTCCTTACCACATGAGAAACCCCATAATTTTCATGATGAGAGGGGATATAATGAAGTCCAAAAACAATATTATTTTCAAATATATTATGTAAACTTCTAAAATCAACATGTCATAATCTTTCATACCATAATTGAGATTCATTCTTACTATGCGATGAAAGAAAACATACAGAAGGAGATAAGATATATAAATCATTCTTTTGAACACCTTCAACAATCAAGGAACCAAATTTATTTATAATGGATCAGTTATCTTTTAGTAATTTTACAATAAAATTATCATTTTTAAGTTGAGAAAAATATAGTAAATTATTTTTAATCTTGGATACATAGAAAATTTCATTTATAGTAACATTTGAAAACATTGCTTTTCCTTGTTTAGTTGCTTCTAAAAATGAATTATCTCCTAAGTAATTTATTTTAGATATATATATATAAAATCACGTATAATATTAGATAAGAAATTCATATGGTTTGATGCACCACTATCTAAAATTGACTCATTTTTATTTGAAGCAAATAAAGCAGTATACAAATAAATAACATTTCAATCCTAAACGTTATTCTGATTAGAGTTTTGATTCTTACGTTTATTTTGATTAAATTTTTTTTATTTGTTATTTTTAGAAGTTTTATTGTTATTTATATCCTTATTTTTATAACAAGTTTCCCTTTTATGACCAATTTTACTACACAAATTACAATTTCTATTAAACTTAGGTTTGTCATTCTTATTACCATATTTTTTATTCTCGTATTTGCCTTTAGCAGAATTAGGATTAGATTTATAGTTTTTAGTGTTATCAAAAATATTGATTAAGATGAGAAGTGTCTAAGTGGCATTCTCTTTATAATCAAAAATTCATCATAACTTTATCTTCTTGAATTAAGAGAGGAGACAAAATGGTAAGGTCAAAGATATTTTACTCGGTTTGATATAGAGAAATCAAAATTAAAATAAAATTTCTAAACTTTTCATGAATATTTAATTGAATTATAAAATAAAATAATTTATTTTGAATTAAATTATAATTACATCCATCTAACTGAGCTTTAATGTTTTTAATTTTAACAAAAAAATTCACAACTTTCTCATCACCTTTCATAGGTGTAGTTAGCAATTCAAATATTAACTTAAATTTTTTTGAGAGATGAGTACCGTCATGCATAGATTCAATGAATTTATAAGCATCACTAGTAGACTCCTGATTATTGATGTGGAGAAGGAATTCATCCTTAAAACTCTGCAAGATAATGGACATAGATTTCTATAACTTTTGTTAAAATGTATTGATAAGCTTAGGAGTCACATGTCATCTAAAAGGGAATTTTTTAGTCCCAATAACAATATTATATAATTTTTGGTCCATAAATTTATCTTTAACATGAATTTCACATATATTATATTTATTTTCATTAAGCATTTGAGATTTATCTAAGAAAAAATTAGGTGAAGTCATAGCTTCCCTTTAAACAAGACAGTAAATAAATACTTAAAATGAAACATTTTAATGTGAATTTTAACTTAATTTGATATTAAAACAAATTTTAAATGGAAAACACACAATAATTATTCAATTTAATGTTATATAAATCAAAAAAATGTGAAAGACTGTGATAAAATAGGGTGTCGTAAGAGACAAAAATTTACTAATGTAAGAACAATTTTAAGAAAAATAAGATTTTTTATTTATTTTTATACTTTGATTGTTAAATAAAATAAATCATAAGTTCAACTATAATTAATCACATAATTTATATGCCAAATAATGCATTTAGAATTGCAAAAAACTAGATGTCAAAAGATTCATACTCAAAATAACCACCTAGACACTATTATTAAAAAGTTATAAAATTAATACTAGGAGGTTTAAAAATACAAAATGGACCATGCATATGTGTTTGAATGATGTCAAAACCTAAGGATTGACTAGCTACATGACTATGTTTGACAAAATATCCATTAGGTCAAAAGTCAAAACAAGTTTGATAGGTCAACTAGGGTTTTAGATGCGTGAAATGTTGGCATGCAAACCAAAAATAGAATTCAAAATAAATTAAAGTTTTAAAAATGATTTTACCAAGTCAAAAAATATTAATTTTATGGGGTTTTGAACTTATAACCTCCTTAGTTGTAAGTTGTTGTAAAAAATTAGTAGCCACCTCTTCTATACTAGAGTTTGAAAGATTACATGCACAAAATTATTTATAAATTGTATTATTTTCTGATTTTGAAATAAGATATATATAAATGTGCATGTAAATTTTAATTTTTAAATAAATCTTCTATATTTTTTACTTTTGATAAAAAAAGGTTTTAAATAAGAGTGGGGGTCATCTTGTTTAATGCATGAAATAATTGAAGCAAGTAAATAAAGTATTATTAAATATTTTAACAACTATTCAACCAACCTTTGAAACACTTCCAAGTATATATGGTGATATTTTAGAGTTTTTAAACTTCATAGTAATTTATACAGACCACCAAAAGCCTTGAAAATTTCCAATCCTCTTAGTTGTTGCCTCTTGATGTCGAAGATGTTTTCAAAATCCAATTTTGACTGAGACATGATTTTTTTTAAATAAAAAAACCAATGTCATAAGTTAGAACTTAGAGATCATTTTTAAATCTCACAATACTTAAACCAAACCACCAAACACCTTGAAATTTTCCAATGCTTCTAAAATGCTAAAACTTAGACAGTAGGATATTCAAAATTCAATCTTTGGTGAAGAATTCATATTTCTCACTCACCCAAGTGAACTATGGCACCCCTATCTGCTTTAAAAAAAATTAGGGGCTAAATGAGTGCTTTTCAAGATTTAAAAAATATTTGAGAGAGATTAAATGTCAAAAAGATAATCTTTTAGCAACAACCAGCCAGAAACATGCTTAAAATAATTATTTTAGAATTTCTTCAAGCACCTAGGTCGTATAAGTGTTCACACTTTGAATAAAAAACTTTTAAATAAATTAAAATATCAATTATTTATATTTTTATCAATAAAATATACTTATTGATCAAATCCTCTCCATTGGCTCTAATAGCATGACAGCAATATATAAAGCAATGTATATCCACAGGATAAGATCTAGAGTGAATTTGATAGATGAAACACACAAATCAATGAACCATTGCATAGATATTTAATGTGGAAAAAAAAATTAGATGTAAAAAACTCCATACTAATGAATTATTCAATAATTGAGAAACCCCTCTGTACCCAATACAAGTTCTCCAACCTCTCACTTCTTATCAGACAAACTTTCACAAAACTCTTCAAAATTGAATATGATTAATATTTCATATTCACAGGTTGGTTTCACAATAGGGGTAAAACCCTATTTATAATTAAAAACTAAAGGGGTTGATCATTGTAAAATTAATAGGTCCATCCATCTCGATAAAACCATTTAATTAAAATTTGCTAATAATTATTTAATTATAACTCTATTATTTATTATCACAAGGTTTCTACCTCATGGCAATAAATAATGTATTATTATTTATTTAATTAATACCAAGGCTAAGGTTTAATTAATCCCACTTATAATTAAATGTTCTAACATAATCTTATCCCATTAGGCATGCCAAAATTGTTACAATTCAAATTTGTACCCTTGGGAGGCTGATTCAAGCCCTCTCAACTTGAGTTATGCAATGGGATTGATCCTAGGTTGTGGGTGACCTTTACATGGATCAAAACTATAAATTATAGGGATATCTCCCCTTGATGCATGAATTATGCTCTAATACACTAATAATTTGTAAGGAAAAGGGATAAAGATAACATGAAAACAAAGGGGGTGATACACCAAATAATTGATCTCTACTAACCAGTAGTATGTGCACTTATAGATCAACAAAACTAACCTTATATACATTGCTCTTATCTGAATCTCTCATATAAATGTTTTAATGTGAAATTTTTAATGGTTTATTAGGTTATTATTACTAACCAAGAGCTTTTTAATAACATTAAAGGATAGACAAGCTCACTCAACCATTGCACCACACTTATACACTTCATGTAACCTATAAAAAAAGCTTTCAAATTACATCTAGGTGTTAGAAAAGATAACATGTCAAGGAAGACAATTCAATTCACTTGACAAAATCAAATATTAAAACACACACACACACACACACACTAATTACATTCATATGAGGAGGTAAAACTAGTTGTATTTCATTGATAAAAGGCATACAAATGGGTAGGGCTTTGCCATACTTAGATGAAGGATGAATACAAAATCTATCAAGGCTGAATTTATGGAGAAGGAGATTAGAAGAGAGAGAGGCATAAAAAGGAGAGATTAAAAGCGTCAAATGAGATTTAAAACTAAGAAATGAGTCATATAATAGTGTCATCAAGTCTTCAAATATGTGTTAATTCTTTGAAAATGCCATTTCTTCCAAATGGTGTAGGAGTTTCAAACTTAGCTTGACACCTTGATCTTCCTCTTCAAAACTTCCCTTCTCTTGACTTGGGAGGTGACAAGTGGCACTTTTCATCATCAATTAATGTTGATTTACATTCTACCCTTATTCTTGACATGTTTATTTTGCTTAATAATCTTCTAAACTGACATTGAAGTGATGATAATTCTTCCTTAGGTATCTTGAAACTCCTTTGGCTTCATTATGCCTTATCTTGCTTGTAAGTGTCAAATATTGATTTAATCTTCACCATAAAAATATATCTATATGAAAATCATCTATATACCTTATCAAAACTAAACCAACTCCTTTAGAAACTTCAATCACTCCTAATATTTCATCTTGCACCCAAAGGTCTCACTTGGCCTCAATTCCTTGTAGCCATGAAAACACATAAAAATCCTTTTTTGGAATAATATAAGGATTATCTTGGAAAATTTTGAATATATTTGAGTGCTCAATGTGCCCTTACATCTCCATGTCAAATTTCATGACCCAACTCTAAATGAAAGTATACTTATTAGCCTATTTTCTTACTCTAATTAGGCCTCTATTAACCTTCTAGGCTTAGAAACTAAGTTTTGGCTTAAAATGACTCCCACACATGTGAAACTAAATAAAAGTCTTTGATTATATTTTAGGACCATATGACCATGAGTCATTCAAAATTTGATCTTCTAAAACTTTGTCTAGGTAGGCAAACCAAGAAATGGCAAAAAAAATAGCCCTTCACAAGCCTTCTTCACACTACCTTCAATAATCAGACTTGTAGAATGAGTTTAAGGGTGGCATGTATGGATTTTTTTAATTTATGGGATATAAAACACCTCAATCCATCTTCCCTAATGGTTTTCATCTACTCATGATCTTCTATACCCTAGTTTGAGCTCAAAACCTCATAAAAGTACAACATTTAATGAGTTTGTATAGTTGCAGGTAGAAACAAATGTCATGGTCAGGACCTCCCTAGAGTGAATAATTATGTCCAATAGGTTTAAGGATTAATCTAGTTCATCTCAAGCAATTTTGAGGCCAATCTTTCTCATCAAGTCCTTATTAGGGTTTTAGGAGGGTTTAAGGTAGTTTGAGTTCTTAACGATTGTTTATAAACCCTAAGGCTTTAACTCCTAAACTAATGCCACAATTTTCAAGTGAATAAGTGTCCTCAACTACCCCTAAGTGATAAATTTTACATACAACTTATCTTTATATATCTAAGAACAAGAAGTTACTCCTCAGGTCTTTATTATGCCATTGAAGAGTGCTCTACCATCTTAACCTTTGTTCATAAGGGTTAGGGACCTAAACCAACAACTAATGATATAAGTTTTAATTCTGAATACACATTCACCATATTTTAA
The DNA here is from genome assembly GCA_037957365.1 of Torreya grandis. Lineage (NCBI taxonomy): Eukaryota > Viridiplantae > Streptophyta > Pinopsida > Cupressales > Taxaceae > Torreya > Torreya grandis. Next base: position 1,955,049 of record JARHVA010002599.1, read on the forward strand.
AACCATTTGACTCCATGCACCAAGTCAAAGTCACACCAAGCAAGAGAAACTTGGTATTAAACTATAGTCATGCACCTAGAGAGCTCGAGGAGGTTTCATAAGTCAAATTGTTAGTTTATTTGTCTTTTTCTACCTATGAGTACTTATCTAAGGTTTTTACCAACATTATACACTTATTTATGTATTCATACTCTCTTATTACCCACATCAAGATGCTTTTCTCACAACTGTATATGTATAGGCCTATATGCTTAGTCTTAGGCTTTACAGGCCTAAACAAAGTTATAAGTCTTGTCATTTTTCATTAAGTATGAGGACTATATGAATTCATATTATCATAATAGATAAATTATCATATGGATTCATTTCCCTTTAGTTTCTTTGTCTTTAAAAACAAGCAAGCATCTTTCACTTGATTAGTCAAGCATGTCTGTAAGTGTCATACATAAAGATGAAACTTTATATGTTTATTGTTATAATCTAAATTATGTGTATTGTTATAATCTAAATTATATGTTTGGGTACCCATGATTCTAGTAAAGATAAAACTTTATCATCATTTTCATCATCTATGTCATCTACTATGTCTTCTTATATAATAATATGATTCTTCTCATTAATGTTACCTTAGATAGTTATATCCTTTTATATTTCACATTCACCTTTGAAATCTCTTATGAATAAAGGACCATTATATGATCTATTATTTAGGATATCAATATTTTGAAATATAACTAGAGGAGGTGCCCTCTTCCTTGTCATTGCACTAACCATACTAATAAATAATAAATCAAGTGAATGAGCATTTCAAGCCTTTGATGTTTCTCTTTACTATTTTATATCAAATGAACATTTCCTTGATCCTTTGGATGGTAGTGTGATTAATAAGAGTTAGTAAATATTATCAAGTGTTGATTTGGAGGAACCATTGATTCATTCAAATTGATGTTTGTTCCCTTCACTTGAATTTTATTTTTATCAATGATATCTTATATCTTATGATTCAAGGCAATGAATTGATTTGAATAATTTACATGGAGTCTATGATAATCACAAAATGCATTTGCATCATAATTTTTAAGAAATCTCTTTGAATGATTAAACTCACTAATTGGAGGCAAGGTAATCATATTACACACAAGCAATAGTTTTAACATTTTGTGTGGACTTCCACTTAGCCTTATAAATTTATTATGCTCCCTTTGCTAAGACAACATGATATTTTTAGTTGGTCATTACATAAGATTTAATTCATTCTTAACATGACACTTAGGTTGAAAGATATTCTCACTAAATATAGTCTTTAATTTTGTCTTGTTTGGAAACTTTGTAGCACTATAAGTTGGGGCATGTGTCCATAATTAAGCATGTTTGCATCTAAAATCTTAATCTCAAAGCCTCTAATTGCATAAAAAATATTGATTTATTAGCATGGTTAGTGAAGCTAATTTTTTCATTTTTCAATCTCTAAACACCCTCTTCCTTGTAATTGCACTAACCACAAATGTAACATTCATACCAATTTTTGGTGGTGTATTTGGCACAACCACACCAACTCTAGGAAGAAAATAAAGAGAGAAGAAATGGATAAAATAAGGTGAGTATTTCCCCATTCTTCCCTTTCACCTTTACTAAAAGGAAGCAGGCTATGGTAGCAACTTCCCCAAGGTCTTTGTTTACTAGGTCATGGTGTACCAGATACCTCAATTATCTAATGTAATTTATTGCAATACAAGGAACCTATTTGAATTATTCTATAAGATTTATAAAATAAACTATGGTTTATCTTATGTCCAAAAGAACCAGTTAGTTCAGGTTTATCAATGAACTCACTATTGGTTGGCACTTGATTCTAGTTTAATGTATTCAACAATAAGAAAGGAAGATAAGTGAAAAAGATGAACATGCAAATTTGATAAAGCTTGAAAAACTAACTATAATTCATATTAATCTAAATCTAATCTAACAAAGATATAAAGTAAATATAAAAAGAGATAGAGGGTAGGGATATAGGAAAGATGAGCTCACTTTTTAATGAGGACGATTCTAACTCTATTAAACATTCAAAATATCAAAATAAACTAGCCTTTATTTGGCCAACATAGTAAAAAAAAAATGCAAAGATGGTGCAAAAGTCTGAGGATCAAATAACTATGTAAAAAATTGAGGCAAATTCACCATAGACATGCACATACAATGACTATCATTCAAAACAGTTTTCATAAAGAACATAATTCATGAAACACAACATTAAGATTCATCAATGTTCAAACAAGTTATAAAAATATCTTACAACAACATCATCTCATGATAAAACAAAAAGCTAAACTAAGAAAGTATAAAAAAATGGCATAGCCCCTTCTACTCTAGTTCTAAATCTGAATGGACCAACCTTTATTACTTATTTTGATTAGTTTTTATAAGCAATGCAACCCTAAGGGATCCTCAATTAACCCACCATTGGGGTTGTTAGAAAATTCAATGAAAAGTGTCCAATTGGGTTGTATCTTGATCAAATCCTCCCCAATCCCAAGGAAATTAGGATTGGGTCCATGCATGATCAAGACAAATTTTGTCTTTTAGTGGTCCTTGAATTAAATTTGAGCTGCTAAAAGTCATTAAGATCTACATGGATGTTAAGTTGTCCATGCTCAATTGTGATGACCATACCTCTTCAACGTGAACTTATGGTCTTTATGTTGTTTCTTGATCTTGATGTACATGGCAAATATTCTGATTCATGCCACCATCAAATTTTTATTGACCCTTTTCCCTTTTCTTAGTGATTTTGGTAGTAGGGAACCATTTGTAATATGATTCTACAAATCAAATTAGACATGTAATAGATCCCAGGCTTTGATAGTTTTGATGGGAAATATGGTCATCTAATTTAGGTCCAAATCTAGTTCATGGATGCCCTTATATCCTCCTCAAGAGGCAACTCCATGTATCCCCTTCTCATTACTTAACTAAAATCCAATATGTCCTCACTATAGACACCAAAATTATATCACACACGTGCATAACTCCTTGTGTTGAAACCCCCCTTGAGCCCCTTTCCAATAATAATAATTAGCCTTCCTAAGCCATGCTTTTTACCCCTCACACATTTAATTACTTTAAAATATTTAATTAAGCTAATTAAAAACCATGCCACCTTACCTAGCCGCCTCATCCTACGACTAATTCTTATCCTTTGAGTCATCTCAAGACTTAATCCCCTTATCTTAACTACCCATGACTTGTTCTCATCCCAAAAATAAATTCCTAACCAACTACATCCTTCTTAACCTCCCATTTCTACTGTTTCCTAATGAATACCACACTTGGCATGAGAAAGAATAGAAAATAGGCTAAATATAGCCCTTTTATCTATTCTCATACGATTGACGTCGATCAAACCATGGTCAACTTCAGTGAGATCACCGACATTGATTACTTAAGCCAAACTACAAACTAATGTTCAGGTCAACAAAAATTAAAAAAACTCATATTTTTTCACATATAAGCTTTTAGCATCCAACTTTCCACATCTTGGCTTACTATTATCTTACAGAAGTCAATCTAGATCAAGAACCAAGATCTTGAGAACTAGTAGCACATGTTTGTTTTCTCTATTAAGGTATTGGTATGGCAAGCCTTATAGGAGACATCTATTTGGCACTTATCATTCAATCACCTATTCAACTAAGTACATCACTTATTATGTAATTGTTTAAGTAGTTACTTTATAATCATTATTTATTATCTTACACATTCTTTACCTAACCCCCATGAAGGAGTTATAAAGCTTCCCTACTTATTTCCCCTTGTTCCAACACACCAAACCTCTAACCAGATCCATCCAAACAATACTCTCTCTCTCTCACAACTTTCCCCAACCTTTCAGACCTAACCAAAGCCATTTCCCAAATCCAAAAAAGTCTTTTGAAAATTCCTAGGAAATTATTTCCCCTATTGACATTGGTTTCCCAACCGATAGTGATCACACTTGCTTACTGACCTTGGCAACCTAACCAATGTCGGTAACTATGGATTTTCAATAACCTTTCTAAAACCTGCCCAAACAACTTCCAAAATACAAACTGAATATACCACCTACACTGTGTTACTCTCTTCCGCACTCAAGTTGTAAATAATGGTATCATATCTCTCTTTTACTCTCTCCTTTACTATTTATTACTCTTTTATTTCTTAAAAGTGGAATATTATCTCTAAGGAAGTTTGACACTTCCTAGAACAAGTGCATAACTTGGCAGCCCACTCATATATCTACTAAGAGATATTTTTGTGGTAGTGCTTTCTTACTTGTAGGTAGTCCTCCCCAACTAAAGATGAGTGCTCATAACATCTAGATATGGTGTGTAAAACAATTTGGGTTCATTCCAATCACTTATCCCTATCCTTCTTCTCTATTTTTATTTAGACTTGAAATAGACATAATTTTAGCAAAACATTTATGGCATGCCTGATGGGACCCTAGATTTTTCCTTGGGTTCATTGCTTGTTTTAAGCATTCATATAGGTGCATTATAGTGAAAATTTCATTTCTTTCACTTTCTCCTTCTTTTCTCCCTCAAATTGAAACATTTAACATTTTGTTTTTTGTTTAAGGGCAATAAACTAAAATTTCTTCTTCTTTGCTACTCTTCTTTTCTCTTTGAATCTAAAAGTAATTTATCATTTTTATTACAAGTTAGAAGAATATCTTCTTTATTTATTTCTTGCTTGCACATTAAGATAGTGAATTTCATTTTCTACTCCTATTTCATCATTATTTTCATTAAAATCTAAACATTTCAGATTTGGGTTTAAAACTTACTACACTTCATTGTTTACTTGTTGCATATTAGCTCACCTAGTTAATTACAAGCATTATGAATGAATTTTAGTGCACATATGTTACACAACTAGATCACACTCACAAAAATAAACATCTAAACTCACTTGAGACAAGACACATTAGGATTTCATCACTTGGTGTATTACCTTACCCTACCCAGCTATCCTACTTGGATTTCACCACCAAGGGGAGAACCCACTCCGTTCTCTAGCAAAGTATAGACTCTAGGTAGAAGGTATATTTTGGCTAAGTATCATGGCTTGTCTTTAGTTCTATGAAGTATGGGGCGAAAGCTCCTATAATAAGCCATATACCTGGTCTAACATAGATCTCCTCTTAAGCACTAACACTAACCTAAAACTAGCTCTAGATTGATTTCTATTACCTTCATTAACCAAATTCTCTTCTCACTATCTGATTAAGGCATAAGCCAACACAAGACCAAAATTAATCTCTAGGAGTTAATAATTAGTGGTTATATGTTCTTTTTCTACTTTTTTATTACCTTTTATATTTTGGAATTGGTAAGGATGTTTTTTCCATTGATTCAAAAAATCAACACTATTTGTCATACTCAGGTTGTATAACCTATTATATTAGGTTTTTTGAGTGTTATTTCTTCTTACACAGACCTCTTACATCCTCTATTTTACCTAAATTCTACCTCTAGGTTTCTAAAATGTTGGATTTTCCATCTCCCAAGATCTCACAATGGCTGACATCGATTAATTCCACTGACGTTGATAGACTTTATCCTACTAACATTGGTTAATCCCACTGACATCCACAAACTTTGACTATCAACATCGGTCAAGCAACTGATGTTAGTGACTCTATAATTTTAATTTTCTCAAAATAGCAAGCTAAAATAACCTACTTACACCCAAACCTTGTTTTTCCTTTTTCTATCACTAATACATAGTATTAAGACTATTTATACTTCTTGCATGGTATTGATGTGATCCCAAGCCAAAATTCTTTCTAATTACGCAAGCTGGAAACCACTCCACCTTCCTCTCTTATTATTGATTATATCATGGAGTATACTTCAAAAATAGAGCATACTCCCAACCCCAACCAAATTCCTATTATGTCTAAAGGAGATCAAGATGTTGCTAAATTTCTTGATTGTAATGTCGCAGCCCTTCAACATTACCTTCCCATGAGTTGAACCCGTAATTCTTTGGGTGACCCACTATATGGTATATCAACCTCTCTAATGGAGACAACTTCAATTTCTGATGTCTCCACTATTTTTTCCATGGTTACTCAAACCATCACTTTGACAAGTAACCCAACCATAAATAATGTCCAAAGTTTAGCATCGCCAACTGCCTAGTCCCACCTAAACCCTGGCGTGACTTCCCTATTTTCACAACCACAAGAAGTTCAGTCAAGTCTCACCTGATTTTATAATTTGGTGGCACCTATTCTATCTAATCTCACACCTATAATTACTTGAGTTATGACTCACCCTTCATCTAGTATAACCATGCCAATAACCCAACCTATAATAACAACATCCAACCAAAGCATAGTCTCTAACCCAATGGGACAATACCCTTTTATTTTTTTCCCCTAGATTATGACTCATTATCCTTATGTAGTGCCAACACAACCTCAACAAGCTATGTCATACACTCCCTCTCCTTCCTAATAGGTTCCTTGTAATTTAGGAGGTATCTCCAAAACCAATCCCCCTTCTAACCTCATTAAGATGTTAATGGACAAGATGTCTAATCCAGAGACATCTATTTTGGGTTTAAAGAATGTGTTATCTTATGATAAGATATGAAATGAACCCATCCATCCTTCTGTGCCTATTCACCCTTATCCAAACCAATAATAACTCCCCAAATTTACTCATTTCCATAGTAAAGAGGACCCATAATAGCATTTTTGAGCATTTAGACATGCTTGTTATTTAATAGGGAGAGATGATGCATTATTACTTTGCACTTTCCCTATGTCTCTTTCAGGTGTTGCACTAGATTGGTATAGCTCTATACCTCAACACTTTTTTATCTCATTTACCCAACTTGCACAAATATTCCTAGACCATTTTTCTATTAGCATTTCTAAAAAGCTTTCTATTACAGACTGTTATTCTATTAGACAATTTGATGATGAGTCTATCATAGATTTTATCGCTCACTAGAGAGGCTTGATCAATCAACTCTCCTTCTCCTTACCCCAATTGAGCTTATTGAGATCTTCTCAAGGGCATGTGCTAAGCACATTTCATCCACACTCTGAGTATAAAAAAATTTCACATGTAATGAGGCCTTTACAATGGCATGAAAACTAAAGATTTGGGCTATAGATGAAGGCAAAGTCAAGTTGCATAGTAAGAACACCAATTCCAAATCAAATGACTTCTCTTCTTCTAAAAATTCTCCTTCTAACCAAAAATCTAAAGGCTCCACCAACATGATGGTCATTAAATCAGCTTCTTCCATGACCATAAACCAACCTAATTCCTCAACTTCCCAAAATCTAACCAAGTAATTCTAACAATGGTATAAACAAAGATAATATACTCTCATTAGGGAGTCATATACTTCTATTTTGGAAAAACTATTACAACAAGGTGTCATAACCCTTCCTTAAATAAAACCTCCTATATAGTTTAACCCATCCCATCTTATTCCAAATTCGTACAAGGAATATGAGTTTTGTGGCTACCATCAATTTAAGGGCCACAATTCTAATAACTATAAAACATTCAAGAACATTGTTCAAGATATGCTTGATAGGGGTGATCTCATCTTGGATAATCCTAATGTGTCCAATAATTAAAATATGAATGTGTTCAAATAGCCCTTTCCTAACCATTCACCCAATCAAAATATTGTTTATATCACAACTAAATCATGTGATCATAATACCCATATGGTTAATATGGGTTTTCCTTTATGTCTAGTTCAATGTTTCCCACAATAGGAGGAACCCATTTTATCAACTCCTCCTGCATAGTCAATGGCATTTATTTTGCCCATTATTCCTCCTTAGGTAGAAGAGCCTATTTCACCCATTCCACTCTCACATGAGGAAGAGCCTCCTTTACCACTCCTTTTACCATCAGAGAGGCCTATATTGTCAGTTCCTTTTGCACCAATGTTACCCATCCTCTTACCACTTGAAGACCACACCTTACCCATTATGCAACCACATGTTGAGTGGAACATCATTCCTATGTTATACCCTCTTGAAAAACCCTCTTCACCTACCTCTCCTCTATCGATAAAGACTAATACCCCATCCACTCCACCTTTGCACCTAAAAGAGTCAATTTTATCTACTCTTACATTAGATGAGATACCTATTGTGCCTACTCCAATTATACTTATTTTACCTATGAAAGATCATAATTTACCTATTCCTCAACCACCTGTGCTCTACCCCATTGAGGAACCCTCATTGCCTACCTCTCCTCCACCTATGGAAGACCATGCCTCTTCTCCTATCTCTATCAAAAAAGAGCCTGTTGCAACTCTTTCTCATCTTTGACCCAAAGTAGCAGAGACCAATAATTTTGCTCTCTCTAAATCACCTCAGCCTTATAAAAAATAAACTATAAGGCCTATGTCAACTTCATCTAAACCCTTCTCATGGTTGGTGAAAAGATTAAAATCTCTTGACTCCATGAATTTAGATCATGCAACATTTTGAGACTGACTTAAAACTCCTTATCCTACACAATGAGTGTCGACCTTTACCACCAACCCTCTCACTACCCTTTACCCTAAGGTCTTTGATAAATCTAGAGCTTCTTCATCAAAATCACCAAAATCTCATCCATCTATGTCATAACCCTCACCCTAACAAGCATTTACCACATCAAAGTAGATCAGGTCTTTAGGCATATGCCCTATCTCTAATCTAATTCATCCATAGGTGAAATTAGATCTAACTCTTTAACCATAAGTGGGAGTTTCATGACCTAAAATATATAAAAATGTTAAGCTTCCTAGATCTCATTGATCCTTCCCTCTTCAACTCTCAACTTTACCATCAATTTTGGGACCGTACCCCTCTACTTTAGTTGGAGTATCTCTGATCCAAGTGAAATAAAAGGTTCAGTTACCTCCACTATTGCCTCTACCACCTGGTAGGCCTTTCACATCTAACACCATGATACCTAACACCAAGAAAGTGTTAGCAAAACATGTAACTCCACTACCACCAAACAAGGCACCACATAAAATCACCCTTGTGACTCTTAAATAAAAGAAGGTGTCTACTCCTTTTGTCACAACAAGTTCTTGCACACTTGTAGGCTCTAAGATATTTTTCCTACATCAGTTGTTGAAATATTTCATAATAAATCTTCCTCCCATTAAGCTGTATAGCCCTCTTAGACTAAAGCCATCTTGGTTTAATGATACACAAGTGTGTCTATATCATTTTTCACCTAGACACGTTACTAACAGTTGTAAAGCTCTCATAGCAGTCATTCAGTAACACTTTGATGTCAACACTCTCTTTGATACTCTTGTTAACCTTCATATTATTTCACCTCTAGCATCAATAATGCCTCATAATGTTACACCTAAATTTGAACCCAAATATGTTGTCATTCCCCCTTTGCCACCTCCTTCACCAATATTTCAGATCAACATAGTTAATGTGGCCATGCGGTAACAAAACCAAAAGGATAAAGGTAAGGAAAAAGTCATTGCTCCTTGGGCTCATCCATCTTTCAAAGACACTCATCTAAATCCTAATATTTCCATCTTGGGTGTCCTAAAACCAACATCTTCAGATGTTATTCAAAGATCAATGGTGAAACAGCTTCACCAAAATCCTATGAAAATGTCCTTGTATGATTTAATCCAAAACTCACCCCAACATCATCAAGCTTTGATTAGTGCCTTACAAGTGGTTTAGGTACAATTTGATGATCCCAAACCTCTTGTATCTTTGGTCATCTCTCTTAATTTTGTCTCCTTGATTTCCTTTTGTAATTCAAAAATTCCACCTTAACACCTTGAAGATTAGGATTCTACCCTTTTTATTATCACATATATTGATCAAACTCATGTCAAAAGAGTCATGATCAATGAGGGAAATAGTATTAATATTATTTTCACCCATGCTTACAAATAGCTAGCTCTTCCAAATGATTACATGTCTCAAACCAACACAGTGCTATGTTCCTTTAATCAAACCATAACTACTACAGTGGGCACTATTGTCTTACATATCTGTGTAGGTCCCCACACAATTCTTGAGCTCTTTTATGTTGTATAATGAGAGCTCCAATATAACATATTGCTTGGAAAACCTTGGATACATGTTATGGTATGTGCACCCTCAACTTTATACCATTGTGTCAAGTTTGAGCACAATGGGCAAGTGCATGTTATACCTACCGACCCACCTCTGTTTAAAACATGCAATATGACTTATAGTCCTAATGATTTTCTCATTCCATAAAAGACATCATATTCTCTGTATGATACTTCTAAATCTTCCACAAGCTCCACTACCCTAGTTACATAGATATCGGCAAGATAAATTCTTGACAAAGATCCCATGGAGGAAACTTTTAAATGTTTATCACTTAGAGAATATCCATTGTTGACACTTGACATGTTCCATACTCCATAAGAGTATGTAAAGCTTCATATGCACCCAAATTATGATCCCTGTATTGGGATGGTCATCCCTTATGGGCCCCCTAATCTTTAAACTAATTTCACATATGGGGGAATTGATCAAACCCCTATTGTCAGCAATCCATCCTCTTCACCACAACCATTTACCTTTGACTTCTCTTTCTTTAGCAAGCCTAGTTTTGCTCACACCTATCCTTATATGTGTGCTTGGAAAGGATTTAGTTTGGGTCGTTATGATCAGGGTTTTCATATGCCCATTGAATATCCCATTAGCGAAACCATTAAAAATGCCAAAAAGAGGCATGGAGTGGGTTATGATGAACCAACTAAACTCACCAAAACATCCCATGTACCAATTATTGAAGATCTAGTCTCTCCTTATCCACCATCACCTACCAAATTGGAGGTATCTATACCTCCTAATTTTATTTTTTTAATAAATGTCATCCATTTGGGGCCTCTCACCTATCACCAAGGTAAGGCAACAAGGTCCCTTCCTCTTGTTCATCTTGAAATGATTGATGATGACTCTCCCACTATAAACACTATCCAATGTCAAGATGATGATGTTATTCTCATATACATGGGTGCAAATGATTCCTATATCCAAAGATCACTCCCATCTAAAACACAAGCTATGTTAAATGAATCAACCATTGACATCAATTTACCCTCTCACAATAACCCCCACATCCTCAATATTAGCTAGTCTTTGGATTCCTCTAAGAAAGCTAATTATGCCACATTTATTAATAACCATAGCAAATCATTCACTTGGTCTTATAATGACATGCCTAGCATTGACCCCTCTATCATCACCCATAACATTGTCACTAATCAAGATGCTAAACATGTTAAACATAAGCTTCACAAAATGCATCCTCATATTACTCTCCTTGTTAAAGAAGAGCTTTAATGTGTCCTTTTTGTTAACTTTATCTAAACCATCGACTACCTAAAATAGATTTCTAATATTGTTCCTATCATAAAAGCAATCAAAGGAATCTACATTTGCATTGATTACCTTGACCTAAACCTCACTTATCCAAAAGATGACTTCCCATTGCCAAGTATCGACCAACTTGTTGATCTAACAGCCAGCCATGAGATGATATCACTTATGGATGGGTTCTTAGGATATAATCAAATCCTAATTGCTCTTGAGGATCAATACAAGATAACTTTCATTACCCCATTGGGGGACTTTCTATTATAGGTTCATGTCTTTTGGTCTGAATAATGTTGGTGCCACCTATCAATGTGCTATGACTTAAATCTTCCATGATATCTTACACAAAATTATGGAAGACTACGTGGATGACTTACTTGGAAAGTCTAAACTTTTCCAAGATCACTTGATGATTCTCAAAATCATATTTACTCATATACTCCAATATAACATTCAACTAAACCCAAAAAAATGTGTTTTTGGTGTCCTTTTAGGTAAGCTCTTAGGCTTTATCATTTCTCTTTGTGGTATTGAAGTCAACCCTACTAAGGTTCAAGCAATACTATAGATGCCTTCACCTACTAATATCAAATAAATTTGTATCCTGCAAGGTAAACTTCAGTCAATCCACCACTTCATCTCCCAATTGTCAGATCATTTCCAATCCTTTCACTATCTCCTTAAAAAATATGTCTCCTTCCATTGGAATATATATTTCTAGGAATATTTTGATGCACTCAAATAGTATCTCCTTTCCCCACTAGTTCTTATTCCACCGAAGGAAAATTAGGCTTTCTACTTTTACATCTCTATAATAGACCATTCTCTAGGTGTTATGGTTGCACATCAAGATGATCAACATTGAGAACAGGTGGTTTACTACATAAGCCACACACTTAGTGATTAATTTGACTCGATATACCCATATCAAAAAGCTTTATCTCATATTGGTCTTTTTAGCCTCCAAGCTCCACCATTATCTCTTAAATCACAAAACCTACATGGTCACCCATATTGATCTCCTCAAAGACATGCATTCCAAGCCATACCACAACCAATGTGTAGCTTAGTGGCTCACACTCCTTGCTAAATTTGACTTAGATTTTATTCAACAAAATTCTATCAAGGGGTAAATGATCACTAATCAGTTAGCTACTACCCCTTTACTTGATAACCAACCTTCAAACCTCAAATTCCCTAACGAATCCATCAAAACACTCTCCATCAATGACATCTGCTATCAAATGATGATGTTCTTTGATGAGTCTAAATGTCAATATGGTGGGGGTGTGGTGGTCATTCTTATTCCTCTAGATGTTGAGTCCATGTCTTTGTCATTCAAACTAGATTTTGAATGTATTAACAATATGGCCAAATATGAGTCTTTGATCTTAGGGCTTTAAATGGTAATCTTCTTAGGTATCAAATCAATAACCTTTTTTGATGATTCTTAGCTAGTGGTTAATCAGGTTAATGGTTCCTACCTATGCAAAAATGAAATTTTACAGTGGTATAAACATCATGTAGATACGCTATTGGGATCATTTGACTCCTATCTCTTACAAATTTTTCCTTGATCTACAAACAAGTTTGATGACACAATGGCTTCACTTTATTCACACATACCATCTTCACCTTCTTCCTCAAAAATCTATGTCACCATGCATTGCTTAACATTACCCTCCTATGTATCAACTAACATCCTTTTTATCAAAAATGTAATATATAACCCACATGACTTATGGTACAAGTAACTCACATATTATCTTTAATTTTCTATTACCCCTTCTAATCTCTCCAATAATGGGTGACATGCCTTCATCAAAAGTGCCACTCATTAGACTATGCTAGGGAGACTTATTTATAAGAAAGGTTTTGATGGTCTCCTCCTTAGATGCCTCACTAGTACTGAGAATCCATTTTCTATTAAGGAATTCCATGATGGGATTTGTGGTGGACATTTCAATGGTCAAGTAGTTTCCAAGTGTATCCTTTGACTCGGATATTATTGGCTAACACTCAATCAAGACTATGGTTATTATGTTCAGTGTTACATCAAATGTCAACAACATGCTAACCTCCTTCACATTCCAAGTCATGCATTAAAAGTCACCAAAGACTTTTATGCCTTCTCCCAATGGGGATTAGATCTAATTGTTGAGATTAACCCTCATTCAACCCTCTGTCACCATTATATCATTACTTCCACTGAATACTTCACCAAGTGGGTCAAGGCCATTCCTCTCATCTCCACCAAGGTTAACAAAATTGTTGACTTTATCAACCATCTCATCATCTATCATTTTGGTGTCCCAAATAAAATTATAATAGATAATAGTAAATCTTTCAAAAATAAGACCATCCAAAGTCTTTATGATACCTTTGGAATCAAATTAAGCTTCTCATCATCATACTATCCACAAGTGAATGAACAGGCAGAAGCTTCTAACAAAACATTGACCAAAATTTTCATGAAGGTAGTCAATGATATGGGTAAGGATTAGCGCACACACATTCCCTTTGATTTATGGGCTTACCACACTAGCATTCAAACCCCTATGGGTGCTACACCTTTTTCCTTGGTATATGGGATGGAGGTTGTTTTGCCTTTTGAGGTTTAGATTCTTTATCTTCACATTTCTCTAAAAGACATACTTACTAATCATGACTTTTTCCAGGAACATTTGGCTCAACTCGAGTTGCTTGATGAGCATCATCTCATATCCCTAAACCACTTCCAAATCTATCAAGAACATATCAAATATACTTACAACAAAAACCTCATGGAGTGAGATTTCAATATTAGAGATCTTGTATTACAATAAAATCAACATGTTATGAACATGGAGAAAAGTAAATGGGGTAAGTTTATTCCTAATTGGCTTGGAGTCACAAGAATGGCTTAGAAACTTATCACTTGTCTTCTCTCAAAGGAAAGCCAAAACCTGAGCTTTTAAATGCCTTACACATATGACCATTCTTTTGTTAATCAAATGATGCTTCATCTCTTGTTTAACTTGAGCTTGTCCCTTAAGCACCCCTATTACATTCATCTCCCTTCCTCTTAACCCTTACTCCTACACACTTAGTTAATCTATGAAGTGTTATGGTTTTTCCCTCAAAGTGGAAAAATCATAATCCTCTATAGTCTTGTCCATGACTAAAAGTAAAAAAAATGGGATATGTAGACAAGTTATAATCTCTTAGGTCATGATTCTCAATGTAGATTGCTCCCTTGAAGGACAGCTATGTAACTTCTTTTTCATACTATAAATAGATTTCTCCCTTGAAGGACAACTATTAAAACTCAAAAACAAATGTTGAGACCACTCCCTTGAAAGATGTCTAGGCCAAGCTTTGTTATCAAGATAAATAATGATTTTAAATTTTTTTTTTTTTTTTAAAAACTTCTCGTATTGATCAGCTTCATATAAACTCAACACAAATGAAATCCCATTGTAGGCTTCCCACATTGATCAACTTACACAACAACAAAAAATATTTAAAGTCATGGACTTGCTTATAGTAGCTCTCAAGTCACCCACTTTATGGGCATATCATCCCCACTTCAAAGGTTACATTGCCCAAACACTTTCACTCATTATACTCTTTTCCCCTCATACTCTTTTAGAGGACTTTGAACTCACTTAACACAAGGTGAACATGACACTTCTCTAACAAACAAAATGGTCAAATGATGCAAAGCATGAAAGAGGCTCATATTCCTAAGCCTATTTATGTTATGATTATGGTCTTTGCCAGTACACAAGCATTTTTTTCTCTTTATTTTCCATCCAAATCACATGTCGATCTCTCTACTGAGATGAAAACTGCATACAAATTATAACATAAATAGCCTATCCATTTTAAGCATACACCATCACAAATATGGAAAAATGCTAAGATGAAGCTAATAAATCAACATGCATATACCATCACACATATGGGAAATGCTAGTCTAACTCAACTAACATGCTCAACATTAACATAGCATTAATATAACATTAAATAACCATCCACATCAACATCATCATCACTATCACAATAAACACATCTCAAAATCATAATAACACATCACACACACACACACACACACACACACACACACACACACGCTCAACATGAATGTACATCAATAGATCATAAAAATATCATCTCTCTCTCAAAATATACATTTCTCATCTTTAGCTCATGGGTCAGTGTGTATAAAACATATATAATAATAACAAAATCTATAGCTTAGAGTCTTCAAGACTATACACATGGTCATGAAAAAGTTGTGTCATCACCAATCTCTACCTATCTGTATCTACATGAGCTAGAAGCCATGGCACATGTCACTAATCTCTCCTTCTCTCTAAATTTAGAATACCACTAAATCTATGAGAACTCCATGATGGTCCTCTCATAATAAGCAATCTCATCAAGGGTAGTATTATACCTTGCTAGAGATACAGTCTACGGTGGTCCCATTTTACCCACTAATGGCTTGACCTATACTGGTCCCTATGGTGGAGGAGTATCTTGACCTACTACTCTTAAACTATCTCTCTCTATTATTAGTGTAGTAACCTAACCTTGTAATACCCTGACCTAGCCCTGTAATGCCCCAACTTGGCCCTGTAATGTTACCACCTATCCCTATAAAACCAATACATATGTTAAAATGTCATGTCCCCTTTTTAATTGACATGTTCTGAGTTCATGGTTAGCCTATTATGTGACCTTCGTAGGCTAATAGGATGGATAGAGGGTCATAATGGAGCTTGGCTTGACTTTGATTCACAGGATTTCTACATTTGATTCTCATTCAGGTTATTTCAGACATATTTGGCCAGGGCTCTTACTTTTTAGGGATATTTGATATGCAGCGGAGTGCCTTTATTATGGTATGGGTATGTGCGGAATCACTCCCTGATTCACTAGCTTCGATCAGTTCATCGATCCGACATGTATTAAGGGAGATATTAATATTTGATTGATTTAATCAAATATTAATTATTTAGCCTATTTTTAATTAGAAACCCTAATTCTAATTTAAGAAACCCTAATTAGGGCAAGCACATCTTTTTGAGGGTATAAGGGTTTCTCATGGAGGCCATTGTTGATTATGCTATTGATTATTGATATTGATTTTGGAGAATTTCTTTTGTGAAGACTGAGCCTAGGGTTCAAGGATTCCATTTGCATTGGAGAACGTTCCCTCTTTAGTGTGTGCAATTAAGAGGCTATGGAATATCAGCTGATCTATTGCCAAAGTGTGAGATAGCTTCATCCAGAAGTTATCACAGAATTTCAGGTTTGAGAGATAACTTCACATAGAAGTTATTACAGATATTCCAGGTATTTCTTTATTCTTGTTTTGATTCAATAAATTATACAGCTAGAGATCATCTGTGCTAGAAAGGTATATTTTTAGATCAGGGGTGGAAAACAGGGAAGTTGTGCTTAATTGGCAGCCGTACAAGGTCCGTACAGGTCCGTACAGATCAGCTTAGGAACTGACCTCGGTAGACAGAGGGTTTTTAGTGATCGACATCGATCAATTAAAGACCGACGTCGGCAGAAAGCCGACCAACAGAGACCGATGTCGGCGAGATATCGACCGACGACGGCAACTGTGTGTCGACACAGAAGGGCCGAGACCTTCCAGAATTCAATTTTCACTTCCAATTTTGATAAGCCAGGGTTTTTAAGACTGTATTTCTTATTTATATGCATGAGAAAAGACTGCAATTATAATAGTTTAAAAGGACAAGTGATAAGATTTGTAATTTGCTATTCATAGACGATATTATTGTGATCATTCTGAGTTTATTCAATAGAAGTTATATCTTGTTCAAAGTTTTTTGTGTTGCTATATTTCATGTTTGGAGGGGATATTACAGTGGTATCAGAGCTAAATCCTGCCAGCCTGAGGGTGTATAGATCTTATGCAGCCACAAGAGTTGGGACCACACAAGTATAACACACGCAGCTGAGCCTTGCTTGAAGGTACTCAGGTGTTAGATCAGCGACCGACCATCATGAGTGATAGACGTGAGGGCAGCCCACCCAAGGGCCACAGGTATGATGCTGAACAGGGCACCAGAGATTTTTAGCGTGCTATGATGACAAGCCAACAGCAGATGGCTCAGACACTACAGGCACTTATGACTATGATAGAGAGAATGAACACACCTGATGGACATAATAGGGACCAAAGAGATGACAAGAGTGCTACGGTTAATCAGAGGCCATAGCGGACTCACTCCAGAACAGCTGATAGACCTACACATCCTACTTTTGTTCAAGAAGAACCAGAGGCACCAGTAGAGGAAGCAGGGAATAACCCATTTGCAGATGTTTACATGGCTGCAAATGATGAGTGGGACTTATTACCCCTTCATGTCCAAGAGAGGATGACCTTTGATCGTTTTGTCAATCTTAGGAGAGAGCACTACCGATTGGTTAGACAGGACAGGAAGCCTAGAGCTCAATTCAGTGAACTGCAGAAGGCTACTGGTAAGCTTTCTTTGACTACTTTTGACGGCAGTGGTAAGATGACAGCTCAAGCTTGGGTTCATAAGCTTGACACCTTTTTGGCATTGAGACCAATGTCAGAGATAGATGCCATCAAATACGCCACTTTGCACTTGGATGGAGTAGCACATGATTGGTGGTACCATGGTATGGTAACACTTCAGCATAATCAGGTAACAGAGTACCAGGACTTTGTGGATAGATTGGTTGAGCGGTTTGACAGGAAAGATCCTGAGGTTTACTTTTGAGATCTAGCTCAGTTGAGACAAATAGGTAACTTGGAGTCCTTCATTGGTGAGTTTCAAAGATTGGCAGTCATGGTACCCAATATTTCAGAGCGTAGATTGGTAGTTCTCTTCATAGAGGGATTGACAGAGCCATTGAGGGGTTGGATCAAAGCCCTTGATCCTCCTTCATTACAGGTAGCTATGAAGAAGGCACGTGATATGGAGATGGCAGCCCCATCCAATAAATTTAACGCCAAAGGTACTTCTTCTAGAGACCATAAGCACTCCCACGGGGATACAGAGAGACCGGATTTTAACATAGATAAATCCGGGTTAAAAATGATTCAAAAGCCAATCTGGCAGCACCACCTTTGGATCGTGAGGTGCTTAATGATTTATGTAGGAAGAAGCTTTGCTTCTACTGCAAAGGTCCATATGATATCCATCACGATTGTCCTTTGAGGCCTAAGGGCAAGGCGAATCGTATGATGTGGATATATTATGAGGATTCAGATTCTGAGGATTCCAAACAGCATAACAGTTCTAAGGAGGCAGAGGTAGAGGCAGAGGCTTCAGGGCCTAATGCAGAGGCAGAGTTAGAGCTTCACCTACAGGAGGCACGCATATCCAGCATTCAGTCGGATGAGTCATTCAGACTCCGTGGAGTTTTGGCAGGGCAGAAGGTTATCACCCTTCTTGATACAGGGGCCACACATAATTTCATAGATGCTAGATTTGTGGAGAAGCGTGGACTCACTACCATAGATTTTGAGGGCATCAGTGTTAAGGTAGCCGATGGTCACACTCTTAAGTGTGAGCGTATGATTAGAGACCTCCCATTGCGCTTGAACAACTATGAGTTCAAGGCTGATTATTATGTGGTAAACATGGGGGATATAGACTTAGTCTTGGGTATGAAGTGGCTTCATTCATTTGAGGAAGTTACTCTTCGTCTCAAGGACATGGAGGTTCTCTTTAATGTTGATGGGACGACACACATTCTTAAGGCAATACGGGGCAGCAGCTTCAGATATATGTTTTTTCATCGGATGGAGGTACCTATACCACATGACATGATAGAGAGCGATGATGAGTGCACATTGGCACCAACACCGGAGAGGTATGAGGATGAGCTTGATCTTGAGGTGACTTCAGTTCAGGAGTTGTCACATGTGGTGAGGACTCAACTTTCAGTTACAGTCGGATCTCAGGTTGATGATGATATGACTATTTCTAGTCTTCACTATCCAGTTTCAGATATTATTCAGGTGAGGAGTTTACTTGCAGATTTTCATTTATGGATTGGATGTTGGAGTGCTTATCTGAGTACTAGAGATGATGTGACACCATTATATGAGAGTTGGGATGAACATGGCATGGGGGTCGTGTTAATTGACAGTGGTGGAGGTCAAAACTATATTTGGGATCCAGGTGGATTGATTGATTTGTCATTTAGTGATTGCTTGAGGGCAAGCAATTTCAGGAGGGGCGGATTGTCATGTCCCCTTTTTAATTGACATGTTCTGAGTTCATGGTTAGCCTATTATGCGACCTTCGTAGGCTAATAGGATGGATAGAGGGTCATAATGGAACTTGGCTTGACTTTGATTCACAGGATTTCTACATTTGATTCTCATTCAGGTTATTTCAGACATATTTGGCCAGGGCTCCTACTTTTTAGGGATATTTGATATGCAGCGGAGCACCTTTATTATGGTATGGGTATGTGCGGAATCACTCCCTGATTCACTAGCTTCGATCGGTTCATTGATCCGACATGTATTGAGGGAGCTATTAATATTTGATTGATTTAATCAAATATTAATTATTTAGCCTATTTTTAATTAGAAACCCTAATTCTAATTTAAGAAACCCTAATTAGGGCAAGCACATCTTTTTGAGGGTATAAGGGTTTCTCATGGAGGCCATTGTTGATTATGCTATTGATTATTGATATTGATTTTGGAGAATTTCTTCTGTGAAGACTGAGCCTAGGGTTCAAGGATTCCATTTGCATTGGAGAACGTTCCCTCTTCATAGTGTGCAATCAAGAGGCTGTGGAATATCAGCTGATCTATTGCCAAAGGGTGAGATAGCTTCATCCAGAAGTTATCACAGAATTTCAAGTTTGAGAGATAACTTCACATAAAAGTTATTACAGATATTCTAGGTATTTCTTTATTCTTGTTTTGATTCAATAAATTATACAGCTAAAGATCATCTGTGCTAGAAAGGTATATTTTCAGATCAGGGGTGGAAAACAGGGAAGTTGTGCTTAATTGGCAGCCGTACAAGGTCTGTACAGGTCCGTACAGATCAGCTCAAGAACCGACCTCGACAGACAGAGGGTTTTCAGTGACCGACATCAGTCAATTAAAGACCGACGTCGGTAGAAAGCCGACCGACAGAGACCGATGTCGGCGAGATATCGACCGACGATGGTGACTGTGTGTCGACACAGAAGGGCCGAGACCTTCCAGAATTCAATTTTCACTTCCAGTTTTGATAAGCCAGGGTTTTTAAGACTGTATTTCTTATTTATATGCATGAGAAAAGACTGCAATTGTAATAGTTTAAAAGGACAAGTGATAAGATTTGTAATTTGCTATTCATAGACGATATTATTGTGATCATTCTGAGTTTATTCAATAGAAGTTATATCTTGTTCAAAGTTTTTTGTGTTGCTATATTTCCTGTTTGGAGGGGATATTACATAAAACAACATCTCAAGCCTACACTACCACATCTCAAGCTTGTACTGATGTATCTTATGCCTATATCACTACATCTTGAGCCTATACGACTACATCTCTCTCTCTCTTTTGTCACTCCTTGTAAATCTGGTGGTGGCCTCCTAACCTTAATCATAGGATGAAAACCTATCCACTAGGCAAGATATGTCATTATGCATCCAGGATCTACCATACCCAACCCTATTGATAGCTCCTCAAATTTTGGCTCATCTATCTCTTGGGGCTAGGGTATGGGTGCCTCTATATCATACCTCCTATATCAAGGGAAGGTAGGAGGTACATCCTATAGCAAGCTAAATTGTCTCCTGACTCATACCATGGGTATCATCTCTAGCTCATTGGCTCATCTCCCTATGACCCATGATGTGTTATGTAATCTAATAAGCTACTATACCTATCCTCTAAATGTAGGGTATGTCAAGTAAGGTCTCCACATAATATTTGTAGGGATCAATCCCTCTATCATGCACCTATAATGATTAATATCTCACACTATGTTGTCTACTCAAGTCTGGGCTATACCATCTCTCCACTGTCTGAAACCAACCTTGAAACTAGCTATAATCATGGTAGGTAAACCCAATGGTTATGTCACCATGATATACTCATATGTCCAATAGTGGAGTAAATTCTTGACACACAAACTATATCATCATTACAGTCTCAACCCCCACAACTCCCTATATAACTATACCAAGAAAGTTGGTCCCCATGCAAATATAGTCTGCTACTCAACCATCTATGCCGAAACACCTATCAATGCAATAGGAAATCTCCCACCATCTACATTTGGTAGTGTATACACTATAGTCTCTATCATCATCAAGATGTTTAACTGATGCTACTCCTCATCAAAAATGTACAGTGGTTCATAGGCAAAGCTCACTAAATGATAGGTCACCTCGCTAACATGCTCTCCAAATAATGTCACCATGTGAATATCATGCTCCTCTCTTGAACATGAGAAGAGATCCTTACCCTAGAGTGACAACTATAAAATCTTGTACATATCCTCCTATGTCACTGTCAACTCTCCAATCAGGAAAGGGAAGGTGTTGGTGGTGTAATCCCACCTCTCAATCAATGCTATCATCAAACTCACATCCCATGTAACTCTACAATATAATCACACTCCCTCTAAACTTATGGATACCATGTGCTCCTACTCATCTAAGGTGACATCCCTCTTCATATGTGTTAGCATCATAGGTAGGTGATCTCATAATTTCAACTCTTACCTAGCCTACATCTATACACACACGCCTCAAGTCACATAATTTATAATATAGCCTACCACCACCTTTTTCCCTTCTCTCTAGGAGAACTATAATGGTTTGAAGCCCTCAATTAGGCTATGTAGGAAACACTCAATCAGCATGGGGTCTTCTAAGGTTAGCTCAGCCATATATCATCCTAACTATCTATTCTATTCTCCCATCTCCACCATAGGCCTCACTACCTCTCTATCCACCCTAGGCCCAATTGCCTATCAAAATTCTAGGCCTCATGGCTTATATCCCTAACCTTCAACCCTATGACCTACATTTTAAACCTTAGGTCCCTTGACCTATTTCAATCTATCCTTTCTTAACTATTTCCCCTAACACACTTTTAACCATACCTTAGATTTTTTTCCTTGCACAATGGGAGAACTACATTGGCCTGAGGCCCTCAACCAAGTTACGTAGGTAACACTCAGTTGACACGAGGTCTTCTGAGGCTAGCTTGGCCATTAGGTTTGTTTATTACTTTAATTAGGGATCCAAAATTGACCTTTTCTCTTATTTTTGGTTCTTCAAGGTCATCGATGTCAATTTTTTATGTTGACATTAGTGATTTGTGTTGATCAACATCAGTAAACCTCACCAACATCATCACTATATCGATTGATGTTGATCGACCCCATCAATGTCAATGGCTGGTTTGACCCTAGGGTTGAATAACCCATCTCCTAACTTTAAATTTTAACCTAAAAACTACCCCCAAACCTCTTTTGACTTAATCTAAACCTACCCTCACCTCATTTTCTACCCCTCTAATAGCATTCTTCCCCCCCCCCCAACTTTAAATTTCTCTTAAAATAGCAAATTAACAAACTTAAATTTAAAATCAACTTGAAGGGGATATTACCTCATCTCTCTATCTCCTCTAGGTTGGAATAGCTAGCACTTGTGATGGCATGCCTCCAAATAGGTCCCCTCCTAGCTTTGTCATCTCACCAACACTTAGAGCTCTTTTTCTCTCAAATCAAATGTTACAAATGAGTTTTAGTGGATCACCAAACCCCTTTTTTTAGGTTTGGTCACCCATGGATGTTGATATCCTTAACATAAGCCATTAATGTTGGTACTCTTTCCTACCGACATCAGTGACATAACTGATGTTGACACTCTTACATTATAGTTTCCACTAATGAACCATAACCCTTTGGACTCTACCCCTAATATGGGGCAACTTGGAGAATACGTATATCTCTTTGACCATGATAACTAACTTAGAGATCATGTATATCTCCCTGACCATGAAAACCAACCTAGGGATCACATATATCCCCCTAACCATGACCACCACCCTTGGAAACCACTTAAATCTCTACCCATGATGACTTTGATTGGAGATCATGAATATCTCCTTGATCATTGACCCCTTTAAACTAACCTTGCATTGCTTGTCTTGACCGCTTATGCTATTCCGCTATATTTAGCTATTTTACACATGTATATATATTAGGTGTTTTTGCTAGCAACCAAGCTAGTCCTATCACCTGTAACCTTTTGTGTTGTTAGGGCGTGGGATCAACCAACAATATGATTACACTTATGAAAGCAATAAATCGCAGAATTAAATTAGATAGATAAGTAACTAGAATGATAAATAGAAAAGAACAAGAGATACAAGAAACCACCCTGAAAACCTGTATTAAACTCTTTATAAAAGGAATAAAATTGAAGAAACTTCTTTCTTCCACACCTCTCTCAGATGTACAAGATCTCTCTCTAGATCTCTTTCCCTCAAGAGCTCTCTCTCTCAAGTACAATCAACTCCAACAACCTGGAATGATTCACCTATACAATTCTGTATTGTTCTTCAACATTCACATACAATGAACTACTACTACAATAAGCTACGAAGATCTTTCCTACATATAGAATTAGGAAACTTGAGCATGCACTTACAACCAACAGTTAAGCCTCTCGAACAAGAGCTCTAAAAATAGTCTTGCTAATAATAGAGACGCAGACTTAAGACTACAACTTAATCTCATCATGCAAACACTTGGTTCTGTCCTCAGAAATAGCTTTCTGGACGCATAGGTAATCGACGCTGGTTCCTGCCTGCTTGCACCTATGACCGACATCAGTCAATCCCTACCGACGTCGGCATCTCTTCTACTGCTCCTGACCGATGTCGATCACTCCTGACTGATGTCGATGACTGTGTAAACTTGCAACTTTGTTAATGCACTCCTTGGTGAAGCTTTTAGGCTCCACACCCTAATAATCTCCCACTTGGAGATAAACAGCTGCACCAGTACCTATACAGCAACATCTTCTAGCTCCTCCATCTTTAACTCAATCATGAAGACCAACAGAATTTGAATGAAGATTCAACTTCTCCTTTGTAACCGGCTTGGTTAACATATCAGCAGGATTCCTCTCTGTATGGATTTTCTCCAGATTCAACTCACCATCCTCCAATACCTGTCTTATGAAGTGGTACCTAAGCTGTATATGCTTGGTTCTTGAATGAAAGGCCAAATTCTTAGCCAAATGAATGGCACTCTGACTATCACTGTATAGTCTGCAACTCTCTTTCTCCTTTCCAAGCTCTTCCATGAACCGTGTCATCCATATCATCTCTATAATTTTGTACTGTTCTTCAACATTCACATACAATGAACTACTACTGCAATAAGCTAAGAAGATCTTTCCTACATATAGAATCAGGAAACTTGAGCATGCACTTACAACCAATAGTTAAGCCTCTTGAACAAGGACTCTAAAAATAGTCTTGCTAATAATAGAGACGCGGACTTAAGACTACAACTTAATCTCATCATGCAAACACTCGGTTCTGTCCTTGGAGATAGCTTTATGGACACACAGGTAACTGATGCTAGTTCCTACCTGCTTGCACCTGTGACCAACGTCGGTCGATCCCTGCCGATGCCGACGTCTCTTCAACTACTCTTGATCGACGTCGGCCGCTCCTGACTGACGCCAGTGACTGTGTAAACCTACAACTTTGGTAATGCACTCCTTGGTGAAGCTTTTAGGCTCCACACCCTAACAATATCCCACTTGGAGATAAAGAGCTACACCTATACCCATACCAGTACTCTGTCTAATCTACATCTTGGCTTGTATTCCTCTTCAAGCTCCCACTTGAAGACAACCCACCACACTCCCTGTGGTGCTACACCTGTGCCTGAATTTCTCAATTCTTCTACCTTGCTATACTCCCACTCAAACAGCAACCCTTGTGAGTAACCTATAATCAACAACACTTAACAGATCTGAACCACCTGTTAGTCAAGCTCACTCTAAGAACATCCAACCTTGCTCTGATACCATTTGACAGAACCTTTGGTCCTATCAAATGGTATCAGAGTGAGGTTGGACGTTCTCAGAGCGAGCTTGACTAAAAGGTGGTTCAAATCTATTAAGTGTTGTTGATTATAGGTTACTCACAGGGGTTGTTGTTTGAGTGGGAGTATAGCAAGGCAGAAGAATGGAAAAATTTAGGCACAGGTGTAGCACCACAGGGAGTGTGGTGGGTTGTCTTCAAGTGGGAGCTTGAAGAGGAATACAAGCCAAGATGCAGATTAGACAGAGTACTGGTATGGGTATAGGTGTAGTTCTTTATCTCCAAGTGGGAGATTGTTAGGGTGTGGAGCTAAAAGCTTCACCTTGTTGCAAATAGAAGGAGGAGGTTTTTCGCAGCTTGACAGTCACCAGCATCGGTAGGCCACAACCGACATCGGTCAGGGGAAGCACAAAGGAAACTGGCATCAGTAGGAGATCAGCCAACGTCGGTCACCTCCAAGAAGATAGGGACCGACGTCGGTCACCTGTAGTGGTCAGAACTACTATTGACAAGCAGTCAGTTAAGTGAATGCGGAGTTTGCATGTTAAAGACCAGTTCGAGTCTTTGAGCCACCCGTCTAAGTTAGTGTATGCATGAGATCTATATAATAGACTCATGGGCTATATTGTTAAGTGTAGAACTTATAGAACCCAAGTGTGAAGCTTGGAGAGTTCTTCCCATGGTGGAATCAAGTAGGATTCCCCATGTATGTAAGATCAAGGTTGATATGCAGGGTGTTGCAGGATCATGGAGGAGATCTACATGTGATAAGTAAGATCAGGTTGGTTTGCAGGGAGATGTGTGAATGCGAGGGTTAGACAGAGATTGGCAGGTTGGCCAGGATCCAAGGTGACAGCAATACATCAGGAGCAAGATCATGGTAAGATCTACTTGGAGTACCGGTTCATACTTGGTTGTACTAGATGTACAATGAGGTGAACAACAGCTTGTGTAAGTTGTTATTTGAGACCTATGAGAGAAGATTACTCAGGTGGGAAGATTACTTGGAGCCCTTGAGGAGGAAGCCTCACAGAGGTGGAGAAGAGTGTGATCTCTTTATTTTAATTTCCTTTGTAATGAGTTGAATACAATTGTGTGTTGCCTCTCAGTTTCTGTGTTATTTCTCATTGTTAGTTATTTGTTCTTCTGGTATTTCCACATGTTTAAGTTGCTTATACATTGGTAATCATTTGTGCTCTTAAATCTGACAAGTTGTGTCAGAGCTTTGGGGAACTTAGTGTCCTGTCATGTGTTTCCTAGGGGCACTTCCTACCTTGGATACATGGCACACATGGACCATTAGAGCTACAATTTTGATTGTTTTGACCTTATCTACTATCACTTACAAGCTATGATTTGGTTATTTCTATTTGAGTCCTCCTTCACCTTACCTATTATTGATTTTGTCAACTATAGCTCATATAAGTATATACACAAGTAGTTATACCATGTTCTTATCCACTCACCTAATTCACTTCTTATCAAATCAGTACTCGATTCTAGTTTTTCCTTTATTGATTCTCATTTTGAGGGGGGATACCTCATCCAATACCTGGGGCATCTAACTCCTATTTTTGTCTTACAAATTGTCATTGCAAATTACAAGACAAAAAGGGGTAAATGTAGACACCAAAATTACATCACACACATGCATAACTCCCTATGTCAAAACCCCATTTGAGCCCCTTTCTAATAATAATAATTAGTCTTCCTAACTCATGCTTTTTACCCCTCACACATTTAATTAATTTAAAATACTTAATTAAGTTAATTAAAAATCACTTATGCCACCTTACCTGACCACCATATCCTAAGACTAATTCTTACCCTCTGAGTCACCTCAAGACTTAGTCCCCTTATCCTAACTACCCATGACTTGTTCTCATCCCAAAAATAAATTCCTAACCAACTATGTCCTTCTTAACCTCCTATTTCCATTGTTTCCTAATGGATACCACACTTGGCATGAGAAAGAACATAAAATAGGCTAAAAATAGCCCTTTCACCTATTCTCATGCCATCGATGTTGGTCAACCCATGACTGACATCCATGGGATCACTGACATCAATTACTTAAGTTAAACTCCAAACTAATGTTCAAGTCAGCAAAAATCAAGAAAACTCATATTTTTTTGCATACAGGCTTTTGGCATCCAACTTTCCACATCTTGGCGTATTGTTATCTTGTAGAAGTCAATCTAGATCAGGAACCAAGCTCTTGAGAACTAGAAGCACATGTTTTTTTATCTATTCAAGGCATTGGTTTGACAATCCTTATAGGAGCCATCCATTCAGCACTTATCATTCAATCACCTCTTCAACTAAGTACATCACTTACTCTATAAGTCTTTAAGTAGTTACTATATAATCATTTTATATCTACTATTTATTATTTTACACATTCCTGACCGAACACCCATGAAGGAGTTATAAATTTTCCCTTCTTATTTCCCCTTGTTCCAACACACCAAACCTCTGACTAGATCCATCCAAACAATACTCTTTCTCTCTCACACACAACTCTCCCCAACTTTCTAGACCTGACCAAAGCCATTTCCCAAACCCATAAAAGTCTTCTACAAACTCCTAAGAAATTATTTCCCCTATCGACATCGATTGCATAACTAATATCGGTCACACTTGATTACCGACCTCATCAACCTAATTGATGTTGGAAACTGGGGATTTTTAGTAACCTTTTTAAAACCTACCCAAATAACATCCAAAATACAAACTAAATATACCACATGCACTTTGTTACTCTCTACTATACTTAGGTTATGAATAATGGTAGCATATGTCTCTTTTACTCTCTATTTTCCTCTCTCTTTGCTATTTATTATTCTTTTGTTTCACAAAAGTGGACTATCATCTCTAAGGAAGTTTGACACTTCCTATAACAAGCACATAACTTGGTAGCCCACTCATATATCTACTAACAGATATTTTTGTGGTAGTGTTTTCTGACTTGCAGGTAGTCCTCCCTAGCCAAAGAAGAGTGCTCATGATGTCTGGATATGGTATACAAACTAATATGGGTTCATTCTAATCATTTGTCCCTATCCTTCTTCTCTATTTTTCTTTAGACTTAAAATAGACACAATTTTAGTGAAACACTCACATGTCAGGGTCTAAGTTATGTGGTAATTTCTCATTGTTTTGTTGCATCTTGAGGGCCCCATGTCACTTGAATTTTCCTTAGATCATAGTGTAATGATATCTTGAAAAGTGGCAACATCTTACTCACTCAGAGCTTGCAATCCCCAACTCTATGCCTAATGTCTCATGATTTTCTTAAAGCTCTAGGATTATGCCATCTGGTATCTCATGGGGACTCACTCAATCTACCCCTCTACTTGGCCATCTAGATTGACTTAGGGACTCAAAGAATTAAAATGTTGCCATGTGGCACCATACCACTCACTTGGATGATATGTTACCAAACCACTTTATGTTGTTCATCCCAGGGGGCTAGAGAAGTGAGATCATGCCATGTGGCATGATCTCATTCTCCTAAGAGGTTGAATGCATGACTTAGTGTCCTAAACATTCTAAGGGAGCAAAGTCTTCAGGGTGTGACAAGTGAAATCTCTTAGTTAAATATGGATATACATGCAAATATTTAGCCATTAGTTTGTTGAATATAAAAACTAGACATTAGAGCTTAAACATTATGAAAAATGATTAATCACAAAAACACAAGAAGGAACCTTAGCCACTTTAAAATCAAAATAGATAAAATGAATAAGTCTAAAATTAAAGCATTGAAAACATGTAGTCATTTTAGCATGATCTTGAAGCAAAAGTTAACCCAAAATGATAAATAAAAATAGCCCCCATTTTCAAATCTTAGTTGATTCAGCACAACTCAAGATAAAATGACTAAATTTCAAGGATAAAGCAATACATAAATGGTAGTCAACTTAAGTCAATAGAAATAAAAATACTAAATTTTGAGGAACCATATATAGAAAATAAACTCTCAAAATAGATAAATAATTTGTAAAGTAATAGGTCTATTTTCCATTTTGATAGTTTTGATAGTTAAAATGATCATCAAATTTAGGCCAGTGAAATGCTAATGTGGACATACAAGTGTTATCCAGTTGGCATTCTATGCCATGCAATACTCATTCACTAATTAGGGGCATGGTTGAATGTTTATTCAAGATAATGACCTATATAGTCTTGGTGAAATGAGATCTTAACATGTGTCTATATCTCATTCACTTGGGGCTCAATAGGAGGCTTGAAAGGATGCAGACCACCTAGGGCGTAGAAAATGGGACCATACCATGTGGCATGATCTTGTGCATCTGGGGGTCTAAGGCCCACTGAGTAAAATGAGGAGGGTAGAGGGTAGTGGGGATGTGGGATTGTGTCATGCAACATGATCCTAAACACTCAAAAAGTTTAGGTAGTAATAATTAAGGCAAAAAAAATTCCTAGGAAAGTGAGTGAATGCCAAGTGGAATATCCCCACTTTCCCAAGGACTCTTAGGGAAGCACAAATGGCTATTGGCTCAACTAAAATCAAATATTTTTTATAATATGAAAATATGAATTTAAAAATAAACTACTAAGTTTATTTATTTAAAAGTGACTAAGTCCTGAGACTATCCTTTGCAAAGACTTGGATATTTGGTCAATCCTGAAGCCAATCAAGCCCATTTTTGGGAAAAAATGACTAAGTAAAGGAATAAAATTGGATGAACACCTAGTCATTTTAGATCTAAATATGGAAAAAAATAGACCAAATTACTTAGGAAAAGAAGTAGATAAATCTAAAATAGCTAGGTAATTTGTATAAATCTAAGGTGAAATGGCCTTAAAATGAAGGCATTAATGATGTTCAAAACATGGTGCAAAATAGAACAAGACTCGATAGTTTTAAACAAGTCCATAAGGTTAAATCAATACATATTCAACTACCAAAATTCTTCTAAATAAAATGCATGCAATGTATACTTTAATTTTTGACCTACCTCAAAGAGAAAAACTAGTGCAATACCATAATTATAGCTTATCAAGAACTATTTCAATCAAACCGTGAACAAAAAGACACCCAGACTTGATTATAATAAAAGACTAGACTCCCTAAAAAAAATAGGTTTCATGATTTTAGTGATGAAATTAGAGCATGTTTTACAAGAAACAAAAAATGGTGACTCTACTGGAAAATACTCATGAGTATTTTGTAACAAATAAATAATTAAATAACCCAAAATTTCTTATTAAAATGGTGTATGGAACATGAACAAATCCAAGAAGGGACAAGACAGGAATAGGAAAGAGATTAAATATAGTATCTTTATTAACCTTGTGTGTGAAAAATGAGTTTATTTATTATTTCATAAGACATACAATGGTTAATTTCTATGGCTTCAACCATCAGGCTAATGAGTCCTACCTTGAAGACATTTTCCTAGACATTGCTTCGTTGTTAGCAATGCATATACAATCCTAATATAGTTGCCTCTAATCCCACTAAAGGACTTGATCTACTTCTAGTTGGGCATCTATAGCCCTGATAGAAGTTTCCTAAATCACCCAAGATTAATGTTTTAAAATTTTATTTTATTTTCTATTTTATTTCTTTTCTCTTTTGCCTTTTCATGTCTTGTTTCAAGGTTGGGGACCACTATGGCAAATTAAAGGTAGGACTATATATTTTTCACCCTAGGTTTTCCTCATAGCAGGTTCACCTAAGCAAACTTATAAGCCTTTTAAAATGTGAAATTTATGTTTGGTTTCAAAAGAATACTAGGATATATACATCAATCTCAACCTTCCAGACTAACTCAATAATAGGATCTAAGGCAACCAAATAACTCAGGGAGCACCTTTTTCACAAAGTCTCACTTATGTTACTTGTAGGCTTTAAATTCATCACTTATCATTGACTAATGTGGAGCCACAAGACAAACTAGTTAGGTAATAGACCCAATAAAGAAAATAACAAAATAAAACAAGAAAATAGCCCTAAACTAAGCAAACAAAATAGAAAAACAAAACAAGCAAGGGAAGAAAAGGAAAATAATTACAATATCATTCCAAGCTATTTTAAACTTAATCAAATTTAAGGTTGGTTAAAGTTCTAGACCTAAAATAGACCAAAGTCATGTTCAAGATTTTGAGAAGGTTGGTTGAAGCCTTATCAAAGGAAGGCATATACTTGCATCTATATTGTCCTTTTAGTTGAAAAACACTATCCCAAAGACTCTTATTGACAATGTGTTCATGAAACTTAATCAAATTTATATTTTCAAATTAAGACATAGACTTACAATCCATTAAAATAAAGCACCTACAATAGATTTTAATAAAAACCTTTGCCCAAACATTAAATTGTGGGGAGAGATAAGGGTGGGCACCAATACTTATCAGAATAACTTGGACACCAACTCTATAAGAGATGTTTTCTTTGTAACATCCTAGTGGTGAATCCACTATTGGTTATTCTTTAATTATCATGGATATTTTGGTAGTCTTCATATTATAATTTTTTTCATCCATAAGATATAGACTTGGTCCTTCCCAAGTCAAGGACCTTTTGGATTTATCATTAATGGTTGAAGTATGGGGAGAATTGCATTAGATTAGGTCATTATTAACTTCAACACTCATTATATTCATTATTTCATTTAGGCCACCATATTAATTAATGTTCATGTCAAACTTTATTGTGTCTACTGTTAAGAATATTTCATGAGTGTTGCAATTCCTTTATATAGGTTGCTTCAAAGAATATAGGTCTTTAGATGAAAATACAACCACTTGACTCTCTTTTACTTCTAATGAATGGATGGGTGTCAATTGGTTGCCACCAATTTATTGATCTTTTTGATCTAGCTTGCCAAATGTAAGAGCAACATTATATATCATATGGGTATTTCAGATGCATAGCATACATATTCTTCATCTATTTTCTCCAATTATTCTATTTCATGTTTAGGTGGATTATAGAAAGAGTCTAATTCTTCATCTTATTCACACAACTCTTTTCCATTTGAATATTTATTTAGGAACTCACCTGAAATGACTATTATCTCTTCATCATCAAAATCATCATCATTATTCTCAGGGACCTGTTCCTAACCTTAAATGGGAAATTCTTAACCAACATGACTACTTCAACATACATCCCACTTCTACATCCATAGACTCCAAGTTGTGAATTTATAAAACAAGTCTTATAATCCATTCCATGCATTACTTATGTAACACCTCCTTAAATAAATGACATTTATCAACATAAGGACCAAAAGATGCTAGATTATTAGCAAAAGGTAAAATAACATGTTATTCAAGAGTTGAATAGTTATAATCATTTACATTTGAAACAATAATTGGGTTATATTTTATAATAGGGAAGTCTATTTTGACATAAGCTTGAAGCAAGGTTTGATTATAAGACACACATTGGTCTAAAAACTATCATGTAGGTAGATAAGTTTGAGTATTTTGGGTATAGACAGCCAGTAGAGTGGATCAACACCATAACCATGAGGCATAGATTTATTTTCAATAATTAATGCTTCTTGATATGTGGATGCCAAGGATGTTAGTGTAGATGGGCTCATCTAAATAAGTATAGTAGTTAGGGGATATAATGTTCCAAAATAAACTTTAATAGCCACTACCTTTATTTACAAGAATGGGTCTTTCAACCTCCTGTACAACTGGTGAAAATGACTATTGAATGAACTTATGGGCTCATTAAGCTCCCTAAAATCCATAGAAAACTATTAGTACAATATATCATGGATAATAAGTACACTATAATGATTGACAAATAGATTTTCAAAGATAGTCAACAAAGTGATATAACCATTTCGTAAACCTATGTACCAATGATAAGCATTTTCATTCTAGGAATAAGGAAATAGGTGGAAATCCACATCTTCATGTTGGATATGGGTTTATATGATGGATTATTTAAATGGTTGAATGTGTTCTTCATCAGTTTGGATCCCACCATAGGTGTATTTAGAACATAATTTTTCAAGATTCTTAGGCAAGTCATAAACAAGCCTTAGAATTTTCACAGGGCAAAAAATTCCACCTAACCAAGACAAGACCATAGGTGGATTCAAAGTCAAGTAACATGATTAAAATAAAAAACAATCATTATATAGCATCCTCTTATTTCTTCCTTATTTTACTAAGTTTTTGGTGTGTTGTTTAGACACACAATAGGGTGTAGAAAACATATCCACAAGAGTGAAACTAGTTTTGAATCTAAATAAATATTCTAGTTCAACCCTCCTTATAGTGCCAATATATTGGTGGTATATTTGGCATAGCCACACTAGCTCCAAGATGAAAATAAAGAGGTTAGGAAAAGCTCAAATAAGGTGAGAATTTCCCCTTTCTTTCTGTCCACCTCTCCTGAAAGGAAGTAGGCTATGGAAAAAACTCTCCCAAGGTATATGTTTACCAAGTCATGGTGTACCAGATACCTCACTTGGTTGATGAAAGATTTTATAATACAATGCATCTATTTGGATACTTGTTTAATATTTATGAAATAAAATATGGTTTATCTTATATCCAGAAGAACCAACTAGTTCAGATTTATCAATGAACTCACTATTGGTTGTCACTTGCTTCTAGTTTACTGGATTCAAAAATGTAGTAAGAAAATAAGTGTAAAGATGAACATGCAATCGAGATAAATCTTGAATAACTAACTGCAATTCATATTAATATAAATGTAATCTAAAAAAGATTAAAAAAAGATAAAATGAGAGAGGGTAAAGAGAGGAAATATGAGTTCGCTTTCTAATGAGGATAATTCTTACTTTATTAAACAAACAAATCTCATAATAAACTAGCCTTTGTTTGACCAAGATAGCACAAATATGCAAAGATGGTGTAGGAGTTTGAGTATCAGGTAGCTATATAAAAGAGGGAGGGAAAATCACCATAGACATGTGAAAATAATGACTATCATTCACAAAAGTTTTCATAAAGAATATAATTCATAAAACACAATGCTAAGATTCATCCAATGTTCAAATGTTGTAGAAAAGTTTTCTTATTTATTCCATGTGCTTAGTCATGCATTTATAAATAAATCCAAGTTAGTTATATACTTGATACATATAAGCACAAGCATACTAAGAGTTTGTGGCACACAACATTTAAACACACTATTATCCTAACATCAATTTCACACAAGGCACAAGCCTTGTGAACTTACCTAAAGTGCAATAGTAAAAGGACCTGGGCTTGCATTAGGCTAGTTTAAACATGGTGCAACTTTAGTCTCAATGAGACTAAGTCATTGATGAAATGGGCTTAGGTAGTCTATCGGTGCAAGTCATTCTAGATAAGATAAAGAGGCATGAGCCTATTTGAGGTCACAAGTATTTTGGCACAAGTTCATGTTTGGTTGGGTATAGCCCTTAATGGTATAAACCATAGGGGTAATGAGTTAAGATTCATTTATGCATTATTCAAATCAAGGGAATGACTTATGCTTAGGTGCTCACTCTTCAAGTTATCTCTCTAGGCATGGTTACTAGGGCCTTGACACATGTTAGTTTCAACACTTAGTGGATTTTACAAGTATACCAAAGTCTCTATATGGCACAATGACACAATTAGTGACCTAGAATACACCTGTCATCACAATACATTAAATAATGAATATTGTATCATTGCTCTACATGAAATGGACCAACACCCAAGTAAATATACAACACCATTTCTATTAACTCATAGTTCATCAACAAAGTAAATTTTATAGAAAAATAGAGTATAATATCATTTCTACACCACTACATGCCCAGTGACTCATAGGCAATTTTGGGAATTATAATACATATACTTATCAGTATCCATGCTTACTCAAACTATATCAATGGCATCTCTATTTTTGTAAAGCTTCATTGCATTAATCTTCTCCTCCTTTTCTCTTAGGTTCGCACTCATTTTTATAGGTAGGGGAACACCTTTTTGTCAGGTTAGATGGATGAAAGCTAGGCTTTGAGCTATCATTGGGGGTTTTTATACCATTGACTCCATTATTTTGACACGTGTGCTCTCTAGTTACCACTTTCAAGCACTCAATGAGTTTATCTTTCAAATTTGGGTGTTAAACAACTACCTGCCAACTAGTGCAAGATCTACGACGCTCCTCCTAGGTGGCACCAAAAGTACAAATAGAGAAACTACCACTAATGATTGCCTCACACTAAGATCTACTAAGTTGGTGCAATCCACTAAGTAGTACAAAAAGGGGCCCAACATTACCTAATACAAAATTGCTAGTTTGCCCTCAGATTAGTATTTCAGCACCTTTGCTATGTGAAATTCAAGCACACTCTATTGTAGTTCTGCCTTGAAGTTCTTGAAGCCCTGCATGGTGATCTTGATTTATTCAATGGTGTCATCTGCTTTTGTTAATGCAGCCTCAAGTGCAGACACATTTGTGCTCTCCATTTATTTACTAAAGGCTTATAACCTTTCTTAGCTCTTTTCACCCTATAATCTAAAATGTCCCCTCACTTAATTGCCTTTGTTATAAATGCATGAAAAAGTGCTTCAAGGTCTTGATCCTAGGTTTTTAGTTGGGAGCTTAAGGTTTTGACCTTAACCATAAATTGCATGTGCTTAGTCTTGGACACAGTGAAAGCATGCTTCATTAAATCATCCTTCTCCTCTTTTGCCTTTTAAAGGCATGCATCAATGACTGACACTTGAGTGGTGAAGTTTCAAAATATGGAATTTGCTTCTTCCACACCCTCTTCTAGTTTGGCAAAGAGGTCCTCTACCATATCAATCTTTTTCTTAGCTCTCTTTTGATGGCTTCACAAGGGTCTTCTTTCTCCTCTAGCAATGGATTCATCCTAGGGAGCATTTTTTCAACTAATATGTAAACCTTATCAACCTCTTTCATTATTGAAGTATCAAAACCATTCAAAAGGGATGGCTTCACCTCTTCAACTCACTCAACCAGTTGCTAGAGTTTGAGATTCATTTCTTTTATTTCTTCTTCTACATCATTCGTTATCTATTTAAATTTATTGGCATGAACATAGTTGATGATGTTCTTGTGCGCTACTACTGAGGCCATCTTAAAGATGGTATTATCTGACCTTGTAGGATTCATATCCCTTGGATTTATAAGTTGGTAGTCATGCCCATATTCTGGCTTATTGGTACTTTAGATCACTTTCTTTGGTACCTTGAACTAAGGTTCATCCATGTAGCAATAAAGAGCCCAATAAACTTGATGGTGCATTAGGGTCTACCAATTTCGGGATACATGTATTCTAACATGTAAAATTCATCATCTTTGGTAAACTCCCTCTATGCTTTTTCCTTATAGCTTAGCTCATACTCCTCTTCCTCGGCTAGCTCTTTCTCTTCTCTATTGGTATTGGTGCTTTATCTAGAGCTTTCTTCTTCTCCTTCTCCTCCTTCTTCTTCTTCCAGGGTTCTTCATTAGACTTATCCCCTTGGTCTTCCTATAATATTTCCTTGGCACTAGTCTTACCATCTTAATTTTGGAGGGGTTCTTCCTCAAACTTTTACCCCTTATCCAATTCTTCTTATTATTGTGTCTCTTTGGCACGAACCTTCTCAATGTCATCCTTAATTCCATCTTGACCCAGTGGGGTCTTTACTACCTTCTTTTTTTATTCTTTTGAGGTACCAACATCACCCTCTTTGTCTTTAGGTGACCCTTCAGAACTAGGGCATGCCTATTGTGCAGCTTCCTCTATCAGGCTGGGGTGGGTGCTAGGTGCCTCTTTAGTTGCCTTCTCCATTCTAAGTTCCATTGAAGTGGTGAATTTTCCTCTCTCTTTATTCATTTTTTCCCTCTCTACCTGGGCCACCTTTTTTTCCATTTCTTTCCTTTTAGCCTTTTCTTCTTTGGTCATTTTATTCTTAGCTTTCCTTCTCTTGGCCTGAGCTTTGCATTTCTTCTCTCCTACCTTTATCTCCTCGGCCTCTACTTGATAAATTTCAGCTTGGGTCATGCCCTTGGCCCTCATGGTCTCTCATTTGTGGTGAAACTCTATCACTGCATTAATGTGATCTTAGTCTAGGCCCATACCCTCCTATTTATACTTCAAATCTTCTTCTGTTGGTGTGTTTGAGGGTATTGATTCTTCAAGCACTTCTACCTCACTGAGATTCTCACCTATTCCTCCTTCATTTTTCCTTTTCATCTCCCATGCCTTGTATTTCATAACTTATTTTCTCTACTCTTCAACCTCAACCATCTCAATGGCTTCTTTTGACATCCTAACCTTCATCACTTCTTCTCTTCTTTCCTCCACCTGTAGCATCTTCTGGAAAGCAGCATCACTAAGGTCAAGTTTCTTCCACCTTCTCATCTTCTTTTCCAATTCAATTTGTGGTGGTGGGGAAGGAGTCCTTTCACTAGAAGAGGATTCACCTTCTTCAGGCATAATATATACTCCCATCAAAAATGTTTCTTCCTCCATCTCCTATTCCTCTTCTATGTTAGATAAGATTGTCTTGGGTGCCACAGAAGGAGCCTTCCCTTTCTTTTTTACCCTTGTGCTAATGGAATCCTTTGGCACAAATCAATGTGCTTCTTTTTGGAGGCCAAAGGAGAGGCTTCTTATTCTGAAGTGGTCTTGATCCTTATTCTCT
The DNA here is from genome assembly GCA_037957365.1 of Torreya grandis. Classification (NCBI taxonomy): domain Eukaryota; kingdom Viridiplantae; phylum Streptophyta; class Pinopsida; order Cupressales; family Taxaceae; genus Torreya; species Torreya grandis. Next base: position 1,993,187 of record JARHVA010002599.1, read on the forward strand.
CCTCTATCTCTTCCAAAGTCTCCCCCTTCTTCTTGGGAGACTTCTTCTCTACTAATGTCAGGGTCCCTTCATCATCGATCTTGATAGGGGGATCATTACTTTGCTCTATACTTGGGCCCTTATTATTTGTCTTTATCTCATAGTACAGTTGATAGATGTGCCAAGACATAGTCATCTCTTAGAGAGGATAGATTTTGGTGTGATCTGACACATCCTCTTTATCCTTAGTGGCCTTCCTACCTATGTGAATGAACTAGCACCTCATCCTTTGCCTCTCCATATCCAGTTCCTTGACTGGAATGTCTAACTATTATGTATTGGGGATCTAGCATAGTACATACCTAAAGTATATTTTTGAGAAGGCATAGGGGAACTTTAGATACCCTAACATGTTTCCATCAACTAGCAATAATCACACCACACAATAGTGTTACATTACATCAAAGGTTACTGTTTCAAACATACTTTGAGGGAGTCCCTAAGGAATGCACCACTCTAGCCCAAAGGCCTCTATGTATCTCTCATACCACCCCATGACATGAGTCTTATATTTGGGATTGAAAGAGGAGGGGATCATGAAGTCTTTATACTTTTGCACCAAGGATTCAATGTGATCTAGATGGACCTAGAGGTTATCCTCGTCCCTATCTCGAATTCTAATTTCTTTCATGAAAATGAGAATGAGGATGGATCCAAATCTAAATGTCCCTTTTTCCATATGGAATTTCTATGTATTCTTCACAAATTCATTAGTGATGAATTTGGTAATATTGAACTACACACCTTGCACAATGTGATAGGTAATGCAAAGGTATGCCTTAGTCACATCCATCCATCGACCACCTGGGTATAACATAGAGTTTACAAGGCATGCTACCACCCTCATACTGAGGCCCTTGCACTCCTTGATGGGGAATGTGAAACCCCCCGTGAAATAATTTAGGAGTTCGGCTATATGATCCACCTCTTCATCATCATCCATCATCTAATGGATGTCCTTACCAGTATTTGGAAGCCCAATTATTTTTTTATCAATTACACCAAAATCTTCATGTATCTCCCTATGAATTAAATATGGTCCTCATGGATGCATGAGAGTAGGAATTGAACCAGCTCCTCTAGATTCCCAAAACATGATAACTCATAAAATTGAGTTTCACTGAAATCTATTAATTTGTCTTGGATAAAGATGTCAAAAAGGGCATCACTTTGCACCATCTTTCACCCTGTGTCCACCATCTAATCTTGTGTGAGTTCTTGTAAACAACTATACATGTGGTGATTATATTCTTTTAAAAGGTATACATGTGTAAAAGAGTGCCAATCCTCCCCTATCATAACCTTCATAGGTAACTACATTACTTGGTAGTATATTTTGGTGAGCACTTCGGTATCCACCTATGCCATATTCACTACTACTCGATGCACTATTATTTTTATAGTGGCTACTTCATGCACTATACATACTTGTTTTGGGTCCTATTGTGTATGTTTAAATCTTGATCCCTTCCATTTCTTCACCATCCTAAACTTGTTGTTGTTGAAGTGTGGTAGGTTTGGTTTACCAAAGCCTTGAATGGTGGTAGTAATTATACAATCATAGGATATGTGACTATTCTCTTGACTCTTGAGCTTTGTTGGTCTTTAAATGTGGCCTGGGCATAAATTCACTCTTCCAATTATCTAGTTTCTATAGAATCCTCTCTCCACACTTCTCTAACTTAATCTAATTGTGAACACAATATTTCTTAGTATACAATCATTCACTCTTAGTAGCTGAAAGCACTCAAATTCTCACTGGTATAGGGTTTTCATACCTCAACTCTCTATTTTTTTCTTAGGATCACTCTTAGTCTTAAGTTAGCATAAACTTTGTAACCTAAGATTGTCTACCACTTGTTAATTTATACCCTTTCCTTATCTACCATCATTAATGTAGGTCCTTTATGGCATGATGGTGCCTAAATTTCTTGGAAAAAGTAAAATTTTGCAAAATCCATGAAAATCATTAATCATCAATGCATTAAATGCATATCTTTGTGCCATCACCACTACTTTATTAAATGATCTATAATATTAATTTGGTGAAGTGATTTTTAGTTCAAATGATCACTTCCCACTCAAACCTAGGTAGATGCTAATTGTTTTAGATGATTTTTATCCTACGTTTGTTCACTTGGCATGACCTTCACCTTCCTTATGGCAACCTAGTTGCAGCACCTCACATGCATGTGATTCAACCTCCTTATTTCCACTTTCTCTTCTTAGCTATGGTTATATTTTAAGCATGATTCTCAATTTTGGTTGGTTTCTTATGCTTTTTCTTGCCTTCGCCTATCCTACCCCATATAAATCCCTTGTGTTGGCCTTCTAATGCTTCATCTTTTCTTCTATTTATCTTGTGCATGATCAGATTGTGCATCTTCACTTTATTTCTTGCACCCAACCATGTTGAGCATCTTCACCATTTTATTGGGTCTCTACCACATGCATTTATTTATAACTTTGGCACAAAGGTTACCTTTATACTTATGTACTTTGTCATTTTATTCTCAAATCTTCAAGGTCTGGTAACCTCTTCATGCCCAAAAACTTATGTGTTTAGCCTTAGTTACTGAGAAAGCAAATGGGCTCAACTCACCTGACTGGTATTATGCATGAAAGTACCATAGTAGTTTATTCTTGGGCCTTTAAGAGCCCTAAAATGTTCACCTTGCACACATGGATCTTGTGCATCTTCTACTTGCCTCTAGAAATTTCATGCACCCACCATTTATATGTCTAGCCTCATGCACTTAGAGGGTAAAATTTCTCGACTCAACTAATTGGAATTATGTGTGAAAGGCCACAGTAGTTCCCATATAGGCTTAAAATTGCCCTTCATTTGGAACATTGTACATGGGGTTCTATATACCCCTTCTCTATGTCTGACAAGTATCACATGCCCACCACTTAGATGTATGGCCTCAAACATTTAGAAAGCATAAGTGCTCGACTCACCTAGTTAGAATTATGCATGAAAGGCCAAATGAATTCACTAGAGCTAGGTTTGATTCACACACCTATAACTTAGGTGTCATAGCCTCAGGTTCTTATAAAATTTAAGTACTCAATTCATCTGACTATAATTATACATGAAGTGCCAGAAGATAAGTCCTTACAGCCACTATGCATAGCTTATTTCCTCTTTACACTATACAAGGAACAAAAACAAAAGGAAAAGAATAGTTTAGCTTGTACCAAACTATATTATAGTCATCTCAACTTCAAACTAACTAGTGACCAAGAAGTCAGTGTTCTTATGGTACAAGCTCCATCCTACTAACAATACATCTTCAATCAGTTACCACTGAAATGCCCTAGGAAAATTTTGTCAAACAACGTACACAACTTACATATGCCTATCTCTAGTATGTGTTGGATGATGTAGGGGCCCATATACCTTATTTACAATTTGCTTAGGTGCTTAAGGTACTTTTAGTCATAGATCAGCACTAATGCTCCTTCATTCATCTCCTTACACTTGATATGCTTGTCATGCCAGAGTTTTTGGTGTACCTTTTTGATTTACTAAATCCATCTTGCTTGGGCATGCTTTTCATTTCAGCACTCTAAGTCTTCCAACCTTGTGTTTAAATATTATTGGTCATCTAAGTGACCAATCTATGAAATACATAAGGATGTCAACAATAATTCCATGGGGATAATTGCTTCAGTGTTAAAAACTAGTTGAAATGGTGTAGCCTTGTTCAGGCACTTATATGTCATGTGATACACCCATAGTACCATTGAAATGAGATCATACCAATCCTTATGACCAACATATCGTATCTTTGTCATGCACATTCCTAGGATATCTTTAAATGTTTTAATTATGCTATTACCTGTGGATGATATAGGGTGGTCTTGTGGTTCACTACCATGTATTTAGTTAAGAGGATGTGCACCATCTCATTAATGAAATGAGTGCCCCTATCACTATTTAGACTTAATGGGCACCCATATTAACTTATTATGTTCTCCTACATGAATAATTTAGCTATCATCGATATATAGTATTTTGTTAGTATAACCTCAGCCTAATTAGTGAAATAGTCAGTGGTCACCAAAATATACCTTGCACCTATGCCCTATGATGTGGGAGTTATTGGTGCAATAAAATCAATGGCCCATTTATTTAATGACACCTAGGCAAGAATGGGGATGAGAATAATCTCATCCTTATGTTTAGGCTTTTTGATGTGTTAGCATATGTCACATGCCTTATCACACTCCTTTGCATCTTAGAATAAGCTTGGCCACCACAAGCCTGACTATAATATCTTTCACGCCATTGCATCTCTAGAATAATAGCCTCCTACAATTCCCTCATATGATTCTTAAAATATGGATTCCCTTTTATGTTCCAAAACACATTGGCATAGGACTTCATCTCTACTTAGTTTGTACAACTCCCCCTCAATGAGCTAGAAGAGGGCAACATGAATCACAAGTTGCTTCTTCTCCTTATTTGACATGGTCTAGGGTACAAACCCAGACATTAAGAAATTGGAAATATCTACCAAGTCTTTAGGTATGTGTCAAACTTTATATAATTATGCATTCAGCATATCATCCTCAATCAGTACTACTACATCACTAGAATTTATGTGGGATAAATGATCTAGCCCTAAGTTCTACTTTCTAGGTGTAATAAAAACAAAGAACTAGAACTCTTGGAATAGAACTATCCATCTTCATATGTGCCCATGTAAAATAGGATTATTCATGAGGTACTTAAGTGCCTCATGATCAATGAAAAAGATGAATGGGGTCACCAATAGATATTGCCTAAATTTTTATAAGGTATAGACCATTACTAGCACCTCATGCTCAGTGATGGTGTAATTTTATTTTGCTTGCATCAAATTATTGCTTGTAAAGGATATGAGGTGGTCCATCTTACCCCCACCTAGTTGCACCAATATGGTACCAATTTTGGATATTTAATAATCAACATGGACATGGAAAGGAGTATTCCATTATGGGAATTATAGAATTGGTGCACTAGCCAATTTCAGCTTCAATGTTTTAAAAACCTCCTCTTATGCCTCGACCTAATAAAATGGGCCATCTTTGTGAAAGATCTCCTCCAAAGGTATTATTATCTTCACATAGCTCTATATAAACTTCCTGTAGTAGCCATAATGGCCTAGAAAGGCGTGAACATCCTTTTGCATTGAAGGAGTTTGGATCTAAATTATTATGGTTATCTTCGTAGGGTTAACCAACAAACCATCCTTATAGACGATGCACTCGAGAAATGTTTTAAAGAGGGTTATGAAGATGCACTTATTTAGGTTTAAAGATATCTAAAGTTGCCTACACCTCTCAAACATGAGTCACATATTATCATAATGGTCTTTTACAAAGCCATATACAATCTAGTTGTTGAGATAGACTTGGAAGAACCTATGGATGAAGTCCTTAAAATTAGTGATCACCACTCTAGATAATATGGCTGGTGCATTTTTGAGTCCAAAGGGCATCACATTATAATAAAAATAACCCCATTCAATTTTAAAGGTTGTCTTAGGCTTATCCTCTTCCTCGATATGCACCTAATGGTAGCCCAAGAAATCATTAGTGAAAGCATAAATTTCATAACCCACGATGTCATCTAGGACCTCATCAGTAAATGGGGTCAGGAATGGGTCAGTGGCATAGGTGGCATTCAAAATTATATAGTCAATATAGATTCATATATTCCCATCATTCTTGATGCTTATGAATATCGAGCTCACCCATTCAAACTTTTGTATAGGGTAGATGACATCAGCGGCTAGCATTCTATCAATCTTCATTTATACCTTGGTACAGAGATTGGGATTCATCCTATATAGGCATTTATTGATAGGCCTCATTCCATCCACCAACTTGATGCTAATTTTTCCAAGGGAAGGGTGGGTGTCATTCATATCTTGATAGCTACATGATAATGAGTCCTAAAACTCCTTTAAGAGGTCTATGATTCATGCCATCTCTGCCTCAGACCAGTAAGTGCCTATAGTGGTAATTTTTAGCTTGCCTTCTACACTAATGTCTACTTTAGCGATATTGAGTGGCATGTAGTAGGGTTCATTCCTATCCTAATGAGAGTCTTCAACTTGCCTTTTCCCCTACATTGTTTCAATTCAAAGATTAGATAGATATTTTTTGTTTGGGTTGTTGTCATCCACAAGGTGCACAAGTTTTTATCTTCCTATTAGAACATTCCAATTGCACTCCTTCTAGGTCTCATCGTTATCCTCACTGGAGTCACTATTGAGAAACTTTTATTTAAAGAATGGTAGGATTTATAGTCCCTTATCCCTAAACATGTCTCTAAGATGATCTTCTAGGATGGTAGTATCCTCAAACACTACCTTGCGAATGACTTGCAGTGGCTAAAATAGCTCTAAGCTCTATGAAGAGAAGGAGAAGTTGTGCATGAACCTCTCCTTGAGTACCTCTTAGTCTCTTATATCCTGATGAATTTCATATAAAATGTACCATGATCATACCCATGTTTTTAAGGTCTCATAGAAGGCATGCACCCACAGGTTTCTAGGTGCATTCTCATTGTAGACAATCCAGGTTTCTTTATATAAGTACACATGTGTGATTGGGTTAGAATCACCTAAGTAGGTATATCTAAGTCCTCATTAATCTTTCCAAACATAGTGCATATTTCTTCCTTCACATCTTGACATGTTGCTAAACTAAGCCTTTGTACTACCCACCAATAAGTAGTAGTGCTCTTTAGGGTATGCACTAGTGTTCCCATTCTATCTATTTCCTTAGGATTGCATGCTTCAATGTCATAGACATAGTTATCTACAAGATATCACCTTCCATATTTTGGGAGCACTACAATCTTCCCTTTACTCAGTTGGAACACCCTTTTCCCTACCCTTTTGGCATGGGGAACCCATTTTTTTTAGTGCAATCAACCTTGACTAGTCTCATTCTGGTTGGCCTTGGCTCAGTTACCTGTACTAGGTGGCACCTTTGACCAGTAACTTTATAAGCCTCTTCAACCCATCAGTCTTAGGTTATGTCAGTTGTATCAAAAGTTGATTGTCCATCCTCCCATTTGAGTGCTCCTTGGTCACTTGGGTTAAGCTTCTCAGCACCCTATGCCATGATGTTATAAATATGGTTGATCTCATCTTTGAGATCAATACTTTCCACATATGCAGGCCCTTGATCACTTGATAGGGAGATCACCACCCTCTCTCTATCATTATCAAAATTCATGTAGCACTTCTTGAATCACATGTCCACATTGTTGGCATAACACCATTTCCTCCCTAAGATCATTAAATAGTTATCATGCTCTACCAACTTGATTACCTCAAAGTTGGCTCAAAATTTGGCACCCATAATATCTATAATGGTGTCCTTGAGGATCCTGATAGGTTAAGCATGGGTTTGTTGGCCATAAATAACATATGAGTGGAGGGATTTAAGGGTGGCCATCCCATCTTCTCCCAAGTGGTTTTGGTTAGAATGTTAACCTCAATGCCTATGTCTACAATGACCTCACAAATAGACCATCCATCAATGGTGGCATTTATTAGTATTTTTTTGTCATAATATATATTTTGAGTATGCCTTACTTCGTTTATCTACTTCATAAGTAGCACAACAAATTCAATCATCTAAGGTGTGGGCTCATCCTCTGGTCTCTTCCCTGCATGTTATAAAAGAAAGTTTTTTAGTAGGGGTAGCATCCCTTCAGGTTATAGGAGGTGCAGGATCTCAATCAACTCCTATACTTTAGATTCTTGGTTATCTTGATTCATGCATGAGGTGCTCACATGTGCCTCTAGATCTTTGACTACTTAGATCCCTCCCTGTAAAATTTAAATTACACTCTTGGCTTATTACAAGATGTCCTTCTATCATGTTAGGTCAGGGTAGGGCATAGATTTTAGCTCGAGTCATATTATGCACTCAACACAACTTGACTCACCATATTCCAAGCATAATTCTTTTATCATTATAGTAGGTGGTTGTGTGGTGAACCCATTCTGAGTCATAGTTTGCACCTTAGGTGGCTCTTTATGAGTCTGTTACAGCTTAGGATCCCATTTCTCCTCTTTTTACTCACACCTAACCATGGCATCACCCTTATCTATGCCAAGCCAACATTGAGTTAGCATTTTATATAAGTCTAGGAAATCCTCGATTGCATTTGGTTCCCAACAATACTTGCATATTGGGTGCATGGCATAGTCACACTGGTAATGCTTAGTTGACCCATACTTGTAACATGACCATAGTAGGAATCTTCCTCCATTGCATCTCCCACTTTGTTCATACATGCCTCACTAATTCTCATAGCCAATATTTTGTTGGCCATAACCTTCATTTTTTGGCCCACCTACCCACTAACTATGGTCATTGTATGCTGCATGTCTCTCTTCATATTTTGGTGCATCTCATCAATGACTCGATAATCTATTGTTGAATGAGTATAGGTATCACATATCTTGAAATAGATAGTAGTGTTTACTTGATTGGCATGCTAAAATAGGGTATAGTTTTGAGAGTCATGTAGCCCATGATAAACTTCATAGCTGAGAAGTAAGGTGCAAACATTTCTTCATGGGCAATTATTCTTGTTATGCTCCTATATCTCAAAGTTAGTATACCACAAACCACTGTGAATGTCATGAAATGAACCAACAATCAACTTCTATAGTTGGGAAGCCATTGACATGATTTGCACCTCCATAAATGGGCTGATCCTAATGTTGGTGTTACCTATTGCCTCAACACAAAGCATGGCATTAAGCATTGTATGGGGGTCCATGAAGGTCTTCATGAACAACACTCTCTTGAAAGGTACTAGTAGGCCCCCAATAAACCATTACACATGTTGGGAGGGGTGGATATCATATGAAAGCTTATAAAGGAGAGTCTTAAATTATGCATCATATAGGTGTACGCTCTCGAATAACCCTTAGTTGATTTCCTTGAGCACCATGATGCTTTGTTTATCAAACTCAAGAATATCAAATTCCTTTAAGAAATCCTCCTTCATTATATCATAATCAACAATAGCCTAGTTTAGATCAAATTTTTAATACTAAGTATGGGTGCGATCTATCAAGGTGGTTACAAATTGAGTCACCTTACACTCTAACTATGTGATACCCTGAGTACTCCATTGAATTTCATACTTGAGCACATGTTCCATATCATTCTCTATGCCATGATACTCAGGCAAGTGCATCACCATTTCATAATAAATCTACTAAGGGGGTGGTGTTAGAGTTTTAAAAACTTTCACTCTTGGCATTTATGTTGGAGGTGGTCCTCCAATGCCCCTAGCTATAGGTTGAGCACTGACCCTATTGATGTAGGTTTCACTATCGATCTCGATGATGCATTATTGATCACTTACAGTGTCAGGCCACTTCTTATAAGTTGTTTCCCAATCAACATAGCTGATATCCTTTGAGTGAGAATGCTTTCGCTTCTATTCTAGATTCATGGGTTGGTGCTTACTAGTTTCTTGGTATTCCTATTCAATCCTTCATAAGGAATCACTTATTCAATCATAAAGTCTTAGTTCAAAGTTTGAAGTCTATCAAAGTCAATGTTGATAACAAGGTCAATTATCATTCCTCTATCATTTGGTGGAGAATCTAAGATAAGAGCTTGCACTTTAGGTTCAAAGGGGGTAGGTGCTTCTAGCACATCCTCATTCTCCATATCTTGTAGGAACCCAAGGCATTTTGTACCTAATTCTTGAGCTTAGCCTCTTGCTTCCTCCTCTCTTTCATCATGTTGTTGTAATTCAAGGGATCCTTCCCCATGCTTTCCTACTCACTATAGGTCTTCTCAGCACTTCCAAGTACCAGATCCTCTATCAACCTACACCTTTACTTGCTATAATTCTACCTTTAGAGCTCTCGAGTGTCAGGTTACTCATCCCTTTCCATCATGCCTCACCTACACATGCCCTTCTCACTTTCTATGCTTGCTTATACATGAAAGGATTTTATCCTTATATTCTTATTAATGTGCCCTCTTATGAACGTGCCCCTTGGTTCACAAAAGAATTCATACTTTATTTCTTTAGGGTAAGAAAAGGTTGACACTACAAATTCCAACATATAGCTTTTCAGTGTGCCACTCTACCACTTGTCTATAATGTGTGTCCAAACATCATCTATGCTTGCAAGCCTCTCTAGGTGCTCCTTTGTCCACTCAAAGAATTAGTCATAGCTTCATCTTCTATAGGTGGTCTAGGAAACCAACCATCGGTACACATGCTCATGTAGTTCACAAAATAAAACCTCATACAAAGAATCATATAAGTTGGTTTGCACTCATTCTCTTGGCTTATATATTTGGCATGGCAGATGCTTCTACAAGACACTATCTCCTAATTACTCCAGCCAGTGTTTGATGTTATTGAGTGACAGTTGGAGCATCATTCTGTTACATCATTATAGCAACAAAATTCAACACAAGTCCCAGCAATGAAACTAAAATGTTGTAGAAAATTTTCCTTGTTTAGTTCATGTGTTTAGTCATGCACTTATCAATCACTCCAATTTAGTTATGTACTTGATACAAATAGGTGAAATCATAATAATAGTTTGTGGTGCATAACATTTAAATACACTATTGTGTTGGCATTAATTTCACATAAAACACAAGCCTTGTGCACTCACCCAAAGTGCAGAAGTGAAGGGATTGGGGCCCACATTGGGATAGTTTAAGCATGGCATAACCTTAGTCTAAATGAGACTTAGTCATTGGAAAAATGGGTTTAGGCAGTCTATTAGTATGTACCATTTTAGATAAGATCAGGAGGCACAAACCTATTCAAGGGCACAAGTCTTTTGGTGCAAGTTCATATTTGGCTAGTTATATCCCTTAATGGTAAAATCCATACGGGTAAAAATTTAAGATTCATTCATATGCTAGTCAAATCAAGTGAATGTCTTATTCTCAAGTGCTCACTCTTCAAGTTAGCACTCTAGGTGTAGTTACTAGGGCCTCAACGCATGTCAGTTCCAATACTTAGTGGATTTTACAAGTATACTAAAGTCACTATATGGCACAACAATGCCATTAGCAACTTGGAATAGATCTCTCTTCATAATACATTCAATAATTAAGATTCTATCATTACTCATATATAAATAAAGTTGTAACCAGACACTAGAGTTACACTACATGAAATAGAACAACACCTAAGTAAATATGCAACACCATTTCTATTAAGTCACGATTCATCAAAAAAGTATAGTTTATAGCAAAATAGTGTATAATATCATTTCTACATTACTACATGCCTAGTGGCTCACTAGTGAGCTTGGGTATTACAATGCATGTACTTCTCAATATCCATGCTTACTCAAACTATATCAATGCCATTCTCCTTTTTTGCAGAGATTCACTATATTAATATCATCCTCCTTTTCTCTCAAGTTCACACTCATTTTTATAGGTAGGGGAGCATCTTTTTACCAGGTTAGATGGATGTACATTGAGTGTTGAGTTGTCATTGGGGGTCATTATGCCACCAATCCCCTACTCTAACACCTTTGCTCTCCAACTACCATGTTCAAGCACTCAATGAGATTCTCTTTCAAACCCAAGTGTTAAGCAACTGCCTACTAGCTAGTGCAAGATTTGTGGGGATCCTCCCAATTGGCACCAAAAGTATAAAGAGAGTAACCACTAGCAATGATTGCCTTACACTAAAATTTGTTGAGTTGGTACCATCCACTAGGTAGCATAAAAAGGGTCCCAATATCAGATAAGTTATGAAAAGACCTTCAAATGGCCTCATCTCATGCTAAAATAAAAAGCTAAATTAAGAAAGCATTAAAAAATGGCATAGCCCCTTCTACTTTAGTTATAAATCTAAATGAACCAACCTTTATTACTTCTTTCAGCTACTTTTTATAGGCAATGTAAGCATAAGGGATCCCCAATCAACCCACTACTAGGGTGGTTAGAACATTCAATGAGAAGTGTCTAACTGAGTTACAACTTAAATTAGATTCTACCCAATCCCAAGGAAACTAGGATTGGAGCCATGCATAATCAAGATAAAGTTTGCCTTTTAGTGGTCCTTGAATTAAATTTGAGCTACCAAAATTTATTGAGATCTATAGGGATGCTCGGTTCACCATGCTCTACTGTGATGACCATGCCTTTTTAAGACAAACTTCTTATCTTTTATACTACTTCTTGATCCTAATTTACATGCCAAATTTTCTAATCCACACCACCATCTAATTTTTATTGACCCTTTACCCCTTTTTTAATGATTTTAGCAATAGTGGATTATCTACAATTTGATTCGATGAATCAAATTAGACACCAAGTCGATCTGAGGCTTTGACAACTTTGGTGTGCAATGTAACTATCTAATTTAGGTCTAGATCTGGTTCATGGAGACCTTTGTATCTTCCTTAGGGAGTCCACTCCACATGTTCCCTTCTTGTTTCTTCATTGAAAGCTAGCATGTCCACACATATTAGGGTCTAAGCTATGTGGAAGTTTCTTGTTGTTCTATTGCATTCTGAGGGCCCCACATCATTTGACTTTTCTTTAGATCATGGTGAAGTGAGATATTGAAAAGTGGTAAGATCTCACTACTTAGAGTTTGTAACCCCTAGCTCTATGCCTAATGTCTTCTGATTACCCCAAAGTTCTAATATTATGCCATATAGCATCATCTCAAGCTCTCATAAAGTTTGACCCTTTGTTTGACTGTCAAGATTAACCTTGGGACCTAGAGAAATGGAATGTTGCCACTTGACACCATCCCACTCACCTGGATGATCTATTACCTACCCACTTTATATTGTTCATCTTGAGAGGTGGAGAAGTTCGATCATGTCACATGGTATGATCTCATTCACTTGGGAGATAAAAAGTTTGGCTCGATGTCCCAATCATTTAAGGGGAATAGAGTCTCAAGGGTGTGATAAGTAGTTGTTGATGATTAAATTTGGACATATAGGTAGATAATTAGTTGTTATTTTATTGAATTTAAAAACTAGCCATTATAATTTAAACTTTATGAAACTTGATTAAGAACAAAAACATAAGAAGGAGCCTTAGCCACTTTAAGCTCAAAAAAATTAAATGACTAAGTCTAAAATTGAAACACTAAAAACATTCAGGCATTTTAGCATGATATTAAAGCATAAGTGAACCCAAATGGATAAATAAAAATAGACCCCATTTTATAAATATAAGCTTATTTAGTCCAACTTGAATAAAATAACTAAATTTCAATGGTAAAACAATGCATAAATGGTTAGTCAACTTAAATCAATGAAAAAAAAGGACTAAATTTTGAGGGACCAAATATAGAAAATAAACTAAATGGCCTATGTTCTCTTTTGATAGTTATGATAGTTAAAGTGGTCATCAAATTTAGGCATGTGAAACTTTGATGTAGACACCCATGTGTCATCAAACAGGTAGTCTATGCCACATGTAAATCATTCATTTATTTCATGCATGGTTAAATGTTTGTTTGAGTTGATGACTTGTATGGTCTTGGTGTGATGAGATCTTGACATGCATCTCGATCTCATTCACTTAAGGCTCAACATGAGGCTTGAAAGGATGTTGACTACAAGGGGTCAAAAAAATGGGATCATGCCATGTGGCATAATCTTATGTATCTAGTAGTAGCAGGGACATGGAACTATGCCATGAAACACAATCCCAGACACTTAAAAAGGTTAGGTAGAAATAGTTAAGGCAAAAAATGTCCCAAGAAATAAATCAAATTCCAAGTGGCAACTCTTCACTTTCCTAGGGACTCACAGGGAAGCACAGATGACCTTTGGGTCATGAAAAATCAAATAGCTATTAGAATATGAAACTACAAATTTTAAAACAAATGACTAGGTTTATTTATTCAAAAGTGACTAAGTCTCGAGACTACCCTTTATAAAGACTTGGATATTTGGTCAATCCCAAAGCTAATTAAGCCTATTTTTATAAAAAATGACTAACTAAAGGAATAAAATTGGATGAACACCTAATCATTTTAGATCAACATATGGAAAAAATAGACCAAATTACTCAAGATAAAAGTAGAGAACTTTGAAATAGTTAGGTAATTTTTAGAAATCTAAGGTGAAATGTCTTGAAAATGAAGGCATTAATGAATATTAAAACATGGTGTAAAATAGATAAAGACTCATCAAATTTAAACAAGTTTAGAGGGTTAAATCAATATATTCAACTACCAAAATTCTTCTAAATGAAATACATGAAATGGATACTTTAAGTTCAAACCTACCTTAAAGAGAAAAGCTAGTTCAATACCAAACATGCAATTTGTTATGAACTATTTCAATTAGACCATGAACAAAAAGAGACCCAGACTTGATTATAATAGAAGACCAAACACTCAAGAAAAAGAGTTTCCATGATTTCAATGATGAAATTAGGGTGTGTTGTGCAAGCAAAAACACTAATATTGATTCAAAAAAAAACTAAGAATTCACCAACTAATGTTGTAAAAGAATCAACTAATGTTGGAATCCTAAAGGACAAGTATAAATTTTAGGTTTGATTAAATACTTTTTCCTTATTTATTTTACAAATCAAGAGGATCATAAATTTGTCTTGTTATGAGGCCCTTGATTCTTAGGAATATCTTGTTTATCCCTTGAAAAATGGTTTCCATGCATGGATTTGGATAAGGAAAGCTTCACTCAACTTCTAATTGGGGTAACACTACTAGGTCTTCCATGGGTATTTCGGGAAGATGAGGTCTTGAAAGGAATTACAAAATCTTTAGGTTAGTTTCTATGGGTGATATTTATGGATTATATATCACCTTAATCTTATACACTTGGAAAACTTAGACCTTGGTTGTTCCTCTTAGTTCTAGAACTTTTCCCACCTTCAAAAGTCTTGCATCTACTCTATATTTCAGAGCTTGGCTTATTTATTGGTCTGACTAGTCTTATGTTGATGACTCAAACCTTCTATCTTTTCCAAAATTCTTATAACATGATTTACGCCCCTACAAGTTTTGAGCATGTACCTACTTTTTTTTTCCTTGGATACTAGCATCCTAGATAGACACCTACATCAATATAGGTGTCCTACTCTAACATAGGTGTCCAATCCCCTAAAGTCATCTAATTTACAAATGAAACATATCATATTGGTCATCCTAAGTGATTTAATGTAATTTATTTCACTAAAGGGATTGATATAAATACAATATCAACCATCATTCATTACTCACTTGAGAAAACCTATAACCTATCATAGACGAAGACAACTTATCAAATCATTCAATCAAGCACTCGATAAAAAAACTTTATTATTTTGTTCTATTCTCATATCAATCATAGTAACAACACATGCACAAGTTTGAAGTACTAAATGATTATCCATGTTTACCAAGTTATAAGATAGGTCACTATTGTACTTATTTTTCACATGCTGCATGATTCACACACAGGATAACATGTAGGGGAGAACTAATAAATTTGAGGCCCTATTCAGAGTACTAGCTATGTAGGTAGTGTTTATTGATAAAGGGGGAATTAGGGTCATATTAACACCATTTTTCTACTAACCCATTTTTTTCAAGGTCATTATGAAGATGAAGTACTAGGGTTTTGAAATTTCATGAGGAGTGATAGTCCATGACTCAAATTTGAATGCACTAGAGTAAAGGTGAAGACAAAACTAGAAGAATCCAAGTGGTTACATCCTTTTCCATTAGGTATTCCATATAATACACCTAGGTTAGGTTCAAATAGTAGCATCGACACAACCATCTAAGGCTAAATTAGTGTTTATGGTTCCAAAGGCACTCAATCTAGAATTTGGAGACTATTCTAGAATCTTGTTCCACTATGTTTCTTATGTGTTCCAGATCTAAAACTATGTTAGCATCATAACTAAGTAAATTATTTCTTTATCATTTCCATATCTAGAATTGTGTTACTCACTATTTTTAGCCTATCTCAATTTAATTAATTTAGTACATGTTATATTTGAGTTTAACATCTAATTGACATGTTATAGAGATAGTTTATCACCCTTGTACCTTAGGATATCTCTATCCCATTTAACCCTAGATAACCCCAATCTATATTTTAGGGTTAAACATTTGGTGAACCCAACATTTGAGCACCAAACCCTATGTGGTTTAGGGTTTTATGTGTTTCATATTTTCCTAATTGCTATACTTTGCTACAAATTCTAAAATTTTCATTTATGAATCAATGGAAAATATTAATACAAAAACTCATTTTCAAATGGAAGATAAAGAAGCCTTGATCACTCATCTCACTAATAACAAAGGCTTAATGGATGCATTGTTGTATGTTACACGGGATGAAATTAGTAAACATGATAAGGCTAAGGCCTCATCACCTAGTGATGGTGAATCTTTAGAGGTTACTACAATTAATTCCATGCCTATCAACCTTCCTACATCTAGTGGGGGCATAGGATATGTATTTTAACCTTTGTTTCCTAAAACTACAATTTTTAGATCTACCATGGGGCTAACAAATGTTTTAACTCAAATACTAGTTTCTATGCCTACTCATCTTGATAATCTAAATCCAAATGAGTCCAAAGTTCAAACACTCCTTCAAGTTATAAAGACCTTAGAGTACAAGGTCACAAACATTGAACAAAATGCTTCTAATTCTCCTCATGATATTAATTCCCAAGATGTGTTACATAACCCTCTTGCACTTGATATATCTTTGCACCCTTTGGCAACTAGTTTTGTTGCACCTAAGTTCACATTTTATGATGGTAAGGGTGATAATGAACATCATCTTATATCATTTTATGTGGCATGCCTTGACTATGCCTTCAATGATAGACTTTTAACCAAATTATTCTCAAGAAGCCTCAAGGATTATGCTTTGATGTGGTTATATGATTTACTTCTCCAATATATGAAAGCATTCAAACCTCTTGCATATCAGTCTTTGGTACACTTTTCTAGTAATATTTTTCTAAAGGTTTCCTATGTTCAACTTGCCAAAATCATACAAGGAAAAAATGAACCTATCAATGAATATGTCTTGAGGTACAAGATAATGTTGGATAAAATGAATAATCATATGGCATATAAGGAGTTTTAAGACATATTCAAGTAATTTTTGCTTGCTCCTTTACATGAGTCCATTGTTTTCAAGAACTTCAAATTTTTTGGATGACTTATGCCATGTTGTATGAGACCATGATAATGAAGTTGATTTCATTGAAAAAGCTCAAGTATGTAGCAAACACACCAAATGCATCTACATCCAATACCAAGTTATAAATCAAACCAAGTTATAAGGTAAAACCTTCTGAGCCTAAAAAGGAAGCAACCACCATCGTTAACATAATTTCACAACAGCCTAATCAACTTATCTTATCTAATGCACCAAGGAGACAATTCACACACTTACATGAATCTCCTACTTCATTATCTTATCTTATATCTCTCCCTCATCCTATAAATATTTACATGAATAGACCTCTACCCAAAGGATATCATGTGAATGCTTATTTTGATTTTCACTAAGGACTAGGACATTATACAAACTAATGTATTACCTTAAAGCATAAGATCCAAGATCTCATTGATGACCAAAATATTACCTTTGATTATCCTCCCAAGGAATTAGGTTCATAACCTAGTGATCATCAGAACCAATAAATATTTAACAATGTTAGGCAAGATCATTCTAAGAATAAACTAGAAGTGAAAATGGTATATGTAATGCACATCTTATTCCATCACAATATGTGAACCCATTAGATGGGATTATTTGTACTTATACATGACATATACCTCCTATGATTCAGATACCTTCTATTACTTTTGATGACACTAAGTTTAAGGATGATGACTTTGATCTTCATTCTTTATTCATTCAAGCATTCCTTGATCACCAACCTATACATAGTGTTATGATTGATAATAGTGCTAGTGAAAATATTTTCACCATAGCACTACTTGTGCATCTAGGTTATACTCATCATGATTTTCATCCTTATACTAGATCAATTAGAGCATTCGATGGGACCTCTCAGAAGGTTCTTGGTAATATTGGCTTACCTTTACAAGTTAGTCCCATATATGTGGTTTATAAATTTATAGGTATACCTTTCATGAGAATATTTGATATATTATTAGGAAGACCTTAGATACATACACTCCAAGCAGTAATTTTTACAATGTATGGGTGTATTAAATACATCATGCCAATTGGGTAATTATAGTTCCAAGAATGTCATATGAGCATCCTATTGAATAAAATAAATTTATACCTAGATAGTTAATTATCAAGCCTACTAAGGCTAATCCACCATAAAAGGGTAAGCAATAGGTAATATCATTTACTAGGCATTTAGTACTTGAGAGACCATTACATTAGAGATGTACAATGGATTCCACAAAATCCTCATCTTCTATTATGCACCATGTTCAGACATCCTGAACACTTAAACATGTTTCTACTATTTTTATTCCAAATAAACCATAGAACACACAAAGATGGGTTCTATGAACCCATATTTATTCTATTTCTACTTCATGACTTTAGATTCCTATTACACATACATAGAATATCATAGACACTATAGTGACAGATATTGCACCTATATATGCTCCTTGGTAGTACCAAAAATTCATTACACTAGGTTCTGAGTGGGAGATATTGATGACCATTCATTGGATGGAATAATATGATGATATTTCCTCTTCAAATATTCTAAAAATACCAAAAAATAAAAAATCCAAAATATTTTCAAAACTTACATACTCTATTGGATCCTTGACATCTATGCGTTAGTTCCATATTGATGGATGACATATCAGTTACTCATACATACACATGTGTGTCACATTTCTACTTGATTGTGATATAGGTATACACAGATACATGATATATTCTTATTTAAGATGTTGGGCCTTCCCTCTACTCATGTCATATAGACATTGGGGCATCCACTTCCTTGATCTTGATACACATAGGTTATACCATTCTATGGTCTCTTCATTATCATGTTTGAGCTTATATGTATTTACACCTGCCTTTATCCTTGATTATATATTTCATAGGGTACTTGATATCCTATGCACTTAATAATTTTTGATAACACATTTGATCCATGGGATACTATGATATGTTTACATTGATAGTTTATGCTTTTATATATGCACTTGTTTGAGTATTTTGCCTTGTTATTGTCTTGCTTATTTGAGCATTTGAATGTGTTCCTTTGTTTATGCCTCCTCATGCCTATGTGTGATTTATTTGACATTTGAATATGTCATGTTTTTATGTATGGACATTTGAATATGTCATTATAGCTTTTTTGGACATTTAACTAAGTCATGTTAATTAAAATGTGTAGAGTTTGAACATGTCCCTTGTTTGTGGTCTCTTAGGACCATTGTATATTGACTTGGTTTTGAGTGCTCTTGTGTGTGTGTGTGTTTGCTTATTGATCTTGTATTGTTTCTATCTAAACATTGCCATGATATTTATCATTGATCTTAGGCTTTCATGTGATCACATTTTTCTATTCACTTTAATGCTACATTTACCTAGACATGTTCTTCTATATACTACATGGATTCATTCACAAATTATATAGTTGTATTATCCTTTTGAGGTGAGGTAACTACCAGTTTCTATTATTCAATCACCTCAAAGGGGGGAATATAAGTGGGGGCATGTCATAGAAGCATGTTCTCCATGTCTGGCATAGTTTTTCAGATTCAATGGGGCCATGCTTTGGAAGCATGTTCTCTACACTTGTTCAATATTCAACATATCCACATTCAATGGGGGTATGTATTGGGAACATGTTCTCAACATTTAAACTTATATCAGTTTTCATATTTCTCCATATATAATGGAGGAATGTTATGGTAACATGCTACCCACACTCAGGTAAAAATTCTAAATTAACAAAAGCACATAGCTATATGATTTAAATTCATAGTTATGGAAAAATTATATACATTTGTACCATTGTTATACACAGTTTTAGCTTGAGACATATCTAAGGTGCATATGTTATGCTATGTTTTCTTAATATTACAAAGTCTAAATCAGATTCAGATTTTAAAACACTCTCACTGACTCTCATCATCCACCAAGTCAGACTTTTATGGATTATATTGAGCCAATCTACTTCAGTAGTTGGTTCACTTTTGGTATGGTTGAGGTGATTAAATCACTCAATCTTGCCAAGTTTTCAAGTTGGAATCGATTGCATCATCCAGCCTCACTAGTTTGATAGTATGAGCTTACTTTGTTCACTCATTCTCACTAGGCTATAAGTATGATTGGTTTACATGGTTGAACTAATATCAATTATCGGGTGGAAAATCATCTTTTTTCCAAGGTTGGGGGCATGTGCCTTTTAATATATTTTTCCCTCTATCTCCTTAGATATATTTCACTTTCTAGATTTATATATTTGTCCTAATCTTAGTTTTATATCCTTACAATGATACATATTTTCAAATCAACTTGCTAATAGGTAAGGTGATTGCATCGTTACATAGGTGTACTCATAAACCTTGATCTTTCAATGTCAATATTTTTAATACCTTTAATTTTAGATTATATGCACTGATTATGTATTGTAATGTGATCTTATTTTTAGGTCAATCACTAGCAAAGCACTCAAGTTGGACTCAAGCAAAGGTAAAGTGTGTTATACACACCCAATTACGCATTTATTATCCTTTAAACTAGAAATTTCATTACTATATTAAAGGGGGGAAATGTACATGATATTTATGGACTATATAGCAGCTCAATCTTATACACTTGACAAAATTAGTCCTTGGTTATTCCTCTGATTTTTGGACCTTTTCCCACTTTCATAAGTCTTGCATATGCTCTATCGTGTGCCCCTTGGCCTATTTCTTGGTTTGATCAATCTTATGTTGATGACCCAGACCTTTTATCTTACCCATAATGCTTAAAACATGATAAGCTTGTACCTACTTTTTTTTTCCTAAATACTAACATTATGGATAGACACATGCATTGATATAGGTGTATAGTGCATTAAAGTCATATAATTTATAAATGAAATGTATCCTAATGGTCAACCTAAGTGATTAAATGCAAGTTATTTCTCCAAAGGGATTGATATGAATGCAGAATCAGCCCTCATTCATTCCTCACCTAGGAAAACATATAACCTATCATAAACTAAGGCAACTTATCAAAGAATTTAATGAAGCACACAATAAAGTAAAGCTTTCCTATTTTCTCATATTCTCATAGGAAAAACACATGCATAGGTTTGAATTACTAAAGGAGTAGCCCAAGATCTCAATTTTTCAAGTTACAAGCTAAGTCATTATTGGACTTGCTTTCCACATATTACATGATTCACACATAAGACAACACATAGGGGAGAACTACATCAGTCTGAGGCCCTCTTCAAAGTATTGGCTATGTAGTAAATGCTCATTGAAAGAGGAGTCTTTAGGGTCACCTCAACACCATGTGCCCATTAACCCATTTTTTTCAGGGTCATTATGAATATGAAGAACTAGGGTTTTATAATTTCATGAAAAATGATAGTCCATGACCTAGATTTGAATGCATGAGAGTGAAGGTGAAGACAAACCCAGAATCATCTAGGTGGTTGTATCCTTTTCTAATAGGTATTTTATAAAGACACTTGCATTATGTTTAGACATTAGCATTGACGTAACCATCAAAGGTTCATGTTAGTGTCTACAATTCCAAAGGCACTCAATCCATAATTTGGTGATTATTCCAAAATATTCTTCCAGTCTATTTTTATTTTTGTTAGAGATCTAGAGTTGTGTTAGCATCAAAACCAACTAAGTACATTGTTTCTTTGCCATTTTCATATCTAGCATAGTTGTACTTAATATTTTTAGCCTATTTTAGTTTAATGAATTTAGTATATGTTATATATGAGTTTAACATCTAATTGGCCTACTATAGAGATAGTTTATCACCCTTGTACCTTAGTTATTACTATCCCCTTTAACCCTAGATAACCCCAATTAAGTTTTTTAAGGTTAAATAGTTTCTTGCTTTGGACCTATCCACTAAATCCAAGATAAGGTTAATTTTTATGAGACTTTGTGTCAATGTTTTTCTGGACAAAGAGTTCCCAACATCTATCAAGCTGAGATCAAAATATGGATATAAGGTTAAGACAATAGAATATGAACATACATTTTACTCTAAGAACTTTAGATTAAGGCTTGATTCTTCTTATTTCTATATTAAAAATCTTTAATGGAAAGGAAGGAGGGCTTCAATAACCCCAATGAAGTCTAGGATGCATGAGACGATAGAAACTAAAGACTAAAAGAGGAGACTAAAATAATAAGGGGTAAATATGGTAAGCTAAAGGAAGTATCACCACTTTAAAATCAATATGAAAATATCGAGGACTCGATTGAAGGTGGGCATGGACATATGAATGTTGAAAGACACATTGAGGTGATAGACATGGAGAAAATGTTGAATGATCTTGAGGACATGAATATTATGGAGGAGGAATACCAGGAGCAAGGTCATGAAGAGAATAAAAAAGGTGGTATGGAGACTCCATGCATGGAGGAGTAAGAATATAATTTTGAGGAAGGAGAGTTATGGGCATTGAAAGTTCAAGAACAAGGCCTATAAAAAGGAGAGGAAAAGAAAGATACCTTCAAATCACATATTCAAAACTAAGCTAAATCTCTTATCGAAGTAGATGTTAGTAAATTGAGGATTCATGATTTTTGGGAGGCATCCATGTATAATAAGTATGTAATAATAGTAATGGTAGAAAGTGAGGCTAAATTATTCCATGGGAGAGGAGAGAATAATAATGAATGGAACCTGGTGACTAACAGAGGATACAAATCCAAGAGAACAATCCATACAAGTGATAAGGTGACTAGGAGTAGTATATTGAAGGAACTCACTAGATGTATATCCAAATACTCAAGGCACTGAGGTGGTAGAAGAGTTGCATATTGTTTGTTGATGGGGTGTTGACTAGTTTTTGTTGAAAGGCTTATGTTTAAGTTGTATGTTGAGGCCCTGTGTTGATTATTATCTAATCTTTGTTTGTTTTTTTGGGATGCATTTTTATAGCTCTTTGCATTTTAAGATCTAGGGACCTTTCAAAACCTGCATTTTACCCTAATAAAAAAAAAGTTGTAAAATAAAGTATGGACCGATGGCTAGGACAAATGGAGGAATAATGTAGAGATATATTAGGGAAATGTAATAATTATTTATTTTTGTATAATCTAAGCATTAAAAATCTTATGAAAACATGAGTTGGTTGAGAAACTAATAGGTAAAAAATTACCCGATAACTAAAAACATTATTACATGAAAAAAAATTAAAAAAAATATAATTTTGGATCATAAATGATCCCAACAAACTCCCCCTTGATCCAAAGGGGTATAGAAAAGACTGAAACAATAAATTGAGTCATCCAAATAGACTCTACTACAACTACAATTGGTACACTATAAATCTTGGATTGATTAATGCCTTGATCATCCCTGCACTGAAGTAGAACAAGATCATGCCCTATCCAGCTACATCAATCCTCACATAGAATATGTCTAACAAGTGATTTCCCCAGTACTATGTGTGGCACATCTCAAATTGATGCCCAATAATTGTCAACATCTTTTGTAGGCCTTTGCTCAGCACTAACAATGCTAGCAATTCAATGCCGACTCGTACCACAACCATTGACAGTTGATCAAAAATCAATATGCAATATCTTATCCCCCTATCAAGTGAGAGGTGAGAATCCATGCAATAAATAGACCAAGTACAAACAACTACAATACTCCACATCAAAGATCATATCAACACTAAATCTATGAAAGCAAAGTACACAAGCCAAAAAATGCTACTACATCAAATCCCAATCTTGAGATTAACAGCTCACACAAGATGGGTGTGTTACCATCTGAAAATATATAGTCATGAACTATGGAGCAAGAAATTTCATAGTCATCCCATCCATCAAAAGAATAGCCAGAAGAGGAACTAGAAAAGTGACCAAAGTGATTGGAGTGACCAGCAATGTTTGCTTCTACCTTCTGTCATTGTCGATAGGACCTCCTTTTGGAAGGGCACTCTATAGAGAGGTGTCATATGCCACCACAATTATAGCATGTTCTCTCATGTCCACATAACTAGAGTAAGAATAGTCACATGAAAAAGAATGCATGTGCTTGTGTTTGTGTCTATGTGAATGTTTATGGTGATGCTCATGCTTCTAAGAACCAGAGTGATATCTACGCTTTAGAGAACCAGAATGATGTCTATGATTTAGAGAACCAGAATAATCCCTATGTCTAGAATGATGCTTATGTCTGAAAGTGTGCCACAAAGAGTGTTTCTATCTCTGAAAGTGCTTCGAAGAATGTTTTATGTTACTCTCATATAATGGATTACCTATTTTGGTATAGTAGGCCTCCTAAGTAGGTTTTTCTTTCTTATTTTCAAATTGTCATTCATGTTGAGTGAGCAACTCACAAATGGAATCAAAAATAGATTTGTTAAGCTTATCACTAGGTTATAACATTTCTATAAAGTTCCTGTAGCTAAGGCTAAGGCCATTCAAAATAATGAAAATGATCATTTCATCATCAATTTTTTGCCAATAGTGCCATATTCTTGTTTCAAATTCTTAATTTGTGACACATATTTTGAAACATCTTCATCATTTGTTAGTTTAGTGTTAAGCAATTGCATAAGAAGATCATTTTTCTTATAAGTAGGTTGTTTATCATATAATTATTTTAGAGTTTTCCATGCTTTCCAAGATTTAGACTTAATGGCCTCTATGTGAATTATAACTTATGCACTGCAAGTTGATTTCAATAAAGCAAGGGCACGCTTGTCACGTTTATGAAATTCTGCAAGCTTTATGGCATCGGTGGGCAATGTTGGTTGCTTTTCAACTACTTCCCACAAGTCATTGAAAATTAATGTATTTTCCATGTTCATTGGCCATTCCTTATAATTTTTAGGAGTTAAGGGTCCATTTTTAGAAATTAAGCTCACAATTTTAGCCATGGTATGAAATTGAAAAATAAAAAATGTTATCGAAGTTTTACCTTTACATTTGAAATAGCTTTCGATTACAAGAGATTTATGGGATTTGTAAAAAATATTACACCTTATAAAACCTGTTACACCCTTATTTTTCTAATATTTTAAATTTTTCAATACAAAATAAGGTCAAAAATAAAATTTTATAAAAAATATTTCAATAGGTTTTCGAACCCTTGACCTCCCTTATGACAAATGACTTACCAAAATCAATTCATCCAACTTTCCATTAACCAAGTTGAATAAATGAAGACAAATTATTTCAAATATTCTTGGTTTTTCAAAATTGAGATTAAAATTTCCTTCATCAAAAAATATTCACTTGGCATGTAAAAAAAATTAAACTGCACCTTTTCCTTTGTTGATTTCTTGTGGGGCCCGAAAAAAAACTTTGAATAAATTTAAGTTTTTTGAAAATATGAACATCTTCATTTCTTTGAAATCATCGGCATTCACCCATACTACCATCAAATTTCCATACAGACCTACGCTAGACTAAGCAATTAAACTTATTGATTGTGTTCTTGTTGTCGTGCTTAGCAGATTACTGCCATCAAATTATTTCTTACCACGCTTAGCAAATTATCGTACAGTCTATGTATAGAATTAAATTAGGTTTGCCTATGTGAAGTCAATGCATGTGATCTATGGTGGCCTCTTGTTCTCTTATCTAGTGGCTCTGCTTTCTCCCATGGGCTATCTATGGTTTTAATTTCTATCACCAGTGTCGCCTGGTATGTGTTGTCCCCTGATTTGGCTCGCTCTTTAATTTGAGGGCTTTATCTAATGCACTTTTTTGAACTAATGAATGCAAAATAAATGATTAGCATTGCCTTCTCCTCAGGGCATAAAAAGAAATGGAGTCATAATTTAATGAAAACAAAATTGCGCTCAGGCCATACAGATGCATATATAAAAAAAATCTCTTTCCTTCTATAAGATTCTTCAATGTCTTCCTTCTTCACAAATTTCTCTCGTGGCTTTGAAACCAACTAACGAGTAAAAAACTATCTAACAACTAAAAACATTATTACATGAAAACAAACTAAAACAAAGATAACTTTGAATCATAAATGATCCTAACATGGACTCACATTATAAAACATAAAATCAATCAAGTATATAATTCTTCAATTTCATTGGAAATAACTTAGTTAAAAATTGATCATTATTAGCAAAATTTAAACAAGAGGCATACAAATCCCTAATGTAATGAGAAGGATCTCCCTTTCTATTGAAAAATTCAAACTTTGTAAAAATAAATTTTATTGGAAATGGGTATGCAAACACTTCACAAGCCAAAAGGTTTAGAAGAATGTCATCAAAAGTGACCCTACTTTTTAGATTTTGGGACCCTTAAAAATAACCTTAATTTCATTTTTCAAGTCACATGATGCATGCATCATAGTAGTCATTTTAGGATTTCGAATATAAGTATAAGTAGAATATAAAAAATCTAAGAGATCATGCATTCACCAAAATTTAATATAAAAAATAAAATTCAATTATATACCACCATAAATACCTATATACAATCAACTCGGTCTAAAATAGATGTAAAATAGTAAATTAGACCTATTTAAATTTTCAAAACCGGATAAATAAAGACAAATGTTGGGTTTAGAGATGTATCTTAAATATCAGGAGATCGGGTGACAATCATTAGAATATAACAATGAGAAATAATACTTAACAACAATCAAAAGATGACCTAGAAAACTCGTGACAAACAGAAAATGATGTACAAATTATCAAGTTGTACATTGTACATCTCCATGTTGTCAAGTTTTGTTTTTGGAAGATGTTACGTAGGAAAAATATATAGTGACAACTATATCAAAAAACTCGCTCAATTTTATGCACCTTCACTTAGATCATTGGGGAAATGGACTTATTGTTGCCCTAATTAGGCATCTATATCTAAAAAATTGTAAGGAAAATAATGCATATTTTGGGGGTTATATTATACTAAAGAGTAATTGAGGTATCTTGGTATTTGCCAAGGCCTTCAATGTTATACACTATTGAAAAAAATACTCTAATAATTATACTAATTTAGCACCCAACTAAACTAGTGTAGTGCAAAGTGTCATTAACATAAACTTTAATGTTACAATGAATGTTTTAATGATTGCTTTATTTTTCTAAATGCTTGTAGATGCTCAATAGATTCTTGTGAACAACAATGAACTCTTTTCACAATGTTATATATTTTTGCAGAAATTTTCAGATGACTTTTTTATGCCTAAATGTACTAGGGTTCTTGTGTATTTATATATGACTTAGATTCAAATTAGAGCTCTATTGGCATGCAAACCAATATCAAACAGTGAAATATCAAAAAAGGGTCACATAGAGTGAGGAACAGAGGGGATCAAAAAATCGTTACCAAGAGCGTGGAATTATTGTCGCTCCAGACATTTATAGACTACAACTACATGTTTTATACATGTTTGAAGTGTGATATGATGCTCCATACAAAGAGAGCAAAATATTATCAAATCTAAAAAAAAAAAAATGATAATTGAAGGGGGGCGAAGAAAAGGTATGAAAACTTTTGAAAGTCAATAAACACATCAATAATAGCTTATTTAAATTAAAAAATAAAAAATACATAAACATCTTTAAAATATCTAATATACTAACTAAAAAATGTCACATAACCTTTTTAAATATTTATATTGATTAAATTATTCTCGGAAACCTTTAATTATTTAACATCATAATTGGATTGTAAAATAGTTAATATTATATTGATAAGACTTATGAAACGAAAGTGATTTAATAAGCTCTAAAAACTTTAGCAATAAGAAAAAAAAAATTAATATAATATCCAATCCGAAAATGACCATTATGTTACTTAGTGTCGGTTTAGTACATTTGTGAAATATATAACCAATTTGATGTAAAATGGAAGGATATCCACATGAGCACTATCCGACATTCTTCTATTTGTAAGGAAATTACTTTTAAGCTCCATCTTTTCTCGTCTATTGTTTATTTATGATAATGACTTTTAATACTTTAAGAAGGGTTCCACATCTTTAAAAAATAAAAATAATGATTTTATATTTGCTTTTTAAATATAACACCATCGGTCTATATTGCTTGTATAGGTAAGATGATATGATCTTTCTTAGCTTCATTGATAAGAAGATTTATATTGAAAAAAAAAAATAGTACAAATGTATATACAAATATTATTATTGTGATATGCACTAGGGATGTATCTTATTTGAGTTTTTTAATGATATGCAAGAGTTTTAGCTTTATTTTGTTTATTTAAATAAGCTTGTTCATCATGATTTATTTTATATTTATTTATAATATTTTATTTAAAGATTAATTATTATTATTATTATTATTATTTTTTGTAATAGAAAGTATAATTTTTGTAATAATATTAATTGTATTTATAATTTTTATTTTATTTTTAAGTAAAATT
This sequence comes from Torreya grandis, assembly GCA_037957365.1. Classification (NCBI taxonomy): domain Eukaryota; kingdom Viridiplantae; phylum Streptophyta; class Pinopsida; order Cupressales; family Taxaceae; genus Torreya; species Torreya grandis. The sequence goes on from JARHVA010002599.1 coordinate 2,021,778, forward strand.
TAAAATTAATAATTTTGTGAGTAAGTTAGCATTTTTTTCAATTAAAATTTTTAAATCTGGTCAATTTTGGTGGTTTAAGACGAGGTTAATTATTGAGCATACACAATACAAATGTTTTAATAGATGAAAAAATATTCAAAAAAAATTAATCTAGGATTTGGAATGAACATAAAAGAGTTAGTTAATAGATCTAAAATAATACAATGGAACTAGCATTAGAAAAATCATATAAATTCAAATTTGCTTTAAAGAACTAAGATTAACTTATAGTTCACCACAAGTACCCATATAAATCTGATTAAGTGTAAAACATATGTAAAATAGTAATTAGACCTAGATATGTTTTTAAACTAGAGAAATAAAGACAAATATTGAGTTTAGAGATGTATCTTAAATATCGGAGGATCACAAGACAATCGTTAGAATCTGATAATGGAAAATAATGCTCAACAATGATTAGATGACCACCAAAAAAACTCACAATGAACAGACAATGATGTACAAACTGTTAAGTTTCACCTTGTACATGCCTAGGGCATCAAGTTTCATTTATGTAAAATGTTGGGCAAGAAAGAATTATTTTGACGACTATATTTGTTTAATCATGGGCTTAAAAAACTTCACTCGGTTTTATGCATCTTCACTCATATCACTGGGAAAATGGACTTATTCTTGTTGTAATTAAGCAACTAAATTTAAAAACCGTAATGAAAACAACACATATTTTCGACCCTATGTTATACTAGGAATAGTTGAACTATCTTGATATTTTTGAAGGCCCTCAACAACGTACAATATTGAAAATAACACTCCAATAATTGTTGTAATTCGACACCCAACTAAACTAATGTAATACAAGGTGTCATAAACATAAACTTCAAAGTTACAATGCATGCTTTAATGATTGTTTTATTTCTTTCCTTGTTTCTAGATGAATCTTTTCAAAATGCTAGATATTTTTTCAGATGTTTTTTAAATGACATTTCATCAATGCATAAATGTACTAGGGTGGTTGTGTGTTTATATATAACTTGAATTTAAATAAAAACCCTATTGACACATTAAAAAAATAAAAAAAGTCAAGAAAAAAGTCACATAGAACAAGAAGTAACAAGGATCAAATAATCCTTGCCATGACTATGCAATCACTATCGCTATAAACATTTGTAGACATACATGTCTGAAGTGTGACATCATGCTTTATACAAAGAGTGTAAAATGTTATCAAACTTAAAGAAAAAAGAAAATGACAGTTAAAAGGTATCATAAGAAAGTGTAAGGATCATTTAAAATTAGTAAATACATTAATAATGTCCATAATTTAAACTAAAAATTGATAAATACGTAAACATAATAAAAACATTCAATTGACAACTTATAAATATCAAATAACCTTCTTAAATGTTTATAATAATTAATTTGTTGTTAAAAACTTTTAATTAAATAACACTTAAAATAATTAATTTTACAAATATAAAACTTATGAGACCAAAATGATATAATAAAACATTACATGCTTATTTTAAAAAAAAATAAAAAATCAATGTATTACTAAGCTACGCATTAATATGCATACTAATACTAATATTGATATCGTGACATGCAGTATGGATCAGAATTAGATAGGGTAACAAAATGACAACGGTTGTCGGTATTTAAGCTTGCGACATGAATCGACATGTGTAAGACTCTAAATTTGTTTTTTATTCGTATCTCGAACTACATATTGATGTGATCTCTGGAAACTTGGAATGTTGGATACTGTGTTGTTGAATGAAAGGAAATGCTCACTTTTTCCCTAAAATTTCACCGGTGGTCCAAGGACAAATTATTACACGTTTGCATATTTCATTTCTAGTGACACGTTGGAGCCGGAGGTTTCAATTTCTTCTTCGCCACGTTTTACATGTTCATCTCTAAAAGTTGATAAACTCCCTCCTCATTTCTAAGGAAGTGGTCCCATGGAGACCCTGCAACTGACATGTTTCAGTGGGTGCTGCCATGGAGCCCCTGCAACTGACATATTTCAGTGGGTGCTGCTGAGAATTAAGTGGAGCAATAGCACTTACAAGTATCGTCCGAGAGAACAGAGTTTTTACTCAACATCTTTTTCTTTTCCGAAATTTAATTTAAAATTTAAAATTTCAGAAAAATCTCATATGCAAATTATTATAATTCCTTGGAAACTCTTAGCAAGTATATTAAATTTCTAACCTTTTTCTTAAACATCCGCTAAGCATTACCTCAAGCATCACCCCTTCACATTTCAAGAAATAGATTTCTGAACTTTTCAAAAACCACCAGCAGGGGATAAATATGAGCTATAACCCTTCCATGCACCACCTTAACTTTATTAAAATTGATAAAGCTTTATTTTTGAAAGTTGATCCGAGTTTTTAGAGTAACATGCATCTCTAATACAAAATAGTCCATTAATTGTTATGCATTCATAAATATCACAGTCCACTACCATTCCATGCACTCACAGATATTACAATCCACTACCATTACCAACCCCATGCACTCACAGATATTACAGTCCACTACCTATCAGCATAAAAACCAAACATTGTATCATTTGATTGTATGAACAAATATCATACACATGAATAGTCATTCTATAAAAAAATAAAAAATAAAGCAATTCCGGATTTGTAGCAATGCTTCAAACTATAAGTTTAATACATACTTTAGATGGATGGGGTTGGGTAGGGAGTTGTGGAGTGAACAAAATGGTATGATACCTTCAATATGTATGAATAAGGTATTTATCAAGTTACAACCCACCAAGAGGGGATACATATGAGCTATAACCTTTCTATGGGCTACTCCAACTTTATAAAAATTAATAAAAATTTATTTTTGAAAGTTATCCAAGTTTTTAGTGCAATATACATTTTTTATATAAAATCATCCATTAATTGTTATGTACTTACAGATATTACAGTCCACCAACCCAAATACCTATCAGAATAAAAACCAAACATTGTATCGTTTGATTGTATGAACTATATCATATGCTCGAATGGTCATTCTCTAAAAAAAATAAAACAATTTCAAATTTGCAGCAATGCTTCAAACTATAAGTTTTAGCTTAAAACACGCTTGAAGAGATGGAGTTGGGTAGGGAGTTGTGAAGGAGTGAACAAAATGGTATGATGCCTTCATTATGTATGAATAATGTATTTATCAAATTACAACCCACCAGCAGGGGATAAATATGAGCTATAACTCTTCTATGGGCCACCTCAACTTTATAAAAATTAATAAAATTTTATTTTTAAAAGCTGATCCAAGTTTTTAGTGCAATATGCATTTCTGATACAAAATCTTCCATTAATTGTTATGCACTCGTAAATATTAGTCACTACCAACCCCAAATACCTATCAGCATAAAAACTAAACATTGTATCGTTTGATGGTGCAAATAAAATCATATGCATGACTAGTTATTCTAAAAAATTTATAAAGCAATACCTGATTTGCAGCAATGCTTCAAACTATAAGTTCTAGCTTAATACATGCTCAGATAGATGGGCTTGGGAACGGAGTCATGAAGGAGTGAACAAAATGGTATGATGCCTTCATTCTGTATGAATAATGTATTTTTCAAAGTTACAAGCACACAAGTCGCCACCCCCCAAAAAAAAAAATTTTGAACACAACACAAGAAAATGAGTAAAGACTAAGGTAGGTGCTGGCTGTCATCATTTGTGGCAGCAGCTTCTAGGTAAAATTTTAGTTTTATCATGACTACGATTTGGATCTGTTGGTTGGTTTGCTGAATATTTATGGATCCTCATAAAACCTGCTAAGAGTTGAAATTAGGGCTCAAGGGGTTTTTATTTTACATGCGTTCGGTATCCTATACCAATCATACTGCTATAAAATTTATTTTACTGGAGAGGATAAGGGAGCAGAACCAGTGATTGGGCACTTTAGGTGAAGAGGTGCATATAGCCTTCTAAGCATCACATAATTATTAAAAAATATACCTTCTAGTAGATTATGATGTCTCCTTGTCACAAATTAAGGTGGATTATTACATGAGGATCAAGTCACATAATTAGCATTCACATGTCATACCTTCCCAGCTATTAGTCAATATATGGTGATTGCATCCTTTCCCTTAAGGTGTGTAGGGGAAAAGTGCCAATAGGTGAACATGTAGCAATATTTGAAATGGATTTTGAACACATAATGGTTTATAGTTGACTCTGTACTGCCTTGTAGTTGTTATAGTAATATGAATTGGTTGTCCATCTTGACATGAAATTCTCAACAATTTATGCACCAATATAAAACATATTTGCACCATGTTATAGCACAACACTTTTTTAATGCATTTTAAACTGATTATTTTAAATCAATTCAAAATGTAACTTTCGCTTCATTTCAACATGTCAAAAAAAAGATAAAAATTAAAAAAATGTTAAACTTTCCAATAAATTATTTTAGCTTTCCTACGTGACACCCAGGTAGAAGTGTAAACCCCTAATGGCACTTCTACCATGCACTAGGAGCAGATTCTGTAAATAGCATCTACAAATGGGTTTTTTTTTTTTTTAGCAATTCCATTAAAAAAAGTTCTTTTCCAGGTTATCTGCAAATATTCAATCCTCCTTATTTCAAAAGGAATTTCATCATTTCTATGATAATCCCAAACTTATATGCAGAGCAAACCTATGAGAGACATGTTTTGTCGAATAATGCCCAACTTAATCAACCAGCTAGAGCTCATCTGACAATTTACAAACCTTCATGAAGATCACTTCATACAGAAAATGGCATGATTGAAAGAATGCTGAAGTAAAAGTGACTGCACAAAATTCTTCAGCAACAAAGTGGAAAATGTACATTGAACATTGTGTAATGAGACATTCATTTTGAAGCACCACCATATATATTTCCCTACAACTTAAAGCTTATCTACTCTGTCCCCACTCACACCATTGCCATTCACGCCATTGCTGTAGTGTGTGTATTTCTTTGAGGAGCCTTTGCACCGCTCCACAGGATATTTGAGTTCATTTTTCGTGATTTTTCTCAGAGCTGCTTCGCCAAGATCCACATCACAGATGTCTGCAAGTCTGACCAAATAAAGCAGAACATCTGACAACTCTTCTCCAAGATGCTCCTTTTCTGCAGCGTTCCAGTCTGGAAGGCCTTTTGGCACTTCACCCTTCCATTGGAATATCTCGGACAATTCACCTACTTCCCCCATCTGAAACAGGGAAACATCTACAATCCTTGAGCTACAGGCAAGAAAATGATCAGAACATTTATTGTTTCTGAAAAAAACTATGCTGGGTAAATGATAACAAAGAAAGAACCCCTAATCCCATCTACCTCGGTGATGAGTTTGTTATTCACAACGCTTCAAAAAGAAAATACATCAAGGGAACTGTTGTAGTATTATGGAACATTAGACATCAGACTCTGGAGTATTGAAGGCAGCAGCCATGAACTATTTCTCTGTAGTTTCTTTTGTCACGGGATGTCAGGTTATAAAGTGCACCTCTTCCTATTCAATCTCTGGTCATAGGCTTGAGATCTCATAGGAGAGGATGAAATAGGATATGAGCTGCTCTGTAAATCTCAACTGATATGGTAAAGTAGGCTTCCTCCATGATCATAGGTCTAGTATGAGACTTCTCCCTGATGATAGGTCTAGAATGAGACTCAAACATTGGAAATTAAAAATATTACGCGCAGTTGTATCCAGACACTCCCACCAAGGTAAGACATGAATCCCTTTGATGACACCAAATGAGAAGGTGAAGAGAACATGAATGACATAACTACCTTCAATAATAAATAAGACATGATTCCCTTTGATGACACCAAATGAGAAGGTGAAGAGAACATGAATGACATAACTGCCTTCAATAAAAAAAATGTTTTATATGGTGTAAGAAGTCTTGGAAAATTGTACATGGTGGGATTCAAACCCTGGACAACACCCACCCGTAAAGATGTATTTGAGCGAGCTGCAAGCAGTCCTCCAACTACCGGCCCTGCCCTCACAACATGCTGGACCCTCCAGCGGGCAAGCTGTTCAAACAGTGAGGTCCGTCTCTCTTAAGGACGTATGTGAACAGAAAAAAACAAGCCCAGATCCACTGAATAAACTCCAATCCAGATTGATCCCAGCTTCAGGGCTTTCACAAAATAAAAACCAAAGGGAAAATGGCACAAGCTTATATCTCTGTCCATCTAATACCCCTGTATTTCATCATAATCAGTCCTAAACCCCTTTTTTCCCCCTAAACTTGCACAGATGAATTCGAATAGACTTCTCAACTAAGCCCCGAATTTGGGAACCACCCAGCGGAAACATAAGCAAGCCAGCGGTCAGAAACAGTTTCAATACAGTACTATATTTCTAATTAAAAAAAGTAATACCCCTGCAAATATTTCCAGATAATAATCCGTGACTTGATAAGCATGAAAGAGAGGTCAACAATCTTGCCCAAAATACCCTGTAGCGGTCAAAAACAGCCACTCCCCTGACATTTACAGCAAACTCAAACCAACATAGCTAGAATAAACAGAGCCCGAAATAGCAAAAGCATGACGACGACAATAAAAAAAAATCCTGAAACAGCAAAAGAAGAGTATTGTCGAAAATCAGGCATGCAGAGAAATGTCTCCATGCAACAATGTAAAATCCTTCCGAACAGATTTAAATATAAATAAAAAAAAGCGGTAAATATAAAATTTAACCACGCCCAATACAAGTATAGAGGTATGAGATTTTCTTACGAGAGCTAAAAGAAGGTTACGGGGAGTGTGAAACTGATCCCAGTTTCTCTCGCTCGCAAACTCGGCCATTTTTTTCTGCAAATATCCGAGTGTAACGTTGCCGCCAGAAGGCCCCTCGCCGGCGGATATTTGCCCCTCGCCTTTCATTTCCGCAATGCAAAATCAATGCCGATACAACAATTCTGTGCTTGTGCCTCTGCCTGTGCCTGTGCCTCTGCCTCTACATGCATGCTGCTGTTATAAGGTCAATTCTTTTTCAGCAAAACCGCTACCCGTGCCCCTCCAAAACCGGCCTGTTTTTATTTGAGAGAGTTTCGGGCGGTTTTTTGTTTTGTTTTTTAACTTTGCCAGCTACGCCACATTGGAGAAAATCCGACGTGGCGTTAGATGTATGGCTGAGCGTGCTCTCGAATGATAATTAGTTTTCCTGTTAGGGTTTTAGGAGGTAATGGCTTCTCTTTTTGTATGTATGGAGAAGAATATTTCATGCTTGTTTGATTCCCCGGACCCCTGCCTGGGCCTCCATCGATTTCCAATTTTATCGCATTCGCCGACGCAGCTGTCCTTGGATAAAATCTAGGTGTACTCCTCACTAAACCCTAGGTTACAAGTTAATGGATTTTGTCAGGGACTGATTTATACTCTTCTGTTTTTTAACGGCAATCGTTTTTCCTTTTTTGGCTCATCTATTCCACCCAGGCTGCTTGCGCTGCTATTTTGATCTCATCCCGATTTTCTTGGCCTTCGCGAAATCGAACTTTGGCGGGGAGCGGATTTTGCAGGGGTCTTAGGGATTTCTTTGCCGATGTAAATGTATGTTTTTATTTTTTAAATAGTTAAAAGTAGCCATGATTACTGTGGGTGAGCTGGTTAAAATGGCCGGCTGTGTTCCAAATCTCACAAGGCAATTTGTTGATTATAATAGTTTGGCTGGCCTGTTGGGATCGTTTGACTAACAATGGTTGCGAACGTTCATGTATATTTAATTTATTCGTTCATACTTATTTATTTACTAAATAAATAAATAATGTATTTTAAATATTTGGTAAGATATTTCAAATCTTATTTTTATGAGGAAGGATTAGGGTGATGATTTGAAAGTATAGGCAAATAAAAATAATTTAATTTTTTTTTTTTAAATTAGAATTTTAATTAATATAAATTGAAAAGGCATAAAATAAATCAAAAAGGTTGTAATTCGATTGGTGAGGATGATTGTGTCTTGGGTGATTTTGATAGCGTAGATGCCTCTTAATTATGGATGCTTAACCAAAAGAGCTCACTCATTTAGATGTATGCTTACTTATCATTGTAATCTGCCAGATTCCATGTGAACATTGTCTTTAATGACATGCATAAAAAACCACATGAAATATCTAAATTTTTTTATGTGATTTAATATTTAAATTTAAAATTAATTTGAAATATATTTTTATTATTATTATTAATTATAATTTATTTTATAATATCATTAAAATGTATTTATAAATTTTTGAATACAAACATTATATATATAATGTTTGTATTTAAAAAATTTTATATATATATATATAATGTTTGTATTCAAAAAATTATAACTATATTTTAATGATATTATAATATATATATTAAAAAATTATAAATACATTTTAATGATATTATAACATATCTATATAAATTTTTTTGAATACAAACATATTATATATATATATATGTATATATATATATATGTTTGTATTCAAAAAATTATAACTTTATTTTAATGATATTATAATATATATATTTAAAATTTATATATATAAATAATGTTTGTATTCAAAAAATTATAAATACATTTTAATGATATTATAACATATCTATATAATTTTTTTTTAATACAAATATTATATATATATATATATATATATATATATATATATATAGTTTGTATTCAAAAAATTATATATATATATATATATGTTTGTATTCAAAAAAAAAAATATAGATATGTTATAATATCATTAAAATGTATTTATAATTTTTTGAATACAAACTATATATATATATATTTTTTGAATACAAACTATATATATATATATAATATGTTTGTATTTAAAAAATTATATATATATATATATATATATATATATATATATATATATATATATATATATATATATATATATATATATATATATAATTTAATATTAATTTGAAATAGACTTTTATTATTATTTATTAATTATAATTTATTTTATAATATCATTAAAATGTATTTATAATTTTTTAAATACAAACATATTATATATATAGAGTTTGTATTTAAAAAATTATCATTAAAATGTATTTATAATTTTTTGAATACAAACATTATATATACAAAATTATAAATACATTTTAATGATAATTTTTTAAATACAAACTCTATATATATAAAAAATATGTTTGTATTTAAAAAATTATAAATATATTTTAATGATATTATAAAATAAATTATAATTAATAAATAATAATAAAAGTCTATTTCAAATTAATTTTAAATTTAAATATTAAATCATATTCATATATATTTATAATTTAAAATTAATTTGAAGTAGACTTTTATTTATAAAATGTTTGTATTCAAAAAATTATATATATAATTTTTTAAATACAAACATTATATATATATATATATATATATATATATATATATATATATATATATAATGTTTGTATTTAAAAAATTATATATATAATTTTTTGAATACAAACATTTTATAAATAAAAGTCTACTTCAAATTAATTTTAAATTATAAATATATATGAATATGATTTAATATTTAAATTTAAAATTAATTTGAAATAGACTTTTATTTATAAAATGTTTGTATTCAAAAAATTATTTATATATATATATATATATAAATAATTTTTTGACTACAAACATTTTTTATATCTATATATAATGTTTGTATTTAAAAAATTATATATATAATTTTTTGAATTTTGAATACAAACATTTTATATATTTATATAATGTTTGTATTTAAAAAATTATATATATAATTTTTTGAATACAAACATTATATCTAGATATATAAAATGTTTCTATTCATACACACACATATATATATTTGAATAGAAACATTATATATATATATATAATGTTTGTATTCAAAAAATTAATTATATATATATATATATATATATATATATATATATATATATAATGTTTGTATTCAAAAAATTAATTTTATATATATATATATAATTTTTTGAATACAAACATTTTTTATATCTATATATAATGTTTGTATTTAAAAAATTATATATATAATTTTTTAAATACAAACATTATATCTAGATATATAAAATGTTTCTACTCAAATATATATATATGATTTAATAATTAAATTTAAAATTAATTTGGAATAGATTTTTATTATTATTTATTAATTATATATAATGTTTGTATTAAAAAAGATTTAAATACATTTTAATGATATTATAAAATAAATTATAAATATTAAATAATAATAAAAGTCTATCTAAAATTAATTTTAAATTTTAATATTAAATCACATAAAAAAATTTAGATATTTTATGTGTTTTTTTAATGCATGTCATTAGAGACAATGTTCACATGGAATCTAGCATATTACAATGATAAGTAAGCATATATAAAGTGTACTCTTGTATTATTAGTTCAAAATAGGGGTTATTGGTGTGTTTTGTCAACTTTTTTGGGACCCTAATACCCATTTTAGCCCCCTACAACACCCTTTTTCTCTTTCCCCTGATTTCTTCTTGATCAGAGCATTTTGTCTAAAGCATCCATTCATTCTCCGAGCTTGTCTAGGGCATTCATATGCTCTTAACACTCTTTTGAATGCCTTGTTTTAGTTTAAGTGTGTTTGTCCCTTATTCTTGCCTTTTTTTATTTTTTGATAGTTGGAGGTTGATTTGGGTACCAATAGGGTCTTAGTTTTAATTTCAATTTGTCTATAAATGCCAATGTATTCTACTTCATTTGAGCATGGAGCACTTGTAAATAATTCATTATTGTTCATAAGAATCTATTGAGCATTTACAAACATCTTAGAGAAATCAAGCAAACATTAGAGCTTTCATTTAAGTGTTGAAGTTCATATTCTAGACATATTGCACAACATTGGTTTTCCTAACTAATGAATTAGTGCAGTTATTGGTGAGTTATTTTCAATATTGTATAGCATTTAGGGGATTAACAAATATCAAGGTAACTCGGATATTCTCAATATTTTACCCAATTAGTGCAAGAAGATTAATTCTATTTTTCCAACGATTTGAGCCAAGGCACAAAAAATCGAGTGAGGTTTTTGAAGACTAGAACTACATGAATGTAATCGTAAAAAAAAATTGGAATTGACTACATTTTTTTGGAGCATTCATACATTCTAGACACTATCTAGAGCATCCATGCAACTCAATCAACATTCTTTGTTCAACATAATTTCCTATGTCACTCTATCTTACTTTTGGATGTGCATTTTCATTGTAAGACGCTATGACTAACACTAGATCTTGCACTATTCAAGATATACCTCTAAACCTTATATGTCACCTCCTTGTCTTTGGTTTTACACAATGATTAGCTAGGTTGATTAATATTTTATATTTGTCAATTAGCTTAATCAATTTTACTATGGGTGTTTATGTTGTATGTCGGTGTAAATCCATATATCCATAATATGTTTTGGTGAACCCATGCTTTCTTACAATGCTTCTAGTGTTAGATCTTGATCCATTATGTGATAGTTATAAATTTTTAGGGCTAATTATTTAGCTTGTTCCTTTATGGTTTCACAAAATCTTGATTCATTGTGCTTTAAACCCTAGTGTTAGAACTTGTTTCGCTTGGTCAAATATGAATTCATCTAATTTTTCATAGGGTTAATTTCATTACATGCTCTTAGATCCAGCAACCATATCTTCCCTCTATTTGATGTGTTTTATCCCAAACCTTACGTTATCCCATTTTTTTAAAATTAGGTAAACCCTAGTGTACTTCTAATGGCTCACCCTATAGATGTGTTTTTTCATGATGTTACAAATACTTTTCAAAACAATGTGGATGATGAATGACTATGATAGTGAAGATAATATTGACAAAGTGGTAAGAAAATAAGTTTTACCCTAGATGAGGTCCAAGTGAATATACAATGACATGGGTGTATTTGGAGTTAGCTTTACATAAACCCTCATGATTATGAAAAGTCAAATTTTTATAGGAGAAAAATAAGAAGTAAAGGAAAAAGTGTTAGCCTCACAGAAAGTAGGATAGAGAAATATGGATTTGGACTTAGATGTACACAACAATTATTTCTCCTTAACCAAATGATTTCTTTGTAGAACATGATCACATCTTGACACAAACTCTCAAGGATATTTTTAATTTAGATTCATGCTACCAAGTTGAGCCTCATGTTTCTTCTTTAGATGGAAATGATGATATAAATGTGAATGTTAAGACCTTTCAAATGATTATTGGAATGAAAATAAATATTATTTTTACTATGATGTTGAATTATAATAACAACAAAGAGATTATGTAACAACCCCACTAGGTTAAACATAGAAATACATAAATTATTTATTTATTTAACACATTTACCAAATATAGCTTACACCACGAGAATCTATAGAGACCATAAGAAATACACAAGATGATAATATCAACAAGCATAATACATCACATAATATTGATCTCTAATATCATGAGATAACATGTCATAATATGAATACAAAAAATAATTACATTAACTCAGCTACCACTGAAACAAGTCTACAACCACTATTATTGATTTACAATAACACGTAATTATAAATCTTCATGACAATACTCAATTATATATACAATATAATGTACATATAGATACATAGTTTTTTAGAGTATGAGTTCCCTAGATTCTCCAGTATATGTGACAATCTCAAGTGTCGTCTCAATAACATAACTATTGTGGGGAGGGAGAACATCATTCGAGAATTTTTTGATACCAACCATGGACTAAAGATCCCCCACATAATCTCTCATCAGGGAATTGTCCTCCTTTTACAAATGAGTAGATAGTGATGGTGCGAGAATCGAGAGAGACTAGCAAGTACCTATGTGTTATATGATTCTAAACTAAACATGCAGTGTATCATATAAATCCATTCTATTGCAAGATACCACACAAATATATGAATGATACTCATGAAATAATAATGTCTCACTAAACATACTTTGACCTAAAGTTTTAAAAATGATAAATAATAATGATCTAGATCAATCAAATTCATACACACTACCCGATCAAACTATCTTTATCTGTCATTGTGAGACTAGTAAGCCAATGAAGTCCATCTCACTCTTTACTCTGAAGCAGTAATGTAGATTGGTCAAATATAACTCAACCACAAGATTTAGTTAATTTACATCTTATTCATACATGCAATTAAATCAGATGCTAAACATAGAAGTAACCAAAACATACATTTATTATGTCAAATGTATGAATGAATCTTATATTATTTCTATCCCATACTAAAAACAATGACTATAGTCTATGCCACCTGGATTAAATATACATAATTGTAGATTTCAATAACTATAATTTATTTCCAAACATACTACACGTATGATAACCCATATTACCATAGTCTAGTATTCTAAGACATAACTACTAGTTTTTCCAAAAACAATCATATAAAGTAGTTTTAAAATCACGAAAATATAAATAAATATACAAGTAACTATATATAATAAAACAAGTTATAGTTCACATGAAACATAATAACATATCGACACAACATTCATTAAACTCTCAAAGGTTGCATGCACACATACATAAAGTCTTACCAATTGTTACAAAATACACTATCCATGTCAATAACTAGCATGTATATAATAAAACAGTCAAATGTGGATGAGTTGAGAAATAATAATTACAGTATGCACCATCTGGATACAACATACTTTTATATTGTAGTACCCTATGATATCTCATACTATCATAGGTTTTCAACTATATAATAACACATAATCTAAACTTATAATTTTCAAGACTCAACTGATCCATATAGATAACAAATAAATAATAAAAAATTATACCACCTGAATATACTCTAAATTAAACTATATATAATCATACTCAAGTATCACAACATATAAACATGCATCATGATACACCATTATGTACTAAGTATAGCTCAATATTTATACATAATAACACACTCATAATATGTAATGCACACAAGTATTTCATATTAAATACATATGACTAACAGTCATTCATATTATTAATAGTGAATTAGATAATTCTTAAACCCATTATGACTTTTCATTTTAATGACTTATTTATTTTTAGGAGACTGTTTCAAGTGTTATAGTTCCTGATTTTTATGTAACTTAATGGTTTATTCAAATCATCTAATGAATTATAAGTATAATCCTTATATACTAGCACTTGCACATCTTACTTTGCATCACATGTAGGTATTCTAATGCTATGAAATTTTTAAACCACGGTTCAATATTTTAATTGTAACTACTAAGCATAGAAATCAACTAATAAAGTAGTTATAAATACATAGAACACACTTCGCATATAACACCTAAAAAATCAAAATTTTATTTTTTTAAAACATAAGTAATCCAATTTTACAACCATTTTATAATTGAGAGTTTACAAGTAATCATTCGCTATCTTTAATCAATCCTTTCAATTTTTTGTTAATATTTATCTCGATAATATTAATTAAAGAACTCTACTTCCATGATTCTAATTATTTAAATAGTCATAACTTAATACAATATCACCTTTCGTGTGATGAGTTTTTATATATCAATGAATCTAAAAATTTTGCTAGTTTTAACCCACTGAAAAGGTAGTTATGTTTTACCCATTCAACTCCATTTACACATTGTTATGGTTACTTTTACTGTAATGGTTAAGAATCATGTTTGTTTTACCACTCTCATCAATAATTACTAATTCCAAGATTCATGCCCACTGAGCATTATAACTCTAATATTATTGTGAAAATCTATTACAAACTTGAAAGTTTATATTAAAAACTAAATTTAATTCCTTATACAAACTTAGCTTATGAATCCCATCCGAGTCCTACTACAAAATATGGTTAATTATAAATTTTCTATAATAAAATTTTAGTGAAAAGTAAAGCTTTGTTAATTACTTATATTTAGCTAACTTTTAGTCAATGTTTTATAGACTTGCTAGCATTTTTTTAACTTATAGAATATTATTCTATTTTCAATCCTAAATACTAATTCAATAACTGATCAAATGACTAGTTTACATCCACTAGCATTATCTATAGACATAGTGCCATTTATAAATTGGTCCATGGAATAATCTTCATAAACAACTATCATAATAACTAGCATTGTAGGAAATTATATTATATTCACATTGTCCAAAAAATTCCAGCGATATATTTAAAATCTTTAATCAAATATTATTTCAATCATAGCTCTAATTATATAATTTTCTGCTCATATATATATATATATATATATATATATATATATATATATATAAATAATGATGTCCAAATATGAGCAAAAAATTATATAATTAGAGCTATGATAGTATGTCAATCATAGCTCTAATTATATAATTTTCTGCTCATATTTGGACATATATATATATATATATATATATATATATATATATATATATATATATATATATATATATATATATATATATATATATATATATATATATATATATATATATAATGATGTCCAAATATGAGCAAAAAAATTATATAATTAGAGCTATGATATTATTTCAATCATAGCTCTAATTATATAATTTTTTGTTCATAATTGGACATCTATATATATGTATATATAGGCTTCTAGAAATTCAATTGATCATAAATTGATCTAAAAGTAAATAGAGTGATGCCTTATTGACAAAAAAAATAGCCTAAAACAAGGTATTTCCTTCCTCATATCACCATATGATCTACTCTAACTATCCAAATTGGTTTCACTTCTATAAAAAATCACTGGGCTTTAGAGGTAGTCGATGCCTCTTAAAAAATTATGTTCACAAGAAAAATTAACATTCAATCCTGTCATTATAATGACTTCAATGCCAATCACCTTTTGCATAAAATAACACATTTATACATTGTATAATATTTTATTCTACAGTTAATAATATTTATTAATTGACACCAAACGCCCTTCAGTTAACAATATTATGCAGGTTGTATAACATATAATAGATATTAGTTCAATGATATGGTTTATTCCATCATCGTACGCCATGTTATTTAGACTAACACATTGGGTGTTATTATTATGAGTAAGTGTTTTTATAATTGTTTAAAATACCAACTGGCTAGAAATAAAAACAAAAAATCATTGCCCTAAACAAAAGACTACATCAGATTATGATGCCAAGTTTGCACTGCAGGAAGAACAACAAATAAAGACCAAAACTATGACATCTTGCAATATATATTTATTATTTATGGTTTCCACAAGTCGTAGGATGCGTTCAATTTTCTATTTATCATAATATAAAATAAGTATATAAATATAATGGTTCTCAATACTTTAGCTGACTGGAACAAAATAGAGTGACACTTATGTGAAAGGCCAGAGTTAACTGTGACACTATGAAATAATTCTGTTAAAGCACACATAGTTCAATGCCATATAAGACATAATTCCTTAGTATATTCCAAGTCATTATTTTACTTTTTTTAAATAACTTTCAATTTTCACACAAAGCAGATACTTTAAATATTTACATTGGTTATAGTTTATTACAAGCTATGTATATCACGCAACATATATAAAAATTATACTTTTATTTTTTTGTTTACGGATGTTACTATTGTCGTATGATGTCAATCCTTATTCTTGAGAATATATATGATTATATTTTTTAATTGCTTAACTAATTTTATTATATATGGGATGATGCCTAGAATTGCGTGAGGAATGCCATAATAATATGACCCTTAATCTATCAAGCTAAGTTTATAATCTTTACTCCTAGTTGGAAATATAGTTTTTAATATACATGATAAAATAACTCATATTTAATAATATTATTCATAGTTTAATAATACTATTTCATTCAAGCTAAGATCGATAAAATATGAATTTAAAGACATCACCTACTAATAAAATTTGCTTGTTGATCTTCTATGCTTTCTTCTTCCCAATGCTGCATTTTTTTCCTTCTTCTCCAATGCATACAACTATGAAAATTAATTTTTATTATTTTTCTTAAATAGAAAACAGGTGTTAATTCTTTTTTTAAGATTTTAAGATTTTATTTTATTTTTGTTTTTGTTAATTTTAAGGCTTTATGTTATAACATAGTCGACAAAAATGTAGTGGTAAAAATGTAGTATGATAAAAACATCACGAGGACAAAATATAGTGAAAAAAAATGTAGCAATATTAGTAATTCACAAAAATGTCATGAAGACCATAATTGAGACATATTAGTGATTATCACATTGTTTATTTTTTGTCTAGTTCATTTTGGTGATAGTAGTTAACATTTTATGATGGAAAAGTAATGCACTAAATTTACAAGCAAAATAATAGAAGAAAATATGATTTCATGAGTTTGGACCTTTAGTTGAAAGTTGTGTCATCTTCGCAACATTACCAATACCCCTACATTTTTTTTTCTTACTACATTTTATCCTCACGATGTTTTTTCATACTACATTTTTGTTAGACTATGTTTTTACTGTGACTTTATTTATCGTTATGTTTTTGTTCACTAATTTTTCATTGGATGCCAATTTTAAGACTTTTAATTTTTTTATTTTTTTAAATTAATTTCTTTTTTTTTCTTTTTTTAAAAATAATTTCCTTTTTTTATATTTTAATATGAAATACTAGATTTCATATTTTAATGTCAAATTCTAAAATTTATAATTAATAACTCATTTTGTTTCTATGTGTATTAATGACATATTAGGCTAATCACAAAAAATAATTTATTTTTTATAATTTACCTACTTAGGCAATCATGATAAATAATAATTAAAAAATAATCATTTTTAAATGCATTTTCTATCATGATTAATTATTATAGTGTGTGTAGAGTTTCGTTAGCTCTCTGTCGACCTGCGATGTCTCTATATACATCATCTTCTCTGATGATGCTATTATTTTGGTATGTTTGAGAAAAAAATTCTTCCACATCCACCTCACAACATACATATAATTAGATCATATCACAAGATAGTTATAAAGCAATATTATATCTGAAACAATATATTAATATGTTTAAAATATAAATGCATATATTAATCCAACTCATAGTAAACAATAATATATCATCATCTAATTAAACAACATTCTACTATCTCATAATAACATAAATCTCAAGCTTAGTCAAAAATATAACCAAATCTGAATTATTAGTTATAAATATCTATGAATAATCCAACAATTTTATCTGATAAAAAATCAGGATGTAACATTATTTCTCCTTAAAACTACTCATTATCTTCAATCACTCTTATTCAAACATAAGTTATGAATTAAAATATTATTTAGCAAAGCTATAACATGGTATGTAATATCAAATTAAGCAAATAAATAAAAAATTACCTACAAAACTCACCATAGTTCCTTCAAATTACATTATTCCTGGAATATTGGTCCCATAAGACCTTGTTCAATAACATTTATTTTTATACAAGAAAAGTTTGTGAGTATTACTTAATCTGATTGATTCTATCATGATCACCTCGAGGTCTAGAATCATCAAGACAAGCCTATATACTATAGGACTAGCCACTTCTATCACCTTGAAGGGTCCCATATATCTTAGTGAAAGTTTCACTAATTTACTAAAACACACAAGATCATCATACAAGCCAAAATAAATGATCAAGAAGAGTTTCACAAAATTTTCTAGCCCTAAATACATCTCTTTATCCTAGAGTGTTTTTCTCATCTCAGAGAAAAATAATTAAGAAACAAGCAAAATTAATGTGTATAAGTTAATACTATCGTTACTTCACGTATCCTCTGATAAGTATAATATGTCAATATTGTCACTACTCCACAGAGTTCCTAACAAGTATGATGATGAATAAGAACTAAAAATACTATATTTTCATTGTATACAAATTCATAGAATACTCGTTCATAGTATACATGCATATAGATATACAATTAAATTTGACAAGTTTCATCTGTCAAATCCCAAATTTAACAAGTTTGTCTATTGGATCCAACTTAATAACAATTGAGTTAATGTGAGGCTAATTAGGATACCATCCTATCACTTAGAACTCACGTTCTCAATTCACCACTCTTCTCTTAGATCTCCATGACCTAATGATCTTAAAATGTGCACAATGTTCTAAAGAATCACAAGTTTATGCTAATAGATCATTGAAAACAAAACTATATGCTAAATGATTCTATATAAAAGATATTGTACAATCAATCCATAATTGTATTAAGTTATAGTTAAACATACTAGTATCATATTTCACAACTTAACTTATTCTATTATTTTCATGATTAAGAGAAAGTAATTTTATAATTAACATAACATACATAGGCTAAGAATCACACCATTCTTTCAGTTTTATAAAGAAATAAATGAAACAATATCTCCTTACTTGCTCAACCAACACACAACAAGTTAAAATTTTATTCCAACCTCTAGATTGTCAAGATGTTCTACAAATCCTATAACCCACTCACTTCTGGTGAAAGGTATAAAAAATGTCGTCAAACATGTTTTAAGTCAAAAAAGAACAATATCAATCCAATCAAGGGTAAATAATAACATATAGTCATAATCAACTTATAGTTCTTAATCTAGAACTAAATATATAATTTTTCTACTCCACATGGTCTAAAATCATAAGTAAAGTAAAGTAGTGACTCCAAATACTCTCGAGTGAAAAATAGAGAACTATCATCTCAACACCTCCTACATACCTCCATCGGGTAAAATAAAACACCGCAACTCAATGTTGCCAAAACACTTCCTAATTACCAAGTCTATAAGTATGGTATCTCAATCTATTTCTCCAACTCGAAGAAACAAATTACTAACCATAAAGATGTATCCATCTATCCAATCTAACAAATTCTCTCTTATCAAGAGTAGAAAAATTTCTTCCATTGCACTAGGTGGTGCCACAACTAAAATTGGTATTATACAATTTTTCACTCCTAATATTAGTGAGAGTAAGATACCAAATTAAAACTCAATATATATATTAAGTGAGAAGAATCCCAAACTTAAAAACACTCACAACACAAAACACAAATGATGAAGGTGACCTAATCACCAAGAAGGATGCAACACACTTGAGGTGTTTGATCTAAGTGATCAAACTATGGTAGAAAGATTTTATTCATAAGTCATGAACTATGTTATGTATTCACCTATCCAATCTCAAATACAACCATCACTAACAGAATACTCGATAAATCATTTACCTATACAAATCAAAAGGGTACAAGTGTTCTTAAAGGTACACACTCAATACTTCACACACATTTTAAGAATGCCACAAAAATTTAAAAATAGTTGTGCACTGAGACACCACAAGTCCAAATATCAGTGCTAAATTTCATGTCATTAGGTTCACAAGACACAAAAATATTAATGGACTCATTAGGTCTTAGAGTTCAAGCCACAACTTTGATACCACATGTAACAACCCCACCGAGTTAGACATATAAATATATGAATTTTTTTTAATTTAAAGCATATATCAAATATATATTACACCATGAGAATATATATATACCATAAGAAATATACAAGATGATAGTATCACCAAGCATAATACATCACATAATATTGATCTCTAATATCATGAGAGAACATATCATAATGCAAATATAAAAAGTAATTACATTAACTCAGCTATAATTGAAACAAGTTTACAACCATCACTATTGATTTACAATAACAAGTAATTACAAATATTCATGACAATACTCAATGATATATACAATACAATAAAATATACATAAAGATACATGGCTCTTCAAAACATGAGTTCCCTAGATTCTCCAATATTTGTGGCAATCTCAAGTGTCATCTCAATAATAATATTGCTATGGAGAGAGAGAGCATCATTCGAGTGCTTTTTCACATCAATCATAGACCAACAATCCCTCACACAATATTCCATCAAGGAATGACCCTTCCTTCATAGATGAGTAGATAGTGATAGTGCAAGAATCTAGAGAGACTAGCAAGTACCTGTGTGCTATATGATTCTAAACTAAGTATGTAATGTATCATATAAACTTATCAAGATATCATATAAACATGTAAATCAGACTTATGAAATGATAATATCTCACTAAATATATTTTGATCCAAAGTTTTACAAATGATAAATAATAATGATCTAGATCAATCAAATTTATACACACCACTTGATCAGACTACCCTTATCTATCATTGTGAGACTAATAAATCAGTGAAGTCAATATCACTCCTTAATTTGAATTAATAATGCCTATTAATCAAATACAATTCAACCATAAGATTCATTTAATTTAAATTCTATTCATATATTCAATCAAACCATATGCTAAACATAGGAGTAACGAAACCATACATTTATTCTATCAAATGTATGAACAAATCTTATATTATTTCTATCCCATACTAGAAATAATGACTATAATTTATACCACCTAAGTTAAATATACATAATTTTAGATTTCAACAACCAAAATATGTTTCCAAACATGTTATACCTATGATAACCCATGTTACCATAGTCTAATATTCTAAGACATAACTACTAATTTTCTTAAAAATAGTCATATAAAATAATTTTAAAATCATGAAAACATAAACAAACATACAAGTAATTATATATAAAGAAACAAGTTATAGTTCACACATAACATAATAACATACTAACACAATATTCATTAAAATCTCAAGGGTTACATGTATGCATACATAAAGTCTTACCAATTGTTACAAAACATATTATCCACAAAAATAACCAACACACATATAATAAAATAGTCAAATATGGATATGAATTAAGGCATAATAATTATAGTCTGCACCACTTGAATATAACATATTTTTATACTGTAGTACTCTATGATATCTCATACTATCATAAGTTCTCAATTACATAACAACACATAATCCAAAATTATGATTTTCAAGACTTAACCATTCTATGTAGATAATAAACAAACAATAAAAAATTATACCACCCAAGTATACCCTAAATTAAATTGCATACAAGCATACCCAAGTATCACAATATATAAACATAAATCACAATGCACCATTATGTACTAAATATAGCTAAATATTTATACATGATAACACACTCATAGTATGTAATGCACACAAGTATTCTATACTGAATACACATGATTAATAGTCATTCATATTATTAATAGTGAGTCAGATAATTTTTAAATCCATTATGACTTTTCATTTTAATGACTCATTTGATTTTGGAGACTATTTCAAGGGATATAGCTCTTGATTTCTATGTAACTTAATGACTTATTCAAATCATTCAATGAATTATAAGTATAATCCCTATATATTAGCATTTGTACATACTATTGTGCATCACATGTAAGTATTCTATTTCTATGCAATTTTTAAACCATAATTCAGTATTTTAATTGTAACTACTAAACATAGAAATCAACTAATAAAGTAGTTATAAATACATAGAATATATTTTGCATATAACAATTAGAAAAATCAGAATTTAATTTATATAAAACACAAGTAATCTAGTTTCACAACTAGTTTATATTTGGGGGTTTACAAGTAATCATTAGCTATCTTTAATCAATCCTTTCAATTTTTTGTTAATATTTCATCCGATAATATTAACTAAAGAAATATACCTCCATGGTTCTAATATGTAAATAGTCATAACTTAATACAATATCACCTTCTGTATGACGAGTTTTTATATATCAAAGAATCTAAAAGTTTTGCTAGTTTTAATCCACTAAAAAGGTAGTTATATTTTACCCATTCAACTTCATTTACATATTGTTATGGTTATCTATACAGTAATCGTTAAGAATCTAGTTTATTTTACCACTTTCATTAATAGTTACTAATTTCAAGATTCATGCCCATTGAGCATTATAAATCTATTACTGTGAAATCCATTAAAAACTTGAAATTTTATATTAAAAACCAAATTTAATCATTTATACAAACCAAGCTTATGAATCCCATCTAAGTTCCACTACAAAAGATTGTTAATTATATATTTCCTCTAATAACATTTTAGTGAAAAGTAAAGATTTGTTAATTACTTATTTTTAGCTAACTTTTAGTCAATGTTATATACACTTGCTACCCTTTTTTTATCTTATATAATATTATTCTATTTTCAATCCCAAATACTAATTCAATAGATGATCAAATGACTAGATTACATCTACTAATATTATCTATACACATTTCCATTTATAAATTGGTCCATGGAATAATCTTCATATACAAGTATTATAATAACTAACATTGTAGGAAATTCTATTATATTCACATTGTCCAAGAAATTTCAGTGATATATTTAAAATATTTAATCAAATATTATTTTGATCATAGCTCTAATTATATGATTTTCTACTCATATTTGGGTATTGACCAAAAAGTAAATAGAGTGATGCCCTATTGACAAAAAAACTTGGCTAAAACAAGGTATTTTCTTCCTCATACCAATGTACGATCTACCCCAACCACCCAAATTGGTTTCACATCTACATAAATTCACTGAGCTTTACAGGTAGTTGACGCCTCTTAAAAGAATTTTGTTCACAAAAAAAATTAACATTCAATCCCCCATTTTAATGACTTTAATGCCAATTGCCTTTTGTATAAAATAACATATTTATACATTGTATAATATTTGTTCTACATTTAATAATTTTTATTGATGAAATGATGTCAAACACCTTTCAATTAAAAATATTATGTAGGTTGTATAACATATAACAACTATTAGTTTAATGTTATGGATTTTTCCATCGTCATATGCCATGTTATTTAGACTAACACACTGGAAATTATTATTATGAGTAAGTGTTTTTATAATTGTTTAAAATACCAACTGACTGGAAATAAAAATAGTAGATCATTGCCCTAGGCAAAATACCAGATTAGATTATGACACCAAGTTTGAATTTTTGAAAGAACAACAAATAAAGAATAGAATTATGATGCCTTACAATATATATTTATTATTTATGGTTTTCACAGGCCGTACAATACTTTCAATTTTCTATTTATCATAATAGAAAATAAGTATATAAATATAATGGTTCCTAATGCTTTAGTTAACTAGAACAAAATAGAGTGATGTCTATGTAAATAGCTAGAGTTAACTGTGACACTATAATTTTTTTTGTTAAAGTACACATAGTTCGATGCCATATAAGACATAATTCCTTAGTATATTCTAAGTCGTTATTTCAATTTTTTTTAATAAATTTCAATTTTCACATAGAGCAGATACTTTAAATATTTAGACTAGCTATAGTTTATTACAGGTCGTGTATATCATGCAATAGATATAATACTTATAGTCTTATTTTTCTTGTCTACGGACGTTACTATCACTGTACGATGTCAATACTCATTGCTAAGAATATATGAATATATGTTTTAATTTCTTAACTAATTGTATTATATATGGGACAATGCCTAGACTTAGGTGAGGAATGTCACAATAATATGACCCTTAATCTGCCAAGCTGAGTTTATAATCTCTATGCTTAGCTGAGAATATAGTTTTCAATATACATGACAAAATGACTCAGATTTAATAATATTATTCATAGTTTATCAATACTATTTCATTCAAGCTAAGATCAACAAAATATGAATTTAAAGACATCACCTACCAATAAAAATTTCCCTATTGATCTTCTATGCTTTCTTTTCATCAACGTTGTGTCTTTTCTTCCTTCTTCTCCAATGCATACAACTATGAAAATTCTCTTTTATTCTTTCTCTTAAATAAAATATAGGTGTTAATTCTTTTTTCCATATTTTTAATTTTTGTTTTCTTTTTATTTTATCTTTTTGTTTTTGCTAATTTTAAGACCTTTTGTTATTTTTTTGTTTTTTCTAGATTTTTAATTTATTTTTTTCTATTTTTTTTAAATATTTATTTTATATATATATATATATATATATATATATATATATATATATATATATATATATATATATATTTTAATATGAAATACCCGATTTCATATAAAACTAATTTAGATTTTAACTTTATTTAAGTAATTTATTGTCAAATTCTAAAATTTATAATTAATAACCTGTATATTAATTTTATCTTTAAATTTTCTTCTGTGTATTAATGACATATTAGGCTAAGCACACAAGGGAATTTATTTTATATAATTTACTTACTCAGACAATCATGATCAAAAATAATTTAAAAGCAATCATTTTTAAATATATTTTCTACCATGACTAATTATTGTGGTCTGTATAGGATTTTGCTAGCTCTCTATTGACCTATGATGTCTCTATTTGCATCATCCTCTCTAATGATGTTCTCTGCTCGAGGGAATAATTTTTTTATGTCCACCTACAATACGTAGGTAATTAGATTGTATCACAAGATAGTCATAAAGTAATACTATAATTGAAATAATATATTAATATATTCAAAACATAAATACATATATTATCCAACTTATAGTAAGCAATCATATGTCATCATCTAACTAAGCAACATTCTACTATCTCATAATAACATAAATCTCAAACTTAGTCAAAAACATAATCAAATTTAAATTATTAGTTATAAATATCTATGGATAATCTAACGAATTTGCTTGGTGAAGAATTGGGATGTAACAGATTATAATATTAAGAAATATACCACAGATAATCTCACTAAGATATCTAGAATTGTGAATGCATTAAAACACATGTAATCTCACTGAGATATCTAGAATTGTGAATGCATTGAAATAAGTGGACACCTAGATTTGTTATTAGATATTTTAGTAACATCAATCTTGACACAATTTGATATACTTAGACTTTGCTTATATATTTGATTCTTGTACACACTTTCTCATATTTATCTATCCACATGTTGTTTTGGCTAACCCAATTTACTAGATACATGTATTTAGCATCACCCTAGTCTATGTAAAAACCTTATAGAATCTTAAGTAGACTATCAAAATATCTAAGATAACTTATTTTCACTCTTCGAACAATACCTAAACTTATTAGATAGTTGTGGTTTATTTCAGGTATCAACCTCTGTTGATAGAGTGCATAAATAATCAACAATTGTTTTTTAAATAAGGAAGTCTCCATTGGGTCAACCTAGACATGTTTCATGGGTCAGTCATAGTGGAAAATATCAAAGAGTTAACCATGGTTACAAATCAATCTTAAACTTATACTCACTTAAAAACATCTTGACAAGTCCTAACAAACTTGACAAATCAATTAGTAGGGTAAGTACACAAAATAGGGGCACAAAAAAGGGCCTACCCATGGACATGATTTTTCTAAAATTTCTAAAATTTAAACTTTTGTAGATAATTTGAGATGACTACACTCAAAATATAAAGACGGTATAAAACTCTTAATTGTAGAATTTCGAGTCTAGTTTCTAAAAAACTATTTTTTTTGAAAAATGGTTAAGTATAAATAGGTCAAACATATAAAATTTGAGAAAGACCTCATATTTAAAAAAAAAAAAAAAACATAGTAGATAAATGGCCATGCAGCCCACCATTTTTTGAGCATCATTAAATATTTTTTGAAACCCTTTGGTGAATATTTAGATAATATCTTCTAGTGTGTTATGTTTTTTTTTCAATAAATATATTTTTTTATTAATTTTGTAATCAAGTAGATCTTGAAAACTGACAAAAAAATAGATAGGTTGCTGTGCGGCCCACCCTAACTACCTTAAAAAGAATGAAAATTGATTTTTTTTGAATGTGTGTAGAATTAGGTCTAGTTTATTATGATATAGTTTTTTTTACACTTAGATCAATCAAAAATAAATTAGATAAACATGAATAGGCATGTATAGGTGTCATATGTAGTGGCCTAAAAAGGTGTTAAAAATATAGTTTAAACCCTTAAAATAGTCTAAAAATTATAAAAATCATATATTTAAAAAGATGACAATGTGCTCTTCATGATGGTAATAATTTTTTGAATTTTTATGTTGAAATTCATAGTGTATTTGGTGATTGAAGTTAAAATTTGTTGGTTTTTCTCAAAACTCTTGATCTCGACTGTAGATACACAGTCAAAGTCGTTGGATTAGAAATCTAAGCCATTTTAAAGCCTAAAGGCTTGGTTTTAAATTAAACTTCAAATAATGGGTATGCTCTATGTAATGCATATGCATTATATAATGCATACATGTTGTTATGTAATAAGACTAAAACCATCTCCAAAAACATGTGGGAGTTGCACGTGAAGGTAACTTTGGCCAAAAGCTTATATTTACTACTATAAATGTTAAGTATAAGTTTCCATTTACTTTAAATTTATTTTAGTAAATATAAAAAATTAGGGTCACTCAGTATCTGATAGAGTGAGTCTCACAACTACACACCTTAGGATGTGGAAAATAGTTTTCCAAATCTAATCAGGTTAGTACTTAGTCAATTTTAGGGTCTAATTATTAAACCTAAGGATTTTAGGATATAAATTTTGCAATTGATATCCATTTTGGTAAACATGTAGTCATTTTTTAGGTTGTTGTGTCTTTTAGATTGATTCTTGGCATTTTAAAGAGTTTTAGGTTGGAAAAAAGTTTACACACAATCACTTTGAAATTGATGCAAATTAGTGTGATTAGGGTAGCATAGGTCACATTCATGACCTACACACACCACTTTGTGTTAATTTCACTTGTTCATCATCCCTCCCTCATCCTTGATCACTTATTACTCATGCCTCATCACCCTTAATAACTATCTCATCATTATTAATTATCCCTAATCACTCCCTCATTAACCCTCACTATCCTTATTCATCTCTAATCACTGCCTCATGATCCTTGATTACTCCCTCATTGACCCTCACTATGCCGCATCATCCCTAATATCTCACTCCTCATCCTTAATCATCTCTCATCACTCCCTCATTGAACCTCACCATCCATCATCATCTTTAATCACTCCTTTATCATCCTTAATTAGTCCCTCATTATCTCTCACCATCCCTCATCATCCCTAATCACTCCATTGGATTTCACCATCCCTAATCACCACTTCATCATCCTAATCACTCCCTCCTCATCCCTCCTCATCCCTCATCACTCACTTATTAAACCTCACCATTCCTTATCATTTATAATTTCTCTTTCATCATCCCTAATCACTCCATTGTTCCTCACCATCCCTCATGATGCAGAGCCCTATTACATACTATACTTATCTAAGCTCTCTACCAATATCCACCTAACTTTTACTTTGTCTTTTCTTGCTTGATCTCTATCTCTGGACCCTACATAAATTTAAAATTCACATGTTCATTTTATTCATTTCATTTATTCTCCACCATGCTTTAGATGGTCTTAGTAAACTCTTCATTATATTCTCCTTTCTCAATGCATTCAATCTCTCTTACCTTGAGACTATCCCCCTGTCTTTATGATTTATAACAACTTGGATCAAATCTTATCTCTAGTTAATTAGGATTTAATAGGGATTTTACAAAATTCCACTCCTTTTAGTTCTCTCTAATTTATTTTCGACCCTACTTAACTTTTCAACACAAGCCTCATATCACACACTACTTCTTACTCTGTCATAAACTCTTCTTGTAGCCTTTTTTTGGCTAATTTCCTTGTTACGGTCCTATATAGACTCAAATCATCAAATAAACCTCATTTATGGATACCATATAACATATCCCATATCTTCACAAAGTTTTAATCTTTGGTTCAACTATTTGATAACATCTTTTGGCTCTTTCTACTCTCAGATTAGGTCTTTAGGTTTCCTTCTACCCTGTCTACCACACAATCCTCCCCCATATGCAATTATCCATACTTACACAATTTAAGAACACTATATTATATTTTTACACGTTTAACTCAAAAATTTTACAAAATTTCATGAATTATTGATGGTTACAATTCCTAAGAACTCACTTTGAAAGTAGAAACCCTAATATAGGGTTTGGACTAGTTTTACAAACTTGAAAAGGGTCAAAATGAAATTTCAATCTTCCAAAGGAATTTAAAATTAATTTTAATATTTTATTAGGTCTTATTTGACCCTATTCATGTTTTAAAAGTGTTACATTTCCCTTTTTAAGCTATAGTAGATTGACTTAACCAAATTTGAATAAAGTGTGTACTCAGTCACATGTCTGTAATAATCTAAGAAGAGGTTATTTGTTATAATTAATTAAAAATAGGGTTATAAATTAGAATTAAGTTTGAAAATACTTTGTAAAATTTTTACACACTTTAAACAATCAATGCATTCCATCTATAACACTCAATTTGCCAATTTTCATGAGATACCACTTTGACTGTGTTAAGTTTCTTGATGACTGTAGGACTGTGTTAGTTTTAGTTTTGCTCATCCAAATATATGAAATATACTTGAAATAATATAATAATTCATGATCATATGAGAATAAACTCACCAACATATACATATTTTCACTCCAATACATGCATATACATTATCACACAGATGTATACTCAAAAATTTTGCTCACAAAAGACAAGGTTGTGTTATTCAACATAGAATGCCCTTAGCAAAATCACAATATAAAATGTTTAAAGACTATTAAGGAATTGTTATTTCAAGTTACTAATTACTCATACATTCCAAAACCCACCAAATGTAATCTCCTCTTCCATAAGACTCTGACCTTCACTCAAATTTCAAGGCACAATTTGTAAAAGCATAGGGTATATAGTTTGTAATTTGAAAATTAAAAATATTTGAAAATCAAATGGAAAATGTTATAGTAACTATCAAATAAAAGGTATTTTTAACTTACCACTCACACCAATATCACAAATAGATTGTTACTAATTTTATGTTTCATGATCATGCACACTTTCAACTATATTTGCACATATTCAAAAAGATGCATGGTCTGTTTGCTTTCTTGTCTACAAATAATCAAAACTTGTCTTTATTCACTTGTTTGGGGTTATTTACATTAATACTTTCAAATCCTACCCCCTCCAACTCTCTTAACTCTGAATCTGAATATAAAATAAGGCATGGATAATATTCTTATTACCAAGTAAACATCAACTAAATTATAACTTCTTTTGTATGTTGAGAGTGTGTTCAACTAACTCAAATACTAACATATTTATTAAATATGAGTTTAGGTATATGTGTTGTAACATCCTAAACTCCTCACTAAAGTCTAACCACACCAAATTCAATGTTGGACTTCTTGAAATAAGATTTAAGTCTTTATGAAATTTCAAAAATTCAAATAAAATATTTGGCAAGAAAGTCCAATACAACTCTATTTAAAAATTTACACAAAACTAGAAACTTAGAAAGACTCATATAGACTTCTTATGACCTTGACCACCTTCTAAAGACTTAAAACATGTAAACTAGATCTCAATATTTACATTGGGTAGTGATGCTCCTACATCACCTCATCATCCCTAATCACTACTTCATCATACCTCATTGATGCAGAGGCTATAATCAATTTCATGATAAATCTCACTCTTTGTCTTGTTCACTATTCACTCTTAGAAATCAAGTTGTAGTTTCATATATACACTAATGTTTATTGGACTCAATGTTTGTTTAAATGGTTCTTAATATCTTCTTTATGAAATTCATGATCTCAATAGATCTCTTAAACCATTTTAAACACCTTTCAAAAGAATATTTATACTTCACACACAACTCATCACACATTCATAGACAGGGATACTAGCCTTTTTGAACAAAATCACCTTATCCCCAATTCAAGATTCCTACAATCCACAAGACCCAAGAGAATTTAGATTACTCACACACACTTCCACTATATTTAAAACCTTTCTAAAGGTTTATTATGGTTAGTTTTAGTTTATTACACATTTTCCAATTATTCATCACTCCCTTTAACTCATATGTTGATCTTTTCTAAAACTTTTTGCATCTTACCTGTGCAAGTTTTTAGGTCTGTCACTGCCCAAGAAGCTACAAATTTGTCTTTAATACATTTACCATGACTATATATTATTTAAAGACCTCACTAAGGTCTGTTATACACCATGTTAGCTTCCTAAACTATCATTCTTACCAATGACACCTGTATTCTTTTAATGAATTGTTTTTACAAAATTTTGTAGGTCCTTATTGACACTATGCAATTCGGTTATAACATGCAGACCTGAGAATCTTGAAATTGAATCACAAGACTTTTTATTCAATTTTGAGTGGATGTAGGCATTTAATTAGGATAAAAAAATTTATATACATTATATACAAGTATCAAATTTGACTATGGAATGATTTTTTACTGATCTCTTCAACATTTGGATGGATTGTACACTCAAATACAGATTTACACTACCCAGTGAGGAGGTCTTTGACTTATTACATTCCAAACAGAGTTAAAAATCTATTTGAGGGTATAAAATTATATACACAATGATTTTATACTTATTAAATCAATCCTTACTCTGTACATCTCCTTAAATCAATATTTTCAACAACATTTTTATTTGACTGTGCACACAAATACTATTATAGGATTTATGAACACTATCATAAATAAAATGTGTCTAAACAAATAGAAATCTCAAAATATTGTTTAAAAAAAAAGGGAAATAAGGTCTTCCATTTCCTTCATTCATCTCATTTAATATCAAAAATATTCACACAAAGGTTATATTATGCCTCTTTCCAACTCAGAAAATAGAGTATGCAGAGTTTATGATATTTTCCTTCTCTAAAGATTTTAAAAACCAAAATAAGCAAAATATCAAAATTTAGGAAGAGAAATATCATAATACCTTTAATTTATTATTTCTATTCATTCTTTGAGAATTATTTCATAACCATATTCCAATGAACACATTCAGGTTATAGGTTCCATAAACTGATCTATCTGGCTCTGTCTACTTTTTTGCACATATGTATGAATTACATAGTCTGTAAGTTGTATCAAGAAAAATATTCATTTTTATTTGATTTTTTGGGTTTAATACATTTTATCTTTATAATCCAAACCCCTTCATTCTCTTTTCTTAGTTTAAAAGTAACTCGATATAACCAAAACTACTATTTATTCACAAACTCCTATAACTACCTTCACTAACTACTAACTACTCTTGTACATTGATAATGCTAACTACCTTTAAATCCTACTAAGATAACTCTAAAATCCCCTTTAAC
This sequence comes from Torreya grandis, assembly GCA_037957365.1. NCBI lineage: Eukaryota > Viridiplantae > Streptophyta > Pinopsida > Cupressales > Taxaceae > Torreya > Torreya grandis. The sequence goes on from JARHVA010002599.1 coordinate 2,053,906, forward strand.
ACCCCTAAGACATAATTTCCTAACATATTAACCTTCCATAACCTCAAAACACTTGAGAAGCAATACAAACTTTTCAAATATTTAAATTGGCCATTTAGGTAGAAAAATGCCTAATGGATCCAAATTCAAATTTGACCAAGACCTATCATCAAAAATTTATTCCTATAGGCTTATAAATACCATAAAAAACTACTAAGACTCAAAACATGAAACTAGATGAGTATTTACAAAGGGGGTAGTGATGCCCCTGCGTCATATTACCAAGGAACAAATGGAAACTTTCCCTAAAATTTATAAGTGTTTGATCTTTGATGTTATTTGTAACATATCTTGTATAATGGAATATCCCCTGGATCCCAAGATCTAGTTGAGACATGTAGACCTTTATGGTGCTTGCCTATAGGGGCTCCTCCTTGTTTCTTCTTTCTCTTACTTTTTCTTTTGAGGTCATTGTTTTGCATATTGATCTTCAACTTGATCATCTTCAGCACTTGTTTCTTGTCCTACAACCAATATACACATGAAACACACAAGATAATGAAAAAAATCTCTTATTCATCTTCTTGGAAACCAGTCTTTTGCTCATGTTTTCTTCTCTTGTTCATGTTTAGTTCTATTGCTGCTTGTTTCCTCTTCTCTCCTTCAAACCTCTCAACCTATACAATATCTTTATCCTCTTCTTGATGTTTTACCTAATCAATGACTTCCATTTCCATCCCATCTAAAATCTCTCTCAAAACCAAATATTTAAATGCTTAATATCAATTCTAACTAACTTTTTAACTTCTCCAATGGTCACTCATAACCAAGTTGTGATCTTGAAAGACATTCAAGGGTTGATATTCCATACAAGTGAATATTCTGAGCCAAGTTTAGACATATAATAGTCACAATAAGTCACCTCAAACTTGACACTTGAATTTTCCTTCTAATGACTTTTACAACCATTGATTTGGACAAAAATATTCAAAAATTCAAACTCACTAGTTTTGGTGGGAAATGCCTTATGGACTAAAATTCAAATTTTATAGACGTGTAAACCTCCTAACTAGTACAAAATCTCCTAAATGACTTGTAAAAACTATGACAAATAAAATTTAAGGTATTTTGAAGATGCCCCTACATCACTCATCATCTTTAATCACTCATTCCTTGTCCTTCATCTCCCTTAATCACTTCCTGATTAATCCTCACCATCACTTATCATCCCTAATCACTCCCTCATCCTCTCTAATCATTCCCTCATTGACCCTCACCATCCCTCATCATCCTTATTGACTCCCTCATCATCCTTACTCAATTACTCCTCATCCCTCCTCATTCTTAATTACTTCATCCAATACCTTGATGGTGGTATTTGTTTGGGTTTAACAATGTTAAGATCTACAAGTGAAGAGTTGAGTGATAACATAAAATATAAAACATAGTGATCAAAATTATGTGGAGGCAAATTTAAATATAAATATTTAACACCTATGAAAATATATGGGCCTATTAGAAATTATTTAATTCACAGTTGAAAATCCACCAGAAAAAGAGAAGCAAGTAAAACCACCATAGGACCAAAAATGGGTAGTAAATACATGATGATCACCAAGCTATGTGATTTCTTGAAACAAATCAATTGCTTTCCATATGAAGACATTTTATGATTTGAATAATTACATTGAAGGCCTTCTATTTTTATGTCTATTGATTGAGTCATCATACTAGAGTCTAGAAAATAATTTTCAATTGATTAGAACAAGTAGTCCAAGATTGGAAAGTGATGCTTAATTCCTAACTTCAATATTCAATACAATGAAGAGTGTCACACTATGAGCTCTCTACTTGCACATATTGAGAAGTGGGTACAAGTTATCTAGAAATATAAAAAGATAAGTAGATAATAGATTATGAACCCAATGATATGGTCAGTACTAAAAATATCTCTACTTCCCCCAATAATAAATTATATGAATTAAAAATATTGTTTCATTAACAAAAGGAGATCAATGGTGAGCCAATACACTTCATCATTTATAATGGAAGTTAGAAGAATTTAATTTCTCCTAAATCATATTTTCAAAAATTGAACTTGAAATTTATACATCATCCATGACCATATGCTAGTGTATGGTGTAGTGTAGGCCTTGAGAAATGAATCACCTAGTAGTGTCACTTGGTGTACAAAATCAAAAATTTTAAAAATGCAATCCTTTGTGACATATCACCATTAGAGGTGTGTGATGTCTTACATGTGGTCAACCATTTATTTACCATTGAAATTTAGTCAATGAAGTAAATCCTTAAAATGTTGTGATAGATTATCATGATCTAAAATACCATACATCATAGTTAGTTCATAAGATTTCAGTCATTAATGCCAGGAAGTGAAAGAATATTGTGAATTCTAGTAAGAAGAATAATATTGATGGTAAGAATTAAATGTAATGACATCCTTATATCACCATATCATAGTGTGGTTTATCCAAAAATAACAAGGATAAAATAATTGAACCATAAACTAGATGAATATAATGATATATTTATGTCACCTAAATAAATTCCTACATACTGTAGACTAAACAATACTATTGATTTGATCCATTAACTACCTCTACCTCAAACCTTTTATACAACATATCATTTTTGGAGAATGAATAAATCAAATGGTAGATCCATGAAAACATGGATAATGGACACATCATGCCTAAATCATTGCATTGTAGAAGCCCAATTATGTTTGTGCCAAAGTTGTGAATCAATTAAAAAAATCTTAACAAGATTAAAGTGAAGAACTATTATCCTCATTTAAATATTAAGGCATTTTTTTTTCCATATCCATGATGTATAAGTCTTTCCAAAATTGATCTTAAGTTTGGGTATCATCATATTCATGTTAAACTTTTAGACATTTGGAATATAGTCTTAAAAATAAATGAATGATTGATTGACTAGTTGTTTATGCCTTTTAGTTTAACTCATATAATGAGTTCATTCAATTCTAAGATGTTGAATGACATCATTAGGCCCTTTAACTATGTCATTTTTTTAATATGCCTTGATGACATCTTAATCTTTAGAAAACATGGGATGAACATCTACACCATGTTGAACTAGTGTTTCACATTTTATAGAAATATATTTTTGTGATAACATGAATAAATGTTCATTTTTCATGTAAGAGATAAAATATTTAGGACACGTTACACATAAAATCAATGCATGTGTGAACCTAACCAAGATTCAAGTCATATAGGAATGGGAAACACTAAATAACTTTACATATGATTCAAATCTTCTCAAAATTAGAAAATTATATAAGAGATTTGCGTTTAATTTTTATCTTTTGAACCAAACTACCAAAGGTGGAACCAAATAGAGTTTTATTTAGTCAGCTACATAATAAAGATAATTTAATGAACTAAAATTTAGACTCTATTTTGTGTTAGTACTTATGTTACTATACTACAAATTAGGAGATCATCTAATTCATTTCATAATAAAATTGACTATCACAAATGGGTATTGACAACACAAGTCCTAGAAAAGAGTTAATTTCTATTATAATAGATTAAACAAAATATGATTGGAATCAAAGATATCTTTAGAGTATGTACTTACACCATATGATGAGGGAGTGATTAGGGATGGTGAGGGTAAATGATAAAGTGATGAGGGATGGTGAGGTCAATGAGGGAGTGATTAGTGATGATGAGGGATAAAGAAAGATTGATTATGGAATATGAGGGATGAGGGGGGAGTGATTAGGGATGATAAGGGATGGTGATAATAAATGAATGAGTTATTGACCATTTTTTGTCTTGCGAGCCAAAAAAATGGTTTCCTTTTCTTTCCTTGCTATCCCAGTCTTTGATGCCTTCACCTTGCTAAAATCATGGTTTTTTCCCTTTGTCATAGGCTTGTTCCATGAAAGAACTGAGTGATTTGAGTCCTGTAGGTTTTGGTTTGATCTGAGGCTTGTTCGCTTCAAAAAATTACATCGGGCATGCCTTTTATTGCAAAGGAATGGGATATTTTTAAAGAAATGCAAGTATTTTATAAACAATCCAAAGGGAAAGTGCCCTAATGATCTGGGCAATAATTCAGGTGACAATTTTGGTGACGGGTCCACCCCAATTGATGATGAAACTTTTGGGAGCCATAAATTTTGCACCATAACTCCAATTGACTCATCGTTTGAACCGTTGGAAAGCTAATAATGAGGGAAACATCATGAGATGGCATGGATCTCTACTTGATGAAGTTTGAACCCTAAACACCTAATGAAAGTACCCCAAATTTCAATTTTAGTAGTGCAGTCTAAAAATAGTAAGTTTCTAAAAATAGTAATTCCTCGAATTTTGTATTGTTGTAAATCATGGAAGTCAAACCACTTAATCTCCCTCCAGGTTGGTGACCTTCCACATCCTTCTCACACCTTCAAAACATGTATAAATGAAGATGTAACCTGAAATGGAAATCAAACATCTCTTCTTAGAGATAAACATATGTTTGGGTCTACAAATTTGATCAATAAAACATCTCTTCTCAGAGATAACATTATTTGAATTGTATTGTTCTTTTTTATTGAATTATATTTCAACCAAATATTTTTGAGTTTTGGATCAATGGTATTAGAGTGGTTTGTCTTTAGAGCGTATGATCTTGAGGATGAGGTTAGATTACAGGAAGCTAAACTGGAAAATAGAACTAATAGACTATCCACCTATTCACTCCAAACAAATTTAAATGGTGGACAACACCGAGACATCTAATCCTTTCAAGGAAATGGTGAATGAATCTCTCCAATAGTAGCAAGTGCATATGCTAAAACAATTTGATCAAATTCTCCAACAAATCTCGATGGGAAATTCTGGCTCCTCATCTACACCCCCACATCCTTTCAGTGCCCCAACACCCTTCAAGATTCAAGTGAATTTTGATAGCCCTACATTTGAAGGAAAAATCAATGCTGATGTAGTATAAAATTGGTTGGATCAATTATCTTCTTATTTTTTTGTAAATATAATTAACTGATAAAGAGAAGATCACTTTTGCTCTTTTGAAAGCATCATTGCCTATCAAAAATTGGTGAGAAGTGTACAAAAGTAGATTTAATGTAGATGATATTGGTCTTGAGATAGAACCTACCTGGGATGATTTCATAGAAGCTGTGAAGGAAGAATACTAGCCCATTAGAGCATATGATGATCTATATATAGAGTGGCAACAACTTTGCCAAGGTAAGGAATAATCTATTCAATATTACACTGATATTTTTCATTCTCTATCTATGAGATTGGGCATCCAAGAAAGTGAGAAACATAAGGTTATCAAATATCATGGCAGACTACAATGGTACATATGGGGAGAAATGGAACTCTTCAATTTGGAAACCCTCGGTGAGGCATACATGTTCGTAGTGAAGATTGAGCAGAAGCATGGAAGAATGAATACAAAGAGTCAACCTTCAAAATGGAAAAGTGAAAAAGAAGGTCAAACATGAGGCAAAAATTGGAAGCAAAAGGAAGGAAAGACTGAGAAGTGGTATGATTATCATAAATTTGAAACTCACTCCAAAGAAGAATGTCAAGCCATCAAGTCCCTTCTTTCTGAATCACAATCCTCAACATCCACTGTTCTACCTCATACAGACCCTATAGTTGAAGAGGTTTAAGAAGAGATTATAGATTCTAAGCACAAAGCCATTGTTGCTTCATCACAAACCCATGAGGAGAGGCTAGATGACAAGGAAAGGTTGTTTCACTCTAAGTTATGGGTGAAAGGTAAGCATTTAAATTTCATTCTTGATAGTGAAAGTCAAAAGAATTTAATATCTGCTAATATTTTAAAAAGCCTAAATCTATCCATGAAGCCTCACCCAAAGCCATACAATATTGGATGGTTGAGTGTAGGGAGAAACCTCTGTGTCACCCACCAATGTCTTCTCTCATATGCAATAAAACCTTTCCAAGATGAGGTCTTATCTGATGTGGTCAGTCTAGATGTTTATGATGTAATCTTTGGTTAGCCATTCATGTATGATCGACATGGCATCTATGAATCAAGAACTTGAAGGATCACTCTCACTCTTGGAACATGGTGCTATAGGGTACTAGAGGTACCACCTTCTACAACTGTCTCTCTGATTAGTTCCAAGAAATTTGTTCTCATGGTGGTCAAGCCACAAGAATCCAAAAGGGCTGACATTACAGCCCTAACTACACAAACAACACAAACAAAATCAAATAGATACCAAGATAAAGAAGTTCATGGCATTCCAGCCACAAACTGATGGTCAGATAGAAATGGTGAACAATCAGGCCCTGCACAATTCCATAAATCATAGTCCATTCCAAGTATGCATCTGGAATCAAATTGAAGTAAAACTACTGAAATTGATGACAAATATTGATGCAATGGGGACCATTGACTCTTAAGGAGGGAGGAATGATTTGGGCAACAATTTAGGTGACAATTTGGGTGATGGGTCCACCCTAATTGATGACAAAAGTTGTAGGAGCCATAACTTTTGCACCATAGCTCCAATTGACTCACCGTTTAAACCGTTAGAAAGATAATAATGAGGGGGAAATCATGATATGTCATGGAGATTTTATCAATGAATTTTGACCCCTAAAAAACTAATGGAAGTTCCCCAAATTTCAATTTTAGTATTGTAGTCTAAAAATAGTAAGTTTATAAAAATAGTAATTCCTTGAATTTTGTATTGTTGTAAATCATGGAAGTCAAATCACTTAATCTCCCTTGAGGTTGGTGACCTTACACATCCTCCTCACACCTTAAAAACATATATAAATGAAGATGTAACCCAAAATGGAAATCAGACATCTCTTCTTAGAGATAAGCATATGTTTAGGTCTACAAATTTGATCAATAAAACATCTCTTCTCAGAGATAGTATTATTTGAATTATCTTGTTCTTGTTTCTTGAATAATATTTCAACCAAAGATTTTCATGTTTTGGATCACAAGTGCCCTTGTGGAGGGTAGGAAGGTGGCAAATGGGGCCATTCAAGTAGGTTTTGAAGGACATTTTGGACCCAAAGTGCCCTTGTGGAGGGTAGGGAACACATTTTGAAAAGAGATCAAAGAGAAGGCTGAAAGGGAAGTTTTCCTTTGGAAGAAATAACAAAGAAAAAAAAGACAAAGGATTTCTTTAGACTTTTTGTCCAAATAAAATCCATGTAGAACCAAGGGTGAATTCCTTCAGACAAAATGCCCAAAAGAATTCCTTCAGACATTTTGTCTGAAGAAATTCACAAAGGAAGGCCAAGAAATGAAAATAAGATTTCCTTTAGGCAAAATGTCTGAAGGAATTCCTTCAGACATTTTGTTCTAAGGAAATGGGAACCTGAAGGAGTTTGAAAGATAAGTGCCCTTAAAGAGGGCTCTCAATGACCAAAAAGGGGACCTTTCTCAATTTTTTGAAGGGACACCTTCCCTTTGGGAAGGTTCATTTGCAAAGGGACAAAGGAATAACCAAAGGGATAATGGGCCCGAGCACGTCAACCTTAACATAGTGAACTAGCCATTGGAGTTCAAATGTTTGGTGATAGATGTGTGAATGTCAATTTCAAGGCAATAAAATAGTTGTTGGTTTTTGAATAGTGACGGGCCCATAGACATCAATTTTTATGGGATGTGTCAACTGAGAAAGGAGCCCAAAGAGCCAGCAAGAGATGAAAGATATCCAAAGAGCTCAAATTACCAAAAAGTGACAATAAATAGCAAGGAAAGAGGGAATAAAATAGAGAATCTAGAACACATCTACGCACAAACATGACAACATTTATAATGTTCCAAAGGATGCACCCAACCAAGTACAGACATGAATTATAACAGTCTAAGTGGCACAGAAAGTGTCGACACAAGAAGTTATTTCTATGGATGAGACAAAGCAACCCATGCTTTTGTAGTGACATTTAATATGATTTAAGCACCAAAGGCAAGACTTGTGACTACCACATCATGGTTCTTTCATCGTACTTCCACCTTCCTAGGCATTCAATGTAGCATGGGCTACTTATTCTAAAAGGCACCAAAGTTTTCTTATTCATGATATATATATATATATATATATATATATATTATAACCTATCACTTGAGAAAGATATCTCTCTTTTTTTAAGGTGAAGCCCTACCAAAATTTTACCTTTAATCAATAAGAATGCATTTTACCTCTATCTGGCTGGTTATACTTTTGAGTGTGTCTATGTATCAATTTTGTGCTCAGTCTTTTAGCTTGATGCTTTCATAGATTTACACCAACATACCTAGTGTAGCCAAAGCACCATTTCTACAAGTTAACAGGAAGTGCTGCATCTAGAGCACAGAGATATAAAAGGAGTTATTAGACAGTGTGTTCTATAGCTCCTATGGTAAGTTCATTTTCTATGTGTTTTCATTAAGCCCCTATTAAAGCTCCCTACAGTCTGGTCCTTTTTTTAGATAAAGTGTTTGATCACCCTCTTTTGGTTTGAAGTGTTAATATAGTTGAGTAGATCAAAATCATTTGGTGCATCACCTTTTAGATATTTTCTATTTTGGTTATATCCTTCTCCCTTTTCACCCCCCATTGTTAGTAGTAGTAATGAAAGACCTCAGAGATGCATCAAAGGGAGCTAGCCCTTATCTAGAGATTCTTCCCTCAGTTTTACCAAACCCACAGCAAGAGGGAAGTCTCCAATATGCCGCGTGCAAGAGAGAAGATTAGTCTTATTTCAAAGGTGCAATCCATAGTGTTAATAAGAGTGATTAGGGATGATTAGCTCTAGTGATTAGAGATGATGAGAGATAATGAAGGTCAATGAAGGAGTGATTAGGGATGAGGAGGGATGAGGAGGGAGTGAGAAGGGATGAGGAAGTGATTAGGTATGATGAGGGATGAGGAAATAGAGATTAAGGATGATGAAGGATAGGGAGGGAGTGATTAGGTATGATGAGGGATAATGAGGGTCAATAGAGGAGTGATTATGGATGATAAGGGAGTGATTAGAGATGACTAGGGATAGTGATGGTTCATAAGGGAGCGATTAGGGATAATGAAGAATTATGAGAGAGTGATAAGGGGTAATGAGGGATGAGTAAGAGATGATCAAAGATGAGGGAGGTATGATGAACAAGTGAAATTAACATAAAGTGGTTGTTTGATGTGTATAGGTCATCAATGTGACCTATGATACCCCAATCACACCAATTTGCATTAATTTAAAAGTGAGTGGTTTTTGAACTTTAATTTTGATAAACCTAAGACTCCTAGAAATGTTGATAATTAATTTGAAAGGCATAAAAACCTAAAAAATGACTATATGCTTACTAAAAATGGATATCAATTGCAATAGTTATGTCCCAAAATCCATAGGTTTAATACGTAGACCATAAAAATGCCTAAGTACTGACCTGATTGGTTTTTGAAAAACTATTTTCCACATCATAAGGCATGCAACGATGAGACCAACTCTATTAGATGTTGAGTGACCCTAATTTCTTATATTTACTAAAATAAATTTAAAGTATAATAAAATACATGTAACAATATAAGCTTCTAGCCAAAGTTGCCTTCATGTGCAACTCCCACATGCTTCTGGAGATGGTTTTGGTATTATTACATAACAATGTGTACATCTTATATAGCTCATATGCATTGTATAATATGTTATATAATGCATACGTGTTGTTTAAATTTACAGTAACATGTATGTGTTATTATTTTAACAATAATGTGATCATGTTGTGGCTTAGTAATTATCAAGCAATAATTTAACTAACATGATCATGTTAATTAAATAACATGATCATGTTATATATTAATAGGATTGCATTATTTATTAACATAATTATGTTACCTAAAATGTCCATGGAATTATCCCCCAACTCTATGCACTTACCCATTACTCTCTTGGGACATTATATCTAAAGTATACATATTTGAATATTCTTACAAATAGAAATCATAGAGCAAGTCTGAATCAAAATGCAAGTCAAAATTTCATGGTGCTTTTAGACACCCAAATTTGGTACAATCCTATCATTTATGTCATTTGTTAAAACTTTGTATGCATAAACTATTATCAATAATTGAGGCATATATTATTACAATCTACTTGGGTATTTTCTCTATTTTTGGTCAATGAGTTTGTTTATTAATTATTCATCTTGTCTCTTTATCATGGGGATCCCTAATTTTGGTCCTTTGTCCTTTTGAAAAAGTCTATGGTAACTGTACAAGATCGACTTGCAGCTATGTTCATTGAGCACATAATTATTTAGGCATAATTTTTGAAACTTATTTTGATTGACATTTCATTTAATTATTATTTTTAATCATTGGGTTTATCTTTAGTTGGATTTTATGTACTAATAGGACAAAAATTTAAAAAAAAAAGATCTATAATATAATGCTCCTCTAAGGCATAGGGGAAGATTCTCCTCACCCTCAAAATCTATTCAAATATTTTCATATTCTATCTATAAGTTTGCTAAATCTATATTAAAATTTGAATTCTTATATGCATACTTGTGCCAAGAGTAAAATAAAATAAAGATCATCTAAATTTTCATTCACCATTCCATACACACACATAAATGGGAGAAATAATTTTGAGTTTGAGCCCTTTTTGGAGTATTGGAGATGTAGTGCATCACTTCTTCATTCAATGGGGATTGACCAATGTCATTCTAATTTAATCCCTTTCATCTGATACCCCCCCTCCCCCCTACATTTTACTCCAATTTGTTTTCTGTGTATGTAATTAGGGTTTTGTCATTACAATTAATTCATGTGATATTTTAGGTTTGAAAACATGTCCATGATCCTTATTAATGTATATGTAGCTAGTTAAATAACTATTTAGTGCCATGGTCCACAATCAACAAACTCAAATGCACTATGTTTTAGTCTACTTACAGTGGTTACATCCAAGAATATTCTTGGTTTTTTCTTTTGATCTATCATAGTTAGAATTTTTTTCCCTATATCATCTAATGTTAGTCATAAATTACAGTAAATTGGGACAAGTTTACACTCAATGAAATTAGGCACACTAGGTCATAGTCCACTTCTAGAAAACATATCCATAATATATCTTTGATTTTGTACTTGATTTTGAGCCTATATAATCATCTCTTTTAGAATTTTCACTATCATATATTTATAATAGTCAATAGAAATTCATGTGTGAGCTAAGTATATCTCTTCTTAGTACTTCTAAAACATAACAACTTTCCATATTTAGCATTTATCAAAATAAAAATAGTTGATTATTGCACATATTTAGTATTACAATATTCTCCCATTTTACACCTATAAGAAAATATAATTTCTTTGTGTTTTTTAAAAAAATAGGATAAAATATATTGGTGAGCCTTAACCTTTGTTTGAACATTTCTTTTTATTTTTGATTTTTGTTCTAGGGTTTCATAATTCATGATTTCCAAATACTAAAGAGAATTTCTATTTGACTTCAAGGCTTCATATTTAATTTTTGTTTCATTTGCACAAAAATATTTGCTTGTCATTGGTTTTTAATTGATTTTTTCTCTTTTTCTCTAAAAACCTTGTTATGACCATTTTAACACTCATGGGAATTATTGTTCTTGGAAAATCAATATTAAATTTTACCTAAGCATGGTGTCATGGGTACTTTCCCAATACTCAAGCTATTAGACAACACTATTTATAGATTTTAGTTTTCATTGCCTCACAATATATCATAAACACCTAGGTTTTATTTTTCAATCATGGGAAGTCTTCAGTTGCTTATTTTTGTATTTCACCGATAAGTGGTTAGCCTCAAAAAATTACTCTCAATGTATTCTAGAGATAAGATAATATGAATATTAGAATAGTGTAGTCCTCTGTAGTTAGTTCCTTCATGAATATGTTCACTATTTATGATTGGGATCAATATATCTAAAAGCTTGCAAAGTAAACACACCTTACATAGTTGCACCTTTTGACATTATTTTTGTTATGGCATGATTGATTGTTTGTTAAAAAAAACATATTAGTTATCACATTATCTATATTGTGGGTTAAAAAATATATAATGGATTCCAAATATGAAATTCCCAATGGTGTTCACCCCTTAGAATTAATCTTCTCTAGCAATGATACACCTTATGCTTATGATAATGAATGGACTAATGATCATATGTGTAAATTTTTTTATGTGTCTCACATTAATCAAGAATATGATTGCAATAAATATGACTATCATTACACAAATCAAGATGAATGGTACAATGTGAAGAATATAGTGAAGAGTAAAATGAGTTAATTAATTTAGAAATTGTAAAACCAATTCCTCCCTTATATTCCTCTTTTCATAGAGGAGAAGAAAAAGAGCATATTGATAATGAATATCTTATATCTCTTAATCTCTTAAAAAGATCAAAATGTGAAAAATCAATAGTTAGTGCACCTTGTTTAGCTTTTAAATTTGCTACTGCACTATGTAGACACCTAAAATTGGCCACCAATGGTTTCATACTAGACTTTAGACCGATTCTTACCAACCTTTGCAAATTAAGCTTAAAAATCACTAAACATCCAAAATTTTCTTGTGCATCCCTCGTCAAGGCTCATAATCCCATTCAAACATCCCTAATTGGGGTATCCTACTACAAACAACAACAAAATCTCATAGATTCATCTCTAATCATTCCATGGAATTATAACATGTAATTTGGCCTATAGACCTATTAACTAGGGTAAATGCACACATAAAATTAAATAAAATATTGAAAATGCTAAAATCTTAAACAAAATTAATTACCATGTAAAACCTAATTAAATTCTATTTAAATTATTTATGAGCAATTAATGAAATTCTAAAAAAGGAAATTCAAAAATGCAAATATCCTAGCTTTTTCATAATTACCTTTTTATGAGTTGTCAAACATATTAAAATATCTTACCCATGCTTATTCATTACTAATAATGAAGTTTTGACACTTTTTAACTCTATTGTCATTAATTAAATCACTTAGGTTAGGTTTGAATCCATTCTAAACTTAAACTAAACTCTAACTCACCTTGAATTGGGGTTAGTTTCTAAACCTATAAATACAAACATTTGCCTCTCATTTACGAGAGCTTGGATAGAGTAAAGTTATAATGTTGGTTTTATAGAAATATTACAAATATATAGTGTTATAATACCAAAATCACAAGCCAAATCCAACATTAAGCCACAAGCCATGGTGCCAAGGAGAGAAGGAGATAACTAAGCTCCATTGCTAAATACTCTTTGAGCACAAGCCGAACAAGCCACACAAAAAATATTTTGGATCATTCAAGGAAGATAAATAATTTGGTATTATTTGCATTTTAGTTGTGTTTTCCATTGGTTTTGTTCATTATGCCCCCCTATGATCTAGGCAAGTAAGTGTTAGCATGTTAGTGTGTTTTTATTCAAGTTTTATTACTTATTCTAACACTTGATCTAACCTCCCTTCTTAGATTCCTTGATCACAATTGGCATGCCAGATGGGACTCTAAGTACCCCACATACCAAGGATATCAAGATAAAACTCATAAATTGTCAAATTAATGTTTGAATATCTTTAAAATTGTAGTTTTAAGCTTATTTTTACCATATTTTAAATTTTTGTGCTAACTTGGATCTACACAAAGACCGACATCAATTTTATAAACCATCATCGATTTAGTGTAACCAAGCTTTGTTCTAGGTGACCATCATTAGTCAGGTTGTAGGTAAAACATGGTTTACAAAACTTGCATTTTGAATCTTTTTAGCATTCTCATGATTTCTTAGTTTCATTGATGTTTATATTCCTTACCTAATCATCTCCTTGCAAGTTTTGAGAAGTTTTTATCTAAACATTGACTAAGTAACATTTATATCTCATGTTAGTCTTACCTTTGGGTTCATAGGCAACCAATATCAATCCTTATTGACTGGTATTAGTTATCACTAACCAACATCAGTTATTTGTTAACCAACATCGATCATTTACTAACCAAGATCAATCACAAATGACCAATATCGGTCTCTATGTTTTTAAAATAGAAACCCAAGATCTATGTTTTGAAACTTTGTTTGCTCATCATTAAAAGTGCTGCAAAGAAGGGGGAAATTCTCTAACCCTTATAGGTCTAAGGTGGGAATAAAACATGAATTTTCAAGTTTAGAATTATGAACATTTTAATTTGGGTGTTTAAAAAGAATTATCTAAGTCATTCACACTTCATTTTAGTGTTAAAATGAATTGCTTAAGTCTTGAGCATTTGAATTTAGTGCTTAAAAGGAACCTAGAATGGCTAATGGTTAAAAACTTCATTTTTGGTGTTTAAAAAGAATTCTTAAGTCTTGAACACTTCATTTTGGTGTTTAAAAATGAATTGGGTTAAATCTTGAACATTTGGGTTTTAGTGCTTAAATTGAACATATGTGTTTTTACTTAAGTTGTTTTGATGCAATTTATTTCAAGCTTTTACAATTAAGACAAGGGGCCAAGTAAATAACTTAATCACACATTTCAATTTGGTGCAATAAATCAACACTTCACTTAGATTGCAATTTTTTGAAAGTGCATGTTGTTTGTTTTTTGTGTAAATGAAGAGTGTGTGTATGCTCTCCCCCCATCCCCTATAGGGAACTTGGGTGACCAAAAGCACCTTTTCACTTTTAATTTGTGCCTATTCCAAGGCATGTAAATAATGTTGTCTAAGTTTTCCCCAAAATATGCATAGTTTGGGTGATCTAAAAATAACCTCTAAATTCTTTCCACTTAGTCATTTATTTTCATGTAATTTGGCTTGTGAAGGGGAGTTCATAGCTTCTTCATGAGTTATTTAGGGAAGCATTGATCCAGAGATTCATCTCTAAGCAGTGTTTCAACCCCCTCCATGGTGGGGTATATAAATAAGGGTACACATACTGAAATATCCAAGGGGTTGAGTGGATAACCTATCCTTTCATAATGAAGGCCCAAGTCATGCTTGGTTAACCAAGGGATTCAACTAAGTAATCCATGAATGGAATCACCATGAAAAAGAATAGACCCTTACTTAGTAAGTTAATCAATTGATGTGACACTTCTCTAGTGTTAATCACGCTTGAGATCAAACTAAATGTTTGAAAACTAGAGTTTTAGTCAGCCCCACTTGTCATACCTTTTTAGTTTAGGGCTTAGGACAATTTACTTAGTTGTATTTGGTATTTTTCCTTTATTTCTTTTGAGTCTAAAACTTTGGGTGTTTATACCACATCAAAAATGAGTCTTGTGTCTAGACTACTCCTTTGTTTGAGGAAACATTATGTTGTTTATTTGACACCATGATTTTTGCCTAAAACTTTGTGTCAAAAATGTTGTGTGTGTGTCACTTGATTAAAAGTAGAAACATTATGGTGCCTAAATCATTTCAAGTTTGTGCCTTGGAGTCTTTGAAACATACCATTGTTTATACCTTTAGAGAGAGATAATGTCATTATGGTACTCAAATTATTTCATAGACTTGTCTTGTTTTGTGTCCAAATTTCACATTTGAACCATGCATGCCTTTTTGGTCTTTGCCTAGTGTCATTATGCCATTCAATTTTGTTTAGCTTGTTTAGTCAAAAATCCTAGTTTTCCTAAGTTGATTTTTTAATTAACTTTGACAAGTTTGAATTCAAACATTGATTGATTGTTGTTTAGGCTTTGTCTAATTGGGGCTTAGATACAAATCTTTATCTTTTGGGTTGCGTAACTTAGGTTAATTCTTTACCCATAATTTGAAAACTATTATTTCGTATCATTATTTGGGAGAAAGTAGTCTATCTCCAAGTGCTTTATACCGATTTGATCGAGTTAATGTTTGAAATCAAGTGCTTAGTATATGCCAAAGTGTTCCAACTTTGTTAGATTAAATACTCTTTTTGTTTAAAGTCTAGCTTTTAATGTCATATTTGGCCAAGAGTCTTATCACATTCTTTGTTTGAGCCTAGATTTTGATACCACATTTGGCCAAAAGACCTAGCAACCTTTCCTTTCCTAGCTTAGACTTATTTGGAACACTTTGTCCTGAGAGTTTGGAATTTTATTTTTAGTTCATCCACTTGACCTCATTTGTGTGAGACATTTAATGTTAAACATTTGATGTTATAATGTTTTATACCAAATTTTATCGCAAATCATTTTAGACATACAACTCCATTTTATTTGAACAAGTTAGACCTAGTTTGAACCTTTTATCTTTTTAGACATTCTTTTTCAAAGTTTGTATAACTCTACTCCCCTTTTGTCATGAAACATTAACCATTGATTTAACCATGTCTCACTATAATATAGTGGTGTCATGTATAATCTAGGATATGGGAATGTTGTCACACAAGAAGACTTTATTCAAGACCCTTATGGAGATGATGTTGTTTGTGAGATGGATCCTTATCCACCTTATAATGCTCAATCAGGGGAACATAGTTAATATATTTTGGCCCATTATTTGATCAACATGCCTCCATACTTAGAGCAAAACCAAGAATAGATGGCCCAATATTTGGCTAGCATACCTTTGGTTTCAGAACAAGTCCAATAACAACCTTACTATGTTACAATTCCATTGAATTATGACACATATTTGTTTGATCATCACTTTCTTGCAAACAAGGATGAAATCTTAATTAGATTTGCATAGGTAGGGGTTAAGTTTCTGGTAGATTTTTTGCATGAAAACTTACCAATTCTAGTAAGGGGGTCTTATAACATGTCTTAAAATCATAATAATGAACATGCCTCTTCTAGAAAACCTAATGACATTATGTCAATGTTTTATCAAGACTCTCATATACTTATCACATAAAATGGAATCATGGAGGACCACTTCATTCAGATGCAAATAACATACTAGACATACCTAAACCTAGTGCATAATTTTAATAATATAACCATGTCAAATGCTCCTCTTATTGAGATAATTCCTTTAATAGGAGTTTTAATGGAGTTTATGATCCAAAAAAATCAAGGTATAGACCCATTTACACAAAGCACTTTTAGAAAACATGTTCAATACCCCCAACTATCAAAGAAGTATCTTCTACTTCTACATAGAATAGTGAGCCAAACATAGTAGACAACATGCAAGCAATATCCAATGTAGACAAAAGTGGTGTAAATGCACAAACACATAGTCCACAACAAAATGTGCCTTTGATTAACACTGTGAATGGTTTGTAAACTTCAGGGGTAGGAATAAGTATTCAAGTAATGACTAGTTCCATGTTTCAACAAAATGTGATGAATATTAATACACCACAACAGGTGATGAATAATATTCCACAATAATAAGCATAGTCCAATGTGCCCACTTAATAGAGGTAAAAAATATTAACACCTCAATAGGGGCAACTAATGTTCCACCTCACAAGGTAGCATCAAAATACCTCTTCAGTTCCAAACCAACATGCCAATATGCAAAACTAAATGATGTCTAACCAACAATGTAGAAGTATTGGTCAACAACAAATATCAAACCTTTAACATGCATCTACTTCCCAATAAGGGTTCATGCAACCAAGAGGTTTTAGTGATCCTCAAGTACCAATTATGCAATAATTACCTTTCATACCAAACATGCCACAAGTTCAATGGCATGGCATTGGTTCATAAGTTCCTCTTAATCAGCAAGGTTTGACTAGTCGACAACATGTCCCTATTCAACCTCAATAGGCATAATACAACCATATCCCTCCATCTTAGCCATAATTTCCTCAAAAGCTAGACTAATATACCCAATCCCAAGTAGAATATTTGATAGTAGTGTGTGTAATTTCAATAATTACACCCTAATTCACACATGAGTATTCTTGGTCCATTCTTAAACCAAACCAACACTCCCCAATAAATGCTTCAACTATAACTTGGTTAAAGTAATCCAATTTTTATCACCCAAGCTCCAACTCAGGCTAAAGTTCCCACTAGTTTCCTTGCACAAGAACTACAATAAATGAAGGATGAAATTTCCCTCATCTAAGATGGGAAATAAACTAAAAAGTTCAAGTTGGATGATGTGTGTTCTTAAATTTTAACATGGAGTACTTGTAGATGCCATTTTATTTAGGGTACAAACCACCAAAGTTTGACAAATATAAGGGGAAAGTTGACCACATGGCCCATTTGATGGAGTTATTCATTACATGCCAACTAGTGGCCTATAAAAACATATACCTTTTATTTTTGTTTCCAAGGAACCTCATAAGACAAGTGTCAGAATGGTTTTTGAAATTCCCCAAGAACTCAGTCTCTGAGTTTGATGATCTTTCAAACAAGTTTGTGCAACACTTTTCTTATAATCTTGAGCATGAGCTTTCATTAGTGGATTTGACACAAGCCAAATAAAAGGTCAAAAAAAGCTTCATAATATATCTACAGTGATGGAGAGCCCTTGCAAGCTGATTCACCCATAATCTACTAGATAAGCAACTAGCTATTATGTTTACCAAAAATTTAGACAACAAGATATCTTACCATATGGAGTTACAATGTGAACATACCTTAAAGGAAATCATTGACAAAGGTTTGTTGATAGAAAGAGCCCTTATTAAAAAATGGGTCATTAAACTTGCCTCATCAAATCAGATCCTCAATCAAAACCAAAACAATGGCTAAAATCAAAACCAAGTCCAAACACAAACATCGCAACAAACCCAAGCCAATATTTATGACAAACCCAAGTAATTTAATCATAACAAGAATGTTGTGAGGAATAGAGTAATAAATGCATGACATGTCTAAATGGTACAGACATTATCTACTCAGTCTACATCACACATACAAATTAATCCTCACCAATAATCCATTCAATAAATGTAGCAAACACAATAGCCTAGACTAAAACAACAAATGCAACAACCTATGCCTTTAAAAAAACCTCTTCCAAGGAGAACTATTTCTACTCATCACATTTTAGTGACCTTAGAGAGCCCATTGAATCTATGTTTTATAAGATCATCATAGCTAATTTGATTAAATGGCCTATTTTGAAACATTATCCTGAGGGCATTGACTATCCAAACTGGTACAGGAAAAATGAAGTATATGAGTATCACAGGGTTAATGGCCATAATTTATATCATTGTGTGAAACTTAAACATTTTATAGAGAATATGTTGTAAAATGGAGAGATCACATTGGATCATGGAGCTTATCCATCTAATTAGAACCTCAAGATCTATCAAAACCCCTTTCCCCAACATAACAACTGGCAATAACAACAATAGTGACTAGGATAACAACAATAGTATCAACAACCATGGCAAAACCAACAAAATTAGTAGTAGAACCAACAAAATTAAAATAATAGATAAAAATAAGGCCAAAATGATGCCAACAACCAACATACCTACCATGCAGTTGCACATGACTAAAACAAGGTTGTAGGCCATATTATAGGAGGTTGTGTTAACACCATTTCCATCAATCTAAGACCAAATACCAATCTAACAAGACCATTAATAATCATTCCCAATCAACCAAACCATGCCAATTATCCTTCCTTGCCTTGGGACTACATATAGGAAAACCAAAAAGTAGGGATTCCCACTTTTGGACCTTATACTGATAACTCATCATTACCCTGTGACCTGGCACAATGCACCAGCAATTGAGACTTACTCTATCTGGTCCCTATCCACCATCATTTATTAGCAATAATGGTCATGTATATAATCTTGATTGTTAAATCATACCTTGGAGGTCAAAGATTACCATACCAGGCCCACAACCATCTACCACTTTACCCATCCAACCAAATATTCTAGCTAGGAATAAGCCATTTACCATTGTACAAGAAAAGATGTTCGACATTGTGGAATAATTATAGAAGATGCCTACATAAATTTCCATTTTATATTTTTTGTGTATGTCTACAATCTAAAATAACATCTTAATAAAGTTCCTTATCCAATCTCAAGTTTCAAATGACATATCTCCAGATAATTACAAGCTTTGGTTAGACATCTAGCTTCAGGCCAATAGTTAAACTTTGACGAAAGTGATATATCATCCCTTTTCCCTTTACATAGTAATCCATTGTACATAAAAATTATCATAATGTACCATAGTGAAACATGTCCTCATAGACAATAGATCGAGCCTAGATATTGTTTCTTTAAAGCTCATAAAGCTTCTTGGGTACATGAAGAATAACTTACATCCAGAAATGATCACATCAAAGCCTATGATAATGAAAAATAAGAATCACAAGGTGCCATCAGCTTTCCAGTTATCATTGGGCCTTTGACCCATGATACGTTATGCCATGTGTTAAACCTTGAATTGTTATATAATATGCTTTTGGTCAAACCTTGGATACATGATATTTGTGTAATCCCTTATACATTGCACCAATTTATCAAGTTCCCTCATTTTGATATAGAGGTCACAATCCATGGAGATTTACAATCATACAAACATTACAAACATTTGAAGGTCGAATACCAAATCTATAACTACCATTTTGGCCTAAATATAGTTGTTAAGAAGGAAAAGGGAAAAGAAATAATTGTTTATTCATCAGAGGCTAATTGCTTTGACCTTGATACCCTTGACTCACTTTCCCACATGATTCCTCTTGAAATATCTAATCATTATACCATCTTGACTAATGGCCTAGGAGAATATTTCACCCATGATACATTCCACATTACCAAAATTCCATAGAACCCCAGGTCCTTTAGAATACCAAAGGCCAAACCACTCATGAAATGGAAATGAAAGGGAAAGGGCCATATGCATATTCTAGCACCTATCACTTTTATATCGGCCCATGGCAAAGAAAATGACCCACTTAAAGGTGATGAATCATGTTATATAATGACAAATTGATTGACTATTATATCAATGCCAAGTATATTATATCAAATAGAATCATGGAGAGGCATGCCTATGAAGGAAGAGGCCTTGGGCTAAATCAACAAGGTTTGCTTGAGCTAATTTTTGCCACTCAATACAAAAGAACCTATGGACTTAGATTTAAACCACCTAGGGGTGACCCCATATATCTTATTCAAGTTATATCCTCAATGAATAGTGATGATGATGCTAATAATGAAGCAAAATATGATCATATCCCTTTTTATGACCCATCCCATACCAATTTATTTGATATTAATGCCATTTGTACCCTTTAACTAGTCATTCTCCATAATCCACTTCCATTATATTATCCCCAACTGATAAACTAGGGCCAACAAGAATCAAACATGTTAGTTGATGAGTTTTAAAATGATGAAGCCTTGTACAATTTTTTTGGCCTTAGGGACAATGTTCCATTAGGAGACCACAAACAAGGGTTTTCGATCAAACTAGATCCTGAAGCCTATTTTGGGAATGGGTGAACACCCTTAGCCAAAAATAAATAAATAAAACATTGAGGTCCCAAAGTGAAAACATTTTTGAGGCACTTTTGGACCAGGAAAATAGTAAAGAGAAAGGCTAGTCTAGTGGTGAAAACTAATTTCAGGCACCATTAAGTGGGGGTGTTTATCCTTTCTCAAGTATAGCTCAAGAGAACACCAATGATGAACTTGCCTATGGGTCCAAGTTTAGTCTTGAAGAATAAAAACCTTTTGATCAAATCATCTAATATTTTATAGTAGTGTTTATCACATGGCCATTCCTACCACGAGGTGATTCTGATTCATCATGCCTAGGATAACTTGAGGAGTTAGTCCTAACAGAGGACTCTATCATTGCAAACCAGTTTAAATCTTTGCCAACCATTCTAGAAGATGGTTCAACCCTTCTAGTGGAGGATACAACAAAGGTTAACATTGGGACTCCAAATGACCTAAAATGGATCAAATTAGGCACACCACTCACTAAAGAGAAACATGAAGTCTTTATATCCCTTTTGAGGGAGTTTGTTGATATATTTTCCTTGGCCTACTCTGATATGCTAGGTTGGGATGTCACCTTAGTTGTACATCACCTTGTGGTACATCCTGATGCCAAACCTATAAAATAAAAATTATGAAAGATGCATCCTCACATTTCTATATTAGTGAAGAAAGAGTTGGAAAATCTCTTAGAATCAAGATGTATTAGACTATTGTAAACAAGTATACATTTAGGTCATGGGCCTAGTCATGTGCTTATATAGCTATCCAAGTTGGATTTAGGATTTTTCTAGAGGGGCACAAGCTTTGAATAATCATATGACACTCAACATTTAACACTCAACTATGTTGACTTCACTTTACATAAGGTATAAGATTTATGTTCTCACATAAAGCGTAATGAAGAAAAGACCAGGGTCTTTGTTGGGCTAGTTGTGCCATAGTGCAAATTTGTTCTATAAGGGCTTAGTTAGTGTAATGATGGTTGTGGATTCATGGGTGTAAGACTTTGGGGAACCTTGGCTTAAAAACATTAAGGTGATTGAGGGGAAACTTGGGATTTGGTTGAGGAACTTAGGCGTAGGTTTGTGCTTAGTCATGAGTATCATTATGGGGTGTAGGGTCTTAACCATACTACAAAATTTCCTATATCAGGTGTGGGGTTCATCATGAGCTATAAGCACACCATGAATGAGTCAGGTTAGAAGCTTGTGAGAGCTCAATATACATACTATAGACTTAAAGCATTTAATCCATTAAACACTGCACAAAGCTTTCATAATTAATAAATTTTAACAACAATATAAATATAAGTCAATAGAAACTGAACATAAGCTTGACTTAAGCTGCTAAAGGCTTAGAGGCTCATAGACAAGCTTGGGAATTATAAAGGGGAGCATGAAATCATCTCAAACTACTTCTAATTCTAATGGCAACCATCTAAAATCAATTTTCTAGAGTTTCACCACTCCATTTGTCTCTCTTGCTAACCACACTCTACTCCCTTTTATAGATCTTCCGAGCATCTCAGAATCATAAGGAATGGAGCATGCTGATCATTAAGCTGGTACTAGAGGTATACATATTGATGCCTCCACTAAGATTGTCTTTAATGCATTGATCATTGAGCTAGAGCTGGAGGTACACATCCCACCATCTCTATTATGCTTATCTTTAATGACTAGTCACTCTTCCATGTGCTCACTTCCCAATGTGTATTTATTCAAAAAATGAGTTGTTAATTACCTGGTAGTTGGCACCACTAGATGAAAAAATAACAATCATCTACCATGATTGTCTCACACCTAAGTTTTTATTGAGTTGGCATGGGTCCACTACTTAGGTTAAAAAGGGGCCCAACATTACCCCATACAAAAATGTTAGTCTACCCTCGGACTAGACTTTCAGTGCCTTAGCTATAGAAAACTTGGGTGAATTTTGTTGCAGGTCTGACTTAAAGTCCTTGAAGCCCTAAATTGTGAACCTAATTTCTTTAATGATGCCATTGATCTCCATGAAGGTAGCCTCAAGTGTGATCATATCAATGTTGTCCAATTCTTTTTTGAAGGCCTCTATCCTTTCCTTTGCTTTTCTAACCCTACCATTTAGGATGGATCCTTACTAACTTGCCTTTATCTAAAAGGTATGAAAGATTTATTTTAGGTCTTGCTCCTAGGTTTTTAGTTGGGCACTCAACATGTTGACCTGTACCATAATTTGTATGCACTCAGCTATGCTAATAGTAAATGCTTGCTTCATCAAGGCATCCTTTTCCCCTTTCACCTTTTGGAGGTGTGTGTTGATGACTGATGCCTAGATGGAGAAGTTTCAAAAGATAACATCATTATTTGCTACACCCTTTTCCAATTTTACAAAGAGGTCTTCTACCTTATTGAACTTCTTATTGAGCTCTTTGTTGATGGCATCACAAGGGTATTCCTTCTTTTCTAGCATCAACTTCATTTATGGGAGCATTTGATCCACCAATGTCCATACCTTATCAACCTCTAAATATTTATAAATGTCAATACCATCCAAAATGGATGGCTCTACTTCTTCCACATGCTCGGCCAACTACTAGAGCTTGAGCTTTATGGAATTAGTATCTTCCTCTACATTTAACATTATATTCTTCCATTTTGTGTCACGAACATCATTAAAAATGTTCTTTCATGCTACCTTAGAGGCCATTTAAAGGAGGGAGTTAGCTAAACTTATTGGGTTCATATCCCAGGGATTGACAAGTTGGTACTCGTGCCCTCTAGTTTTTTGGTGCTTTGGATTGCTTTCATTGGCACCTCGAAGTGAGGCTCATGCATGGAGAAATCAAGTGAAAAGGACACTTGGTGACACATAATCATCATGGTAGCTCTGAGGGGCATGTATTCCAACATGTAAAAATCCTCATCCTAGGTCTACCCCTTTTGTGCCTTGTCTCTATAGCTTGGCTCAAATTCTTCTTTTTTGATGGCTAGATCTATTTGCTCTTATTATTCTCCTCTAGTAATGGTGATTCTTCAGTTCCTTCTTCTTTTTATTCCTCTTATATGGGTTCTTATTCTTTGAAATTTTCCCCTTCGTTCACTTATTCTTCCTACTTGGGGTTAGCTTCACCATCCTATTTTTGTAGGGGTTCTTTTTCAGACTTGTTTCATTTATCCATTTCTCTTTTCTATGGCTCATCGACATGAACCTCCTTAGGTTCCTTCTTAGTATCAACCTATTCTTTCCTTACACTCCCCATTTTTTCATTTATGGTGATAGCATCACCTTCTTTGTCTTTATGCACCCCTTTAGTATTAGGGTATGCCTATTATGTAGCTTCCTCTACTGGGATAGTGTGGGTGATAGGTTCCTCTATTGATGATTTTTCTTTCATAGGTTCTATGCTAGCAGGAACATTCTTCTCTTTCTCTTTTATATCCCTTTCCTCCTGAGCTACCTTATTTTCCTCTTTCCTCTTCTTGGTCTATGCTTTGCACTTTTCTTCATATACCTTGTAATCCTCGACCTCAGCTTTCTCAATTCCTTCCTTTATCATACTAGCTTTCATCATTGATTATCTTCTCTTCTCTATCTCTTACACCTTCTTAATATCTATGTCATTGAGGCAAAGCTTCCTCCATACTTATTTCTTCCTTACCTCTTCACTTTGAGGTGCTGACAGAGTTCCCTTTCTAGATGAAGAGTCATATTATTCAGGGATCATATACACACCTTTCCAAAATCATACCTCCTTCTCCATCCCTTATTTCTCCTTTTGTGCCTCTATATCTACCAGGGTGATGGTGGGCCTCATAGTAGGAAACTTTGGCTTCATTTAATCTCATTTAAGATAGGATAAGTCTTGGGTGTGAAATTCACATGCTTCTTTGTAGGGGCCAATAGAGAGGTTTCATCACTAGAGGTGATCTTCAACTTGATGTGCTCCTCTATCTCCTTAAGTGTCTCCCCTTTTTCTTTTTGGGAGACTTTTTATTATTAGTTGGTGTTGATGTTCCTTCATCACCAATATTGATGGGGGGGGTCATCGGTCTTCTCAGTGATGGGGCTCTTCTTCCTTTGCTTCATCTCATAGTATAACCTAAGGATGTGCCCAAATATGGTTTCTTCTTGAAGAGGTGGATGTCAGTGTGATCTGAATCATCCTCTTCATCCTTAGTTGTTTTTCTCCTTGGGTGCACCAACTGGTGCTGTAACCTATTCCTCTCCATGTTTAATTCCCTTACTAAGATATCCAAATTCTATGCATTTAGGATCCTTTAGAGCACAACCCTAAAGTATTTGGTTGAGAAGGCATATGGGAGATTCAACCAGCCTAACTTGTTACCATCAGTCAATGTCAAGTGAACTACATATAAGTGCTACATAATGACAAAGGTTTCCATTCCAAACATACTCTTGGGGAGCTCTTGGGGGATGTGCCACTCTATCTTGAATGATTCTTTGTACTTCTCACACTAACCCATCACTCAGGTTTTGTAATTTGTAGAGAAGTAAGGGGGGAAAGTGAAATCCTTGTACTTTTATGTTGGGGAGTTATCATGCTCTAGGAAAAGATAGAGATTATCCTCATCCCCATCTGGTACTTCTATCTCCTCCATGACTATTAATATTAGAATGGACCCCCACTTGAAGGTCCCCTTTGCTAAGTGGAAATCTAGTGCATTCTTTAAAAACTCATTTGCTATAAATTTTTTAATATTAAACTTTATGCCTTGCACCATATGGTAGGTAATGTAGAGGTAAGTTTTGGTGATATCAATCCATCGACCCCCAGGGCAAAGTTTAGAACTTATGAGGCATGTCACCATCCTCATAATGGGGTCCTTACAGTATATAATAGGGAATGTGAAGCCCCCTTATAATAATTTAGGAGCTTTACAATGCACTCTACTTATTCATCATTGTTCATCATTTGGTGAATATTTTTTCCAACATCTAGGAGCCTAGTTATCCTCCTTATCATGTATGCTAAAATCCTCATATAGCTCCCTACAAAATATATGCAGTCTCCATAGACTCACAAAAGAAGGAACTACATGATTTCCTCTAGCTTTCCAAAGCATGGAAACTCATAAAGTTGAGTTGCACCAAAATCCATCAATATGTCTTGGATTGAGACATAAAATAATGTTGTGCCCTGCTCAATCTTGTTTCTTGTATCAACCATCCAATCTAGCACTAGGTCTTGCACATGGATTGAGGTATGGTGGTTATAACCCTTCAGCTGGTAGGTGTGCACAAAATAATTATAATGTTCCCCTATTAAGACTTTTGGGGAAAATTTCATCATGTGGTAGGACATCTTCATTAGCATCTCGATGTCAACTTGTGCAATGCTAACTCCTTCCACTAGTGGTCCTACTATTATTGAAATAACCACTTTATATGTTGTACATGCCCACTTTGGATCTTGTTTCAACTGATATGAAACCAATACCTTGCATTTTTTTCCCATTTTAAATCTACTTGTGTTGAAATGTGGTAGGTTTGGTTTTTTGAAGCCTCAAATGGTTATTAGTGATTTACAGTCATGAGGTAAATGATTGTACCTTCAAACTCTAAGCTTCATGGGTTGTTAATGGTGGCTTAGGCATCAACTCTATTTTTAGTTGACTGGTTCCTACAAAAATCTCTTCCCACACCTCTCTATACCAATCTCAATATGAATGTAATGTCTCTTGCTTCATAGTCATTCACTTTTGTTTCTTGTAGGTGCTCGAATTCTCACTCTGGTAGGGTTTATATGCTTCAGCTCTCTAGTTCACTAGTTTCACTCTAATTTTCTCTAATCTCAAGTTCACATAAAGTTTGTAACCTCACCTAGTTAGTCACTTATTATTTTATACCCTATCATTAGCTACCATATTTAATGTAGATGTTTTAATGGTGTGGTAGTGGCTAGATTTATTAGAAGATGCAAAATTTCATGAAATATGCAAAAATCCTCTACCACCAATGTATTTAATTCAGGTTTTTATGCCTCCTTTGTCACCTCATTCAATGCTCCTAATGGTATTTTGGTGAAGTGATGTGTATTTCAAACAATCACTTCCCACTCAATTCTGGGTGGATGCCAACTATCTTTGACGATTCTCCTTCTACATTTTGTTCACTTGGCATGACCTCCACCTTTTTTGTGGCAACATGGGTACAACACCTCACATGTATGCAATTCAACCTCCTTGGTTTCATCTTCTCTTCTTGTTGTGATTATATTTCAAGCACACTTTTATATCTTGGTTAGCTTCTTTTACTTGGTCTTGCCTTGGCATATCCTACCCCATACAAATCCCTTGCACTGGCCCTCTAATGCTTGATTCTCCTCTTTTGGTTCTCTTACACATGATCATGTTATACATCTTCACTTTCTCTCTTGTGCATGATCATGTTGTGCATCTTCACTTTCTTATTTTGACCTCTAGCATGTGATTAAATGATGTGCCTTATTTTGGTCTTTGAATTCTTGTGCACTAGCATCCTATGCATATTTGTCACATGGATCTTATTTCTTTTAAGTCTGGTAACCTCCTCACATCCATAAACTTAGGTGTCTAGCCTTAGGTGCTTAGAGAGCATAAGTGCTCATCTCACCCAACTAGAATTATATGTGAAGTGTCAAAATATATTTTTAGTGGGATTCAAAGCACCACTTCTTCACTCTTTACATTACTTCCCAAAGAACAAAATAAAATAAAAGGAACTATTTGGCTTGCACCAAATGTTATTTTGGTCATCTCAACTCAAACTAACTAGTGACCAAGAAGTTAGTGTTCTCATGGTGCAAGCACCATCCTATTGTTGATATGGCTTCAATCTATTGCCATTAAAATTCTTAGGGAACATTTCACTAGTCAATGTATATAACTTGCACGCACCTATCTCCAATATGTGGTGGATGATATAGGGGCCCATCCACCTTATCTATAATTTGATTGGGTGCCTGATATACTTAAATTTATAGAGAAAAATTAATTCTCCTTTTGTTAGCACATTATTATTTATATACTTGTCATGCCAGAGCTTTTGGTGTACCTTTTCTATCTATTGGCTCCACTTTGCTTGGGTGCACATCTCATCTAAGCACTCCAAGTCATCTAGCCTTGCATTCATAACTCTTGGTCATCTAACCAACCAATGCACATGATTCATAATGATGGTACCAAGAACTCCATTGATAGGATCACCTCAGTACCAAACACCATTTGAAATGGTATAGCCTTATTTAGGTGCTTGTAGGTTATGCAATATGCCCAAAACACTTTTGACACTCGATCATCCCAATCCTTGAAGCCCACATCACATTTCTTTGTGAGACATGTTCTTAGTATTTTGTTAAATGCCTTAGCTATGACATTTGCTTATGGATGATAAGGGGTCATTTCATGGTGCACCATCATATACTTGATCAATAAGATGCGTAATGTTTAATTGATAAAGTGAGTGCCCTTATCATTAGTAAAATTGAGTGGGCACCCATGTCAACTTATTATGTTTTCCCAAATGAAGTGCACAATTATAATAGTTGTGCAGTATTTTGTTAGTGTAGCCTCAACCCACTTGGTGAAATAATTTGTAACCACTGAAATATACCTTGTACCTATGCATTAGGATATTGGAGTTATTAACCCAACAACATCAATGGCCTATTTATCAAAAAACATGTGGGAAAGAATGGAGAAAAAGGTCATCTCCTATCAATGGTTGGGCTTCCCTGTGCATAGACATATGTCACATGCTTTGGTGCAGTCCTTTACATCTTAGAACAGGCTTAGCCACCATAAGCATGACTACAAAACTTTTTATGTCATTATGTCTTCAACATAATGTCCTCCTACTGTGCTTCATGTACCTATTTTAAGATGGAGTATTTTTCATGCTCTAAGACACATTAGTGTAACACTTCATCTCTACTTAGTTTATATAGTTCTCCACTAATGAGATGAAAGGGGGAAGTGCAAATTGATAGCTATTTCTTCTCCTCATTTGTCATAGTTTGGGATGTAACTTTAGATGTTATAAAGGTGGTGATCTCTACCAAATCCTTAAGGATGCACTGAACTCTATATGGTTACATTTCTAGCATGTCATCCTCAATATGCACTGTTACATTGCAAAAATCAATGTGGGACAAATATTTTGGCCCCAAGTTTTGCTTTCTAGGCTTAAAAACAATTAAGAACTAAAAATCCTAGAATATAACTATCCATCTACATATGTGCCCATGTAAAATAGGCTTGTTCATGAGGCACTTGAGTACCTTATGATTAGTGAAAAATATGAATGGGGTTATTAACAAATATTGTCTAAATTTTTGTAAGGCATAGACCATGGTGAGTGCCTCACACTCTATCATGGTGTAATTATTCTCTACTGGGGGGTCAAATTTATGTTAGTGAAGGAGATGGGATGATCTATCTTACCTTCACTAGGTTATGCCAAAATAGCACCAATTACAGAGCTAAAAGCATTTACATAGACATGAAAAGGGGTCATCCAATCAAGAAATTACAAAATAGGTGCACTAGATAATTTGAGCTTTAGGGTCTCAAAGGTATCCTCTTGCACTCTACCCTAGTAGAATGGTCCATCCTTGTGCAAGAGTTATTCTAGAGGTGCCACAATCTTCACATAACTACTTATAAATTTTTTATAGTATCCATAGTGGAAAAGAATGGTGTGAACATATTTATTTGTGGAAAGAGTCTAGATCTAAATGATGATGGTGATCTTTATTGGATCAATGAGCAAACCATATTTACAAAAGATGTATTCGATCAGGGTTCCAAATGGTGTTACAAAGATGCACTTTTTTGGGTTTAGGGATATTCGAAGCTACCTACACCTCTCAAACATTAGGCATAGATTTTCACAATGATCTTTAACGAGGTGATATACCATCCATCCAATCATCTAGATAAACTTGAAGGAACCTGAAGATGAAATCTTTGAATTCGGTGATCACTACTCTATAGAACATGACTAGTACATTCTTAAGTCCAAAAGGCATCATGTTATAATAAAAAAAACCCCATTTAGTTACGAAGGTTGTTTTGGGTTTGTCCTCATCCTCAATTTGGACTTGGTGGTAGCCAGAGAAGCCATTAGTGAAGGTGTAAATTTTACAACCTGTGATGCCTTTCAAGACTTTATTAGTGAATGGAATCAGGAAGGGGTTATTGATGTAGGTGGAATTCAACATTAGATAATTAAATTAAATGTGAATGTACCCTTCCTTATTAATGATTATTAGCATTAGGCTCATCCACTTAGATTCTTACATAGGGTAAATGATCCCTATGACTACTATTACATCGATCTCTATTTTGACCTTGGTGCAGAGATTGGGATTCATCTTATAGGGGCTCTTTTTGAATAGTCTTATTCCATAAATTAAATTTATGTTCACCTTCCTAAGACATGGGTATGTTCCATTCATATCTTGATAAGTCTTGGAACTCCTTCATGAGGTCTATGATGCATTCCATCTCTGCATCAGACCAATAAATGCCTAGAGTGGCCATTTTTGGCTCTCCTACGCTAATGTCCACTATGATG
Organism: Torreya grandis; assembly: GCA_037957365.1. NCBI lineage: Eukaryota > Viridiplantae > Streptophyta > Pinopsida > Cupressales > Taxaceae > Torreya > Torreya grandis. The sequence continues at coordinate 2,084,817 of JARHVA010002599.1, forward strand.
GTATTTAGTGGTGTGTAGTATGACACATTATTCTCCTAGTGTGAGTTATTGACTTTTTGAGTTCCCTTTGTTGTCTCTATGCAAACATGAGTGGGGTTTTCTTCATCGAGATCACTATCATCTACTTAACACATGAACTTTCTTCTAGTGACCAGTGTTTTCAGGTAGTGATCCTTCCAAGTTTCATCGTCTTCTTCATTTTAATCACTATTGAGCATATATTCATTAAATAAAGTTAGGAGCACTAGCCCTTTTTCCTTAAACAAGTCTTTTAGGCACTCCTTAAGGATGGTGGTGTCCTCAAACACTACCCTTCAAATTACTTGCAGTGGCTCGACCAACTCCAAGTTTTGTGAGGAAAAGGAGAAGGTGTGAAAAAATTTCCCTTAAGGGCCTCCCAATTGGTTATTTTTGGTACATCTCATTGACCATGTACCATGCTCACACTCGTGTATTTAGAGTCCTATAAAAGGTTTGCACCTATAAGTTTTTTGGGGTAATTATGCTATGGTTAGTCCATGTTTCTTTGCATAACTACACATGTGCCATGGGGTCAATGTCACCAATGTATGTTAAGATATCCATGTTTTCATTACTCCTCCCAAATATAGTACAAATGACCACTTTTACCTCTTGCTAGGTTGGCAAGTTAGACCTTCGCATTTCCCACCAATGTGTGATAGTGCTTCTCAAGGTATACACTAGTGCACCCATTCTGTCTATCTTTTTGAGGATGCATGCTTCAAGGTTGTGGACATACCTTTCCACTAGGTTGCTCCTTTAAAATTTTATGAGCACCATAAGCTTATCTTAGCTTAGGTAGAGTACCCTCTTTCCTTTCTCCTCATGCTATGGGACCCATCATTTTTGAGCATGACCAATCTAGACCTAGCCCATCCTCACAAGATTTGGTGCCTTGACATGCACCAAGTGACATCTATGTCTAGTGGCCTCGTAAGCCTATTAAACCCATTAGTCAAAAGAGACATCAGTGGTGTCTGAGGCTAAATAACCATCCTCCCAATAAATCACTCCTTAATCAAAAAGGTGGAGATTCTCAGTGCCTTGCACTGTGATGTTATATATATGGTTGATCTCATCCTTCAAATTAGTGATCTACACATATGGGGTCCTTAGTCACTTGAAAGTGGGATCACTACCCTTTCCTTTCCATTTTTGAAGGTCATATATCACTTATTAAAGTGCATATCTATATTATTAATGTAACACCAAGGCCTTCATAGAAGCACTAGGTAGTTATCTTGTTCAACCAACTTGACAACCTTGAAGTTAGCATGGAATTTAGTGCCCATAATATCTACAATGGAACCCTTTAAAATTTTGATTAGCTATGCTTAGGTCTTACTGGCCATGAAGAGTACATGGGGAGAAGGCCTCAATGCTAGCCTACCCATTTTTCCCATGCATTCTTGGTCAAGATATTGACCTCGATACTGGTGTTGATTAGGACCTCAAAAATGGACCATCCATCGATGGTGGCATTCACTAGGAGTTCTTGGTCATACTCTATATTTTGGGTATGTTTGACCTCTTATGCCCTTTCTATGCATGGCATAGCAACTTCAAATACTATTGTCCTACATGTTATAGAATCAAGTTATTTGATAGGGGTAACATCTCTTCTATTTTTAGGAGGCACAATATTACTATCAACTATTACACTTCAACCTCCTATCCATCCTACTTTTTTTAAGAGGTAGCAGCCTCACCTCTAGGTCTGATGTTAATTAGAGATCTCCTTGTAGATTTTGGGTCACACTCATGGCTTGATGTAGTCTATCTTTTATGTGCATAAGGTCTAAATAAGGTAAAAATTTAGGTTCCATCTACATAATACACTTAGTATGGCTTAGCATCCCATACTCTAAGCATAACTTTAGTATTGGCACAACTAATAGTTAAGTGGTGAGTCCACTCTGAGTAGTTACCTGCACTTTGATTGTCTCTAGACATGGTAGTGATGCCTTTGGAGCACATTTTGTATCTTTAGGATCATGCTTGATCATCCTTGTACCTCTGTCAACACCTAATTTACCTTGGGTTAAATTTTTTCATAAGTCAAGGCATTCCTTGATTGGATGTTGTTATCAACAATACCCACATGTTAGATGCATCAGGTAGTCACACTGATAGTGCTAAGTTGATCCACACTTATAACATGATCATGGTGGGAATCATCTTCCACCACATCATCTACCTCACCCTATGACACCTCTTTAGTTCCCATAGCTAGCATTATGTTGGCCATAACTCTCATTTCCTTGGTTTGCCTACCCTCTAGCTATTGTAGTTGCCTATTGTCCACCTTTCTCCATGTTTTAGTGCATCTCATCAATTACTTGATAGTTAACTATGGTGTGAGTATAGCCATCACACAAATTATAATAGAGGGTTATGATGACCTAACTAATGCATTGCAACAAAGGGCAGTTGTGAACATCATGCACCTTGTGGCAAACTTCATATTTGAGAAGCAATGTGCATATATTCCTCTAAAGGTAGTTATTTCTATTATGACCCTCCATCTTGTAATCAATGAAAAGCAACCCACTTTAATCATTTTGTGATGAACTAGCAATTAAATTTTATAGTTGGGAGGGCATAGATGTAATCTGCACATCCATGAAGGGGCTAATTTTTGTATCAACACTCCTAACTACCTTGGCTCTAAGCATGAATTCAAGTGCTTCCCAGGGGTCTGTGAATGTTTTTATGGATATCACCCTTCAAAAAGGTACTAGCAGTTCTCTAATGAACCATTATACATTCTAGGAGAGGTGAATATCATAAGGGAGACTAGAAAGGAGAGTATTAAATCTAACATCATTCAAGTACATACTCTTTGAAAATCCCTAGTTGATCTCCTTTCATTCAAGAAGGCTTCCTTCCGGGTGTCATAATCTACCATAGCCTAGTCAAGGTTAAACTTCCTATACCAAGTATAGGTACAATCAAGAAAGGTTGTCATAAATTGGGTTGCTTTATGCTTGAACTAGGTTATTGTCTATGCCTCGATTCTCTATGGTATTGTCCATGCCTTGATTCTCTAAAAAGTGTATGGCCATCTTGTAATAAATCTAGGGTTAGGGAGTAATTTGTGCCTAGGGTGCTTGTCATCTTGGTACTTGTCATGAAATTGGTCTTTCAAGGCCTCTAGACACTAGGCCAGGGATTGGTTTCATGGTTACTATTAGTACTATAGAAGATGGTGTTATACTATCAACTATTAGTACAGGGCCACTTGCTATGGGTTGTTTCCAAGGCTATGTAGCTAACATTAGCTAAACTAGGTTTCTTATGCTCACATTCTATCTAGTTGGGTTAGAGCCTCGAGGTCTAAAGGTATCTTCAATTACCTCCTTGTATGGGATAACTTGTTTAATCATAAAGTTATGGTCCAAATTTGTAAAATAACAAAGTCTATGTCGATAATGAGGTTAGTTATCAATCTTCTATTTTCCTTTGGGGAATCTAGTGCATGAGCTCATGTCATAAGTTCAAAGGGGGTAGGTACTTATGATGCATCTCCAATGGTCAATTCTTATAGGGACCCTGAGCATTCACCAATCAATTACAAAGCTTGTTTTTTGTCTTCAAAGATTGCTTTCTCTAGGCACTATTACCATTCAAGAGATCCTTCCCCATGCCCTTCCCTCTTTCTATGGGTCCTTTTAGCACTTTCAAGTTCCATATCCTCCATCAACCCATGCCTCTTCTTGTTATAAGCTTGTTCTTAAGCTATCGATTATCAATCTACTTATCCCCTTCTATTATGCCTCACTTACACATCCCCTTTTTCCCCATTACACTTCTCATATGTGAGAGGACTTTATCCTTCCATCCTTATTATTTTAAAGCCATAATCCATAATTAGCTTCTTGAGTTTAGTGTTGAGTTATTTCACAAACATGACTTGAGGCTCGTGTAAGAGTTGATATTCTACCTCTTCAAGGTAGGAGTACATCGATAGTATAAACTTAATCATGTATCTATTCAGTGCCCCTTACCACTATTTGTCTATGGCTCTAGTCGAAGTGGTGTCTAAGTTATGAAGCCTCTCTAGGTGATCTTCCATCCACTCAAGGCATTTTCCAAAGATTTAACCTTTGTGTGTCACATATGTAACCAACCATTGGTACACTTGCTCTGGTAGTTCATAAAATAAAACATCATACAAGGCATCATAAAAGTGGTTCTAGATCCACTTCTTTGAGTTTTGTCCTCTACAAGTTAGCTACCTCAGTGCAAAGCTATCTTCCACCCATTCTAGCTAGAGCTAAATGTTATCAAGGAAGAGTTAGAGCATTGTCCTAGTGCACCATTACAATAATAAAATTCAATAGTCCTGGTAAAAGAACCAAAATGTTGTAAAAAAGTAGGCATTTTGGTCATGGGCCTAGTCATGTGCTTATCTAGCTATCCAAGTTAGATTTAGGCTTGTTTCAAAGGGGCATAGGCCTTGACTAATCCTATAGTGTTCAACATTTAGCACTTAACTACACTAAAATAACTTTACATAAGGTGCAAGCCTTATGTTCTCACTTGAATCAAAACGAAAAAGTTATTGGGGTCTTTGTTGGGCTAGTTGTGCCATAGTGCAACTCTATTATTCAAGGGCTTGGTTAGTGCAATGAAGGTTACAGATTCATGGGTGCAAGACTTTGGGGAACCTTGGCTTAATAACATTTAGGCACTTGAGGGGTAACTAGGTATTTGGTTGAGGGACTTAGACATAGGTTTACACTTAGTTATAGGTATCATTACAGGGCACATGGTCTCAACCATACCTATAACATTTCCTATATCAGGCATGGGGTTTATCATTAGCTACAAGCATGCCATAAATGAGTCACATTAGAAGCTCATGAGAGATTAATAGACATACTATATAATTAAAGCATTTAATCCAATGAATACTACAAAAATATTTCATCATTAATAGAGTTTAACAATAATACAAATATAAGTCAATATAAATTGAGCATAAACTTGACTTAAATTGTTAAAGTCCTAGAGGCTCACAAGTGAGCTTAGGCATTATAAAGGAGAGTGTAAAAGCATCCTAAACTACTTTTAACACTAATGAAAACCATCTAGAATCAAATTTCTAGAGCTTCACCACTCTAGTCAACTCTCTCTTACTAACTAGACTCTACTCCCTTTTATAGAGCTTCAAAGCATCTTAGGATCATGGGGAATGGAGCACATTGATTGTTGATTTGGTATTAGAGGTACATATCCCATCATCTCCACTACACTTATCTTTAATGTATTGATCACTGAGATGGCATTGGAGGTACACATCCCATCATGTTCACTATGCTTTTCTTCAATGACCAATCATTTTCCCATGCACCCACTTCCCAATGTTGATAGCTTCAAAAAAGGAGTTGTTAGTTACCTATAAACTGGCACCATTAGATGACAAAAAAATAATAATACACCATGATTTACTTATGCCTAGGTTTTTGATGAGTTGGCATAAGTCCACTACTTAGGTTGAAAAGGGGCCCAACATAGATCGATCAACTACTTAGAGTGGATCTCTAATATTGTACCTACCAACAAAAAGCCAAAAGGAATCAAAATTTGCACTAATTTTAGAGACATAAATAAAGCCTACCCTAAGGATGACTTTCCTCTACCAAACATTGACATGATTGTCAACTACACTATGGGTTATGAAATGCTTTCAATAATGGATGGATTTTTAGGGTACAACAAATTCCAAATCACTCCAAAGGACTAGCACAAAATAATGTTCACCACTCTATGGGGAACATTCTATTATCAAGTTATGCCATTTGTTCTCAAAAATGTAGGGGCACCTATCAAAGAGGCATGACCATAATATTTCATGATATGATGCATGATGTTTTTGAAGACTACATCGATGACATACTAGGTAAATCAAAAACCAGGGTCGATCATTTAGTAGCACTAAGAAATAAATTTGAGAGACTACGTGAATACAAAGTTTGGCTCAACCCTAAGAAGTGTGTTTTTGGAGTTACTTCAAGCAAATTGCTTGGATTCATTTTGTCTTGTAAGGGAATTTACGTTGATCCAACCAAAATATGAGCCATAAAAAACATGCCACCACCAACCAATTTGAAATAACTTCATAATTTATAGGGAAATATCTAATCCATTAGATGCTTCATATCTCAATTGGCCGAGAAGTGCCATCCTTTTACACATATTATGAAGAAAGGGGTATAATTTACTTGGGATGCCAAATGCTAGAAAGCTTTCTAGAATTTGAAGGACTATCTAGAAAATCTACTTATTTTATTGCCTATAATGCTAGGAAACTTATTCCTACTATACCTATTAGCTATAGATAAAGCCCTAGGGGCACTTCTATTTCAACATGATGATAATGTAAAATAACATGTCATGTACTATCTAAGTTGTATACTGGTCACGTATGAACACAACTATACACCTATTAAAAAATCATTTTTAGTTATAGTCTTCACACCTCAGCAACTATGATATTACATGTTGAATAATAAGACCATGGTCATTTCAAAAGTATATTTGCTTAAGTATCTACTATCTAAAATAGCTTTACAAGGCCACATGGCCAAATAGATCATGCTTCTTAGTGAGTTTGAGATAGAATACTTTAATAAAAAATCCATCAAGGGGTATGTTCTTGTTGATCAACTTACTGAAGCACCTCTTATAGATATAGAGCCACTAACATTCCAACTCCCAGATGAATCCATTATGACCATCATTGAATCACATCTTGAGGAATAGTACTAGAAGCTATATTTTGATGAATCATTCACAACATATGGATCAAGGGCAGAACTTTTGTTTATTACTCCATAAGGGGATCTAATCCCTAAGCCATTTAGGATCAATTTTCCTTATACCAACAACATGGCTGAATATGAAGCACTCATTTTAGGGCTTTGATAGGAAGTACAATGGAAAATAACACATCTAAAGGTTTATGGTGATTCTTAGTTAATCATTAATCAAGTTATAGACCACTTTCAAACTAAGTATAACAAGCTGGCCCCATACAAGGCCATGGTTGACACTCTTAAATAATATATTATTGATGTCCATTTTTTACATATACCAAGAGCCAATAATAGAACAATAAATGACATGGACACCATTGGATATTTGATTTAACAAATAGATACAACCAAGGAATACCAGTTTCTCATTGAAAATATACTAGTACCAACTCATGAACCTTCAAATGTCATAATGATCTATGATATTATTGCCCCAACTCTACTTGGTATTCAGACCTTTACACCTATCTCCATGATCAAATAATTCCACTAGACCTATCCCATAAACAATCCAAATCCTTTATCCACCATGTTGCACATATACCCTAATTGGATCAACCCTATACCATCATAGTTTTGATAGAACTCTGATTTATTATTTAACTTTGATAGAATCTACATTAGCATTACGGTAAGTTTACAAAGGAGTACATGGAGCCCACAATAGTAGGGCAGTCGTATCCAAAAATATCTTGCATACTGAGTACTATTGGCTAATGATGGATGCAGATACAACTACATATGTAAGAAAATGTGATAAATGTCAATGGCATGCCAATCTGATTCATTCCCCAACCAAGGATTTTAAACCAATGCTTACACCATGGCCATTTACTACATAGGGCCTTAATCTCATTAGGAAGATAAACCCCACCTCATTCAACAACCATAAACATATCCTTACCACCACTAAATATTTTACTAAGTGGGTTGAAGCTATACCCCTCACTTACATGATTAGAAAGCAAATTTAAAAATTCATCTCTAACCATCTCATTTATGACTATGGTATCCCTTTGAAATTATATTTGACAATGACAGATCATTTAATAAAAAATATGTCAAATCACTATGTGCCAAATACAAGATTAAACAACATTTTTCCATGTCATATTACCCTCAAGGTAATGGCCAAGCCAAAGATCTAATAAAACCATTATTAACATCCTTAAAACTATTGTTAATGATACCAACCATGATTGGCACCTTCAAATATTCTATGCCCTCTAGGCATACCATACCAATCACTACACTCCAACAGGAGCCACTCCATATTCACTTATTTATGGCACTAAGGCCTTTCTTCCCATTGAGGTCAATTTTCTTTCATTACACATCTCTTTCAAGCATGTCCTAGATGATGAATAATATTGAGTATCTCACCTACAAGAGCTAGAGTTACTTGATGAGAAATGCTTGGCTATAGTAAACAACCTTCAAGCATACCAAAACTGACTCTATCACCAGTACAATTGGTACATAAAACATAGAGAATTTGAGCTTGGTGATCTTGTCCTCAAAGAAAACCAAAAGAATAATATGTATGAGAATAAACACAAAGGTAAGTTCAAACCCAATTGGGTAAGTCCTTTCATCATTGTTGTAAACTATGGCACTAGAACATATAGGCTCACCACACTAGATGATGAACTTGATGAGCCGATGAACATTATACACCTCAAGCATTACTTCACTTGAAGTGACCTAGTGTATTATCTATGAGAACCATTTAAATTTTACCATAATATAATATTTCTTCTTTGTACCATAACATTTTATCACTTTACCATTCCACTTTTCCATTTTACCATACCTTTTCTATCGAGTGAGTTTTTTTTACCTTCCCTACCACAGCCCGTTTAACCTTGGTTATATTCCACTAGTTACAAGGCCACTTTCAATACATAGAGTTAGATCAATTTCAATAGTTATTTCAAGTATTCTAGCTAGAGGCTGTATTTTGAGTAGTATGATAGAGGTTTGGTAGTTGTATCCTTCATTTTTGTTTTATTTTATACCAAGTGTACTTGATTATAACTACCTTTTGGAAAATAAGTGTCCCACCATATTGATACTAATTATAACCACCTATGGGCAAATTAGTATCATTTAATTATGTTTTTATTTCTTAGTTATAAATACCTATGGGGTAAACTAGGAGCAATGCTTTTTAATCATGACTTGAAGTACCACCTTGCCATGCCTATGTCATATTATGTCATTATGCCAAATTTTTCAACAATGACTTGAGGTCCCATCTTGGGGATATGTAGGGATTTTTTAATTTACATTGAGGTCATCTGAATTACCCTTATTATGCTCTCACTATTTTATGAGCAAATTAAGTCGAATGCTCTCACCATTTTATGAAAAACCTAAGCCACACTCTCACCATTTTGCAAGCAACATAAGCCATGCTCTCACCATTTTTTGAACCTAGACTGTTTAGTATATTTTCATTCTTGATTGATTTTATATGCTCCAAAATTCCAAAAACATTTATAAAATTGGTTTAAGAAATACAAAAGCATTGACCACTTCTTTGCCTTAAGGATTCTAGGAACCCTCACTAAGTCACAAGAAATCACTTGTCATTTAGTTTCTCCATCCTTTTTGGCCTTTGCATCTGATACACTTGCCATTTTACAAGACCATTCCCACAATATTATATAACATCAATCATGTTTTCTTCTTATCATCATTTTATTCTATCCCATTTCCTAGGAAAACTAAATTTGGCCTTCAGTATTTTTTGGATATTACATCCATGGAACTATGTAGACATCATCCACTTTCCTATTGAATCTAGAGATAGCTTGACCACCCCTTCCTTTTATTCTATTCCCCCACTATTTTTTTTGTTTCATTATCTCTTCTTGTCTATGGGCAATGTTTGTTGTATTGTTTGTATTAACATTGTGATTAATCATTATTTGTTTGTTGTTTCTCTTTGTTTTGTTTTTTTCCATTTCTTTCTAATTTTTTTTTTATTTGTTTATTTTTCTATTTGTTTACTTTCTTTTTGTGCCTTGATTCAGTCTATGTGCATTCATTGGGTAATTCTTTGCACATTATTCTTGAATCCATCCATATTTGTATGTAATCATTATCATCATGTTTTTTATCATTGGTGCATTATTTTCCATTGAGTATTGGATCATGTGTCAGTCTTTATGCATATTTCAGCCAAATCCTTATGGTATTCTATCATGATGCCTACCATCACATGCTACAACAAAAATCCACTCTAGGAGTCTATATAACAAATGCTTATATTTATAGGTTTAGAAAGTAACCCCAACTCAAAGTGAGTTAGAGTGTAGTTTAATCTTGGAATGGGTTCAAACCTAACCTAATCAAATTAATTAATCCCAATAGAGTTAAAATGTGTCAAAACCTCATGATTGGCAATGAATAGGCATGGGTGAGATATTTTAGGATTTTTAAAATTTCACAAAACGGTAATTATGAAAAAGCTATAGTTCATCCATTACTATTGAAGTCATTATCATACAAGAGCTTTTCATTCTTTGAAAAGATGTTACTGTGCTTACAATTTTTAATGCCTTCCCAAGTAGGGGCAAATTGTAGACACCTAAAATTAGCCATCAATGGCTTCATACCAAACTTTATAATGATTCTTACCAACCTTTGAAAACTAATCCCATGAATCACTAAACATCCCAAATTTTCTTGTGCATCACTCATCAACAAAGACATCTCACAAATTCATCTCCAATAATTCCATAACATTATAACATGCAATTTAACCTATAGACCTATTAAATGGGGCAAATGCACACATAAAATTAAATCAAATCTTGAAAATGTAAAAATATTAAACATAATTAATTAACATGCAAAACCTAATTAAATGCCTATTTGAATTATCCATGACCAATTAATGAAATTCTAAAAAAGGAAATTCAAAAAAGCAGATATCTTAGCTTTTCATAATTACCTTTTTGTGAGTTGTCAAAAATCTTAAAATATTTTACCCATGCCTATTCATTTATAACCATGAGGTTTTGACATCTTTTAACTCTATTGGTGTTAATTAACTCACTTATGTTAGGTTTGAACCCATTCTAAACTTAAACTACACTCTAACTCACCTTGAGTTGGGGTTAGTTTCTAAACCTCTAAATACAAGCATTTGCCTCTCATTTATGAGAGCTTGGATAGAGTAAAGTTATAATGCTAGTTTTATAGCAAGATTTCAAATCTATAGTGTTATAATTCTAAAATCACAAGCCAAAGCCAATATCAAGCAACAAGCCATGGTGTTAAAAAGAGAAGGAGATAGCCAAACTCCATTACCAAAGACTATTTGAGCACAAGATGATCAAACCAGATAACAAATCTTTTGGATCATTCAAGGAAGGTAATTAATTTAATATCCTTTGCATTTTAGTTGTTTTTTCCATTGTTTTGTTCATTATGCTCCCCCTATGATCTAGGCAAGTAAGTGTTAGCATGTTAGTGTGTTTTTATTCAAGTTTTGTTACTTGTTATAAAACTTGATCTAACCTACCTTCTTGGATTCCTTGATTACACATTTCACCACATTAATCAATACAAGTGACAAAATCATAACCCTTACAAAAAAATAGTAAATGATACAAGTGAATGTATTAGTTCCTCTCTCTAAAAAAGGTAGATGATATAAATGAATATGATATCCCACATTCTCCTCTACATAGTTAATGATACTAAAACTTGTGATAATCTCTCTCCTACCTTGGAAGTAATGAGTAATTATTATAATTTTATATCCTCTCTTGAGATAATACAAGATGTAAATGAAGGTGAATAAAAAACACAAAGTGACATTATTACTTTATATTTATGAAGTGATGACAATGAAATATTATACAATGATTTCCAAAGTAGTCATCTTCTACAGATGTAAAGTGAGTCTTATGATACTAATAATTGTGATAACTCCTCCTTGCTTAATTCAGAGGAACCCAATCACAAAAAATGTGATGTTTATGTTCAACTTCAAAGTAATAATCTAATAAGTGATTCCCAATATTATACTAATTTAATCTTAGAATATAATCCCAAACCATCCAATGACATTTTTCATGATCCCATCATACCATTTTTTACAATAGATGGTCAATTATAACCTATGAGTGAATCTTTTCCAACTACCATTGTCCCTATTAGTCATATTGTATCCATGATGCATGTTATTAGTGACATACAAAAGTAAGTTCTTGATCTCACTTTATAAACTAGATCATGTTTTGTGAATATAAAAGATAATATTATCTTAGGATAACCCTTCACACAAGTTGTATATGAGCATCCATATCCAAATAATTTTGATATGCTTATACTATCATTGTTTGATGGATACATGAGGTCCTTGTACTAATTTAAATCAATTTACCCTTTATTTCAAAGAATAGGGAAATGATGGACATATTATTGTAAAATATTTATATATAATACTCATAAGAGATGCTAAATATTAGTTTTATAGCTTACCTAGCTTTAAAAAGTTAGAAGATGTGTTCTTATCATATTATCACAAACATATGTTACCTAAGTTAACAATGGAACATCTACAAGATTCACAACAAGGTCATGATGAGTGTATTGAAGATTACATCTTATGTTCCAAAACTACCTTTAAATCTCTAGCTTATTAACCCTTAGACTTGGAAAAATAATTTATCTTTAGAAGGGGTCTCTTATCTCCACTCAAAAATAGAGCCATGCCTAAACTTAACACCTATTTTGAGAGATTATACATGGATGTTTCAAATATACATGTGATCTAAATTCCACAACACAAAAATTTACCAAGTCAAAATCATTTTCACATAAGAAAGTAGTTACCAATAAAAAGAGGAATCCAAATTTAATATCTAAAATCAATAATATGGTTCAAGTCATTCAAAATATAGATGAGGCATTTGAGGTGGTTCCTAGTAAGGAATAACAAATCAAGGTAATAAATAAAGGGAAGAGATCAGTTGTAAAACAAAACCTAAATAAAGTAAACTTACTTACAATAAGAAAAAACTATTATAATTTGATAGATTCAGAGAATGACCACATGATATTGTACATATGTTATTGTATGAGAATTTAATCACTCTACCTTATAATTATTATCCTCCTCCTCATTACTGTGAGCATATAAAAGGCAAGACATTTTTGACTTATCATGGTATGAATAGACATCAAGATAATGAATTTTATGCATTGCACAAAAATATTACACAACCTGTGGATAAAGGGATTATTACATTTCAAAAAAATATAACCAAGAAGAAATATAAAAATATCCATGATAATAACACATCTCAACTTACACAAACATGGATACCAAATCTAAAATGTCTACATTTAGATCAAAAAATGAACATGCAATGCATACTTAAAAAATCTCACAAGAATCTCAAGAATATCATCTAAAAGTACCATAAATAATTACTACATGTACAAAGTAAAAAAAATTGAATCACAAGACAACTATGATTGACAATCAATATGGTGCACACTTTTTATTTCCACCTAGATGGTCAGCTCATTCTATAGTTTTTAATTAAGTACACACATCTAACAAATATAAAAACACATTTAATTTACAAGAGCATAACCAAATATATCAACGCTTTTAATGCTAAACATCATCACATGAAATAATCTATCAAATTACAATACATTCTAAAAACATGTAAAATCTAAAATTTTGTATGAATCTAATATAAGAAAAAAAATATCAAAGTCTATATATATATATATATAATGTTGTACAAGTAATACATAATATAATGCCACTATATAATGGAATCATCAACCTGTGCATCTCCACCTCCCTCTACTAATAATAAACTATGTGATGGGGAACCTTCATTATTAGTTGTTCATGATCTCGATCAAGATTGAATCCTCCTCTCACGGTCCTCATATATGTCCATATGTGTCGATAGTTCAAAATTTACATGTTGCAATCTCAATTAATCCTAAAATACATGTTGGTTGAGATCCATTGGTGGAGAAGGAGGTGCCATCTGATGTCTCATGATCTCCACCATCAGCTGATCATGCTCAATAATAACCTCACCTTTCTTGACTATTACATCATCATGCTTTATTATTTTTTCAACATATGCTATAGTAACTATAATTATATGATCGAAAAGAGGGGCATAATCTCCTCTAATATTTGTAGCATGCTCCAATAATACACCAAGGACTATCTCAATAGTAACATGTGATGTGAGGTATTGGATGTATGTCTCTATTATGATCATCTAAAACTTATCATCCACTACAAAATAAATAAATACATGAAATTAATACCAATATTATCACAATAAATAAAACTATATAAAAAATCTAAATTATAAATATACTTACTCACAGGAGTATCCTAAGGGTTATCCACTGACCCAACACCTACATCTTCTCTTCCCTCTACCATAAAAGCACCATATACTACAACATGAAATAATTTAGGCCACCTATGAGCCACCACCATCTTGTATAAGTTTGTGTATAACCAATGTCATCTACATCTGAAATCTAAATCACTAGATCCACATATACTAATGGGATGGGATCTAAGTCTACAACACTCAATTGACCCATATCCCCCTCCCAAAGTGTATCCCTCATAGATCATCTCCAAACATACAATGTTGGGTGTACATATTAGGGGATGCTAAATTGTCTTGTAACAAGCTCAAACTAGAAGCCCTCATATACCTTAATCCATCAGTTATGTAACCAAAATCTTAACTAAACATGCCTTAGTTCCACCCTATCCTTGGTCCACCCTCCATAAACCCTGTAAAGACACTACATAATATTTAAAATTGATAATCGATCAAGTATGCGATGACACTCCATCATCCTATATGTCATCACATAGGTTATATCCACTCATCTCTCTGCATATATTTATAGATAAACCCATCCACCATGAGGCATCCTTAAAGGCATAGTGACTATAATGTGTTGATAGGACCAACAATGTATAAGTGTGGGCAAGCCCAACCCTCCTCCAAAACCCTCTTGGGTGAACTTCTGCAAGTCCATATATAAATTGGCTAACATGGTGTAACCCCGAAAATATCTCATGTCATCATACTCAATATCATGGACAAACCTATACATATAATATGAAATAGAAGACCCACCACCATCAACTAAAATAAATGATGCTAATAAGACACAAACTTTTGTAAATATTGAACATTTACCAACACAATATTTGATAATAATATAGTAGTATCACTAAGGGCATAATGAGCACCTTGAGCACATCTAGTTTTGCATAAAAGAGTATGATAAGTGTGACTTGGCTGACCAAAACCATTTAAGGTCACTCACCATCCAAAAAATGATAACCACATGATCCTCCACACATATTTTAAAGTGACTGTCATCTCCCCTATTGGGAGTTAGAAGGTACAAGTGTCTAAGTTCCATCACTCAGCCAAAGAATTCAAAATGTGCATGTCACATGGCATCAATGCTAACCAACAAACATGTCTGAGCCTATTTGTATCTAATGTAAATCTCTTTTAATTTTTTAATGGTAGAGCTTGAACAATCTCCATCATGTGGCCATGGTGGAGCTCGTTGGATCACATATCCCCATGTAACCACAAGTTCACAAAAAAACATTAGCAATATCATACATAAATTTGATCAATCAATTTAAAGCATAACATGTATTAAATATGTAAAATTTTCATGGAAAACACCATAATTCTTTGGATAAATCCATATATAGGTCTAATGCAAGCTAAACAAGTCCACGGATGAGTCTGTTTTCATTAATGAGAACTCTAGTAAGGTCTAGACAAGATCGACCTAGAGGGGAAATGACCAAAAACCCTCTATAAAACACTTATAATACATAAAAATGAGTAATTTTTCAAATTTTACATAGGTTAAAATTTTATTTTTTGACTTACTAGGTATGACACATCCTTAGACTGCAAGCTAACCCTAATCTGTTTGAACAATGTTAACCTTGACAGCTCTATAGCATCATGTCTCTTGCAGAGCTCCAAAATCACAAAATCTCAATGTGAAAATGAATTTCAATTTATTTTTCAACCAACCTATTTATATGAGTTCACTTTTCTTTTTCAAAAATTCAAAACCTTTCTAACTAATTGTACAAAACTTATGCATGCAATATCTTGAGCAATACATATTGAAATCACTCCTCAAATTTGTATTGGAACACACAATGTTTTCTTTTGCATAATATTTTTAACATCATGCTAATCAACCATTTTCACAAAATTCCAAATTTTATGATTAATTATACTTAGTATCATCTGCATATTCTTTGATCTTTAACAAAATTTTAAAATATAATAATCATCATAATATAATGATCAAAATGCTAAATCCAACAAAAAAATTGATCTAAATTTAATCAAAATTTATAAAAAAACATACACATTATTTTGATGTGATACACTTGATTCTCTCATGTCTCACATTGAAATTAATTCCATCCATCAACCTTATTACAAAATTCATCTTAACACATTAGGTAGGATTCATAAGGGTTCTAACTAACTGCACACTATAGATTTGTGATAAAATTCTTATCAAATCATACACAATAATTCAAATATTAGGGGCACATGACATAAAAATGTAGCCAAACATCAATTCAAGGACATAATATAGTGAGAAAGAATGAAAATACCTAGGATTATATTTCCAAAGTTATGACTCACACTAGAGAAGTTGGTATTTACTACAATAAATAATCAATAATAAAGCAAGATATTACAAATAAACCAATTGAATAAATTAATTATAAATTATCTTATAACTTATAAATAGTGGTTGTATATATATAACAAAATCAAGAGTTACAATCAAAAATTTATTTGGACTATGTGATAGACATGTGTGTAAGAACCTCCACATGAATAGGCACATGAGAGATGAAGTGGTCAAGCTATGTGTATACACCTTAAATTAGTCTAGCAACCACATATATCATGTCTTTTCATAGTCCTTTCATAGGAAAATTTGAATGGAGAATATGAGCTTTGTTCACATTTGATCATGTCCTTCATTTTAGTCATTTCAGTCTTGTTACATGATCGAGACACCTTTTTACCTATTCCCAGTCATCCAAAGCCTTTCAAATAGTCATTTCACCTCAGCCAGGTCAGGTTTTCTATCCTCTTTCCATCCCCCCAAGTCTTTAGACTATAGGATAGGAGCTTTGGGGTTGGACAATAGTGTCGGTGCCACTAATGTCCATTTCTAAAACTCTTGTCCAAAGGCATTTTTACCTCTAATGGTTAGTTTCTTTTGCTAGTTGAGTCTTACCCCTTTTTTTAACTTCATCCTTAAGTTTTTTCATGTCGACCAAATGCAAATCAATCTCCCAAATTTAAAATAATGAGTCTCTTATATAAAGAACTTCACAAGGCATTTTATATCTAGCACTTACTACTTTCGCACATTAGACATAATAATTATTAGTCAATAGTATAGCTCAACATTCTGCATCACATATAGATTTTCATGTTTGATCAAGGAAGGGCCTAGGTGAAATTCATTCGTACATCTATTATGCATATCAAATTAAATTCATTCGTACTAGATCAAATTAAATTCATTCGTACTAGATCAAATTAAATTCATCACTACAGATATAATGGATGGGATGAAATCTATCACTAAAGAAGGTGAAAGAAGTGCAAGAAGAATGGATAGATGTTAAAGAACTCAAAACTACATGAGTGGTCCCAATTTACTACTGGGTCACTAAAGACATCTGCTGGGGATATAAATTGGTAAAACTACAAAGTTAAATGTCAAAAGTATAAAATAGTACACCAAAATGTCATAAACTACCTGAAATAGATGTAAGAGACACTCAACACCCAAAGCTACCCCTATAATGTTGAATGGGTGGAGTGGATGAAAATGTTTGTACTAGTGGTATAAAACCACTATTTGAACACCATATAATGATAGTAGTTGGGTATACCATAAAATTCTCACTAAAATGAGATGAATTAATTTTAAAAGTATCAAAGAATACATAAATGCTATCTCAAATAAAGATGTTCCCAATGGTGATGGGAGAGACTAGAAATTGAAATAAAAAGAGGGTTCCCCAAATAAGGCACACATACATGAAGGTAGACTAGGTTGTAAAAAGTAAACCCCACATGGCACATTATAATTTAGTGTGAGTATAATATATCCTCCCAAAAAACTAAATGAAAACAATGAATAAATTGTATACACTAAAATAGATCTAAACAAGGAGACTTCCTATCTATTAAAGAAATGCCATATCAATGTGAGAGTAACTTAAAAATAAGGGAGCATTACTAGGAAATGAAGAAGAGCACCAAAGAGAAATAAGGACCTAAAAATGAATGCCCAATATTTCATATTTAATACTTTCAACTAAGAAAAAGGTGTGTTAAATAAAGTACACATGTATGAAGGTAGACAAGGTCATGGGAAAAAACACAATAAAACCTCCATGACACTTTATAAAATAGTAGGAACACAATAATAATATGTAATACCAAATAAGAATAATTTTTTTGGCACTCATAAGAGAGTGTATTTTTACATTCCTTGATGCAATTCTACTGAGTTTTATAGAGGTTTATAGGTACTAAATTATTAAAAAAATACTTAAAAATACAATCCTAATATATAAATGAACTAATCTAAATTCAATACTGTGAATAATATGAAAGATCATGCACTTCAAAAAAAATAATTAGTTGATCTGACATACGAATCAAAAGATATGATTGTTTGAAGGTTTAAAGATTAAAAAGCCAATAAATTTTGGAAAAAAATGTAATTTATGGACAAATGGTCCATCAAAATGAGAAATAGACCCCACCATTCCAAATATATCAAAAAATAAGAAGAGTAAAAAAAATCGCCCTCCCATGCCTCCTAGATCAAAAGATACGGGTTCCAAAAGTTTGTAGCTTAAATGATGTTGCTCAACATTTCAAACAAGAGACAAAAAATGTAGTGGGCTAAAAGCATCAACAACAGGTCATATGGGTAATAGAATCATGTAATTGGGTGCTAAAAGATATTTAATATTTTTTTTATGGAAATTGAACCAACAACCTATTCACCAAGCAAATACAATCACCACATCATCCAAGAAAACATGTCATAAAGTGATACATATTTCTTTAACCAAATCACTCTAGTGTAGTTTTAAAACTAGAGTTCATAATTAGATTTGACCTCTTAACCACAAGATTTGAAATGCCTTACCAAAATATTGATAGCCATCATACCAAGCATGATGTGTTGATGTAAAGGCGAACAAATTAATTTTAATATTAACCATACCATGGATTTGAAACTCCTATGGGTGACAGTAGTGGCAGTGTTTACAACCACATGGGTGGTGGTGGTAGAAATGGGAGGCATCACCATAAAAAAATTATTGAATAGTAACAGGGGGTTGCCTCTTAACCAAATGCAACCCTTCAGATTGCCCTTCCCCTTCAAACACTTGCCATAGGTGCCTTGGTGATCCAATTTTTAAAAACTAAGAATTTTCAAAAATATCTTGATGAGATAAATCTAGTAATGTAAACTTTGATCTACATTTAAAAAAAAAAATCAAAAAATGCATTTTATTATGTCTTTCTCCTTACATATCCTACAAATTAAAACTTTTAAAATTTTGAAAAAAATCACCAAAAGCTTCAAAAAATCCATTTTTAAAAAAATTGAATTTTTTTTAGTAATATCCACAAAAATATTGGTATATACCCATAAAATTTGATTTTTTTAAAAATATTAAAATTTAGAAAAAATCTAAATTTTTATAGTTTTTTCACAAACAAAATAAATCTAGAGGATGATTTTAAAAACCTAAAATGTGTGTTAGAAAAAAAATTCTTAAGGACCTAGGGAGTAGTGTGAGAATAATTAATTGATGAAAAAAATAGAAATCCACAACACAAACTAGGAAAACCTTCCTTTGACACCATGAATGAGAAAACATAAGCTTAGGATTATATATCCATAGTTATTATTGTGACTAACGCACCCCATTTTCAGATTTTTAAATGAGGACCTTCTTTGAGCTTAATTTCCATGTTTAGGTTTTGTTGTGGAATGAATTAGTCCAAGTCTAAGTTGGAAGTCATTATCTTAAGTCTAATTTGTTTATTCAGAATACAATCTTAATTTGATTCTAAGCTAGCTAAATGTTCCCATAGATGATCTAGTAATTTGATTGATCCCTGAGTCTAGAGGTCTAAATTAACATGTCTATTAAAGTTATTATATATATCTATGTGGGTTTTGGTGATATGACATTCATATTCATATTCTAGTTTTATGGACTAACTGAGCTAACTTGTTTTACCCAAAGTCATTTGTTCTTTACATGAGTGTTCTAACCCCACATGGCCACCTTACCAAAACTTACTTGGTCTAGCTTAGAAGGATCCACCTACCATATCAATGACTTCTTATACTTAGTTGTTTTGATGAAGGTTTCTATGCAAATACCATTACCACACATCTTTCTTGAACTTATAACAACTATAAAATTTAAGAGCAGTAATGAATTCAAATTTTAAGGACTAAGTTTCTAAACTTTAGGATCATTCCATGTGTTGGCACCTAGATTCCTCGTGAAGGATTTTCTAAACAACTAAGTATTTTCCTTCAATGAGCCCCTGGGTTCATAAGATTGAGATGCATGTCTTCATCTTCATTTAATGTAACTAATGAGGTAAAAGGTTATAATTCTAAGTTCCTTAAGCACTTGAGTAATTGGGATTGTGCCACATGGCAACATCCCAGTCATATAGAGCCTAAATACTTAGCAAAAGATAATGTGAATCCTACGAACCCTAAAATTAATGAGATTAAGCCATAAGTCTCTATATTGTTCCTCCATAGAAAAATAGGAGTAGAAGCAAGTCCTAAAGATTGAATACCCTATGGATAATTGAGATTGTGCCATATGGAATGATCCCACTCATCTAGAGCTTTCAGGTAGAAACATAATTCATAAGGTTCCCCTTTCATTCAGATAAGTGAGGGTCATCCATGTGGTAACATCTTGTTGACTCAAAGCCTACATATAGAGATACATATTTTGAGGCTAGGTGGCCCTATGGATAAGTAAGATCAATCCACATGGCATGATCTCACTCACCCATTACTTATCATGTGGGTTAATAACTAGTCCCACAGTCAAATATTAAAGACCCCCAGACAAGCAAGAGCCATCCATTTGTTAGCATCATAATCCTCCAAAGCCTATAGAATTAGACAAATAAAATGTCAAGCCTATGAACCCATAATTTAAGGAGGTTGAGATTTGTGATGACATCTCAATCCTCTAGATTAAAAAATGAAGCAACCCAAGTCTTGAGGTACTTGATCACTTGGATAAATGATATCATGCCATGTGGTACAAACCTACTCATTTATGACTAAAAGAAACAACCAAAGTATTGAGGTTCCCTGAGCACTCAGATAATCATGATATTTTCACATGATAGCATACTATTAACTTGATCCTACATATAAATAAAAAAACTATATGGAGCGGGTAACCCTTCGAATAAGCAAGATGATGCCACATGACATGATCCCACCCATCTACAGTTAAGGTCCTAGTGGCACATACATTAAATCATAAAAACCAATCAAAATAGTGAGATTAGGCCATGTGTATGTATTTCAATAAGTCATATTCAAAAGGCCAATTATGAATAAAGTGAGGACTGAATACATGAAAATTTTTCACATGGCAAAACATGTGACTCATTGAAGTGACTAAGAGGTTAAAATCAATGAGATTGCACTACATGTTTCTATCTAGATAAAGTATATTAAAGACACAAAGATGGGTCTTGGGAGAATTATAAGGACATATTTATCATTTTAAGGATGAGTTGGCATCTGCATCAATTTTGGTCCATGACCTAAATGGAAAAGTGTCACAATCCCAAGGAAATTGACTAAGACACTTGTTTTGACTTCAGTGCATAAGTAAAAGATAAGAAGGTGAACCTAAAAACATTATGGCCAGACATTTGTAATTTTTTAGAAGGACTTTGAAGTCAAAGATATTGACAAAGTACCATGTGGCTAGCCCCTTAGCGATTCATAGTGCCATATAGGCAAAAGAGGCATGTGCTCCCTATACTGCTTATGTATAGAAGCTCCAATAAAGATGTTATTTCATGAGTATTTTATCAACTTGTAGAGGTTTGACCTCATCAACTTATCATTGGAAACTTAGTGAATCCTGCTAGAACCATTAGGATGTGGTCCTAATCATACTTCTCCTTGGTAATCTTTAGTAGACCATGAAATTTCATTTTTCTTATCTGTCATGGACCAAGGAATCCTTTGACATAATTTTATTTTACCATTTTAGGCCATGATGGTCAATAGTGGGATCTCATGCTTCTTAGAGGTAAGGCCCATCTCTCCCTTTTATATATACTACTACCTATTATGTTATAAGGGTCAACTTTATTTGTAAATAAATGTTGTCAAAATAATGCAAAATCAACTTTTTATGTAAATGTATTGGTTTTTTGAAGGTCTTCCACTTTAGTATATCAAAAATAATATTATAGGACTATAATTTGTGTTTTTCCATAGATTTTATGCATTAACTAAGATGTGCTTCTGCTATTTTAGTTAGGTTATTCAATTCCTTTCACTTTATTTGAAGTCTATAAGGATTTATGTGTAATTAAGTACAAGTCTATTTATAGCTCATTAATTAAAAGAGCCTTAAAATTGAGCATTTGTCTTTTCTACTCAAACTCTCTCCCTATGTGATTGAAGCCTAAGCCTTCATGAAACTCAACATATAGTGTTGCAACTATAGCTAAGCACATTTTGGTCTTGGAAGAATTTATATGTCCCTTTAATTAGAAGACTTTATTTTTGCCCTACCCTCCCTTTAGTTTTATGTTTATTTATGAACAAGTGATTTTCCCCTTCTTTTATAAATGGTGAAGTGAAGCAAAGTAGAACTCTAAAATTTAATAAGTTGTAATTGGTCTAGCTAGGAGTGTAGGAGTTATGTAAGTTGGTGAAAAATTAGTATTGAACCTCTAGTGGTAGAGCTACATCTCTTGGAGATCTATTTGAAGTAGGCTATCTAATAGATCCCCATACTTTTAGCTTGTACCCTAGATTATCTCAACAACAATCTTAAAATGATAGGATGTGATTTCCTCAATCATTCTTCGAGATCACTCAATGCATCTAGCCTCATAGGTGCAACTGAGACTAATATCTTGGACTAAAAAACAACTAGCACTAGGAGGCCCCCCTAAGCTAAATATTACTTCCCATCTTTTATGATTTATTAACATGTTGTATGCTTAAATGTAGAACAAAAATTGGTGATAGAAAGAAGGTACCCATTCTCATTGTTTAATAAAGCTTTAAGTTACTATCCTACCTAAGAGTAACATAGATCCTACTGTGTAGATCACTAGATCCCAAAATGGTCTTAGAAAACTATTAATATCCCCATTATAATTCAATAAGAGAACTATAACTATTAGAGGGAGACCAAGACATCTGGTTGCACCTACTAGATCATTCTATTTATTTGTCCTTAATGAACCTCCACCTATGATTGCAATTATGGCTTGGTTGGCTAGGTCTACTATCAACATTCATGGAGTTGACCATGATTTACCTAGGAACCTGGAAAGGTACCTCCCAAGATTTTCACCACATGTGGGACATACCTTTGAGGAACATATAACCTCATATAAAACTACTCTCAAACTTCTAAATGTAGAACATGAGAACACTAATTATATGATTTTCTTATTCAATATAATGGATGTAATGTATGATTAGTTACTGAACTTTACCAAAGGCTCTATCACAAGATGGGACCAATTCAGTAACATGTTCCTCACCCAATTTGGGCAAGTCATCAATGCAAGTGTGTTACACTAATAGTTTGCCTAAATCAAAAGGGAACCCAATGGGCTTATAATAAATTTTAATGCTAGGATGTATAATATATATATATATATATATATATATATATATATATATATATCCAAATCATGGTTTTGTATAGACTAGATGCCTAACTATACCTTGAAATGTAAAATAACACACTAGATCCTTGGATTGTTATGTTTTTGAGTAGAGACCCATTAGTGGTAGACTTACCTCTAACTTACATTAAGGCCATAAAAGTAGATAAAAAATTTAATCCTCAAGGTTTTTTGGTACCAACCATCCCAAATATACTATTTAATATGCCTAATTTGAACCCCTTCTTTGCCACTAACCATACTATACCCACATGACAACCTCTGCCAATGATAAACTAGCTTCTTTTGAGACACATTGCTCTTAATCATCCCCTAAGATTACTTATCCCAATAAATAATGAAGTAGAACCTTAATATCATAATTAAACACTGGTCCCCACTATGAACTATATCTAAAGTGTACCCAAAAAATCCACCAATAGTGAGATGGACACTACAAAATAAATGATACAAAAGCTCAATAATAAATTCTTAGGCCTCTAGAGATAGGTTGGAAATAATGGTGGTGAAATTTCAAATAGGAACTTCATGTACTAGAGGTATTATCATCCTTATAACTATTATATCAACTAACTAGATCCCCCACCTAATAAACTCCCTAAGATTAACATCTATGAATTAGCTTTGCTTAACTAGTGCCATGTGCACAATACAACCTATCATGGTGAACTTGAATGCATTGAATTTTATAATGCATTTGACATCTTCCAAAAATATATGAAAGAGCATGAGGTAGTACCAAACCACCCTAAGGATACCAGTTAGGTTAACACCTCTAATGCTCAAATATCCTTGAGCACTGACATGGTACTAGAGACATTAGAATTCCCTAGGCATGAAGAAAATGAACCAAAAGATGCCACCAATGAGGTGCAAGTCTTTCAACAATTCTAGAGGAATAACTACACCATTAGGAACTAGACACAATAGTAGACCATTACCATGTCAATCCTCCTAACAATGGTACCATTCATCCTAATCCAAGGGCAAAGAATGACCCTCTACCCCTAAAATAAAATAATCTTAAGCCAACTAAAGATACCCAACCTACCAGTAGCAAGACTGGGTAAAACATAGTGGAAGATATGAAGAATATCAAAGAAAACATCACTTTGTATGAGATTTCATAAATCATTGAGTAAAGAGATATCCTCCTAAAGTCCCTCATAGACAAACTAGTTCAACCCAAACCCAAGCCTATACATGATAACAAGTTGATACACAAGAATAAGTTCAAGGTCCCACCTTTCCTCCTTATAGTTAGGCTATTTGTAAAGAATATTCATAACTATCTAGTTAACCCAAGAGCCTCTCTAAATTTCATGCCTATAAGAATTTATCAAAAACTAGGGATAACACCTATTAAATTAGATAAAATAGTGGTCCAGCTAGATAAATTCGAAGTTAAGATAGTTTGTGAGATTTTGAATATTCATATGCAACTAAAATATAAGCCTAGGGTCCAACAAATTATGTATATCCAGATAGTGGAGATCTTGAGGCTTATGGGATGTTGTTTAGTAGAGACTAGTCTAAAACCTTGAATGGATACATGACTACAAAATTCTCCCATGTGTGGTTGTCTTAGAAAGGTGTAACCAGTCAAATCCATGTTGACAAAGAACCCATAATGAAACACATGATCACAAAATTAAAGTGATCAATGAAAGAGTAAATTTAGTATCTTCTAACATAAATGTTTATACTTTGTCTATAAAATTTATTGAAAACCAAACTGATAAAGATCCTAAATTACCAAGTCTATGGTCCTTATATTTTGATGGAGCCCATTCTAAACAAGGTTCTAGAGAAGGAATTATTATCATTGATCCATTAGGGAAATAAAACCTATATGCCTATAGGTTCTAAATCCCTTGCATGAATCACTTGGATGAATATGAAGCCTTGATCTTAAGACTGTAGTTTGCATTAAAACATATGATCAAATAATTGAGAGTGTTTGGATATTCTAAAATGGTAGTGAACCAACTTAGGGGTAAGTTCCAATGGAAGTTGTCTTATTTTAGGAAACATAAACATAGGGTATGGGATTTGGTATAAATGTTCAATGCTTTCAATACCATCCCCATTTCTAGAGATGAAAATTAGGGGGTTGTTTCATTGAAAACTTATGTTTTAAACCTAACACCCATAGATGATTCAAGGTTAAAAAAAAATTAGTGGAACTCATCCCATATCCTCAGTACCAAAAAATGTGAATAAGTTCCATGTATTTGAAGATGACCATCACATTTTAGAATTCCTTAACAAATCAAGGGTATTTGAGACCCAAGTTATTAATGAAGTGGAAAGAGATGAATATGGAAATGAAGAATGTGACCAAGATGACATTATGAAATTGAAGGAAAATTAAGTTACAAAAGGGATGATCTCCCTTGAAAGAGCATTTGATCTTGGCAAGCCCACACATAGACCTAAGAGACCAATACAATTAGACCAAAAGTTTATAACAATTAATTTATGATCATCATACCATCCTTAAGATGTTATTATTAGTTTGGAGTATGATTTTGTTAAATTTGAACAACTTACAAAATTATTTCTACAATACCAAGACTTTATTAATTGGGCTTATGGAAACCTTAAGGTCTTCCACTTGAAGGTAATGACCCATACTATCCCACTCAAGTAGAACCAAAATACCTTTAGAAGTTAGCACCTCCCCAGTGTACATGAGGAATTTAGGAGTTAGTAAGGATAGTTATGAGATATAAAATATTTTTTAAATGTGTATTGGAGTTAGAAAAATGGGGTTTGGAATTGAGGGAGAAATGGATATGAACCCCAAAAAAAGAGAATAACAATTTTTCTTGATTTTGAATAATAATTTATAGGTTTTGTCATGTTTGAATTTCAATGTTCAAGATTAAGTTTTGTTTTTTTATTATGAAACAAAACTCTATGAAAAGAGTTTGGCCATGTTCATTTATTGACAAGATTTTATTTCAAATTTCATTATATTATCTTTTGATAAAACTTCTGAGAAAACTAATTAGAAATTCTATACTTCTATGTTTTGATAGAGAACTAAGTGAAAATGTGAGTACAAGTATGAGTACATGATTTGAGAAAGAGAGAGAGAGTGTGGTGTGATTGCTTGTTGACATATGTATTAGTAAATTACAAAGGATTGAAAAAGGATACATATTGATTATAGGAGAAGGTTCTTGTTAACAATCTGTTGTTTGTTTACTATGTTCTCAAACCCTATTTCAAGATAAAGATGAGTATGTATTCCAAGTGACAAGAATGATATAGAGGCTTAGTTATGATTGGAAACTAACCGGTAAGTGTTTGATTAAATTTTATTAATATGTTTGAGAGGTTTTAAACTTGTCTAAACACACAAGTCATTAAGAAAGGTATTCAAACCCTATATAAGTCTATTGATTATATACTTAATCAACCAAATCTTTGCAAGAAACCACCCATAGAGTCAATGAGAAATGTATCCAAATATTAAATAAGGTGTGTAGGGCTCAAGCAAACCCTAATACACCATTAGAGTGGCTTGAAACAAGTTAAAATGATTCAAAACTTAAAATATCCCTTCTCAATCTTGAGCAGTCTGTTCAAACCCTATCTCTAGGGTTTTAAATAAGAAATGGGTTTCTAGGAATTTCCACCATTAAAAATGCATGAAATTTTGTGAGAATCTTGGAAATAATGCGTGTCAAGAGATTCTATATATTTTTAATTTGATATAGTATGGATAGTATGGAATATTGAAGATTGTGTTTTAAAATAGGTGATAAAGGCCTAAAAGGCCTAATTAGTGAGCAAAAAGGGCCTGGAAAAGAGGTATAGATGTAGAATTAAAGAATGAAATTGCATGAACAAGAAAAAGGTGATAGACGGTAGTTTAAAAGGTAACTCATTTCACTAGGTTGTATGGTACTTCTTCGTACTAGAATTTTTGTCAAAAAAGGCTATTAGAGAACTCTATGATAGAGAGGAAAACATTGAATGGGAATGAGTTGTAATTAGAGGTTGTGGGATATGAAAAATAGGATAATAAAGGCATGAATGAGTATAGTATCAATATAATAACCTTCAATAGAGCTAATACTCTCTGTATAGACTATTAACTAATGTGCCTAGGAACCTGTATTAAATAAAGAGGTAGAAATGACTGTGTGAAACAAGTGACTTAGTAATTATGAACCTTTTTATATAGTGAGGATAAGTTGATTAAGGATAATTGAATGTTAACTAGTGAATGTTCATCAGGACTGAGGTGTCTCCAAGAGATATAAGGGAGAAGAATGCAATAGTTTTGATACAAAGGTGTAAGAACCAAGACAAGTAACTTTTAGAGCTAGTTGAACTTGTAGAGGTAAGAGCATATATGATTTATGTTTTCCATTCATAATAGGGAACTTGATGATGAACTATGAATCATTTGGTATCAAAGCAAGAAAGTCATTGGGAAGCAGATGAAGAAGGTATGCATGAAGAAAAGGTACAAGTTTGTTTTTGTTTTTAATTTATATATTTGATTAGTTTATGTAAGAATGGTGAAGATTGTTTAGAAGGGTTCTAAATAAAATTACAGGTATATGAGTTAGAGGCAGAAAAGATAATTTTTTGGTGAATCCCTTAGCCCATAGAGGCTTCGAGAGAGAAAGCAAAGAGCTAGTGAAATATCTAAGAGGAATGCTCAAGAGGAGAGATTGAAGAAAGCAAAGAGAGAGAACAAGTGAAGGTGAAGGGGACAAGTAGTTAGGCTTGTCAAGAAGAATAAGAGATATCTCAAGAGAGACATAGAAAGAGAATATAAAGAGTGAGAGAGACACATGAAGGGATTTAGATAAGAAGATAGCAATAAAGAAGTGAGGAAATGGGAAGATAAGTGAAGAGAGATTTGTAAGTCGCAGGCATATTTGATAGGTTTAGAGCAAGATTTGGAAGCACTTAGAACAAAGTTTTCATTTTAGATTAGAACAAAAGTGAAATGCACTCTCAAAGAAATCATGAAGAAGAGGATAATACCAATATAAATGTGCAAAGTGAGGAGATAGTTAAAGGAGTTGAAAAGGTAGCTGAAGAAGAAGATAAAAGAGGCAATAAAGCCTCATGATTTGAAAACTAATGATGCTTTGATATGTGTGAATGAAGGTTTGAGAATTGATAAAGAGAATGAGATATTTGATTCAATACATGGGCTCAAGAAACAAGAATAAGGATCATATGACCAAGTGGTGTTCAAGAGGTACTAAGATGATGAAGAAACTTAAGGTAGAGTCATGATGATGGAAGATACACAGGCAGGTTAGCCATTAAGAAGCAAGGTGACATAGAGCATGAAGAGATATTCACTCAAGAGGATGTAAATGAAGACAATAGAGGATTGGGCCAACAACATCAGCAAAGGTATAAGGACTATGCTAGTTTGTATGAATCCTTGAAGAGAGAATATGACTATAATCCTCATCAAATGTATAGGGAAATGGTGAAGGAAGTGACTAAGGAAAAAATAGAATTATGGAATGTAGCAGTGGTGTCTAAGAAAAGAGTATTAATGAATAAAAGGAGAAGTCAAGTACAATAAGACACTCTACATGATGAAGTTATAGGTGTTGAGGATGAAGTACATGTTGAAGATGAAGGAGAATCTGTACAAGGATAAGAAAAAGATATATTTGTGGTTGATGTAAATAAAAAGGATGAACCATGAAAGGAACTTGAAGGTGCTTGGGAGAAATACAAACATGCAATCAAAGAGGAGAGTTAGATAATACCTCAAGGTCATGATAAATAACATGATTTTGCTAATGAAGTTTTGTTAGTTGTAGGTATAACATGGAGGAAGATAACAATATGAAGAAAGCAATACAAGTGTGGATCAAGAGAGCATGTTAGTAGACATGAAAGATTGGTTGTAGTAGTAGAAAAAATATAATAATGTCTAAAATCCTCAAGTAGGCCTTGGGATCTAGGAGGCCATGTAATGAAGAGCAAAAGTCAGCAAAAAATAGAGCAACTAAAGCACATCAAGAAAGATTATTTATAACTTTCTAGGGAAAGTTTTCTTCTCCCCTTGGTAGTATGATGCAAGGGAATTTTTAATGGTCTCCAATTTTGAGTTGTTTTAGTTATTAAAAGTCATTTATAAGGTGTTTTTCTTGATTAGGAGTGTTTATAATTTGAATTGAGGTTCATATGGCATTTTCCTACCATTTCTACAAGTTTGAAAATTTAAAATTCTTGTAGTAAGTTGGGAACCTCAATCTTTACTAAAAGAGATCCAAAGTGTAGTTTAGTTTCTTTGAGATCTTGAAAGAGTTCCATGTTACCTTAGTAAATTTTTAAATTCACTTAGTTAGTCATTTTGACAATATCTTAGTGGTTAGACAATCAACATTTCCTTAATGTACATGAAGAAGTTAGGATAGTTATGAGATATAAAAGAGTCTATAAATTTGTATTTGAGTTATATAAATTGGGGATGGATTTGAGTTAGAAATGGAGATGAACACCATGGAAAGAGAATAAGAAGTTTTCTTGATTTTGATTGTCATGTTTGAATTTCAATGTTCAAGATTGAGTTTTGTTTTTTATTGTGAAACAAGACTCTATGAAAAGAGTATGACCATGCTCATATATTTATAATATTTTATTTCAAAGTTAATTATATTCTCTTTTGATACAATCTTTACAAAAAACTAATTAGAAATCCTATGCTTCTGTGTTATGATAGAGATCTAAGTGGCAATGTGAGTACAAGTCTGAGTGCATGATCTGAGCAAGAGAGAGAGAGAGAGTGGGGTATGAGTGTTTTTTGGAATATGTATTATTAAATTATAAAGATTTAAAATTAATAAATATTTATTCTAGGATAAATTTCTTGTTAATAGTCTATTGTTTATTCACTATGTTCTCAAACCCTATTTCAAGATAAAGCTGAGTATGTACTCCAAGTGACAAGAATGATATGGAGGATTAGTTATGATTGTAAAATAAGTGGTAAGTGTTTGATTAAATTTTATTAACATGTTTGAGAGTTTTTAATCTTCTCTGGACACACAAGTCGTTAAGAAAGGTATTCAAACCCTATAGAAGTCTATTAATTATATACGCAGTCAACTAAATCTTTGCAAGAAACCACCCACAGAGTCAATGAGAAATGTATCCAAAGATTAAATAATGTGTTGAGGGATAAATAAGACCCTAATACACCATTATAGTGGCTTTAAATAAGTTAAAACACTTCAAGACTTAAAATATCCCTTTTTAAGCCCGAGTAGACTGTTCAAACCCTGTCTCTAGGGTTTTAAACAAGAAATGGGATTATGGGATTTGTAACCATTAACATTTCATGAAATTTGGTGAGAATCTTGGAGATAATGTGTGTGAAGATACTATAGAGTTTTAAATTTTATATAGTATGAATAGTATAGAATATTGAAGACTATTTTAAAAGAGGTGACAGAGGCCTAAAAGGCCTAATCAATGAGCACAAAGGGCCTAAAAAAGAGGTCTAGAAGTAGAATTTAAGAATGAAATTGCATGAATAATATGAAGGTGATAGATGGTATTTTAAAAGGTAACTCATTTCCCTATTTTTCATGGTACTTGTCTATACTAGAAGTTTTTATCAAAAAAGGCTAGTAGAGAACTTTGTGACAAAGAGGAAAATAGTGAATGGGAAGGAATTTTAATTAGAGAGTGTGGGATATGAAAAATATTATATTAAGGGAATGAATGAGTATATTATTAATATAAAAACCTTAAATAGATCCAAGATTCTCTGTATAAACTATAAACTAATGTGCCTAGGAACTTGTATTGAATAAAAAGGTAGAAATGACTGTGTGAAACAAGTGACTTAGTAAATATGAAGCTTTTGCTAAATTGAGGACAAGTTGATTTGAATTTAATGTTAACTAGTGAATTTTCATTAGGACTAAGGTGTCCCCAAGAGATAAAAGGGAGAAGAGAAAAAGAGTTTTGATACAAATGTGTGAGAACCAAGACAAGTAACTCTCAGAGCCAGTTGAACTTGCAGAGGTAAGAGCATGTATGATTTATGTTTTCCATTTAGAATAAGGAACTTGATGATGACATCTAAATCAAGTTTCATATTATTTGATCTTGAAGTCAAGGTCACATACTTTTCCAAATAAGCAACATCTCTAGAGAGAAAACATACAAAAGAAATCATACTATCAACTAGCATACAAATAGGTACAAGTAATGCCATATCACTAAAGGCACATGACACAATACACATTAAAAAGGAGAAATCAGAAATTTTCATACCATAGTATGGTGTAGCTCCTTATTAATATAAATATACAAAAAAATATAAGAGTGACATTCCATAAGTTTAAAATCCAGATGATGATGCTTATAACAATACAAATTAGTATGATCCTAATGATACTGATTACATAAAATATGAATATGGAAATGATACAAAACCTACACAACTACATGATACTCTTAATTTTAAAAATATCACCATTCCTTTTTTCAATTCATGATATATTTATGGTAAGACTCTTAAAT
This sequence comes from Torreya grandis, assembly GCA_037957365.1. NCBI lineage: Eukaryota > Viridiplantae > Streptophyta > Pinopsida > Cupressales > Taxaceae > Torreya > Torreya grandis. Next base: position 2,117,275 of record JARHVA010002599.1, read on the forward strand.
GATTCATCAATCAATATCCTTCTCTCTATTTCTCAGTTCATATATATGCAAAATATACAAAAACAATAAAACATGCCATAAAATAACAAAATAAAGACATATGCATGATCATATATAATATTTCATACATTAATAAATTTTTTCAAAATATTATATACTTTTTATATCCAAAATTATATCATAAATACTTTATCAGTGTACATGAGTGATTACATATTACATAGAATATCAGTATGAGACTCAATTGAAGGTAATTTAACTATTGCACACTTAGAAATTACATTTGGATAGGATCATTATGGAGGATAGGAGGGAAATTATCTAATTTACCTCACCCCATTGTTGTGCCAAGGAGTTCATGATGCTACCACTTAGTTCCAGACCACACACAAGCTTCTTATAACATGTACATTCATTAGTTAACTCATCAGGGGCATGGTATACATAGTTTTATCCTTCTTTGCCCACACTATCTTACTCATAGCTCATATTTTTAGATAGAATTAAATATTTAGACATTGATCACTCATTAAAATAATGATATACTAGTGTTTATCTCAGTTATTGAATATACTCAATTTACATCTTAACTCTTATTATTTAAACTACATAATCATACATGATTTTATATTGTTTTTTCTAGCTTGCCTAAATTATGCATTCTCTATTTTCTCTGAGGACATTTTAATATGTAATTACCAAGAGGTTATAAACCTTCATATTTATATTTTTATGTATATGAGGACATTTGAACATGTCTTTATGTGTATCTTCTATTTTGTGTGTGTGGTCATTTGAACATGTCCATTATATGTGCATCTAATCCTCCATTGTTTTATTTCATGTGTGTGCAAGCATTTGAACATATCTTTGTATATGTTTTCTATTTGAGTAAGTGACATTTGAATATGTCCCTTGTATGTGGCCCCTTGAAATCCTATTGTGTGTTCTATGCATTGTGTGTATACTCTTTGATTGTGTGTGTCATGGCCATGACACCTTGCTTACTTCTTTGCTCAAATTTTTTGTCATGATGGACATCATGCATCCACCCAACCATCCTAATGCCATGATGGATATCATGCATTCCTCCATAATTATTTATTATCAATGTTATATCCTTAGTTGATCAATTATTTATGTGTTTCATTGTCACATTTATGTAGACATAATGTGAATTCTTGTTTCCACATATATCTTACATTATTAAAAAATTAGGACCTATGGATGATCATATATAATTTTTCATACATAAATTCAGTTGTGCATAATATTATATAATTATTCTACCTAATTTTATATAATGCATGCTTCACTAGTGTACATGATTAATTGTAGATTACACATAATATCAGTCTGAGACTTACTAGTATATACTTTCACTATTACACACTAAAAAACTGCATTTGGACATGAGTGTTGTGGAGGACATGAGCACATTATTATTGTGTCCCTCACTTTATTGTTGTTTCAAGGAACTCATAATACTACCACTCAATTCCAGACTACACATAGGTTTTCTACAACATGTACATTCATTAGTTAACTCACTGAGGGCATGGTACACATAAGTTTTATCTTTCTTTTCCCACATTATCTTAATCATAACTCATATTTTTACATAGCATTACATATTTTGACATTGCTCACTCACTAAAATCATGATATATTATTATTTTTCTTAGTTATTAAATATACTCAGGTTATAACCTAACCCTTATTGATCAAATTACATTAGCATGCATGCTTTTATATTGCTTTTTCTAGCTTCACCTATTATATGCATTCTCTATTTTCTTTGAGGATATTTGGATATTTCATTACCAAGTGGCTCTAAGCCTTCATATTTATGATTGTATGCGTGTGAGGACATTTGAACATGTCCTTATGTGTGTCTTGTATTTTGTATGTGTGTACATTTGAATATGTCCTTATATGTGATTTATATTCAAGTGAGTGACACTTGAACATTTCCCTTATGTGTGGCCATTTGGCATCCTATTGTGTGTTCGATGCATTGTACGTGTAATTTTTGATTGTACGTGTCATGGTCATGACACCTTATTTGCTTTTTTCTTAAAATTTTTGAGGTCATGATGGGCATCATGCATCTACCCAAACCTTCTAATTCCATGATGGATATCATGCATTCCTCCCTAATTAGTTTTAATCAAAGTTATATACTCATTAATCAATTATTTATGTGCTTTATTATCACATCTATCTAGACACACTTATTGTGAATGCTTGTTTCCACATGCATCTTACATAATGAAGCCATGCTTTTCCATGTTGTCAATATTACTTAGATTTCCATTCTTACACCACAACAACCTAGTGCATAAATTTTTATTTTGAGTAAATTTCTTGTGTAGGCTAAACAAATCACCTCAAAATAAGGGGCATTCACAAAGATTTGTCTTAGAGACTAGACTTCCTAGATCAATATACATACAGGATTTAACAGAGATTACATAGTTGAAATAGTTTGAGACTTAAAAAAATACATAAAAAGTCACCTTGGATAAGAGAACCACATTGGACAAGAGATCACTACTCTAGTTTCCTTCGCAACACTATTGTCCAAATGCTTAAAAATAGGCATTTCTAGAATTTCATAGAACCTTAGTTTACCCAAAACAATACTTAGCAATTTCATAATCTTAGTTCCCAAATTACTCAATTTATCTTAGATTTTCTCAATTTGGGGTAAATCATGTGTAATATGTTATTTCAAGTTAGTACATGGGTTTATTTAGAATCATACATTATTTTACTCAGTCTTAGAATTTATATGCACTATATATTAGTTGGGGGCATGTGTGTGGCACATTGTTTCCTCATTGCTCAATTTTTTGCACCAATTTTACAGATGAAATGAAAAATTCATGTCATTCTCCATGCTGTATACACTAGACCTAGATTATATTCAATATTTTCACCAATTTTGTGCTAGTTTTGTATCATACTTAAACCTTATTCTAGTTTAAGTGGTTGATTCACTATTTACACCAGTATTTTCACTAGTTTTTATACCAAAAATGTCTATTGGGATTCATATAGGGATTCTAAGTTTGGTTTTACTACCCTAGATATGTGATGATGAATTTAAGCACACTTTGAGTTCTTAAACATACCCAATTATAGATGATAAGTGGGGCATGCATAGTCCAATCCAAATTATTCAATGTTAATGAAACTCTAGTGGTACAACCTGTTACAGTCACAATATTTGTACCAAGAAACATAATGGTTCACATACCCAATCAGGTGTATTCATTCCTTGTCACTCTCTAGTTCATTTTTGTATTCATCTTAAGTAAATACTGATATTACATATGTTTCATTGCAAGTTTTTACATGGAATGCAGTTCAACATTATGGCCTACATCTAAAAATCTTCTTCACATGTAAGTTTAAGTACGCACTCTTTTTCTTTTTACTCTAATAATTTCACTTTGTTGTATTACCAAACTAAAGGGGGAAATGTAGACACATAAATTAACATTTAAGAAAAAACCATGTATTTGTGACCACTCTCTTACACATTTATCTCTATACCTATCATAGGGCCTTTTTCAATCACTTTTGACCACCTTGTACACTCCTCTAAGTTGATAAATGACCCTTGAATGTACTCATTCCTATTATTATCAACCTTAGATATCATTTAGGACCTAATTTACACTCAAAATGATGAAATAACCCATTGAACAAGAACACCCTGGGGACTATAACACATTACTCTAGTGCCCTTGCCTCCTCTCCTATCTTCCCACCTAGTAATGACTATTTTGTAAAATAAAAAGCTATAATAAGGTTGGTTAGGTCCCTAATGAGACTCATTTGAAGTATTTATAAATATATTACTATACAAACACTTTTCAAACCATTTGGAAAGGAAGATTATCCCACATCAAAATACACTAGAATCATAATTGTACATTGAGATCGAAACACCTATTTCTCCCAATTCTAATTGCATACATCCCTAGTAGAGTAGAGCTCAAGTTTGGATACATTTTATAGGTCAAAATCCATGGATAAGTCACTTAATCACATCAATATTACACCATCATCTATCATACTACACTATTTATTCACTCACCACCTTAGCATGGGAGAATTACATAAAGTTTGATCCCTCTTCAAAGTATTGGTATGTAGGCAATGATCAAAATATGGGTGTTGAGGTCTTGTCCAAATTCAACCACTAACTCCTTTTTACCCATTGATTTTTATTAGTATTCACATGTCAAGAAACTAGGGTTTTGATAGAAAATTAGCTATATAGTGGTCTTTAAAAGTGATCATAAGCTTCCACACTAGATACAAGTTCTGTAGATGAAGATATAAAGAACCCAAAAGCACTGATTTCCTCATTGTAGGTGGAAATTATCACCCTAGGTTGGACATGAGTGCCACCCTTCTAGTATCCTCTTCCTAACATTATTGTCTAAGTCAAGATCTAGTTCCTGATTCTTGATTCTAGTAATCAAACCTCCCCTCATAGTAAGTTTAAACTCTTGATTCCTCCTACACACATAGTTTCTAACTAAGTATTTGTTTTTTCATTACACTTTGTTATTTTTAATAAGTTTCCAAAATACAATAGTTAAAAATTAATGAATGCTATCATTATTATATTATTCTCCTAATTTTTTCATAGTAGTGTTGTCATCTAGTCAATTTTGATAAAATATTCATATGAAGATGGATGTGGTAGCACAAGTATTTTGGTTTCACCAAAATGTACCACTTAATTATTTTCTTGGGGTAATATCTATCACATCGAGTTATTTGGGTATTAATTGACATTGATGGTCATTTTATAGGGGTTGTTAATATTTATGTTGTGAATGATGGCCCTGATAAAATGATGTTATGGATATGAGTCACTCACAATCTACCCCTTTACACTCAGTTGATTTATGGAAAATTTAGTATGATTTAGAGTCATGAGGACAAATTTTTTTCCCTTTTGATGAGATGGTGAGTGGGAGAATGTGAAACATTGTATTATTTTCAACACAGATGGGGCTTAGTGGACACACTCCTCTAGTGGTATGCATTAACTAATGTTTTATGGTTTATTTGGTCCAATTAATATGTCAATGCTAATAGGGTCTTTAAATAGTTATATTGTGTCATGTTTTTCAAGTAACACACATTTTCATTCTTAGTTTGCAATGGAAAAACTATCATAGTCCATCCATAAATTGTCCTTTCTGATTATAGTCCCATCATTTATAGAGTGGAGTAGGGTGGAAACCATCTTAAACTCCCATGCTATCAATTATTTCTAAATATTTCATTTCTCAGCCATGAGGGAAATATCCAAATCATCACTAGAGTGTGGAATTTATCTCCATGTTTGATTTATATTTCCATTTGTATTAAGAGGTAGAATGAGGTAATCAACCATACTTCCACATTCCTTTGCCACTATGGTAATGAAATTTTGTAAGTTCAGAAGTGGGTCGATGGTGTTGTCATCAAGGAATACCAAAGAATTTCCTCCATCCTTGGGAAAAATATTTTTGGATCACACTTACAAGACATGGTTGCTTTTCTCAAGCATAAGATCAAAATTATTGATAACCATGTGGTCATAAATTAGGGTTCATTTTCATTGGCTAAATATTTGGGATCATGCCTCGAAGGATTTATTCAAGTCTCTTAGGGACAAATAAGACAAGGAGAAAATCAAATCCATCAAGCTTTCTCATAATTTCCTTACCAATCTATTAGAATGCCCTTTGGATTTCCTAGACCATTGTAAATTGGTGTTCCAATCTTAGGAACATTTGGTGGAAAGAGCACATGCTTTAAAAGTATGTTTGTTTTTGGTGTCCTAAAAATTAATATTTTTAGACCAAAACTCTTTCTCTTGATGATATCTTTGATGAAATTTAATGCATAACCAATGACAAAACAATAGGGATTGATGGATTTCCTTGTGAATCCTATAAAGCTACTAGTAATTTATAGGGCCCAACTTCTTTCAAGTTTATAAATAATCCTTGAAAAATAAGTCATTAGGAGCTATCATCAACCAAGGTAATATTAAATTAATCCCAAAGTTTGGTGACCTAATGTTTATTACTAGTTGGCATTGAATCACCCTTTTGAATGTTTATTATAAAATCATTGACAAGGCCCTATCAAAGCATCTCCTCGATATTCTACCTATAATCATCAAATTTGAGAAAATAAGATTAATTAAAAAATAGATATATATATTGGATAATTTAATTGTAGTTTTGGATGGAGTGGAATGGACTCAGGCTGGACCATATTTCTTAAACATGATTTTTAAAAAACTTATAATCACATAGAATTTCGTTTTATTCTTGCTATGCTTTAGGCTTTGAGTTTTGGCCAATATTTCTACTGGTACTAAAAACTTTGTTTTCTAATGCATCAACTTACCTCACCATCATTGGGCACAATATTGATAGCTTTGGATTTTTTTTCTCCATTAGACAAGGTTGCCTCTAGATTATGCTTTACATGTTTTTGTCACTAGGGTGTTTGGTTTTCTTCTTGCTCACAAAACAAATCAAGGAATTATCAAGGGTATTATTCTTCCTGATCACTCCTCTTGGCTCATTAATTATAATTTTGTAGATGATACCTTCATTACTCTTTCTAGTAAGAAACTTCCTTCAAAGAGGTGTTTTGATTCCTTGACATTTTTTTCAAAGCCTCAATGTTTAATTTGTAAAAGGCCTAAACCTAGTGTTGTAGACAGAGTATGATGCTTTACCTAAATAGATCCATCATTATCAGTGGAAGTGGGTAAATAAAGTAGAGAGATTTAAATTCCTTGGTATTCCTTTTGATTTGACACCTCTCCCTCAAATATGTGGCAGTATGTTATTGATAGAGTGGAAAATAAGGTGTCATATTGAATTTCCAAATCTTTCTCTTTAGCCAATAAATTTTAGCTTTATAGAAAAATATTGTAGCCATACTTGTATAATACTCCTCATTTTGGGACCCATTCAAATCCTCATATGATAAATTATCAAATGTTAGAGAATTTATTTGGAATAGCGCTAAGAAAACCATAGGCTATCACAAGGATGCTTAGGACATTTGTTGCCTTCTTCGTGACAAAGGAGGAATGGGAATCATTTATGTCTATAGACAAAGTCCTTTTGTTCTAAGTGGGTGGTTAGAACAATTAAAGGTAATTAGCCTTAGAAAATACATCTAAGGCACTACATTTATATAGGCACCCACTATGGTAAAAATAATTCGAAAACCATTGGTCTACACACTCTATTGATTACCACTACCCCTATTAGGATAAAAGGTTCTTTTGTATCCAAGAACATTTGGAAAGATTTTGAATATATCAAGTCTTTTCTAAAATGGGTTGGAGATGGATGTCGTAGTGGTATTTATTTTAATGACCATAATATTTGGTGGTCCCCTATAATGAACAATACTAGTATTATTTTAGTAGAAATGTCAAGCATAAAATCCCTACATCTATTAAATAAAGGAATTCACTCTATTAATGATTTGATTTCTTCTTAAGTTTGAATCCCATGAAATTTGATAAAATATAAATATAATTTGTTTATTTTGGACTCATTTTCTATTTTGTGCATCCAAGATTTGATGCTTGATGCTATGTTGCATAATATGGGTTTACAACCTCCATGTGCATGGTGGAAGGACTAGAGGTGGCATTCTGACAAGTAATTTAGAAATTACTCCCCTGATCTCATTTATCAAATTATGTGCTTATTCTCTTTGCTATTGACAAGTTAAATATACATTGGAAATAAATTTCTTCACCCAAAACTTGGCTCACTAGAGTTAATAAAATATGAAATGTCAATCTTGAGATCAATCTCGCACATTTTCTTTAATATTTGATATATCAAGGCCTTCCTTTTGGGGAGTGCCTCTTACACATTGGAATTTATTAACCCATATTTTTGGTTTGATATAGACTCGATTCATTCTAACATCTCTTTTAGATGTGTCTAAGAGCTCAATTTTCCTAGCAATGGATCCACAACCTTTTCCATCCATTTCACCTAGAGCCCTTCTCTTGGTGCATGTTTTTTTGTCAAGATAAAGCTTATTGGTCATATTATATTTATATTATATAAAACTTATTCAAAATTATAAGTTTATTTAGTTGTGGAAATTTATGAATTCAATGATTTTTAACAATGAAGAACCATCTTCATAAGTTTTGTTATATATTTAGCTCTTATGCAGATCCAAGCTCAAGTTGAAAAGGTGGCACTCGAGTTTCACTAGTTTTAGGAGTTGCTAAACCATAAATGGAGTGATAAATATACTATGAGACATGTTCCCCCTCCCCCAAAATCAACTACAACATGGGTCCCCTCCTTCAGTACCTAGGCACCAATAAAGCTACTCTCATAGCCATAACCACTTCTCCAATCAAACCATAGTTTTAGAGTGTTTGAGAATATCTCCCTTAAGGTGATTGTATGGGTTGAGCTTATAGGTCTTTCACTTTCTCTATGGGCATTCCGTGATAATATTTTCAAGCCCAAAGGGTGGGTGATTTATCATGAGGTTGATAAATTCTACTATACATGCCCTAATAAGAATGTTTATGTCGAGGGTGATTTGATAAAATAATTGAAAGAGTCCATTGATATTCAATTAGTGACATACCTCTTCTCATAGAATATCACCTACTTCAATCTCCCAAACACATGCTTTAAATGCCAAGTACGTAACCATAAGATTCACGATTGTGCCCTCAAATCCATCTACCAAACACACACTAGGTATGAAAAGTAAAAATGGTGGTTAGACTATGATGGCTAACAAAAAAATAAACTTAATAAATAATAAACCTACGGTGACCTCTGTTCCCCCTATTATAAAACCCTACCAAGAGGAAAAGAAGGATAAAGTTACTCCCCATCTTGTTAGTCCTCCTAGTCTCACAATGATCTCACAACCTCTTAGAGCCAAGTTTCTCAAGTCAATCACTTACCATTAAGTTATTATAATTTTAGGAAACCCTCTACAAGTATGATGGTCACATAATTTGCCTTGTGGAAATAGAAACTCTCCTCAAGAAATAAATGGGGCTGAACACCACTCCATTTTTCTTGGGAATTTTTATTTTGTTAAACCAACAATCATTATTGGGCAACTATTTTATAGCACTTCATTCAAAATAATATATGAAACATGCACATGGATAATTATTCATGGATAATTCCTCTCAATGAATTTACTCTCATGATATTTTCAGGTTTTCATAGAGTCCTCTATGAATTCTCTAGGCATACCTCTTCTTAATGGTCAGGTCTTTTAGATTTAATTTGTTTACAAAAACTTAAGATTTTAGTATTTTTTATACAATATTCTTTGAGAAGTATATGTTCTAACACATCTCACTTTTCCAATTGATATGAAGATGGATGCGGTGGCACCAATATTATGGTTTCACAAAAATTTACCCTCTTAATTATTATCTCAGGGGAATATCTATCACATTGAGTTATTTGGGTATTACTTAACATTGATGGTCATTCTTTTGGGGTTCTCAATATGTATGCTATGAATGGTGGCCCTAATATAATGACATTATAGAGATGGCCCCCTCACAATTTTTCCCTTTATACTTGGCTAATTTGTGGTAACTTTAGTATGGTCTAGAGTCAAGAGGACAAATTTGGTGCCCTTATGATGATATGGTGAGTGAGAAAACATGAAATATGGTATTATTTTCAAAACTAATGGGGCTTAATGGACCCACTCCTCTAATGGCATGTATCAACTAATATTCCATGGTTTATGTGGTCTAATTACTATGTCAATACTGATAGGGTCATTAAATAATTAGATCATGTCATGATTTTCAATAAACACACATTCTCCTTCTTAGTTTATGATGGAAAAGTTGTCATAGTCCATCCATAAATTGTCATTTTTTATCATAGTCCCATCATTTATAGAGTGGAGTAGGGTGGTGGCCATATTAAATTTGCATGCTATCAATTCTTTCTAAACTCATCCCTTCTCAGCTATAAAGGTAATATCTAACTTAGTGCCAGAGTGTGAAATTTGTCTCCATGTTCACCTAATTTTTCCAGTTGGATTGAGAGGTAGAATGAGGCAATTGACTACATTGCCACCTTCCTCCGCCACTAAGGTAATTAAACTATGGAAGTTTTTAAGTGGGTTGATGGTGTTGTCATCAAGGAATACCAAAGGATTTCCTCTATCATTGATAAAAACATTGTTGAACCACACTTAAAATCCATGGTTGTCTATCTAGTGCATAAGATCAAGAAATTTGACATCTATGCAACCACAAATCAAGGCACATTTGTGTTGGCTTAAGGTTAGGGACCATGCCTCAAAGGATTTATTCAAGTCTCTTAGGGATCATAAATTAGGGCCCATTTGCATTGGCTTAAGATTGGGGACCATGCCTCAAAGGATTTATTCAAGTCTCTTAGGGACAAATAATTCAAGGAGTCAATCAAAGCCATCAAGCTTTCTCATAAGTGTCTTCCCAATCTATTGGAAATCTCCTTGTCTTTCCTAGACCATTAAAATTTGGTGTTCCAAGCCCAAGAAAATTTTATGTCAAGATCACAAGATTTACAAGTATGTTTATCTATGGTGCCCTAAAAATTAAGAATTTTAGACCAAAACTCTTTCCCTTTATGATCTCTTTCATGTAATGCAATGCATAACAAATGACAAAGTAGTAGGGATTGATGGTTTTCCTTATGAATTCTCTAAAACTACTTAAAATTTTGTAGGCCCTGACTTATTGAAATTTTACAAATAATCCATGCAAAATAAGTCATTAGGAGCTATCATCAACTAAGGAAATATTAAATTCATCCCCAAGTCTGGTGACCCAAAGTTTATTACTAGTTGGCACCAAATCACCCTTTTGAATGTTTCTGAGAAAATCATTGCCAAGGCACTATCAAAGTGTCTCCTCCATATCCTAACTATGATAATCAAACTAGAGAAATGGATAATTTAATTGTAGTTTTGGATGGAATGGAGTGGACTCAGGCCTCTCTCTAGAGGACTATATTTTTTAAACTAGATTTTGAAATACTTATGATTGCATAGAATTGCCCTTTATTCTCACCATGCTTACAGCTCCAGGTTTTGGACAATTATTTCTATTGGTAGTGAAAAATTTATTTTATGATGTATCATCCTACCTCACCATAAATGGGCAAAAATCTAATAGCATTGGAATTTTTTCCTCCATTAGACAAGGTTACCCTCTAGCTCTTTCTTTACATGTTTTGGCCACCGAGGCATTTGGTTATCTTCTTGCTCACAAAGAAAACCAAAGACTTAATAGGGGTATTATTCTTCCTGATCACTCCTCTTGGTCCATCAATTGTAATTTTATAGATGATATAATCATCACTCTTTCCAACAAGAAGCTTCCTTTAAAGAGGTGTTTCGATGCCTTGACATTTTTTGAAAAGCCTTGGTGTCTAATTTGTAATGGGCCAAAACTTAGTCTTGCAGATAGAGCATGATGCCTTTGCCTAAATGGTTCCATTGTTATTAGTAGAAGTGGATATATAAAGGACAATGATTTAAATTCCTTAGTATTCCTTTTGTTCTCTCCCTCAAATATGTGGCAATATGTTATTAATAGAGTGGAAAATAAGGTTTTTTATTAAATTTCCAAACCTCTCTCTTTAGCTAGTAAATTTTAGGTTTGTACCAAAATCTTGTATCCAATCATGTTTACTACTCCTTTTGTTGGGACCCATCCAAAGGCTCATAGGATAAATTTTCAAAGGCTCTTAGATGCTTTCTTTGGGCCAATGTTAATAAAATCAGAGGCTATCACATGGATGCTTAGGATATCTATTGCCTTCCTCGTGACAAAGGAGGAATGGGCATAATTGATGTCTATAGACAAAGTCCCTTTATGTTAAGTGGTTGGTTAGAACAATTTAAGTTAATGAGACTTATAAAATACTTATAAGGCACTACATTTATATAGGTACCCATTATGGTAAAAACATTTAGAAAAATATTGGTCTACACACTCTATTGATTATCACTGCTCTTGTTAGGGTATAAGGTTCTTTTGTAGCCAAGAACATTTGGAAAGATTTTGAAGCTATCAAGACTTTTATAAAATGGGTTGGAGATGGATTTCATAGTGGTATTTACTTTAATGACCATAATATTTGGTGGTCCCTTATAATGACCAATACTAGTATTCCTTTAGCAAAAATGCCATGTATAAAAGCCCTACATCTATTAAAAAAAGAATTCACACTATCAAAGATATGATTACTTCTCAAGTTTGGATCCCATGGAATTTTTTAAAATACAAATATAATTTATTTAATGTAGACTTACATTCCATTTTATCTATCCAAGAGTTGATGCATGATGTTATGTTCCATAAGATGGGTTTACAACCTCCACGTGCATAGTGGAAGGACTGGAGGTGGAACTATGACACTTAGTTTAGAAATTAATCTCCTGGTATCATTTATCAAATTATGTGCTCATTATCTTATGATATTGATAAGTTAAATAGGCATTGGAAATAAAATTCTTCACCTAGGACTTGGCTCACCAGACTTAACAAAATATGAAATGCCAAGCTTGAGCCCAATCTTGTAAATTTTCTTGGGTATTTGGTATATCAAGGCCTTCCTCTTGGGGATCATCTCTTACACATTATAATTTCTCAACCTAGATGTTTAGTTTGATATAGACTTGAGTCCTTTGAACATCTCTTTTGGATGTGTCCAAGAGCTCAATCTGCCTGGCAATGGATTCACAACCTTTTCTATCCAATCCACTTAGAGCCCTTCTCTTGGTGCATGGTTTTTTTCCAGGATAAATATTATTGGCTAGATTATATTATTTTTATATCAAACTTCTTCAAAACTAAAATTTTATTTTAGTTGTGAAATTTTAGCAATTCAATGATTTTTGACAATGAAAAACCATCTTCACATTTTTTTGTTAATGACAAGGCGATTGTTATCTCTTTGGCCCTTATGTCTATCCAAGCTCAAGTTGAGAAGATGGCACTTGAGTTTTAACACTTGTAGGAGTTGTTAAACCATTGATGGAGTAATTCTTGTACTATGAGCCACATCCTCCCGAATCAATTACATCATAGGTTGACTCCTTCAGTGCCTAGGTATCGATAAAGTTGCTCTCATAACCGTAACTATGTCTCCACTCTTCCTTCATAGTAGGCGAGAGAGGGGGAGGGGTTGGAATCTACCATCAATGCATTTTAAGACCACCATTGGCCCATTATGATGGAGTTTGTCTATGCAAGGGGTGGTTTGGTTGGTAGCTTTGTTTAGCCACCTTCTAATTGGGGAATCATTATTTCATCAGGGCCTCTTGAAACTACTCAATATGGTTGGATGGTGCTTGATCTTTTTTCAGTTAAGCCTTATACTTAGAGTCCCTAACTTCCCAAAGATGATTCACCTCCACCTCATTTTGGGGTCATGGCTAGTGCTTGAAGATAAGTTTTTTTATATTTTTTAATATAATCTTATAAACTTTGTTTATTATGCATAGATGATAATTTTTTTGAGTTGTGTCGTCTTATTAACATGAAATTGGGATTGTGCATACTAATTAACCACCTTATTATTTTAACCATATATGTATTATTATTATTTAATTAATAAAAATTATAATGATACATTTTAATAATAAATATTCATTTTTTTTTCAAATATTTAACACAAGTTGTTAAATAATTAACATTACCAAAAATATTTGCCTAGTATACAAAATTTTGACTTGAAATCCCTAAATATTCTATATATTTAACTACTTTTTAGTTGTAAAACTAAACCATTTTATGTTCATAAATTATGTGTTCTTATTTTTGTTAATCCTCAATATGTTTTGTTTCTAACTTTCTCAAAATGATAGTTTTGATAAATTTCTTCACTTTCTACTATAGATCTTTCAATAGTATCCCTAACTACAACTGGTATCGTGGGCAAAATCAATTTTTGTCTTCAAAAGGATGCATTTACTATCGTTTGGGAGGCATAATTTGTGCTCATTTGAAAATTTCTAAATGTATTGTAAAAAGGAGGATGGAGAGAAAGAGGGGATGCTAAAGTATTGACAGAGAGGTCTATTTTATAGATAGAGCATTTTGGAACTTTTATAAGGAGCACTACCATGAATTTATTTTTTATTTTCAATTATTTTTTAAAAAGATTTTAAGGTTTATTAATATATTTATTTATATATGTATATAAAAGATTTTTAATGGAGGAGATCTTATCAATATATTTATAACTAGCATATGTATCTTAGATAAATTTATCTAAAATATATCAATAGATATCATTCTTAAGACACACAATTTAATATGATATAAGTGTTTTCAGAATGATATCTATCAGTGTATTTTACATAGATTTATGTAAGATATGTTTTCTAGTTATATTCTATTGTATCATTTTTAATGTCAAATATTTATCATCTTAAAATTTGAGTTACCATAATTTTAATTATGCTGCTTATATTTTATTATATCATTTTTAATGTCAAAAATATCCAACAAATCAAGCATTTCATTTTCATTTGCTTAGATATTAAATACGACATTTCTCAATTAATAAGAAAAAAGACAAAACATTAATATAAAATAAGTGGTAGATCAAACGAAGTTCATTATAATTGTGATTGTATTTTGCTATTGGATATGCTAAATAAATATTTTTTTAAATTTTAACATAAATAAAATTACCACAGTAACAAATATATATATTTTTATTTTAAGATAAATAAAATTACTACAATAACAAATATAAAATAAATAAATAATTTTTTATTTTAAAGTAAATAAAATTACTATAAAAACAAATATAATTCACCTATCATATATTCCAGTTTAGTAAATAAATAAATTATTTTATTTTAAAGTAAATAAAATTATCACAATAATAAATATAAAATAAATAAATAAATTATTTTATTTTAAAATAAATAAAATTATTGAGTGGAGTTCGCTGATGCTACTATGTAATATATTGAATCTGCTCCCCCTGTCCCCTTGCCCTCCCTCCCCTGTTTGCAGATATTCCCCCTTCCCCATCCCGAACCACCCCCCCACCCCCCGATGGATGTCCCCCTGTAGGATTCCTTGACCCCCAGGCCAACTCCCCCTCAAAGGGATCCTTCCTAGTTTTGTCCTTCCATGCCTTTTAAGAATCATGTGAATATTGGTGTCTCCTCTAAGAAGAAGGGTCATTGTTCGGAGGTAGAACTTCTCACGGTAGAAACACACTCTCTCATCAACAATGGCTCTCAATGGACCCTGGAAGACCTTCTTTCTAAAAGAGGGCGTCGGGCAGAACCAGCTTGTGGATAGGTCCTCTTGAAGGATAGTTTACAGATCTTGGTTTGGTTGTTTTTTCTATCTTCTTTTTGGGGTTTCTTTGGTTTTTCTTCTCTTTCTTATAGCCTATGGGGGCATTTTGTGCTATTGTATTAAGATTGGCATATCCAGTTTCTCCTCTCTTGATCTTTTGACAAGCGGTGCCCTTTGTGTTTCTTGTTTTTGTCTTCCTCTATTTCTTTTTGTGGGAATGGGCACTCATTTGTGTCCCATTCCGGTTCAAAGCTCTGGTCAAAAAGCGATGTCCAATTCATAGCTCTGATTTCAAAAGCATTTACCTTATCAAAAATAAATAAATAAGTAAATAAAATTACCACAATAACAAATATAATTTACTTATCATATATATTCCAGCATGGTAAACAAAGAAATAAATAATTTTTTTAATTTTAAAGTAAATAAAATAACCACAATAACAAATATAATTCATCTATCAGTTTGGTAAATAAATAAATAAATTATTTTATTTTAAAGTAAATAAAATTTTTACACTAACAAATATAATTCGCCTATCATATACTTCAGCATGATAAATATATAATTAAAAGTCTGTTTCTAATTAATTATTAATTACACTCTTCCACACTTTTCCATGTTAAATTATTTTATTAAGTCGATTTCCAATTAATTAATTGTCAACCCACTCATGCCATTACATCCTTTCATCCCCCGAATGTTGATGTAATCTCATTTATGTTAAGTAATATTAAAAAATAAGTATCTTTTATATTGTTATCCCCCTACTACCATACATGCATCTGTATATTTATAGTTATTGTGGATACCCATATAATTCACCTTTTTGGAGCTTTGTTGAAAACATTCATATTGTCATTTACTTAACTACTTTCATATTTCAAAATCTCAGCCATATTTGCATGACAATAGATATAGACAAGTGCCATGATCGGCTATAGTACCTGTTGTTGGAAAATTGCTCTACAGTTACATGGTCTTCCACTACTGCTTTCTGGGGCTTAGTCCTTGTGATTACCTCTACCTGTTCATATAATCTCTAGCTAAAATTAATGGAGGCTATAATTGTTAGGGATTAATCACTGAAGCACCCATCTGTGCAACACTCATGCTAGTCATGTGCATAAAGACCAGTAGGCAATTTAATCTATGTGTCGAGCAAATAGCCCTGTATATATCCAAGGCAATCGGTTTTGTAGGAAGTTAGACAATTCAAAATATAGAAAATAGGAATTCAAACCGTATCTAGGGCATCAATTCATTTGCACATACTAGGTATGTGAAAATGCATCAATACCTTGAGCAGTTATGCATATCTTAGAATGTATTAAGCCTTAAATAAAACCGCTCCTAAAACAGGATAGTTGGTTCTTTGAATTATTTCTGTTAGCTTTTGGATCAAATAATTTTTAGGTTATTTCATCGAAAGAGACGTATCAATTTCTACAAAACTATAAATCACATGGTGCCACAACTTTTGGGATATATTCTCTATCTTCCTCAAACACTTAATTACTCTGTTTTCCTGCCAGTAACAAACAAGATACACAATTTTAATAACTTGAATATAAGATGAAGATTAATCATCATATGCATCTTTCTTACATTTAAGTTCCTCTAATGCTTTCACACAAATATTAAACTATCCATTGTTGATATCAAGTATAATGTAAGTAAAGAAGTGATAATATTGAAATCAAAATTATTATTAATGATATTTGGAAATAGTTATAGATGGTTAAGGGAACAAGTGCCGTGATCGAGGCATTTTTTTAAGTTGAGAACCTCTTCGAGCGTCTGCTCTCCAAATATCACTGAGGGGGTGGATGTTGTATATCCAAGAGGTTTATGGACTTTAGTAGCTGGCCCCTGTCGAGTAACCGCCTCAGCAAATGTTCTGGTTGAGGTTTTGGCCTTTCACCGTTCCCAATAGGCTGAAAAATGCAACACATCTATTTGACCTGGTTCAGACATCTCTGCCTCCCTAGGTGACCTGCTCCATCCTTCTCTTTCGTCTCTAGACTTTCCCACTTGCTAATCCTCTACAAACCTTGTTGCCCATACCCTAATACCTAGTAAATTTGCTGGTAAAAATGCTTTGTGATTTTCTTGGGTCTGCATTGGGCTACATCTACCATTCATTATTATGGCTGCAGCAGAATCCATTTGCAAATGTTGTTGTCACTTCTAAAATCATTCATAGCAACTTCAAACTCGAAACTCTTAGCAGATGCAGATAATGAACATAACATTATTAATTTTGGCTTGTATTTGTTTGTGTTGTAAGTTTCTGAAATCGTGGCAACAAAAAGAAAGATGGGGCAATGCCCTCCATAGGAATCGCCATCTTCCAGAGAGGAGCGAGCAATGTGTGTGACAACAGGTGTTGTGCGAGCAGGCTAACATATGTTTGTGATGTGGCATTTGGATGTTAACCAATTCATGCCCGCGATTATCATTTTAAACTGCATTTAAATTAAAAATCACTAATGTTTGTGTTGTTCGAATAGTGTTTTACCCTTCCAACCAAATGTATAATGCAAACATAGGTGTCTGATTGGATATAGCTGATGTAATTATTCACATTTTAAAGTAACTAGTAAAAACAATAAAATATTAAATGTTTCAGAAAACATTGGAAAATAATTTTCATTTTTAACAACTGTCGTTTTATTATTTATTGTCAACCGCAAGCAGGTTAAAATAATAGAGTCCAGTGAAAACATTAGTACCATTAGGTACTAATAATGGAGTACCCTTACATATTTGAAGTTTAATAGTGTTCATTTTATTTTATTTTTTGTGGGGGGGAGTATTGAAAGCCTTTTCTAAGTGGATGGTATTTAGCATTTTTGTGGGCTATTGTATAATTTTATGAAATATATATAACCAATTTCTAAATAATTTATATAAGTTTTTTTTCGACATAATTCAAATGTCAAATTTTCTATTAACGAATCATTATAGAGGATATAAGTTTAAAATGTTTTAAGGAATGTATTTTATTTCTTATTATTTAAGAAATATTTCACATCCTTTAGAATATGATCTATTCTTTTCTTATTAAAAAAATATATTTTTTTTCACAGAAATATTTAAAATAAGGATTATTATTTATAACAACGATCATATTAGTATTCTTTGACAAGGATTGTAAAGAACATTTTCATTCATTTGTTATATTATTATTTCTTGACAAGGATTGTAAATAATATTTTTAAAAAGTTTCAATATTCAATTTAATTTTCAATTTAAATATAAAGTATATGTGCATATGTAATACCGAATATTTTGTGTTTGTGTGTTTGCCACGTTTACATAAATTTGTAGAATTATACAACAATCAATAACTAAATATTATATAAAAGACAAAAGATCTTATTCATAATAAAAAATCAAATCAACAACCACCCAACCTCTTCTCTCACTCGTAACCAGGGATAGTTGTTTAGATATTGCCTTTGTGCATCTTTTTACTACCACATATGCATATCTTTCAACCACCACAAAAACTGCACCACCACCCGTGGCATTACTGATTTTATGGTACAAAAGCACAAAATATATGTAACTAGATATGTGCCGCCCCTTCCACTCAGTGGCTGGACGCATAAAATGGACGTTTCCACTATATAGTCAACTGAACTTATCACTTTGTGGTTGGACCACTAAGTGGTGTCTAAGCATTTGAAGGCATACACACTGTATTTGAGCTCATGGATGATGATAGAGACATCAAAGATACACTGGAGATACTAGCAAGTGGAAAACGGAGACATAAAGTGAAACAGAGACGCCCATTCGGTAACACCTCGACAACATTGCAAGCTTTATAGAGCGTGAGTATGATGGAAAATAACCACATCATGTCAATGCCGTCACACACCAAAATTAGGTCTCCACCGCCTTGCACTTTCTCACTAAAGGTACAATCATGTCGGGGACCTTCCACAAACTTTATCCTTGCCATGGAAACGCTTCCTTCATAATTAATTTTATAATAGTGAAGCCTTTTATTTGAGGTTTTGTACCATGCTGCTATTATTATTATTATTATTATTATTCTCCTTTCATTTTGAATGCAATTTTACATAAATTTGAAAAAAAAAAAACATCATTGAGTTTTTACATTGACTTTTGTATGTAATGAAAGATTAAAAAATTATTATATTTATGTTGTTGGTCGTACGCATTGAATTGTAATTGCCACATCTGAGGTTGGCAAAAGTTTTCAAAATCAACAATAATTGTCATTGATCGATGCATTGCTCACATTTGATCATGTGGTTATTGTAAATACAACACGCAAAAGCGTTGACAACAGATGTGAGTAACTTTTAGCTTTGAAATAAAAAGGACTGGGTTTAAAAAATACTATTCAACTATACATCCTCATCTTCAAGTTGTGAGTTGGACTCTGTGACCTTTGCCAATTATGTGACTCCCTTGGCAACACTAAGTATCACTCGTTTAAAAGTCGCTTTTGGTGATCATACATAATATTTTTATGTTATAATTAAAAAAATCATTTGTTTATGTCTTGTGTGCAGTGACTAATGGACGCGTTGGAATTATAAAGCGGAATCTAAAGTCTAATAGATCCATGGATTCCATTATGGCCATAATGAGAAAGAAAAGGACTATGTGACTCTGTGATTGCATGAGCACAGGATGATTGCCACTTAGCTTCTTTGAGGTCGTAATTTTATTAAAGTTATACATGTGTTTTATTAATATTTTTAATGAATATAACCATGACTCGTTTATTTATTGTGTGTAGGTAATGGGCAGACGTGAAAGGAGTATGAAAAGTGAAATCCATAAAACAACAGGTCCGCAGACTTGAACAAGTCATTTGGTGAACCTTGGAACCTTGTGACTCTGTGGATACGATGTAATAAATGGCTACCACTGTCAATTCCAAATGAACACCGAAAAGTCACAATCCATTAAGGATGCCCTTTACGATGACTCCATGTGGCCACGAGAAATATAAATTGTTATTAAGTGGAACTAAAATTCCACAGATCCACAAACCGTAGAAATTTTCAATTTAGAATAGCGTGACTCCATGAGTATGAGTGAATAAGAAAGTGCCATGTGCAAATTGGACATAATAAAATGTAAAATGCGATAAAGATTTGAAACTCAATGAAGACATATTACATATACCTCTCCACATGGCTACAATACACATAAAAAAAAAAGGTATTCGACGTTGAGTGGACATTAAAGCAATATCTAATATTTAACACATTCATGGTGAACATAAAAAATAATAGATAACTACATGTACTTTGTTATAGTGACACATGAACATAATACATTCTCCACAGGCTCACTATTCGTTAAAACCACAATGACTAAATTTGATGCATGTCACTAATTCAACAATTCATAACATTGAAAGATGAGTAAGCTTTAACACACAAAGGCCATTCAAATTCAAATGAAAATTTCAATTCAAAATTAAATTGATACACAAAAAATAATTCAAATTAATAATTTCATGAGTAACCCCATTTTGATTATTTCACATTGAAGGTTGAAATTACACACAACAATCATTTTTTGAAGAGAACAAAACAAGTAGAATGTAGTATACCCCATGGGATCTGCCCAAAAATTCTGATTTTTATTTCTACTTAAAGACTAACTCTGATTTTTGATTTCAAACAAAATATCACAACAAACTTACAATGCCCAAGCATGACAAATAAATGTAATAACATTCAAATTGCTTAGTACTCAACATAGCATTTTTGTCAAACACTTGGCAAACATACTATCTAGAAAAACTGAGACTTCTTATTTGTTGATTAAACACTGATTTGAAATGTAGATGTGCACATACAATTGCCTAATAGGCTGCGACAAATATTTAGATTTGTATTCAACAACTACAATGCAAAGATATGAGTATATGATGGGAGAAACCTAGAAATAGGTGTTGTGGAGATCAGCATATGAAAGGCAGTCACCCAAACTTTAACCCAGTGAAGATGAATACCCAAGCAACAATACATCAACTGTTGCTAAAACTTAGAAGCATGTGATAAATAATCAGTGATTGCATATGTGCAATAATACATCAGCTACTACACAACCAAATTCTTACAATGAAAAAACTAAAGTCTCTGGAAACACTATCTATTGTAGCAATTTCACTATTCATGACATTGTAGCAAACACTATTCATGACACTGTAGCAGCACTATTCATGGCACTGTAGCATTACTATTCACGACACTGTAGCAATTCACAAATCTGCCCTTCTCTATTAAAAAATCCAATAAGTCCATGTGCTTCTTGAGATGAAACACCATTAATCCTCCTGACTGTATATTTCAACAGTGAAGAGAATGCTAGCAGAGAGGGATTTCATCCTCCAAGCCTGATAATTTGATTTCCAAGAAACCCAGTAACATAATCTTAATCTCCAACCACAACATTCTTGAAAACTCTCATAGTGTCTATTTATCCATCTCTCCAAGAAGCTAATCCAACTCACAGGCAATGTGGGATAAAACATATCACTTTATTTAATATTATAGTCTTCTCATTAAGTTGCCCATGTACCTTTTTAAACAAAGGGGACATTTAATACTTTTAACACTTAACTTTATAGTTCCACTGAAGTTATTAAATAACGATAAGTTAAATATTTTAATTTAACTTTATTGCTTAAACTTATCATTAAATAATACATATCTCAGATCCATTCTGTGTCCTGGTTAGCCTATGGGACCATGAGGAAACAAGCTAACGATAAATATATCCATGACTAGTTAAATGGGGGACATTACAGTCTGCCCCTGTTGAAATTGCTTGTCCTCAAGCAATCTCAACTTTGGATGCTACAAGATATACTCTCCCTCCCAAGTAGCATCCTTGACCAGGAGGTTCCTCCATTTCACCAAGTACTCTCTGATAGTCCTTCTGCATAGTGTGAGTTCCCCGGTGTCAAGAATAGCTTCAAGAACCAAAATAAGCTTCCCCTCATCATCAAGAGGTGACAACTCTGTTGAAGGCACCACATTGTGTCCCAGGGCCTTATTGAGGCGTGACACATGGAAGACATTATGCACTCTGTTGTCAACAGGCAACTCCAACTCATAAGCCACTTCACCTACCCTCCTGATCACCCTCAAAGGCCCATAGTAATGTGACTTCAACTTCTTTTCACCACTCCTCTTAAGAGAGGATTATATATATGGCTGCAACATGAGGTATACCATGTCTCCTACCTCAAACGACCTCTCCACCCTGTGCTGATCAACATATTACTTTTGCTGATTTTGGGCCTTCTGTAGATTCTCCTTCAAAGACCTCATAATATCATGTGACTCTTGCAATAGGTCCTTGGCCTTTGGTACCCTACTGTCCCCAAATAATAAATCAAGGAAACTGGGTGCATCATACCTATAAAGTGTCATAAAAGGGGACATTTGAATAGACATGTGAAATGAAGTGTTGTAAATATACTCGCCCAAGTGTAACCACTTCACCCATGCCTTTTATTGTCCAATAATGTAGTTCTGGAGGTATCCCTCAACCCACTTATTCACTATCTATGTCTGCCTATTAGTCTGAGGGTGATAGCTGGTGCTCGGAGTGAGCTCTATCCCATACAAGCTGAAGAGCTCCTGCCAAAAGTGACTCATGAATCTACTATCCCTGTCACTCACTATGCTCCATGGCAACCCATAAAGTCTAAATACCTCCCTGAAGAACAACTCTACTATCTAAGCTACTGAATATGTTGATGAAATTCCAAAGAAGTGCACAAAATTTGTCAACCTGTCAACTACCACATATATACAATCCCTGCCTTGTGCCTTTGGAATGCCTGTAATGAAATCCATGGAAATGTTGTCCCATTTCCTCTCTGGTATAGGCAAGGGTTATAGTAAACCTCTCAAAAAAGAGTGCTCGTGCTTGTTCTACTGACATATCAGTCACTCCCTCACAAACTTCAACACCTCTGCTTTGAGCCCTTTCCAAGTAAAGCACTCTCTCACCTGCCTATAAGTCTTAAACTTGGATGTCCTACCAAAGGTGAGTCATGCAGAGCTCTCAATATATTTTGCTTCATAGCAGAATCTGGCACTAAGAAAATCCTATCCTTTTAAATGATGAAATCATTTACAACTGTATATCTATCATCTTGTATAGTGCCATCAATACCCCTAATAGCCCTCCAATCCTTAACATACTCAACAGATATCAACTCCCTCCAATCATCAGTAACTATTCCTACTACACTCAAATACGACCTCTTGGATAGTGCGTTAGCAACAATGTTCTTCTTACCCTTGATATGGACTATGTCAAAGTCATAGGCCTATAACTTACTAACCCGTTTTTGCTACCTATCATTGAGATCTTTCTAACCAAGGAAATGCTTCAGGCTATTGTGATCGGTCTTCACTATAAACTTTCTACCTACTAATTATTTCTTGAACTTGACTAGCACATGCATGATCGCTAGCATCTCCTTGTCATATATACTATAAGTCCTCTCAACACCCCACAACTTTCTACTCTCATAGGCAATCAGGTGTTTGTCCTACATGAGGACTGATCTTATGCGTTCTCTTGAGGCATCACACTGTAGCTCAAATGGTCTACTAAAATTTGGAATGGCTAACACTAGGCATGTGCTCATCAAATACTTAAACCTGTCAAAACACTATTGTGCCCTACCTGTCCACTAAAAACCATCTCTCCATATCAAATCTATGAGCGGTACTGCTGACTATGAAAACCCCATCATAAATCTATGATAAAATCCACAAAGACCAAGGAATCCCTTGAGTTGAGAGGTATTCCTAAGTGGTGGCCAATCCACTATGGCCCTGATCTTGTCTGGGTCAATCTGAACACCCTGTGTAATGATGATGTGCCCCAAGTAAAGTAACTTAGTCATCCCAAATTCACATTTACTCATCTTCGCATAAAGGGACTCCCTCTCAAGATTGCTGAGCACTGTATCAATATGTTTCAAATGCTCCTCCCATATCCTATTGTAAATCAAAATATCATCAAAGAAGATCAACACAAATCTCCTCAATTATTATTTGAATACCCTATTCATGTAAGATTGAAAGGTGATCGATGCATTAGTTAAACTGAAAGGCATGACTAGAAACTCAAAATGCCCATAACGACATCTGAATGTTGTCTTCTCCACGTCCTCATCTCTGACCTAAATCTGATGGTACCCAAATCTCAAATCTATCTTGGAGAAGTAGTAGGTTCCATGTAGCTCATCAATAAGCTCATCGATATGGGGAATCAAGTACCGGTTCTTAATTGTCTTCTTATTCAATTCCCTATAATCGATGCACATCCTAAGTGTTCCATCTTTCTTCTTCACCAAGACAACTGAAGAAGCAAACAGACTCTTATTGGGCCTAATGTGACCCATCTCGAGAAGCTCTTTAATAGCTTTCTTGATCTCATATTTATACCTCTTGGGGTACCGGTATGGAGTAATGATAACCAATTTTGCCCCTTCTTCGAGCTCGATCACATGCTCATTCCCCCTATCAAGGGGTCTACCTGGAGGTATGTCACCAAACACCTTGGTGTGTTTGGCTATCAATGCCTAAAAATCTAGAGGGTACTCTTGCTTTTGTTTCTCTATGATCACTAGCGTCACTATAATCTCTACTGCCCATTGGACTTGGTCATGCTGAATTAATCTCTCCATCCTCTTAATTGACACCACTTTTGGCCCACTGTCTGACAAACCCCTAAGCACAATTTTCTTCTCATTAGTTTGAAATCTCATTTCCATTTTTTCAAGATTGAACATAAACTCCTCTAATGACTTCATCTAATTCATCCCTAGCACCATATTTGTGTCTCCAATATTAACCATGAATAATTCATCAGTCATCTCATAGTCTCCTAAGCGCAGATGCTCCTTTGTTGATAAACCTCTGTGAGCAACAAACTTCTCATCAATGAAGTTGTGTGTCACTATGGTATTGATAAGTGCAATAAATCATTGCCCATTCAACATCCCTCTCACCCTAAAAGTGACTGCTCTCTATATGCTAGATAACTGTGCAATGGTGCCATCACTTTTGGCTCCCTCATCTGAATAGTTCTCATCATCACTACCCTCTGAATCAAAGGATTGCCCTAAATCCTCTCTTGTTGATTCCTCTGTTGAGAAATACTCCATCTACTTGGCCTTAGCCTTAAGAGGACACTTATGGGATAAATCCCAAGGATCTCTAAAATGAAAACATAACTTCTTTTTTCTGAGCTCGTTAAGTGTGTCACTATTTATCTTCTTGGTTTCCTCTCATGGATGGTGGTTATCCCTGTGAAAAGGTTTCTTATCTTTATCCTTCTTCGAGGGAAAATCCTTAGATTAAAATTTACTTCTGGAGGGAGAAGAAGAATCCATGTCCCATGCTTTCTTAATAGCCTCCTAAAGTGAGGGTGGATTGAGAGCTTTAATCCAACCTCTCAATGGATCTGCTAGTCCATCCATGAACAACACCAAAATCCTACGCTTAGAAACATCTATCACCAACACTGTAAGCTTCTGAAACTATGAAATGTAAACCTCTAAAGGTCCCCACTACTTGAGTTGTGCAAGCTCCTTAAAATGCAGCTCTGTGTCCTTCCTGTCAAACCACTCTATTGACCTCTCTGTAAACTCCAAATAAGATGTTATCTATGCATGACCCATGGTGACCATGCCATAGTGTCACCACTCGTGAGCCACTCCATCTAGATGTATAGCTATATATTTAATATCCTCTTCCTTAGGCATAGGGTTTAGCTGTAAATAGGTATCGACCTTCTGCACCAAAGCTCATGTATTCATCTTACCTGATGCATCAAAATAAGGCAACTACAGCTTACCCACTTTCTTTCTTAGTTCATAATTCTAGTTCCTGTCACTAGTGTGGGGTCTATGCCTCATCCTTACATCAAGATAATTCCTAAGTGTGATGGATGTTAAAAAGTCATGTCCTCTAGCCTCCTAATCTCTCTAGAGTTAATCCTATATATCTGTGATCTATGGTTCAACCTCAGGCTGTGCAGGTGCTTGAGGTGGGAAGGTAGGTATCATTGGCCTAAAACTCACAGTTCTAGTGGGTTGGGTTGCATGTGCAAAGTTATCTCCCACATTTCTACCTCCATTGCCTCCTTTCTACCCATTGTTCCCATTCTGTCCATTATTTGCATTATTTCCACCCCCCATGTTAACATTAATACCCATCTATTGGGCCATCATCTGCATCATTAATTCAAGCCGTTGGTTCTATTCTTGGACCCTCTGCTCTACTAAACACTATCCCTATGTTAATGAATCCAATAACATTTTGTGAAGAAGTTATGTAAAGAGGAGAAAGGAAATTACTGGGTGTAAAATGTTTCTCATATAATGAGTCATATTTTTTCATAATATTTTTTTTGATCGATATCATGGAATACAGGTCCCCTTCCCAAAAAACATAATACTTCATAAAAAAAACTAGTTTGGCTTGATGGTAGAAATGTCAAGGCATCTAGACATCACAATTCAAATTAAACAAGCAAACTAAAATTATTTAAAATACTTCATCTTAACAATTTTTTTTTCTTAAACATCAATCCAAAAATTACTAAATCTCATCCTTTTTTGCTATGTAATGAGAATGCAATATCTTGGAAAGGGAATTAGGAATGAGACGACCTTTTTTCTTACTTCTAACAACCTTTCATTCTTCTTGATTACTCAGTTTACTTGATCCTAAACTTAAAAAGCAACACCCATCCTCAGGTTTACATATACACCTTATTATTACTAACCATATCCATAAAACTTTTTCCAATTGACCCAACTATTTTAGAATCTTGAGATGAGGACATCAAGGGTACCAAACTAGCTAAAGAATTCTTTTCCAAGAGAACCTCTGAAGTAGCTCCTAAAGGATCAATAAGATCACTTTCCAAAAATACTGTAATATTCTCCTCACTTGCCTCCTTCCCCCATGAAGAAACTTCTTTTCACTTGGATTTTTGATAGGAAGTAGAAAGATGACCACTTTTAAAGTAATTCTGACACTTGAAAGGAATCCCATCATAATCAATGGTTTGAGACCAACACTTGTCTTTCACT
Source organism: Torreya grandis (assembly GCA_037957365.1). Lineage (NCBI taxonomy): Eukaryota > Viridiplantae > Streptophyta > Pinopsida > Cupressales > Taxaceae > Torreya > Torreya grandis. The sequence continues at coordinate 2,144,799 of JARHVA010002599.1, forward strand.
TTTAACTCAATCATTTTAGGAAGATCTTAGGTAGTATCTAAACAAATAAGAACTCTCACAAAATTCATCCAATAAAAATTCAATGAAGAAGCATCAATTTACAGTAAATCACCCAATGCACCTCCAATAGCCAAAAGTCTAGATTCATACCAAAATTGGAGTGGAAGATACGACAACCTCACCCATATGGGTCGAAGAGAAAGATTTTATGTCAGAGGGTTAAAATTGGGAAACCAATGTTTCAAATGGAGAAGGTTATGATCACATCTCTAAGATTTTACTTGAAAGATCTTATTACAGTTAGCCAAATTTTTAAAAACCATAATAAAAAACCCTCTGGCACAAGGACAAAATTTCATGTTGCCTTCCAACATAGACTGCCAAGAATCTAAAAGCCACTAGTGAAGAATAAGAACATAAGGATAAACCTGTTAAAATGATAAATTAGATCCATTTCTACATACCAATCTTCTCTTTCAATAATCTCTTCAAGAGCTTCACATTCAAAATTGACAACTAGAGGTTTCTTTACAATGCTTAAAGTCCTAAACTACTCCAAGAGGAAGATAAAAGGACCTAAGGAAGCCCTAGTAGCTTATTTTTCCACCTTGACTAGGGTGGATGGTTTCCTTACTATGCCCCCACTCTCTCCTTCCATTATCCCAACCTAGCCATCAAATCAAAATACTTTCCCCTGCCTTCCATAATTGTAGATGGTGCCTTACATCCATTACCATCCATTGCTATCCTCTATCTTTGCATCTATCTCACTGAAGCTTGTCTGCCTTCCATCCTTCTTGGCATTAATGCATCTTGACTAGAAAATTCCAAGCTATCCTTAATCGTGGGAGAAAGCAATTTTTCATCTCACAACCAACCCTGAGTATTTCATAGGATTTTCACCTGTATAGGTTTTTCCATATAAATCTCATGTAATGTGTAGTGTAATTCTTTATTCTCTATATATTTATTATTTTTATTTTTGTATTCTTTCAGTTATCAAATTAATTTAATAAACATATCATTTATATTAAATAATGTATCATTATTCCTTTGGTTCCTCTCACATGGTACCCAAATGACATTTTGTTTGATCATGTTTGTAGGTTGTTGGTAGGCTAATTATATTATAGATTCAAATAAATATAATGAATTTCATTATAAATATATGATATAAATATATAATATAATATCATTTAAAAACATATAATTATTATAATTATATAAATTATTATATAATATATATTTATATATATTACATTTATAAAATAAAAATATATTATATAATATATAAATATATAATATAGATTAAAAATAAAAATTGAGGTAGGTAAGAAGAAAACAAAAAAATGAAATATCTTAAGTACAAAGAATAACTTTAAATTGGAGTAATTCCAATTAACCTAAAAATTTGAAATATTATTAAATGTTTTTTTAATTAGCCACAACAAACCTAACATATATCAGTTTAAAAAATAAAATAAAATGAAAATACAAATAAAAATTGGTTCTAAGTGTGTTTTAAACGTAGATTGATGGATTCAAGTGAATGGAGTTTTTCATGACTTATAATTCATGTCCATGTCTTGGAGGAGTTTGAAGATAGTGTAAGTGGTGAAAATGATGAAGCCAAAATGGCTTATCTGGCCCAGTGAGGTCTGTGTGTAGTGAGTTCAACAAATTGGTCTGTAAGACCAATAGTTACCACTAGACCATATGATGCTTATATTTGAAGATGGTTTGGATATTTCAAAGGATAATGTTCATGTATTAGAAGTATTTTAAATTACCTATACATGTATTAAAAGTTCAATATTTCATGACTGTGTTTTTGACAGTCTTGGCAGTTATGAGTAAGCAAAGTTGCAGTGATGAAAAGTTGGATTTGAGTGTGATTTAATGAGAAAGTGATGAAATATAGTACATGGTGTTTTTTTTTTTTGAATTTAAAGTCATGTTCATGCTTTGGAAAATCTTGGAAGTTAGTTTAAGAAGTTGAAGCTAAAATGACTTGTTTGGTTCAAGCAAGACCATGTGAGATAAGGTCAGGAGATTGGTCTGAAAGAATAATGTTTGCTATTAGAGATTATGGTTTTTATGATTGAGGTTGTTATTAAGATGTTATATAATATTTTTAATGTATTTAAAATCATTTAAATTTTCCTTTCAGGTTTTGTATGTCAATTAGTTTCATGACTGGTTTTTGATTATTCTGGCAGTTCTGAGTGAGCATACAAAAGAGATGTGTTTAAGCCTTTTTGAACTGAGTTGAAGTGTCTCAAGAATATGGTGATTGCCTTGAGGTAATTTATATTATGTATAAGTGATTTATTATCATGGTTGTGTGGGTAAATGATGTGATATCATTAGTTGTTCAAGATAGTCTTTTCTATGCGTTCAAAGGCCTAATGTGAACATTGCCAATGGAGCGTTTCAAGTGGTGGTTGGACCTAAAAGGTGACATGGTGATCTAAGTATTTTATATAATGTATATTTTATTATTATATGACATGTTCCTACCATGTGTGGAGTTTTGAAGTGTTCTAAGGAAGGCAACGTGTAATGTGTGTCTAAGAAGGCCTAATAGGTCTCCATGAAACCTAAAGGATTGTAGTCTATTGAGTTGTGACAGACCTAAGATTGTTATTAATTTTTTTTGTAAACATGTCATAAGGAATATTATGTGGACACTCTAAGTGGAACAGTGTGTGTATCCAACCAAGGTGTGTATGAGCATGAGGCTTGTATAAAAGCAAGTTCTAATAGGCCTATTTGAGCAAGAGAGAGGATCAGTTTGAGGAGCGATTGAGATAAAATATCCTTGAGTGGAAGTATTATAGACCATTAGAAGAGAGGAAACTTACTATAATGAATATTTAATAAGAGGTTTGAGTATGAATATCAAGGCCATATGACCTAATTAACCTTGAAGAGACCTAGTTGAGAAAAGAAGACTAGGAGGTAATTTGAAAGGGTTAAAGAGTGTGAAGAGATAAAGAAGGTGATCATTATCTATTATGTGAGCAACAAGTTAAATCCTAGTCAAGTGGGTGATTGGCTAGTTGGAATTGGTGCTCCATGTGGAGTTGGTGCTTCACTAAATTTGGTTTTTATCTTATAGGACTATAGTCAATTTGCAGATATCAGTGTTTTTTATTCCACTTGAGGGTTTCCCACATATGTGATGTGTTCTTTTATTTCATGTTCATATCTATGATTGCTTGTGCTTTGATTGATCTATATGTTTGTATAAATGGATCATGAATGTTAAGTGGAATTTAATGAATTTTTTGAAGACTGATTCACCCCCCTCCCTCTCAATCATTGTGATTCAAATAATTGGTATCAGATCATGGTCCTTTAAATTAGGCCTAATAGCTTGAAGGTGATCTTAATAATCACAAGATGTCTAGTGATCAAAAGGAAGAATATAACATGTATGATCAAGAAGTCTTCTATGACAATGAAGAAGAAAAAATTGAAGTAGATCTTGAGCTGAGCTCATAAGTGCCCTAGATGATTTTAAGCACCAAAAGAAGAGGAAACATGAGTTGAGATCTATGGTCAAGGTTCTTAAGGAACAGATATATACCTTAAAGAGTGACTGGGTCAAATAATCCAAAAGGAATGAGAAGATCATCAAGGATCTTAATAATCATTTATGTGTCAATATAAATTTAAGATCAAAAGAAGTTGAGTATGATCAGTTGAAGATAGAGCTAGATTATTTGAAGGTTGAGCATGAATAGCTCATAGACAAGATGAGAAAGTTTGAGAAAGAGCATGAGAAGCTAAAACAAGTTAAGAGCACCAACATGAAAGTCAACATGAAGAGACCAATCAGGAAGCCCAATGCAATAAGGTAATCCAATTATTTTAATGGTTATTGTTTTATTTGTCATATCTTTGGTTATAGAGCAAGTGAATGTAGAATGTTCTCAATGGATGAGTTGTCATGGGACCATGGGAGAAGAGTGATCGGTCAAGAGGTAAGAATAGTAATGTTGTTTGCTAAAGTTGTCATAATGTGGGTCACATTTCAAGATTATATTCTAATAGAGTTAGAAGAAACTCAAGATTCAACAAGACATATGGAGGTCCTAGAGTGAATGAGAAGGGTCAAACATGTGTATGGAAACCAAAGGCAGTCAAGGTGAGTCATGATCAATCTACTAGTCAAAATGGAATATTTACTAAGGTAGAGAAAGGATTAGATGTGAAGGAATGTCAAGAACATGTGCTATCTGCATATATTAACAAAAAAAGTCAAAGAGAATAAGGATGACAAGGTGGATGAGTCAAATTCTTCAGTCAAACCTAAGTGGATTTTAAAGAGGCACTATCAGTCTCATGATTGCAAGATGGATGAGAAGAGTGGATTGGAGATCTAGGGATTTCTTGAGTTCATGGTGTTCTAGTGCCTGATGGTAAGGGGTGACTCCATTAGGCTTCATAGAGACACTCATTAGTCAGTGGAAGATTGGTAGCTATCATAAAGACATGTTGAAGAATGTTGATAGAGCTGGAAGTGTTGTTGCTATATGAGAGGTAAGCAAAAAGTTGTTCTTTGTTTCTAGTAGTTGGTAGTTGAGCTTGATATATGTTGAGAAGTGGTATTGGTATTGAGATATTTGAAGGAAGATGAGGATGGTCTGAGAGTGATAATGACTCATGTGGTGAGCTCAAGCTATGAAGATAAAGGGGGAGTCCCTAATTATTCAGTTAATGTCAAGAATATGGTGGCCTAGTGTATGATCAAGGGTTTGAGTCATATCAGTCATGCCAAGGACAAGGTGAGTGGTCTTGTGATATGAGTTAATTTGAAGGAGGTATGCATGGATTAAGGGGGATCATGTTACTATAATGCTTCATATTCTATTGATATTTTGTTGCAAGAAGGTGTGATGTCAGATGTTACATGCATCTCTGTCATTAATTTCAAAGGAGGAGAAAGACCAAAATGGGGAGATGAGAATGATCAGGTTGTAGTGTGTTTGCCATCAATGAAAAAGGGGGAGTTTGCTGAGATGTGTTGTCATTAATGTCAAGGTTGATGTCATTGATGTCAAGGTACATTTGGTGAAGATGCATGGTGAGTGGTCTTTGAGGTATGAGCTTGTGAGCTTGATGTGACAAGGTAAGTTTGTTGAACTTTGTCTTCTCCATTGGTTGATGTCAATGTTATCAAGGTTCAGGTTAGCATTGTCATTAAATGTTCTTGTGAAGTTATGATGACAAGTAGGTCTATAAGAGTGTTGTTGAGAGAAAGGTTAGTTGGTAGTGGCAAGGTCAGTTGATAATAAGTTATGTCAAGAAGCTTGGAAGAGTTTTGTTGTATGAGAGTAGTGATATGAGTGTGTTATGAATATTCTTATGTCAGCTGAAGTGAGATCATTGAGGTCACTATGTTTGAGCATAGTCAAGCTGTCTTGTGAAGCCTAGTCTAGACCTTGTGAGAAGGTATGTGCATGTAGCATGGTGGAGTGATGTGAGCATGGGAGGTATATGTCATTGAAGATATTTAAAGACAACTAATGTTTGTGTAAGAAGTATAGTGTATGAAGAGTTTCAGGTAAGTTGTGTGATAGGATGAATTTGAAATCAAGAAAGAATTTGAAGGCAACTAATGTATTTTGGTTGCATGAAGGTACAAGTCAAAGTTTCTTATGACTGCTTGTTTGTTATTTTGTTGAGGTCATGACATGGAAGGAATAGGTCAAGGTGTCAAGTACATTAGAAGCTTGAGCCTAATCATAGCATGGTGAAGGTATGAGCTGGTGGCATGGTGAAGTGAGTAATGATTGTGAAGGTTCTATGAGCATGAGTATGAGGTGTGGATGCTCTCATAAGTATTTCAAAGTGAGCCTATAGGGGTAGGACCTTCAGTCTAAGTTTACATCTAGACCTCTCTTAAACATTGCCTGACGTAATGAGGTATCATGATCTATTGTCAAGGAATGTGAAGGATGTATGGTAGTATTTAATCATGAGAGAGATTGTATGGCATGAGAGTGAGATGTTGAGCATGACAGTGATGTGTTGAGAACATGGAAATAGGCATGAAGGTCAGTTCAAGGCCTAGTAAGGTATGAAGACTATGGTGTAGAGAGAGAGAGAGAGTGTAGCCTAATGGGGTATCAAGATCAGTTTCCAAGGCAAGTGTGAGTAGGTAAACATTGACAAAGGTAAGTCAAGTTGTGTTAGGCATGTGCATGAAGTTTGAGGTTCTAGTTTGAGGGATAAGACATGAAAATTTGTTTGGAGGTCTCTTGAGTGCTTATAATGAAGGGTTCTCAACTCGAGAAGGAATTTATTGTGATTTTTAGCTCATCAAACCTATGCATGGGAGCCTATTCAGTTCATGTTAGATGTGGAAGGGTCCTAGATAAAAATTCCAAGTATTAGTTTTTGGATTGAGGGGCTATGCTTAATGAACAATTGTTAACACTACGGATAGGTTTAAACCCTCTTAAAACCCTAATAAGGACCTACTATTGAAGATATTGATCAAAAGTGCCTAGAAAAGATTGGTATGCCTAGGTAAGCTATTCTATCTTTTATTGGAATCTCCTAGGTACCTCTAAGTGGTATTGGTTATAGAGAGGAGAGCGAAAATGTGAAGATACAGGCTTATTTCTGAAGAAATTGTTGTAGCTATCAAAAGTTGTATTGGACATATTAAGTAAATGGATGGAGGAAGAAGGTAGAGACTCATGTTTCATGTCCATGAATGTTTCTAGATAGGTTATATTCCTCAAATGTGCTAAAATGGTGATCCAAGTAGGCCATTCAATAATAGGCCTAATAGAGCAAATTTTGTAAAACCCAAACAGTAATGAGAAGTTGGTTCTAAGTGTGTTTTTAGGGTATATTGATGGATTCAAGTACATGGAGTTGTTATTCATGACTTATAAGTCATGTCCATGTCTTGGATGAGTTTTAAATATAGTGTAAGTGGTGAAAATGATGAAGCCAAAATGGCTTGTCTAGCTCAATGAGGTCTGTGTGTAGTGAGGTCAACAAATTGGTTTGTAAGCCCAATAGTTTCCACTAGACCATATGATGTTTATATTTGAATATGGTATAGAGATGTCATAGAATTAGGTTCATGTATTGAAATTCTTTGAAAGTCCCCATATAAGTATTAGAAGGTCAATTTTTCATGACTATGTTTTTGACAGTCTTGGCAGTTTTGAGTAAGCAAAGTTGTGATGAAAAGTTGGATTTGAGTGTGATTTCATGAGAAAGTGATAAAATATAGTGCATGGTGTTGTTTTTTGTGACTTGAAATTCATGTTCATGATTTGAAAAATCTTGGAAGTCAGTGTAGGAGGTTGAAAATTTGAAGCCAAAATGGCTTGTCTGGTTCAAGCAAGACTATGAGAGATAATGTTAGGAGATTGGTCTGTAAGACCAATGTTTGCTATTAGAGATTATGGTTTTTTATGATTAAGGATGTTCTAAAGATGTTATAGAAGATTTTTAATGCATTGAAAATCATTGAAAGTGTCCTTTTAGGTGTTGTATGCCAAGTAATTTCATGACTAATTTTTGATAGTTATGGCAGTTCTAAGTGAGCACACTAAAGAGATGTGTTTAAGCCTTTTTTCCCTAAGTTGAAGTGTCTCAAGCATATGGTGATGACCCTAAGGTCATGTATATTTTATATAAATGATTTATTGTCATGGTTGTGTGCATAAATGATGTGCTATCTTTAGTTGTTCAGGATAGACTTTTATGTGGGTTCAAAGGCCTAATGTGAATAGTGCTAATGGAGTGTTTCAAGTGGTGGTTGGAGCTAAAAGGTGATATGGTGCTTAGAGGATGTTGGTTAAGGTCTATATGATTCTTACATGATATTTTCATGCTGTGTGTGGAGTTTTAAAGTGTTCCAAGGAAGGCAAAGTGTAACATGTGTCTAAGAAGGCCTAATAGGTCTCCATGAGACCTAAAGAAGGATTGTAGCCTATTGAGTTGTGACTGACCTAAGATAGTGATTGATTCTTGTTGTAAACATGTCATAAAGCCTATTATCTATCCAAACTAATTGGACAAGTGTGTGTGGCCAACCAAGGTGTTTATGAACACGAGGATTATATAAAACCAAGGTCTAATAGGCCTATTTGAGCAAGAGAGAAGATTAGATTGAGTGAATGAGATAGAAGATCATTGAGTGGAAGGAGGTCTTATAGACCATCAGAAGAGAGTAGAGTAATTTTCATGAATATATAACAAGAGGTTTGAGTATGAAGATCAAGGTCATATGACCTAATCAGTCTTGAAGAGACCTAGTTGAGCAAAGAAGCCTAGAAGGTAGTTTGAGAGGGTTAAAGAGTGCGAAGAGCTAGATAAGGTGATCCTCATATGTTGTGTGAGCAATGAGGTGTTCTGAAGGTGATCAAAGTAATTAGGCAGATGAGTCATCTAGGAGGTTGGTGCCTCATTGTAAATGGGTGCTTACTAAAGCTAGTCAAGTGGGTGCTTGGCTAGTTGGGGTTGGTGCTCCATGTGGAGTTGGTTCTTCACTAAATTTAATTTTTTTCTTATAGAATAGTAGTCCATTTGAAGAGATCAATGGGTTTTCTTCCCCTTGAGGGTTTTTCACATATGTGATGTCTTCTTCTATTTCATGTTCATATATATGGTTGCTTGTGCTTTGATTGATCTATATGTTTGTATGAATGGCTCATGAATGTTAAGTGGAATTGAATGAATGTTTTGAAAATTAATTCAGCCCCTACTCCCTCCCTCTCTTAGTCATTGTGCTTTCAACATGGAGAAAGGCTTCCAATGGCATCAAGACAGTCTCAAACTCTTTTTCCCTTGATCATATGGGGAAATCGGGCCTCTGTTAGAATGTTGTGGGCAATAATGAGGGTTTTATGGCTTATAATCCAAGTTCTTCTTTTCTTCCTAGCCACATGAAGGCAGATTCGAATGGGGTTCATGTAGGTGGTTTTGTTAGGATAAATTAAAACATAGATTTATGCTCAAATCGCATACAAGAGAAACTATAAAATGAATTAAACAAACATAAAAAAAATAAACATAAACATGCACAAAATAGGAGACACCAGATTTAATGTGGTTCACCTAAGCTGGGCTACATCCACCAAACTTGTCTAGTATATTTACAACAATACAAGGGAGAAGCAAATCTTGTAACAAACCCTGTTACACTTCTTTACCTTTTCTGCCTCCTCTCTATGTGTAATCTATTTCTTTTTTCATCTTAGCCATGTATCAATACATTTTAAGATGAAAAACACCTAAACATAACCTCTATAGTCAGATTTGGAAACCTTTAATCAATAGCTCAGATTGAATATGAAATTACAATTTTACAAGGCAATTTTTATAAAATTTTCACTTCGAGGGCACTGCCCCTGAATCCTCACCGAGTTGTGTGCCACCCAAACTCCACGAGGGGGGTTCCCTCCTTACAACCCCTTGCACCATCAGGGATACAAAGAATGGGATCCAAAACCTAATTGAAATGGCATTAGAATTTTAACCTTTGATCTTGGAAGACAATCAGGGTCCACACATAATAGGTTTCACTTAGAATCCTATGTGTCCTCCTCAAAAGATTGGTGAACCTTTTTTAGTGGAAAATATTGATTCAAATCAAGGGAAGCTTGTTCCTAAATATCTAATTTTCCTATGCTGTCCCAATGCTACCAATCCTTATCACTCTTACAATGATTTTTGTAAAGTCAAGCTTGGTTTGATTGTTGATATCATTGAACCTCATTTGGCGGGAATGGATGTTAGAGCTCATGACCCCACTTCCCTTGTTTAGCCTACTTCTTGCCTAACTTTTTGTTAGGCGACGTTCTTATTTCTTTTTCGGAATAGACTCCTAAATTGACTATTTCTGAATCCTCCATTCAAACCATGGAAGATGATCTTGGCAACAAATGCTTGTTTGGCAAATGTGTGGGCTCTCCTATCTCATTCTTAGATCTTATCAATTGGGTTTCTATGATTTGGATTTCTTTGTCTATGATGGTCTTTTCTTTACTCAATGCTAGCTTCTTTTAGGGCATTTTACAGAGTTCCTTGGATAGAGATTTTGTTTGGTCGTCGAGCCCATGGTTCTTTGACAAGTATGGGATATTCTTTTTTCTGTGGTCTCTTTTCTTCGATCCCTTGGAGATGATTATTTTAGTACCCCCCTTCTAGATTAGATTGTACAATCTCCCTTCGTTCTTGCAAAAACTAGAGCATATAGAGATGTTGATTAACCATGTGGGTTCCTTTGTCAAGCTTGACGGTCATTCATTGGACAAAATATTTGCAAGAGCTTGTGCTATCATAGACTCATCTAAGCCTATTTTCCATTCGGTTAAGCTAGTCTTGTCTTGTGGGATCTGGACTTAGTTACTTAATTATGAAGGCCTTTCGTTTAAATGTTTTCACTACAATCTCCTTGGGCATCATGTTGTTGGTTGTACTTCTGATGGTCCTCACCATTCGTTAATTTGGTTTGGCTTGTTTAGAAGGAGGGCTCCCCCAATCAAGATTTCATATGGCGTAATCATGGTATTTTCTACTATTTTCTACTACCTTTCAAAGCCTTCCCCTTCTTTGTCTGTGGTTAGCTCATCTTCTCAGAGGCAAGAGAGTCTTCCTTCTGCCCCAGATGCAACTACACCTTTTTGTTCCCTTCCAAAAATGGATGTAGATTCTTCTCACCATGTTTTGGTGATTTCATCTTCATGAGTTAAAAAGAGGGGAGAAGGACATATGCTGAAAGATTGAGATCAAATGTAGAAGCGTTGGTGAAGGAGGGATTGCAATGAACTATGGAGAGTTTCCTTTCTGGTCATGGGAGAAGGCTAGTCTCATCCCATGGGTAATTTCTTTGTCCCTACTACTACTACCGGGCTTTGGTGCTTCAAAGTTTTTTCAAAAATTGGAGGACATTCATCTTTTCAGTGTTCTTATTGTTTTGAAGTTGTTTCCTTACTATTGAATAGTTGTATCTGGGTATTAAACTCTTCTGATATCTTTCTTCTCTTTTATGCTCCCTTCGATTTTGTGATTGATGTAGTGTTTTACTTCATTATGATTTCCTTATGTACAAGGCTCGAAAGTCTTTAAAAACCTTGGACATTTACCCATAATAAAAAATAATAATGTAATTTCCCAAGTCTACTTCAAAATCATTGATGTAAAACAAATAATGAATAATATCAATCTCATTATTTGAAGATTTGATGTTTCTTCATCTCGAATCATATAAAAATATTTTTCAGGTAATCCACATTGCATCATCATTTTTATTTTATTTTCACGGATCCAAAAGTTAATATTCGCCTTGGAAAGATGAAGGTAGCACTAAAATGCGTTTGAATGCATTGCAATTTACTGTTTGCAAGTGTATAATGAAATAGATAAATGAAATTTTGAGTAAACAACGTGTAGAGCATACATACAAAATCAGGTTGCTCTTTTGGGCCTTTTTTCGTGTTTAATTATTTATTTATTTTAATTGTTCCTGGGATTTGACGGCTGATAAAAAGTGAAATACACCATTACATTCTAAACACAAAATGTCAAATTTCTTTTATCTGCATAGTTGTGAATGTGTATAGATTCGATGCAATATGCAATCTGACTGTATAACACAAAATCTGCATATATATTACAGTCTAATCTAATATATTGCAGTGTAGTAGTTGTTGATGGGATTAAGAAGTACTGTCAATCAAATTCCTTTTGAAACTTACTATTTTTCCATTATCTTATCATTAGCCTTTTTGATTCATATTGCTGGTAGGTTGGGAAATGATCTATTAACATCTTTGACTGCAATCTCCATAGATCGCCTAAGTGTAAGGCTACAAGATCGCTGCAATATTTCTATATATCAATAATCTCTAGTAAATGGATCATTTATTTGGCATTGAATTATGTGTACCATCTTCAATTTCTAGTGGATCTGTTCCCCATTTTTCGACATTGCTTATGCTTGTGTTAGACATGTCATGTTTTCGTCAGCTTGCACATGCCCTTTTTAACCTTTGAAAACACAAAGTTGTTTTGTTTCTAAAAATAACATGGATGTCAAAGTTTTGGGCGAGTAAATTCTATTTGATTATAAGAAGGAATGGTTTGCTCAAGTTGGTCTCATACCTACTAATTCAGAGATTTAAGCTACTTAACAACTTTAATGCACTAATTACTTGATAGGCATTTGCCTATAAGATTGAGCATTAGGTTTTATACCTAATCGATGGTTCACAATGGATGTTAGAAGATAAATATGGTCGTATTTTCATGTTTCTGAATATATATATATATATATATATATATATATATATATATATATATATATATATATATATTGACATTACTATATTGAAGGGTCTAAGAGTCTTTAATTAAAATGGGTTCGCCCTTCGAGAATTAGGTGGTAAATACAGAGGAGTGATTGGTCAAAAAATTGAACTAATGGTGCAGGTACCTTTTACCACACTAATAAATTTATTTTGTAGATATTTACCATGTTGTATTAGATGCCATTAATAATTTTTGTGTTGGATTTTAATGTGTATATAAGGATGCAAAGGGTTTGTTTGATGTGTTATTAACCCAAAGTAACGTAAAATTAACAATATATTGAAAAAATATAATCTATATATAAGCTCGTCATCTATAAGAGAAAGTTTGATATTACACTGAGAGAAAATTTGATTTAGGATTTCGAACTGAAAAAAAATTAAATCTATTTTACAAATTTATAGGTGTTTCATGGATAACCACATGGACAAGTTCTAGTCAGGGTTAGCATCACTTGAAGGTAGGATTTATCCTCTAAATAACACAAATAATTTCCCTCTGTTTGCATTGTTTTATAAAATTACGTTGTTTAATGTCATGGAATCATTAGATTCTTATCAACAAAGCTATATTAATTCTCTATTATTTGGTGGTAAGTATATCATGCAAACACTATTAATTCTTTGTGTTTGAGTGTTGTGAAACATTGTTTTTTGCTTATTTAGTAGGACAACAAAGCCTAAGACTTTTTATATCTCAATGCACATAGACCAAAGATAAGACATGCAACCATTATCAGGGGGTTAAGCTCAAATCAATGTCTCTGAGTGAATGATCTACAGTGGAAAATATTTATGGATAGATGGACATTAAAATCATGCTCCTTAAAATTATCCACTTTGTAAGTTTAACAAAGTAATAAGGCACATAATATGATCATTTAAAAGAAAATGACTTTATGGGTTTTTCGTGGTTCTTTGTGCCTATTCGATACATTTCTTCTTCTCATAAACTTCTTTATAGGTCTGCAAGGTTGTGATTTCATTTTTTCAAAGCCCTATTTTATCATTAGAATGTGTTTCATGGGAAACTATGTGGATAAGTTATAATCGAGGGTAGCATCAAATCAAGGTAAGATCTATCCTCTAAATAACAAAAATAATCGATTGTGTTTTTATTTTTTTAATAGTATTATTTTGTTTTATGGCATTGAATCATTGGCATCTTATAAATAGAGCTATGTTAATGCCCTTTTATGTTATCTAGAGTTAAATGGATTTATCTTCGGATAGGACATACTAGATCACGTTCTTTACAATTATATAACTTGTAATTTTAACAAACTAATATGACAAAATGTCATCGGGTCCTTCTTAGGATAGGAAGGCTTCTCAATTTAGTATTAAGCATTTGGGGGACAAAACTCATACGTTGGCCTTTGCATTATCTATTTTACAGTTTAAGAAAAGGTGTTTCATGAATGTCATTTCTTCTTCTCAAATACTTTTATGCAGAGCTACAGGGTCATGATTTCCTTTCTACCAGAGCCACGTCTTATCATTTTCAAGCAAGCCTACATTTTGGGATCTCTCCAAACTATCCTCGGGGTTTTATTAGCTAGAAATGGATTTTGATTTATTTTTTGATGATTATATGAGTTTTTTACAATTTTATTTGTTTATCTAATACATACCCGACCCAATAAAGTTCTTTCTTCTTCTCAAAAGAGTTTTGTACAAGTTTTTAGGGTTGTGAGTTTGTTTATACTAGATATTTATCTTATCATTTTCATGTTGGCCTACATTTTTAAATCTCTATAAATTACCACTAGGTTATTCTCAGGCTGATAAGGCTTCTTGGTTTAATTTTAAACATTTGGGATAACAAAACTCATATGTCAGCTTTTACATTCTAATAAAGTCTTTTTTAGGGAATTTTTTAGTATTTTTATTTGTGTCTATAAATATGTGATGATGTGGCAAGGCCTTTGATTGTAATTGATGCTTGATTCAAAATATATTGGTTGACTATAATATAATATAATACAATATTATAATATTATAATTATATTATATATAATTATATAAATATTATTCTAATATACTTATATATTTTTAATATTTAATAATGCTAATAATAAAATAATAATGGTGAACAATGAAGTTGGAAAATAATGAAGTTTATTTTGTGAATAATGGTGGCAACGACTACGAGCTATGAATAAGTTAGGTCAGTGTGATGCTGAATGGGAGCGAATGAGAGTGTGTGTGTGTGATAGCAAAGGTTCAAATTCAAGGAGGATCAAAGGAATGAATAGAGTGTATGAGAGTAGGATATAATTTGAGATATGAATTTAAGAGAGGATGGTGAGACACAGGTTCTTTCAAAGAAAAATAAAAAATGGAGTTGGCTCAAGGCACGAAGAAAGCTATAGGCTTTCTTTTCCATTGTGCATAAGCTCCTAGTTTTGGAATAATTATTTCAGTGTAAGCTGGCTTAAATTGTGAAGCATTATCCAGGTAAATTCAATGGTACATTGAGCACTGCCTAATCAATAAATTCATTAATATGTGGGCTTCATGGGAAGAACTAGGGAATAAGCGTCATGCGATCTAGGGATCATAGATCACTTTGTGGTTAAAGGCTAAGGGAATTTTTATGGTTTTTTACCCCTTGGTAGACCAAAGAATAGTGATTCTAAAATATATCCCTAGGTTGTTGGAGGATTTTGGGCTTCACCTTCAATGTTAGACTCTAAATTTGGATGCCCTCCATTCTAATTTTGGTCCTCCTTCCATATGGTTTTGATTGTATGCATTGATGATGGAGTTTGGGGAGATAAGACTATTGCTTAGAATTGGTAGATACCTTAGAAAGGTGATTCACATTGACCAAAACACCTTGGTTAGGTCTAAAAATTCTTACGTTAGTTTTTTTTGGGTGGGTTGCTCCAATTTTATCTCCAAAACTATTCACATTTAGTCCTCAGGAAGATTTTGGATCTAATGCATCGAGATTGAAAATTAACTGATAAACTATTTTCAATGCCATCAACCTGGGCAAGTTGTGAAAAACTTCCCTCTTTCAATCTAGGCATGGCTAGATCAAATTATGGTACCCTAAACTAGGTCACCTTTTTGAGACATTCCTATAGTGCAACAATCTTTATTGGGTTTCCTTGGATGAAAAGGTTTCTCTATTAATCTAACCCTAATGGTTCAATCCTCTAATCATGAATTCCTTTATTCACCATCATATTTTGATAATATGACCCCACATTCCTTTCTGGTGGAAAGTGAATCCACCACTAAAGAATAATCAAACATTATTCTATTAGAAATAATTTGGAAAGAGATCAAAAGTAGGGAGCCTTCTGGGATATAGAAAATTGGGTAGAACACTCACCTGAAGATTAGTCAAAGGATGAAGATGAGGTTGAGAACCCACCTAAATTATCAATTCATCCAATCTCATTCATTTAAAAGAATACAACTGTTGGAAAATGAAAAAAGGGTCACAAATCTAAGGTCGATAAAGCAATGATCAAGGTGGAAGTTAACACATAAGAGATCCCAAGGTCTTTCTCGAGTTATGAAAAGTGGAAGGTGGATGCCCCGTAATCCAATCTAACAAGCAAAATTGATTCACCAATTAAATCTGATGTAATTGACCAGTGCTCATTTAAACCTCATTAATCAATTATGGGATAAGGCAACCACTTATTTGATCAATTCTACTATTTTCACTACTTTTCAACCCAAGGTATGTATCTGGTTAGATATCGATGTTGTATATGCAACACTAGTTCTTTCATAGGTTGATAAGCTATAGTTTGCATATAGGAAAACATACTTGCATAAAATAAATTGCATGAAAGGAAGTATAAGATATTAAATCATACTTTTAGGAAATGAATTAAAAAAAGGAATTAATTTGTTAATTTATGTTTTTGGAAGCTTCCCATACAAAATCAAGAATGTTCACAAAATTTCTAATTAATTTTATTGAATTAAAATTATGAATTTTAGAGACACACACACACACAACTTTAAAGGAAATTGTAACTTATCACACTATAGAAATAAAAACTAATTATGGATCAATACATTCACCATAATTCCTTTTGTGGGGCCCCTTCTCGATCATTTTGAGTTCCAATCCTTTCTTAGGTGCAAATGCTTTACTTCAAATCACTTCTCCTTATATTATTGAACATGTAATAATGTGAGTATTTCTACAACATAGATTGTAAAAGCTTAACTATGATTCCTTATCTTTTATTCACTTCTCATTACCTATTAATTACCCTATGCCATCCTATCTCCTCTTAAAATAGAGAAGACATGTTTTTCATTGTTACAATATGGTTAAGATAGAAATTGTTTTTACCTTAGTTTATTAATAAATCTATGAAAATAACCTACACATGCTACATGATAGATATAAAACTTACAATCAGCTTTTAATAGATAATATGATGCATAATAGTTTGTTGCATGGTTTTAATGATTAGAAAGGATGGTCCCCTAAATAAAGGGTGTTGATGACACATACAATCCTTGATATACCTTTTTTAGATTGTAGGATCCACCTTCTATGGATTGTTAATCATTATAGTCTTAGCTGGGTATAACAAAAAATGCTACAGTTGACCACTATGGTTCAACTATAGGTTGAAATAGTTGTCATGGTTACTAATACAAGTGAAACCAACTATATTTGTAGTTCCTATAGGTTAGCTCAATTGTGTTTTTAATTTCTATGGGATATAATAATAGTATGTCATTGTTACGGGTTGGCTTCCTAGTTTCTACATATTAGCTACCCATTTTTATGGGTTGGATTTTGATTATTACTACTTTAAAGCTCATACTTAATATCTATAAGCACCAAATTGGTATTAGATTGAAAATATTAATGATAGTACATATGAAATCATATTCATAGAATTATAGTTTAAATCAGAAAAACACTAAAGATATGCATCCATATCTTATTTGTTTAGTATTATTTGACATAATAAGGTATAGAAGGTAACTTTATGTACCTAATATTGGTTAAAGGGGATAAATAAAGAGGTTATAGAAGGTAATTCAAGGTTAATTTATTGATTCATCACACCATTCATTTTAACTTGTTGCTAGTCCTTGAACAACAAAAACCTCTACATATGAGAACACAATGTTGTAAAATTGAATGGTTCTGATGAACCTATCCATTATTTATCCATAACTGATAGTTTTTCTATATTTTTCCATCTCCTACCTTCAACCTTTTCATCAACCTCTTCCCTTCTTGTCTAATCAGGAATGGGGATCCAAAAAAGAGGAGGATGATAATGGCTATCCAACTTAGTATCTTCCTCATTACAACATCAATGTATCTAGTAACCCTCTTAAGATTTGCATTGAAGTTATGTCTTGATAATGATTCCTTCTTCTAAAATTCAAGAGTAAGCTCATTCCATATAGTTATGTAAACATTGAAGGATTCTTGGTCAATTTGTGCCAACAATGTTAGATATTAGTTTTTTGCTTCTATTTGTTCCCTTATAAATCTTGTAGTCACCCATATTTAATCCATTATGCTTATATTATGTCAAGTCTAGTGGCTTATCTTCTGATCATAACTATAGTCTCTTTTTATTTCTCATGATATTATACTAGTTTTCTTCCCCTTTTTCTTCCATTAAAAAGATATGAGGAGAAAGGCCTAAGTATTACATCTCCCAAATATAAATTTGGGTTCCATTCTAGGTCACAAGGAACAACATAATTATGCATATAAAATTCAAAAAGTCTATTTTAATCTTTAGGAGGGCTAGTGATATACATATTAAAGAAGAAATGAAGATCACTTACCAATCTAGTTAGGTCATAGTAAATCTGCATAAATTGGAATTTCATCCACCACTTCTCAATATAGATGACATATGCCCTTGCATGAAGTTTGAAGTCCATGATTTGTATAATTAGTTGACTCATGTATTATATTTTTTCTTTTAGTATTGTCAGTTGTGATTTAGGTTCCTTTAAGGTTTTTCTTCATAGCCTTATTTTCCTCCATTAATTTGTTGTACTAGTTGTCCCACTAAATTTTTAGGTTTTAAATCTTAGAATACCTTTTCATAAACAATTCTACTTGACTCAACTCATCTGTTTGAGTATAAATGGATGGAAAAGTCTTCTCAACTATATGAGGTTCTTGTGATATAGGTTATGCTATGGGTTGTGATACAGGGACCTAAAAGTGCCCACTTTTTTTGTTTTGTCACTGTATCCAATGTGTGCAACCCATTTTCATTTTTCTCTAGTTCCTTAACTTGTGCCTAATGGTTTCAATTCCACTTAAGGATTATATCAATTTATATTCTTCTTCTTATCCTAATTGAATAGGGGTTTCTTTTTATTCCCTTTTTTCTTCTTTACTAATGGATTGTTCTTCCATTGCTACATCTCCTTTTGCCACATCTGGTGAAGGATCCCAATGCTCCATTTCACCCAAGTATAGAAACCCAAAGCTAGATGAATTAGAGTCTTATTCTCCACTACTAATAGTAGTTTGATCTTATTCACTAATTTCATATTTTTAGTTATATGAATATCCAATTTTGATGTGTAAAATAACATGGAACAAAGGATTATGGCTTTTTTAATCCTACATTTGAGTTTTTGTGACTATCTTTTAGGAGCATGCAAAGGTGGAACCCTTTTCCTTTTCTTAGGTATTAATATTGAGGGGATATCCTCTAACCTCATTTTAACTTTATTTTAAGATTATAAGGAAGAGGGGGTTAATAATATATTTTTCCTTCTCTTTATCTCATGTTTTTCCACATTCTCTCTTGCTACATTCTCTTCCCACTCCTCAACTACTATTTTTAGTTATTCAACTACTAATTCTTGTTTAGCTACCACATTGCCTTGTTGTTCCTCATATGGTCAAGAAAATTTCCCATGATATGTTGATAATTTGGTCCCTTAGACATCTATGAAATATCAATTAAATCATAAAATGATGGGACAGATTTTGGTTTTCATTTTTGGTATTCTTCCACCATTCTCCTTAGCATGTTCAACAAAAAAATGGACATATTTACCTTCTACCATGCCTTAGGTGATTTAGGAGTCTAAAATGAACTGCATATATCATGAAATGCCTTCCTTTAAAACTTGTATAATTTTCAATAAAAGTGGCAACTTCTACCCATACTAGAGGTAATGAAAAGTGGAATGTTCCATGGTTAGATTATTCTAACCGCTTACCCTCTAAACATAATATGTCCTTTATTGTAGTAGTACTAGATTTTCTTTTCCATAAATCCCATGTTCATGTTAGACCAAGTATTCACCCAAGCAAGTCTTTAGTGACTTGAATTTATAGTCTTGTGATGGTAGTTACATAGTCTATCATGGATTCTATAAATTCTTGGGTAATCTAGTCATAATACCTTGTCAATTTCTTAAATTAATCCAACCAACCTAAATTTTATAAGATATTGGAAAGATCTTGTCTTGTTTTCAATGGTGTGAGGTCTATTGGTTTTATCCTGAGTACATCTCTTACGATGTTTTCTTGGGTTTTCATCCCTATCGTAAAGAGGTGATTTATGGATTGTAGAATAGAACATAAGGTTTGAAATTTCACTATGTTGTGGTTGGTATAATGGCTTTTTATACTTATCCTTTCACTATTAAATTTTTTTCTTGGATTATTCCCCTTGTGCCCTTATAAATTCAATAATAATTTCTCCCTCCTAACTTACACACTTTCTTGCCCATAGCTTCCATATGTGGCATTTAACTTTACTTGTAGCTTTTTGGGTTTCATGAATTCCCCCTCCAACTATCCTGTCACTCACTCTCGAGTGATGTATTTGATTGTTATATTCATGTGTGAGAGAATACAATGATTTGATGGGATTGGATTTGTGGAGATTTGATATGATTATAAAAATGAAAATATTTTTACATGGGTTAAAATTGTAGCTTGGCAAACAATACTTTAATTCTCATGATTGCATAATTTAAATGCTTCAATAAAAAATATTATTTTAGAAAAGAATGACATAATTACCTCTAACACATTAGTTTACCAATAATTTTAGTTTTTACAGTTGTATTTAATTATGTTGGTGGATGGATCATTCTTTGTAGCTTGTTGAGTGATCATGTAGAGTGAGGTGAAGGATACTTTATTGGATGAAATGAAGACTGAAAATGTTGTCTTTAATAGATTGGATGAATTGAAATGTGAATGAACATGGATAATTTAAATTCTAATCCCTACAGAAAAAAATATTAGTTTCCTCTATCAAGGCTTACACCTTCATACAATAAGGCTTATACCTTCCTGCAATAGGTGGATAAAAAACATTATTGATAAAAAATTAGTTGTAAGTGATTGCTTAGAGAGTAACAATAATATTGATGTCAATCACCCAAAGTGGTTTTACTTTTACTTGCAATTAAAATATGCATGATATAGGTTTGATAGGGCTAAGTGGTGTATGGTGATCTTCCTTTGGGTATTGGTGGAGCTAATAAGCTTGGAAGATGCATTATTATTTCAAGAAAGAATTGGTTTGGGAAATATAGGGTGTTGTAAGTGAAACCTCCAACACTATTTTGGAAACCTATAACACTTTCCAAAAACCCATGTAAATTATATGTTTCATGTAATCACTTATCCAAGATTATAACAAAGGTATTTACCTTTATTTAGAATATGTCATCATCATGTAATATCTACTATTCAACCAGTAACAACTAGGACTTAACCTGTAATAATTACTAGTTAATGCGTAACAACTAGGATGAAAATTATAGTATAGGTTGTAACCTATAGTTGACTACAAAATATCTAAAATAATTTCATGAAGCCCGTAAAGGTTCTATGTGTTGGTGATCAAAGGTAAGAATGACTAAAAATGATTTTTTTCTTTTTTTCCCTTGATTTTTCAACAACTAATTTTCCAATCAAGGATTTTGATTAAGTTGTTGGTCAGCTAGTAAATTAATTTTCTAACTAAGACTGTCAACAATGCCTAAATTTTTTAATTGTTGACCTTTATTTATTTATTTATTCATTTATTTTTAGTTTTTATTTATTTATAATTTTGACTGTGTCAGGAATCTAGAACAACAAACATGCTTTGATACCACTTGTCAGGATTGCGAAACACCGAAAGCATACAATCGATTACCAAATACCAAGCAACTTAATATGCGGAAATAACCCAGATTCACCAAGTAACTAGAATTCAGAATAACACAGCATATGAGAGACAATACACAACTTGTATTAACACTTTATACAGAAAAGAATACAATAAAGAAGATGCCACTTCTTCTCCACCACCTTACATAGGTTTCCCACACCTCAAGTGAACAGTAATTCTTCTCCCCAAAGCTCTCCCTCTCACAGGTCCCAACACCCAACTCAAATACAGAGTTGGTGTTCACCTCCCGTGCTCCACGCACACCACAAGTGCTCCACGCACTCCACGAGCACTCCACGTGCTCCACAAGTACTCAAGGTACTTCAAGTAGATCTCCCATGAATCTGCAATAACCTGCAATTCAACAGACCATACTTATGGAAGGAACTCCCTTGCCTTCCTCTCTGCTCTATCCGAGTACACACCTGTACTCCAAGTAGATCCTGCCTGATACTGCTCCCTGTTGTGTTGCTGTCTATATGACCTTGCACACCTGCAAATCAAACAACGGTTCTGCTCACCTGTGAACCTCGACCTTGCACACACATACACCTGCAGATCAACGATCTTACTTACCATGTAGATCTCCTATATAGGCCATGCAACTGTGACCAAGATCCTACACTCTTGAAGAACCCAGCTGGCTCTCCAATCCAGCACCAACACACCTGGTACTGAGGCACTAGGAGGAACGCACCATTGCTCTACCTCACACACAGAAGGAGCTTATAATTATGCTCTCTTACTCCCTAGCACACTTTTCCAATACAACCATGAGTCTATTATATAGATCTCATCCAAACAATAATTAGACATCTAATTACAATAATTAGATCCGCAGCTCTCAGTCTAAAATTAGCCCTGATCATGCAAACACTTGGTTCGTTAGCTAACTGCCCGTAAATAGCTCACAGTCGAACCACACAGGCGACCGACGTCGGTCCCTGTCTGCCTGGAGGTGACCGACGTCGGCTGATATATGACCGACGTCATATGCTTTCCTTTGCTATCTTGCCGACGTCGGTTGCTTTCCTTTGCTATCCTGCCGACGTCGGCTGATCAAACCGACCCCAACTTCTCTGCAACTCAGCAACCTTCAGCAACCTCCTCTCCTATTTGCATCAGTGAAGCTTTTAGCTCCATAATCCTAACAATCTCCCACTTGGAGATAAATAGCTGCACTGTACCTGTACCTTTACTTTGTCTAATCTGTTTCCTAGTTTGTATCCCTCTTCAAGCTCCCACCTGAAGACAACCCACCACACAACCTGTGATGTACCACCTGTCATCTGAGTACCCTGCCACATCCGAACCTACAACACCTGTAGTGAAGTCCTGACCCTGCATAGCAACACCTGCTGCCAGTCCCTCTCAGAAACCTGAGAACCCACTTCCCTGAATTGGCTCCTAACTCTGACAGCTCCCACTGCATGGGAATACTCAGGTCTATACCAGACCTCATGTGATTTCGGACACTGTACCTATCCAGCCCTTAGTGTGCTCTGGTTCTGCATCCCGAACCTCACCAACACCTGATTCACATCAGCTCCCACTCGAGACAAAATCAACCTGTGATCTCCATGCCTCCCATGTCAAAGAATTCCGTTGCTCCAAACTCCTCATGACATGCCACTGAACTAATCTTACCCTTAGCTCAGCAAAACCCTGTATGTACACCCCTGCTAACTAGCATACTATCCACATACAGCAATAGAATGATGTTGCAATCATCATCCCCCTGGTAAGTCAAACCATAGTAGTTACTTGACACTGACTGAAGCCATGCTTCGTCCTCCACCTGTCAAAACCTGTACCACTATCCTGCAGCTACCTCAAGACCATATGCCTGGTCTTCCATCTCACGTATCCGTTCTCTCTATTCTTCTACTAAGGAATCCATTCATCTCTGTGTTTTCATCCAGCTGGCAAACCTACCAGAACACCTGTCTGGTTCTGCATCATAATCCCGCCTAGCTCACACCTGTTTCCTGGATCCTTCCTGCTATACAATCAGCAACAAGTATGAAGAAGAGGAACACGAATTTGAGGGCCTACTTACGCCTTCAGTCCTCCGTATGGGTGTTTGAGACTCCTTGACAGCGTGCTGTCCACCCAAAATTTGTTACAGTGACCGACCTCGGTCACTCCACAGTCTGCATCCGACCGACGTCGGTTCCCATGCGTCTGTACCTGACTACCAACCTGCCAGTGCTGGTGTCCCTATTGCCGACGTCGGTCCTCCTGATCGACATCGGTCTTACATACTGCCGACGTTGGTCCCATGACCGACGTCGGTCTTACTCTGCCCGACATCACCGGCTTCGGTCTGCACATGACCGACATCGACACCTGTCTGTTCGACGCCGGTTCTTCCTGACTGACGCCGGTACCTGTGTTCGCCTGTGAGTGATGACTTTTTACCCGCGAGCTTCTTTGAATCAAAACCCATGTCCAAACTGCTCTGCTCAGAAGTATCCAGCACCATCCACTGAACTCTGTCCGCCATCTCCTCCAAGAACACCAAAGCTTTCCAGTTCTTAAGCTTATCAAATATATCTGTCTTCCGCTTAAGAACATGCATCTCCTTCCTGCTCATGTGACCAAGCCTACGAAGCCACGTCTCCACGATAGAAGAGGAATCAGTAATATAAACAAGTAGATAAAGAATACCTGTTTTCTTACCACCAGCTAATTCAAGTGCTACCGCTGTGAGAGTTCTTGTGCATCTCTCATCACCCAATCTTTCTGAAGAAATTAGCCATATCTCCAAACCTGGGACCTGCATGACCTTTATCAACACCTGTGTGTTGGCCGCCTGCAATTTCAGCTTCACTTCCCCTTTACCAAATCTTTGGCATTGCTTACTAGCTCCTCTACCTGGGGCTGCATGGAAAGAGGCAACCGAATCTTTTATCCAAGATTCAACTTTATCCAAGAAACCTGCAAACACATCCTGTGCAACAACACCTGCTACGTCTGTATCTTCAGTTTCTTCATGCTGATCTGTTACCAACCAACAATGTTCTTTTACCTGCTCTTTCTTTCCATCGGACCGTGAGTAACCGTCTGTGCTTTTCAACTCCTCCATTCTTAGCTTACTTTGATTTGCCGTTGCTCTACTCCCACTCAATCAGAAACCCCTGAGAGTGCCCTGTAACCAAACCACAACCTGCTTCCTACAACCTTAGCTCTGATACCACTTGTCAGGAATCTAGAACAACAAACATGCTCTGATACCACTTGTCAGGATTGCGAAACACCGAAAGCATACAATCGATTACCAAATACCAAGCAACTTAATATGCGGAAATAACCCAGATTCACCAAGTAACTAGAATTCAGAATAACACAGCATATGAGAGACAATACACAACTTGTATTAACACTTTATACAGAAAAGAATACAATAAAGAAGATGCCACTTCTTCTCCACCACCTTACAGAGGTTTCCCACACCTCAAGTGAACAGTAATTCTTCTCCCCAAAGCTCTCCCTCTCACAGGTCCCAACACCCAACTCAAATACAGAGTTGGTGTTCACCTCCCATGCTCCACGCACACCACAAGTGCTCCACGCACTCCACGAGCACTCCACGTGCTCCACAAGTACTCAAGGTACTTCAAGTAGATCTCCCATGAATCTACAACAACCTGCAATTCAACAGACCATACTTATGGAAGGAACTCCCTTGCCTTCCTCTCTGCTCTATCCGAGTACACACCTGTACTCCAAGTAGATCCTGCCTGATACTGCTCCCTGTTGTGTTGCTGTCTATATGACCTTGCACACCTACAAATCAAACAACGGTTCTACTCACCTGTGAACCTCGACCTTACACACACATACACCTACAGATCAATGATCTTACTTACCATGTAGATCTCCTATATAGGCCATGCAACTGTGACCAAGATCCTACACTCTTGAAGAACCCAGCTGGCTCTCCAATCCAACACCAACACACCTGGTACTGAGGCACTAGGAGGAACGTACCATTGCTCTACCTCACACACAGAAGGAGCTTATAATTATGCTCTCTTACTCCCTAGCACACTTTTCCAATACAACCATGAGTCTATTATATAGATCTCATCCAAACAATAATTAGACATCTAATTACAATAATTAGATCCGCAGCTCTCAGTCTAAAATTAGCCCTGATCATGCAAACACTTGGTTCGTTAGCTAACTGCCCGTAAATAGCTCACAGTCGAACCACACAGGCGATCGACGTCGGTCCCTGTCTGCCTAGAGGTGACCGACGTCGGCCGATATATGACCGACGTCGGTTGCTTTCCTTTGCTATCCTGCCGACGTCGGCTGATCAGACCGACCCCAACTTCTCTGCAACTCAGCAACCTTCAGCAACCTCCTCTCCTATTTGCATCAGTGAAGCTTTTAGCTCCACAATCCTAACAGACTGATCATCATACTAGTTGTATAGTCAAAATAGGTATTTATCCCTTGGCCAACTAAACAACTAATAAGTTGGTCAAAATTGTGATGATGCTTACCCTTTATCCAAGGAAATGAAGGGTGAGATACAATTCCCATTTTATACTTGAATAGGGTCCTCTAAGAACACATATTTGGAATAAATATGTTCATCCAATATATTATATTGATCCATATCTATGTAGGTTCTTTCTTCTTCGATGATATTCTGTATGAAGTCATCCTTTAGAATCAAGTTCTAGTACAACTTATGACAATGACCATTGACTATAAAGGAGAATATTTTTGGGTCTATTATTCATATCTTGATTTATTTGTTTTCAAACACTCTATTTATCCCATAAGGAATAAGCCATATAACTCTTAGCTTCCATTTAAGTTCTTTATAATTGGAGTCATAGAGCATGACCAATATTCTAGATGAATCTATCATTCCATTTGACTCACTGTTATTGAGACATTTTTTTATGCTACAATTCTTCCCTATGGAATTCATCTAAGCCATTAAATTACACTATTCTCTTCTTTTGTGCTTTATACAAGTCTAGGCCAAGCTCTAGGGTATTCCTTATAGTTTTGAGTTCAAATTATATGAGAAGAATAACTTTATTTATATAGACCAAATCATATGGTGTAAACCCTATTTTGGTTTCCATTTTGTTTGATGTGCCAATACATTATTGGGAAGATGTGATTCCCAATCCCAGTAGTGCACATCTACTATTTTTGTAATATTTTTTTAATTGTATGTTCATGAGAGGCACTTAGCCATTAGATTGAGGTTTATATAGAGTGTATTTTTGTGCATAATTTAATATTCCCAAACAAGGGGTTCAATCAAATTATATGATAATTATTATCCTTGATCTATAACTATCTCCCTTGGAACTTTGTATCTTATGAATATCTCTTCATAGAGAAATTATGTAACTTTCTCATATGTTGCATGTATTAAAGCTTTCACTTCCACCAATTTGGTTTAGTAATTTGTAAAAAAAAAAAAAATGTACTCCTTGTTATTAGACTTTGGATCTATTGGGAGAAAAAAGATAATACCCCATTTAAAAAAAAGACTTCAATGCCAATTGAGGTTGGAGAGGCATCTCATAAGAACATGTGGGTTTACCCATACATTAACTTCTATAACACTAGTGGATGTATGTGATAACATATCTCTATAGGTTTGACTAGTAGTAGTATGTACTCAGGATCTTGGATGTAGTCATCTTTGTAGCAAAACATCCCCCACAAGACTCATCATGACATTCTTGGAGGATGTCAACAAATTCTTCCTCACTTATACACTGATGCATGATTAAATTAGGGTTGGTGTAAAAGAGGTACTTTGAGATCCATGAGTATGGACCATTTTTTTCCACTAAGTGGAATTTGTATTTTTGATAGAAATGTTGTGGGATCAGTCTTGAAACCACATAATTAACAATGTATAAAAATAAAGGAGTGTTAATTAGTAAATAAAGAAGACATTCATGGAGAGAAATGTTGTGGGATCAGTCTTAAAACCACATAATTAACTATGTCTAAAAATCAAGGAGTGTTAATTGATAAATAAAAAAGACATACATTAGGAAATCAATCATTTACCACTGGACTATGTACATCATATGTTATTCTTGATAAAAAAATTTATGTGACTACATTATCTTTACATGTTCTATCTACAATGCTAATGTAAAATTAATGTAAGAGTAAACCATATAATTATTACACCATTGGATACTAGTTTGTTCATAAAATACCATATTGCATCATGGTAAATGTGAATAAAAAAAATAACTTGTAATATAATGTCTAAATTTGTTGATGGTGTATACCACTACAAGGAATTACTTCTCTATCATGGTGTAATTGAGCTATGCTCATCGAAGGATTTTTTGATAAAGTATACATCATAGCTCAAAGATACTTCTTTTTTTTGGGGATAACTCCTAGTGTGTTAATGAAGGCATATGTATGGATGTGGAAAGGTAGTTTATAATCTTTTTCCCCCATCAGTGGAGTTGTTACTAGTAGATTTTTCAAGTCCTGAAACACTTTTTCACATGCATAAGTCCATATAAAGTCAACATATTTAGAAAATAAGGAAAATAAAGGTGATACTATCTTACTTAAATCCTTACTAAATCTATGGTAGTAACAAAAATTTCCTAAGAAACTTCTAACATTCTTTTATTTTGGTGGGGTTGATAATTTTTTTATTAAATTTATTTTGGTAAGATATACCTCTATTTCTAAGACCAAAATGTGATGGCCTAATGTAACGCCTTCAATCATCAACATATAATATTTTTCATGAATTAGAGATAATTGGTTATCTTGAAAACATTGAAGGACTTTTTACATGTTTTGATGGATTATTCAAATGTATCCCCATAGACTTTGAAGTTATCTATATAAAATTCTTCACAATCATGAGACATACTAGAGAAAAATCTCAAGACAACCCTCTGGAAGGTAGAAGGAGAATTGCATAATACGAATGGTAGTAAAAAGTATGCATAGGTAACCCAAGGAAATGTGAAGGTAGTCTTATCCTAGTCATTATGAGTTATTGTGATCTAGTTGTAGCCACTAAACCCATCAAGAAAGGACAAATATTTATTTCTCGCCAATGTGTCAAATATTATGTTAATGAAATGAAGAGGAAAGTGACATTTCCTCATAAATGCATTAAATTATCTATAGCATATATATATATATATATATATACACAAATTTAATCCCATTTTTATCAAAATAACAAGGGTTAACACCCATTGACTATCAGAGTTAGGATAGATAAATTTGGAATCCAATATTTTCTATAATTCTATTTTTACTATCCTTAATAATAAGGTTAATCCATATTTCTAGTTGGTGTATTTGTTTTCACTCCTCCTTGATATAAATATGTGGTGGGTGCATAGATTCGAGTGTATGCCTATCATGTCATGGTAATACCATGCAATGAAAATTTGTGTCTTTAGAGCATGGTCACTAGTTGAGTTTCTTCTTGAGGTTTGAGCTTGTTCTTAACATTAAGAGGTCATCTAGGTAAGTTTGCCACATTTTTGGATAAAGACACCATGGATTCTATGTTACCCAATAGTAGGTTGAGGTTGTAATGGTCTATTTAGTAGTTCCTTAAAAAATTTAATATCTTTCATGACATCTGAGGATTCTTCCATTGGAAAGATGTTGGTGAGGGGACATGATATACACTATAATAAGCTATATGTTTGTAGGTCAATATGATAACTATTTTACATGACATTGGAAATGACTGTGTCATCATCTTGGCATTTCAAGGGTGGAATGAGTTCAATCATGAACAAAGTTTTTAAAGAGATTGAAAAATTTCATCATATTCTATCCAACAGAGCTATCCTTATTCACATAAAGGATGAGTCGATGGGTAAAAAATAGTTTTTTGGTGGGTATAAAAACATTAAATGAATGCATCAGTTTTAGATAGCCATAATATCCCTAGGATAAGAAGGTATCCCCATAATTTAGATTTTGATTGTAAGATGATAAATTCAGCTAGGTATTCCCATGAATTTCTAGTAATGACTAGGTATTATATAACCCATTTGTGTTTAACCATTGGTCTATTTTCCATATATAGAATAATAGGGGTTGGGAAAATACCTTTAAGGTCAAGTTTTAATATTTTCCTTGGTCATTACATTTATAGTTTCCCATAAGTATATTAAAGTATTCTGAATAAGGGTTCCATAGACATGGACATCAATTATTGGGCTACCTAGGTCATAATACTTGGGTGGGACTATATTTCCCAACATTCCATAAGTTGTCCAACTACTTAGATAGTCTTGGGGTCCTTCCTCTTCCAACCTGGATTCTTTAGACATAGTTCCTAGAAAAATTTAGTGTAAATGGTGAAATATTTTATGGGATAAAATAGTGGGATTTTGATGCAAACATTTATAAGACATCTTACTAAATAAAATTCAAATTCATATTCTTGTTTTTGGAGGTTTAATCTATCAGGTGAAGGAGGGAAGTAAGACACTTATTAAATCACATATGTTCTTGTTTAGGTATTGGGGATTTATTATATGGTTTCAAGTTAGTGAAAATTTTAGGTACCTATTCAAGAGGTTTTGATATTTTGAGTGAGGTAGTTGTTGGATAATTCACCCTGAGTGAAGTTTCACTTCATTTAAATCCATTAAATAAGCTAGGTATTACATTATTTTATTAATGTGTGTCAGTTGAACCAAATATTATTGGGGTTTGGTACCAATAGGGTAGTAAAATTGGTTATTTAGGATATGATTATTTATTAGGCATTAAGGCTAGTTGTTAAAATTGTCATAGTTGTGATTGCAGTGAAAAATTAGAATGTTGATTGTCCTTCCATGGCTATTACCATGGATTGGGAGGGTAATGCCATTTTTTAATTTGAAAATTAGATTGACATGGATGGTTTTGAGACTGCCATGGTTGGTTTTGGGGTTGCTTCCAATTGGTTTAAGGTTGGAAGTTTTAGTGTGACAAATTATAGCTTTAGGGTGGCATTGGGTTCAAAGGATTATATTTATAAAAATTTATAAGAGTAATTAAAAATTGACAATTAAATAATGCATAATTTGATGGCATAACTTGATTTTATGGTCTTTGTGACCATGGTTTCCACTGGGCCACATAGAAAATCTAATTTCCATCTCCTTTGATTACATGAAGTTCTACTGCTTCTAGTTATTCTTTGTTATGCTTTCAAATTTTATCCAAACATGGAATTTATAACATGTTATATTTCTATAGAAATATAGATAATACAAATCCAAATATTTCTCTATCTCTTCTTGTTTTATCTATGTATGTAACACTTCCAAGTGTGCTCAAATTATTGATGATGTATTATTTCATATCCCGTAGTAAATTGTTTACCTCCATCCATGAAAGTTCATTCGTAGATGTTGAAGGTAACATTTTTGTTGTTACAGGTATTCATCATCATAGACCTTGAGTAGTTTCTACATAAGAGAGTGATCTCATAAAATGAAAACTATGATACATCTCCAATGTTCATCATATCCAATGATTTTAAACATTCTTCATTAACTCCCTTCAAGAATACTTTTTTGATAGATTTTTCATCTAGTGTAGTTTGTTATATATTTTAACACTAAACATAAATCTCTCCATGTAATCAT
The DNA here is from genome assembly GCA_037957365.1 of Torreya grandis. NCBI lineage: Eukaryota > Viridiplantae > Streptophyta > Pinopsida > Cupressales > Taxaceae > Torreya > Torreya grandis. The sequence continues at coordinate 2,175,945 of JARHVA010002599.1, forward strand.
ACAATAGTTCATATTCATTTTGAAACATCTGAAAGATGTCATTTCTCATGTAGTACCTTCCTCTTAAGTAATCCTAGTATTTAGAGAGTATTTTATCATTTCATGTCCTTCTAAGTGGAGGTTTCATCTTTACCCAACCCTATAAGTCCTCTGAGGGTTGTGTCATTAAGAGTATTTGGAAATAGTTTCAAATTTTAATAATCCTATTTGTAGTTTTAACTATGCAATAGGACATCAAACTTAAATAGGAATGAGTTAGGATCCTCATTTACCAATCCTCTAAATTTGGGCAAAGCATAAAGAGGAATATTTTTCATGGGTACATTACTTGTAGGAGTATTAATGGGAAATTTGAAGGTTGTGGATTCATTGACAAAATTTTATCCTTGAAGGTCCCCCATGATCTTCCAAACTATTTGTAGACTAGATATTTATGTAGCCCACTCTTCAAATCCTTTGTCAATTTTAGTTGAAGATGAGTAATAAATGGTGAATTTAGGCTTCTCTATGGGAAATGAAAATATTATTTTTAAAATTAAAACAAGATGTCATCATTTTTAATTGTTTATGTGAAATTATCAAGTTATACAGTTCTATCATTTATTTTTATGGCTACAAAGGCTTTACGGTGTTTTTTAGAGAGGAATTTGGATGAGGGTGGAGGGAGTTGAATACCAAATTATTGAGTGTAGGGTGGAAAAATATGAACTCTTTGGAATGGTACAAAATGTTCATCTCTAAGGTATGAGGATCATCATATTCTTGGTTTTTAGCTATTTTAATAATTCAACCAACAACTCCTATGATGCTATCTCTTCTAGATTTTTAGGTCACAACCGTGAACTAGTTAGTGTGTTATTTAATTACTTGTAGTTCCTACAGGTGGTAACTTTCCCCCCATATTAAAGGTAAACTATGTCGATTAGATTTTACCTGAATGGTATTTATCATTTCATACAAATCAACAATTCTTCCTTTGTTATTGTGTCTATCTTGTCCTTCACAAGGTTAGTCTGAAACATGATTTTATTAATTTTCTTAATTTAATTTTTAGAAATTGAAATTCATAGCTATAAAATATGAAATTAGTCTATGACAAGAATAAATTTTAGTTTGTGAAAACATGGAATTTTAATCTAATAAAACATGTAATTTTGAGTTAAGAAAGTAGGAAATTTCAAACTAGGAAAGGAAATATTTATCAACTTCTTAAGATACTAAAGCTTAACACCTCTCCCTAGAAATAGTGTCAAAATGATGAGTGAAATTAAACCACCAATTAAACTTGATGCACAACAATTGATCAATGCTCACATCTAACCTCATTGATCAATTATGGAACAAGGTAGCCACTTGGTTTATCAATCCTACTACTTCCATAATTATCAACCCAGGGCATGCATTCATAAAGATGTTGACATTGCATATGAAATAGTAGTTATTTCATAGGTTGAGAATATATTGGATACATTTCAATAAACACACTTCATAAAATAAATTTCATGATAGGAAAATATAAGAAATTAAATCACACTTGTAGTAAATTAATTGCACAAAGGAATTTATTTGTTAATTTATGTTTTTGGAAGCTTCTTATACAAAATAAAGAGTGCTCACACAAATACCAATTGATTTTATTGATTTAAAGTTATGAATGATAGAGACATACACATATTTAAATTTAAATAAAACTATAAATGACCACACAAAATTAATAACAACTAATTAACATATTATAATCTTTACCACAACTCCTTGTGAGGGGGTCCTCATTGATAAGATTTGAGTTCCAATACTTTAATTGGGTAAATTGATTTACTTCAATTCACTTCTCCTTAAATTAATAAACATGTAACAATGTGAGTATTGCTACATCAAAGATTAAAAAAGCTTAACTATGATTCCTTCACTTCTATTCACTTTTCATTACCTATTCATTACCCTATGCCATGTTATCTCTTCTTTAAATAAATGAGGTAAGTTATTTATTATTACAATTTAGTTAAAATATACATTATATTTATGTTGGTTTTTTCTTAGAATCTATGAAAACAACATACACATGTTATATGATAGATGTACAACTTACAATTAGCTTTCATTAGAGCATAGGTCACACAATAAATTTTTGCATGGTTACAATGGTTGAAAACTATGGTCTACCGAATAAAGGGAATTTATGAAAAATATAGGAATTGACATTATTTTCCTAGATTTTAAGATCCACCTTCCATGGATTACTAACTATTATAGTCTAAATATGGCGTAACAATAAATGCCATAATTGACCCCTATGATTCAACTATAAATTTGAACAACTATCATGGTTACTACTATAGGTTAGACCATTTGCATTTGAAATTACTATGGGTTATTTAAAATGTGTCTTTAATTGATATGGATTAGAATAGAAGTATCTCATTATTATAAGTTGGCTACCCAATTTCTATGGGTTGGCTATTGATTCTTGCTACTTCATAAGACATCCTTAAGATCTGTATGCATCGAATTAGTGCTAGAGGCAAAAAAGTAAGGATAGTACATGATGAAATCATATTCATAAAATAATAGTTTTAATCATAAAAATGCCAAAGATCAACTTTCATATTCATTTATTACTATTTGATAGAAAAGAATACAAAAGGCAACTTTATGTACATGGGATTTGTTGAAGGGGATAAAAAAGAGGTTCTATGAGGTCATTCAAGGTTAATTTATTGACTAATATCACTCAATTAAGTATATTTCATGGAATATTAGGGGCTTAAACTCCCCTAAAAATAGAATTCTCAGACATTTTATTCTAAGTTTATGGGTGGGTTTTGGTCACACACACTAGTTCTATGCCATATGTGCATTCCCCAACAACTTAATATTACCTTATGATAATAATACTATCAACCACTACAAAAAAATTATGCATAACATAGACATGGGTAAAATAATATAGCATATTCCATTAATTATGGTAACACATCATTGCCTATAATATGAACTAAAATAAAAATGATAATAATAGTCTTCAATCAAAACCATGATAATAAAAATAAAAATAATGTGCAATATAATAAACTATCATATTATTTGTCCAAAGTGCATCATGACTCAAGCAATATCAAAATAAATTAAATAATTCCTCCCCTCATCATGACAACATTTCCATTATAATACAAACACTCTCATTACCCTTCTAGATGTATACCTTTTTTATCCCTTCAAGATCTCTATGTGTCATGAGGTAGCTCAACAACCATCACTTGGAAGTTAATGTGACATTCTATTGGATGTTAGATACTCTTTCATTTTCCATCATTACTTAACTATGTGTCAGAGGATAACTATAAGTACTAACTTGAATTATTTTACTTTGTAAATTATATAAAATTTCTTGGATTTATGTTATCCTCTTTGCCTTGAAAACCATTTTAAGTATGGACACATGGAATATTCATGGATAAGTGTATGTCAGCACCATGCTCAAATGTACAATTTGTAAAAACCCATAAAATTATAAAATCAACATCACCTCACACTAACTTGGATGCCCACCATTATATAATCTTCTAATAACCTATATATCAATAAGGAATTATAACACCTCCTTGTTTAACTCAGCCTCAAAATTGGTCTAATGCATAAGCACAACCTTAACTTCTTCGGTGATGCTATAGATTCATGTTGTCAACACCTTCCACTAAGGATGATTTTGTTGAGTCCATTAAACCTCTATTTTAATAACATTGATCCTTTTGGTCATTTATTTGAGGGCATATTGTAGTGAAATTTCCTCTTCCACCATCTGGCGTTAAAGACATGTGAAGCTTTCTTTGATCTTCTATGTATTCATGAAAATTCTTTGGTTAACCACTTCCACTTATTTTAGAAGGAAGGTTATCTACAATTTTTATTTCTTTAAATATACCTACATGGCCAATACATATTTTTGATATTTCTCTTCTTATAAATACATCGTGATCATCGAATTATATCAAAAAAATTCAAGAATATCTCCTTAGTTGTGGTAGCTTTTTCACTAAGCTTATTCAAGAGGTCTTCACACCCCTTGAGTTTCCCTATAAAATTGATATGGGATCACTCCAATTATTATTAGCTTCCATATGTTATTCCATTTATCCTTTTTAGAATGCAATCCATTAGCACACCCATTTTTTTCACTAATTAAATCCCTTTTAAGTCTACCACATCCAAGAGGCTAGGCTCTTACTTCATAGTGTCGACATAGATTTAATTTTTTTTAGCTAAACAACCACTAAGATTTTTTTATGTTGGGGTCTGTTGTTGATCCAATTTTTCCAAATGATCCTCCTACCTAAATATAGTGGCACTATTTATAATGTTCTAGTAGCTTACCTTTACCACTAATTTAATTAGCATTCTCTAATCCTCAACATCATTTAACTTAGTGGGGTCGATATAGATGAGTTGGGTATATTCCAAGGTCATGGTGGGTTATTGGTATTCAAAAGTGCCAAAAAATAATTCAAATTTCATTTCATCCATGTAGGCAACAAAATTAAATCACATTTACCTTAACTCATGAACAATTTCTTCTTTCAGCTTCATGAAGTGCCACATATTTAGGTTTGCATCTACAATGCTTTATTGATCCCTTTATTTTAAATTCTTCCATAAGTGTGTTCATTTGATTTTAGAAACTCATTCCATTATGAGGAATTTTTAGGTCCTTCCTTGATGAGCTTGTCTTTTCCTTTATTCAGTGTTTCGCCCTTTTGATTTTTCATTCAAGAACCTCATGCCCCGGGCTATCAATTTCCTTATTTTATATTCTAATCACATTCAACTCAACTTCCCCTTAATTTCTATGAAATTTTGAATTTTTGGAACCTCTTCTTCAACCTTAGTGTCTTCATGTGTGCTAAATATAGTGTTATCATATTTTACATTAGGTTCATGTGGTGTGCTGATATTTTATTTTTAGCCTTAGACTTTCTCTATCTACTCATAACCATTTCCATTTCCTCCTAGGATTTTAGTGCAGTATCAAATACCATTTCTATATTTTTTTGAACATATTTAAAACTCATAATATCTTCCTAACCTACCCTTTGCACATTATATTATGCTTGATTGAGTATTTTATCTAATGTAGTTACACCATCCCCTAATTCTTTATTTGTTGTTAACTCTTTTACATCCTTGGGTTGGGATTGTTTATTCAGTGGTGTAGAAATGGTTACTCATGCATACCAATTTATTAATAAGACATTATCCTCTTTAGGTTTTCCCTCTAATACCTCATGACCCCTCTTTTTGGACTTATTCTTGGAGGATGTTGGTCTAACTATGACCTCAAGTATACACACTATCAAACTCATGTCTATAATTTTTATTTATCACTTAATATAGCTTATGAATATTGTATTTTATCATTACCTCTTGTTGAGGGTCAATGTCATTGTCATCACCATAATATTCTTAATCCTTTTATGCAACTTTTTAAGGAAGACCAATATTGTACTCGGGGTGTGTCGAATATTATCTATTCCTACCACATCTATAGAAACATGATGTATATTTTATATTATTTCAATAATTTATGAAAATTAGTTGGTGTTAAATCAAAAGGGTGCTTTGAGCCAACCATAGATGTCCATGTCTAGTAGTAAAATATTGAAAATAATATAATGTTGCATGAGTGAAAATTTTGCCCATGCTAGGCACACACTTGAAAAATGGCTAGGAATGCACCATTTATTCCCAAATGTAATAATCATGTTCTCAAACCATCTTTCCATTTTAGCCTTATAATTTTTATTGTATACATTGATACATGGGTGCATATGGTATAATTTAGATAGTGACTTTTCCTCTAAGGAGAAAGACCAAACCTCATCACCATAACCATCCAAGATTCCAATCTCATCTAGAACTAGTAATATTATAATGGCACCCCATATGAAGGCCTCACCTATTCAATGTGATTTTTTTATGCCCTTGATGATGGATTCAACAATAAACTTTGAGATTTAAAATAGGATGCCCTACACCTTTTAGTGTGAAATGTAGATAAATTACTTATTGATCTTTTTCCATCTATCAGATCCTACTAGCTTCATGCTTAGAAGTCACAGGGTTACCTTTATTGCACAATCAATAATTTTATCTATAGTAAAAGTGAACTTTTACTTCTTGTATTTTAGTAGCTAAGCGGTCCTCTCCACCTCAACCAACTTAGAGAGTGATCATTTAATGTCCTTTCCTGAGTAAGGAAGTCCAATGGACTTGCTTATGCATGCCACCAATATCTTCATCCTCTACCTAAAAAATAGATCTAGTCCTCATGAATGTATGGAAATATGAAGTTAACTAAGCTATCTAAATTTCCAAAATAAAGGATCTTGAATAGCTAGAGAACTCCCAAATTTTGACCACTTTCTTAACCATTATATCAAACAATGTAGTGTCATCCATTATTTTCTTACTATTATCTGCCATGTAATCATTCTTAAAGTCCATCTCATTTTTTTCCCCTCAATGATTATTATCCTTGACTTTGCATTGTGCAAGCCTGAGACTCCCTCTCTTCCTCGCATAACACTAAGGCCTGTTGTTGAAATCATATAGACTTTAATGACTCCACCACTGATTATTTATCCATTTCCTCGATACTGACCTCCTTAATATACATTGGTTTGGCTCAAAATACCTCCTCCATGATAAGGTGATTCCTAATTATATAAGGTGAGGGTATATGGGCTCCCACCTCCTATTTATTCTTTGTCATGGGCCTAAATCTCATTTTTTACACCCTTGGCATATTTATTTTAAAAGTGAGATTGTGTACCTCAGCTCAAGATTTTCAAAGCTCTAATGGTAAAATTTAACTTCTAAATCCTACAACTATCCCTAGTTTCTTTCTACACCACCTTTTGACAACATTTTAAAAGTAACTCATATGCAAAGTCCTGGTGTTATAAACTTGGCGCTTTAAATCTCAAAATCTTAGTCTTGGTCCTAAACTCTTTCACTTGGTTTTTTTGCTTAAAAAGTAATATTTATGGGGTATAAAATATTATATAAAATAATTTGTGGGTTAAATGACTTTTATTGATGGTTTTATACCATCTAAAAACTCAATGACATGAGTTCTATGGCTCAAATTCCATTAATGTCACTTCAAACTAACACATTTATTTTTTATCCATAAACTTGCATTTACTTTGGTTTCTCAAGAAATATTTGTATTAGTCCCATGCATGGTAGCTAGCATAGTTGCATGACAGCTGGAAAAAATTTGAATTTGGATATTTAAATTGATGAAACCATCTTGTGCAAAACTCACTTGGGCATGACCTTCACCTTATTCTATTTCATGTGTTTTTAGGCACTAAATTTAAATCCTATCATGCTTCCTTGTCCCAAATTTTTTTTTCATGCAATAATTTAATTACTTCTTGGGTACTACACTCTACTAGTGATATTCCTTACCCCAAAACTCTCTATGTATCCATATACTTAGTTTATTTCATCCATACACATATAATATTTCCTTTAGCAATTGGGTATCCATACCCACACTCTATTTTATACCTAGTCCTCCAATGTAATAAGTAACTTCATTTTTTTGTATACATCGAGCACGATGTGTTTTTAAGAGTAAGTAATTGTGTGAATAGAAGTTTGAGCCTAACAACATAAAACTCATAAAGCTCTTTAGATCAATAGTTTTAGTGGTCACCGAGATGTAGATAGACCTTTAAATTTGTCATGTCAATAAATATATAATTCATTAAGAGAGAGAGATTAAAAAAATATTACATTAGCAGCTGTCCATGAGAAAAATAACTAGACAAGGCTATGCATTATATTAAAAAATGTGTCACATGATTATGCATTGAATAACTAAAATAAACTATACTAGCTAACCAAACATAAAATATAAATAAAAAATGGAATAAACATTATAAATACATGGTTTAAGTATAAAAACCATGGTGCTTCTTGAGCTAGATTCGATTAAAATTCCCATAGATCATTTCACCATCCAAAGTGTATAACTTGCTTGTTCTAGTCTAAAAAATGACTCAAACAATGTAGGGCCCCAAATAATGGATCTAAAGCTTCCATGAATGCTTTAAATAATCATATTCATAGAGTGAAACATGGATTCATTCAACCAATATATTTACCTTATTGTGTCAATTATACCAAGCCTTTTGTCAAGCTTTCTCCATAGTTTGGATCCATTAGGATATGACATTTGTTTCATCTAGCTACATGAAGTCCTTAATATGTGCATTAAGTGACTCATTGTCCTCTAGGTGTTCTACATGAATGATGTGTAGATATGGAATTAAACATTCCATTGAAATAATTACCTCTATCTCTAACATAAGAGAAAAGTGAGTGGACATCTTGAGGCACTTATAACTTGTCTTGTAGGCCCAAAATATTGCTAAAACATGATCATCCTAGTCCTTGTGCCAAATATAAAAAATATTGGTCAATTTATTACCAAGAGTCTTGTTTAAATCCTCTACAGTCACATTTACCTATAGGTGGTATGGCATAATCTTGTGATGCATGACAATGAAGTTAGATAACATGATACATTCAATTTAAAAAGGGTACTCAATCATTGGTTAATCTCAGGGGACACCCATAATGGATATTGACATTTTTACACAATAAACACACTATAGTTTCCACCATGCAATTATTTTTTTGGTGTGACCTCAATCCACTGAGTGAGATAGTCAGTGATACTAGACTTGCACACAACTAAAGAGATTAGGCCCACAAAGCCAAAAACCTATTTTTCAAAAGGTTCCTAGGTTAGGATGGGGATAAAATCCATCTCATCCCAATGTTTGTATTTTCTAATATGTTGGTAGACATCACACTTGTGTGAATATTATTTAGCATCCTAGAATAAAGTGGGACACCATTAGACTAGAAAGGAGGATCTTGAAAAGTTTATTTTAGCAATGCTTTCCTATCAATATTATAGTAATATTGGGTATTTATGCTCCAAAATACATCTACACCTAAATTAGTGATTCCATATCTTGTAAAGTTCACCCCCATCGAGTTGATATGGGTTAAGATAAACAACTTGTTATTTCCCTTCCTTAGTGGAAAGTTTGTTTGGAGCTGTAACATATGTGAGAAAAGCAACAATATCATTAATATCCCTAAGTACATAATGGAATATGTATAATTAAGTATCTATTAGGCCACCTTGAATGTTATTCACATTTTTACCTATATTAATGTGTGAAAAGTGATTAGGATTTAATTTTTACTTTCTAATATTCACAACCACAAAAAAATAGAATTCCCCAAACAACATAACCCATTAGCAGATTCTTCCATTGAGTGCCAACTTGATAAAAAGTAAATTTAAGGCATTAAGATAAGTAAATAAGACAAATTAAATGTCTAATAAATATTAAAAACAACTTCTGTAGTGCATACACCATTACCAATGCTTCACTCTTAGTGGTTGTATAGTTTTGCTTAGCTGCCATAAACTTCATGTCGATAAAGTAAACTAGATGTTCCATGTTATCATCATTCACCTAAACTAGGATGGTGAATATCACTATCCATGATGCATCATCATACACACGAAATGGGTTTGTCTAATCTAGGAATTGGAGGATTGGCATGCTTTCAATATTCTCCATCCATGTGTAAAATGCCTCTTATTGTGTCTCACCCCATATGAATGGACCATTCTTGTGTAGGATTTCCTCTAATGGTGTTGTTATCTTGGCATAGTGATGAATGAAATTTCAATAGTACTTATATGTATTAAGAATGTGCATAGTTCCCATGGAGTTTTGGGTGCCTTAAGTTAGAGAATTATGGCCACCTTAGCATGGTCAAAAAGGAGGCCATTATATAAATCACATGACCAAGAAATATGCAAAAGGGTGTAGAAAATATGCACTTTTTCAAATTGAGGGAATTTTTAAGATGGAAACAACACTAGAACATGAGGTGAAAATTATCATGATATTATTTTACCAACCCATACACCATATATTCATCTAAATATATTTAAAGGAAATTTGGCACAAAGTCCTTAAAATCCATTGACTATGCACAAGAAGATGATAGGTGAATTATAGGTTAAATGACATGAAATTATATGAAAATGAACCCAATTAAATAGTAAAGGTGATTTTTTTATTTATCCTTTTATTCAATATGAAATTGATAATAGATTAAAAATTGATCAATGAAGGTGTAGATCTCAAAACCTACAACACCCTCAAGAACTTTATTAGTAGAAATAGTGGGAAATAGATTAGTGACACACATGATATTGAGGATATGATAGTTAATACATATGAATATGTTCCTATACTTATTGACACTAATAACCATTGGAATCACCCACTTAGAATCTTAAACTAGTGAATTAACCCTGGTAGCTAACATGATGTCAATCTCTTACTTAGCCTTGTAACACAATTTATGGTTCATGTTAAAGTAGGGGTTTAATATTTTACCATATTTATTTATATGGAATTTTTATCTCACTTGGAGTTTCCATAATTTCATAGAGAATATTTATTAGGTGTACAAGTTGACATAATGACTAGGAAGTAACTCCCTTGACCAACTATTCTAGGTATGGGAGTTACATATCTATTCTTGGATCTATTAACTACCTTTTGTGGAGGAGTTACTATTATATTTTTTGGGTTTATTGACCACCTTTTTTGGAGGATTTACTTAGCATTATTTTATTTGTACTTCTCACATTTGTGAGCTTAGTTAATGAAAGTTTAGATTTTGGCTCCTACCTTGTCTTGTGCAATATTGTTGCATTTATTATTTCATTTTGATTTTAAATAATTTGTGGTATGTCTCTACTTGGTTATTATAACCACTCAACTCATGTATTAGATTTATCTAAAACCTATACTCAAACCTAATATAGTATCATAGCCACTTCAATAATCACATGTCTAGCTATGTTGTTAGTATTATTTTAAAATTTAGAGTTTTTGCATATATTGTGAGGCATTTTTAGAGTTTTTATTTTAAATTTGGGTGACTTTTTAAATATCAAAAATCTCAAAAAAAATGCATGGTGATTTATTTGCATGTATTAAATTTGTACTAGCATATTAGTCTTACTATAGATCTGAAGGTTTTATTCATCCTCCTTACAAAGTGTATGAACATTTTTGCATGAAAAATATTCTATAACTTGCCTTGGACAATCACTGATATCATTAGAGAGATCATGGATTTAGAATGCAAACTTAGTTTTGGATCATTGATGGTATTCCTTGATACATCTTATTTTGATCATTTTGAAGGCCATGAAAGTCTTTGGAGCACCCTCAGATCTATATACTACATTCATAACATCCTTAAAGCTTTCATATCCTACTCAGCCACACCTAAACCTACATACTACCTTCCCCATGGTCCTTGGCATAATTTATGGGTTTGTCTTTTTTTGTGCCCTATTCAATGGCATTCTTGAGGCCATTGCCTTCAAAATGGGTTGGCCTCCCTGAGCTTCACATGGCCTCTATAGATGGTGGGATACACATTCTTCATGACTTGGTGTTTACTATCACATGGATTTTTGGGTCATTTTTAGCTGAGACTTAGACTCCTCCAGCCATCACCCACCTCCTCCCTTTGTAGTTTACAACCTATAGTTGAATGAAAACATTTAACGTAGTTTTCATTCACTTAATGCAAATCATATAACCTCCACGTGTTGGATTGGTTCAGTCTACTACACCATCATCTAAATACCTTAAACATCTTATAATGTATTTTTTTGCATGTTGTTCCTAAAAAAAGGAAAATTACCTATTTTTGAGTAAAACCATATTTCATAAGAAAATTTGTGGTTTTTGATTTAGTTAGTGGTTTTGACTTACTTGGCTATTTTTGAGGATTTTTCTTAATTTTTTTGTTTAGCATACCTTATTTTTAATAACATGCAATTATATGTTTTTTTAATAAAGAAGGGAAAGCTTTATTGTAAGTTGGGGTAGGTTATTTATTAAAGTTTTCTTAAGAAGGATTTTTATTTATTTATTTTTAAACTATAAATAGTTGGGATTGTATTTGAGGGATATTTTTTGATTATTTTTTAATAAAAAAAATATAGTGTGAGTTTTATTTAAAAGATTGAAATTTATCATTTAAAATATCTTCATATTTTTAATCATCAAAGACCAAAGGTTGAGGTCTAGTTTGGTAGGTGGCCAAACCCCTTCACGTTAAAAATAATACTTGCTCTCTCTTACTAGCTCAATATGTATACTTATTTTAGATGCATTATCATCTGAGCCTAAAATCCCTTTGTCTTGAAAATTACATTTTTTGACATTTGCATTGGTAGCTCTAGACTTATTCTCAGTTTTGCCTGAAATACTTTGAGCATGCATTCTTTTCAACATTTAGGAGGGGGAGGGGGTTCACCATTTCATAGTTTAGGGGGTGTACTATGTTTTGTGTTAATATTTATTTTTAATTGCAATTTCATTTCTACAATGATAACAACTTTAACTATATCCACTACATTTATATACAATGGACATTGTATACACATTATTTTCAAATTTTATCAATTATTGATGTTTTGTCTTTTACATGAACCCATCGAGTCTTAATCTCTCTGAGTGCATGTCTTAAGGGGTGCACAAAGAAAGGGGTTGGAAGACAATTGGTGTTTCTAGTATTATTTTCCCCTATAACACCACTTGTAACCAATACAAACTTCTCCCATACACTTCCTTAAGATTTGACACCTCCCTTGCAGACTCCTCCAAAAAATTCAGCACCTTAAACAACCCCTATCTAATATAAAAAAACTTTTTGACATTTATCAAATACTATCAACTTGGGCCAACCCTATACTTAAAATATATTATCAGGTTACGAGTTTAGGTCAGCCTCAATCGACCTAAATTGGGACCTAACATGCTTTTATTAATTAATGATATAAATTCAATTGGGCTGACTCTATTGGTTAAATTTTTAGAAAAGTTTAGGGTTAGATTTAGATATATATACACATATTTTTTTCCATTTCTTAGAGAGATAGATTTAATCATTCATTTACACTTCTTTATAATCTATTCTTCCACCATTTTAATTGAGGAGTCATTACTTAGGGTTTACATTTGGGAAATAATCTTGTCTTGTGGAAAAGTCTTGGATGCTTTGCTTTATCGTAATGATCCTTAAAAACTATAAAAACCTCTTGTGAAGCACCTTTGGCTAAGGGAGAAATTGAGTCTTGATGGGTTCATCTTCAAGGTAATTATCTCTAATTTTACTCCTCTATTTTAGTAGATAGAAGTAGCATAAGTAATAGATTTTGAATGTATTTCTCTGTCCATGCATTAGGATTATATCTATACATAAATTAATTAGAATTATTCCATGCATGTTTAATTTCATGTTTATTACCTCCATTTTGTGTCACAGGCTTTGGTGAACACTAGGTTAAATTTTTACTTTACTTTACATTTACTTTGTTGATATAAAAACCATAGGACCTAGCTAGGCTTATTATATGGTGTTTCTTGACTAGAGGATTTAAAACCCTCTATAGTGATAATATCATGATAAGAGACATCTTGGTTAGGTCTAGTGGATCCTTTTTTATCATGACCCTAATTGTCTAAATATACTAGCAAGAAAAAGTGTAAGTATGCTTTATCTTATCCAATCTAAAATATCAGATGCATTTTCACTTGTATACATTATGGTGAACCTGACATGAATATAACCCTTGTAGGTTTTCTTTCATGCATTCTTTTATTATCTTATATATTTTTATTTATTCATTATTGTATTGAACCTATCAATACAATCTAACACTTTATGCATAGGTTTAACACAAAATCACTCCAAATTAACTTTGTTTTCTCTATCGAGGTCTTCTCTAACTACAGGTGACTAGATTGATCAAATAGACATAATTTTATTTTTCAACCACATGATTACAGACTTCATCGACCTAATTGAATATGTTTACAGTTCTCATTTTTAGCACATAAGTTTATAGACTTCTTCGACCTCGTCGACTCTAGTCTAGATCATTTTTTAGCATATAGGTTTTGCAGACTTCATCAACCTAGTCGAATCTATTATTAGAATATAAAAATCATCATTTTAACAACATAACAAAAAATTTAAAAATTAAGCATCTTAAAAATTATCAAGGTTCATTCTTACCTTATTTGTCATTTCTATTTTTCATTTATAGTCCTATTTTTCATATTTTGTAGTCTATAAAAATGCAATCCTATAGAGAACTGGGTCAACTAGCTCGACACATTTTTATAGCCTATTTTATGTCTAGAAGACTCAATAGACATATTTGATTGTGTTCTTTTGAATATTTTTTCTGTAGATAGTAGCGACTTGGTCAACTTTCTTCTATATTATTTGCATATGACGTCACCTGAACTGACTCTATACTCTTCACAAATAAAGGAATTAACCTATCTTTCTATTAATTAATTAAATTTTCATTTTAGTTGTTTACTTGTTTAGACTAACAAATATAGACTAATTAGGTGGTTTTTAATTTACTGATTTAGTCACACTATTTTATCTTTTGCACACATTTTAAAATCACTTAACACTAAAAAACATTAAATATTTTCTTCCCATGTCTACCTTCTTGGATTTCATCACAATGAGGATTACAACTTAGTTTTCTAGTCAAGTATAAACATGTGGTTGATGATAAATATTGGCAAAGCACTTGACACCCTCATTGCTGTAAGATAGTGAAGTGAGAGGGTAGATCCTAATACCAAGATAATACCATCACTAGTATATATCTATTTCAACCTAAAATACTTGAAAATATCCATAGATTGATTTTTAGTACCTTATTAAAACCAACTTCCTTTCACATTAATTTCAAAATTTATTATAACTTAACAAAATTCAGGAATGCCCACTTATGTAATGCCTAAAATTTACATCTTAGGTACACACAAAACCACACCTATTTTTTTCAATACTCAAATGAACACACTAAATCACATGCATACAAGGATATTAACACTAACATGGGCTATAAACTCAAGTTAACACAAAACATAATGTCACTTTGAACTTATGATCCAAATGGTTATGCTTTGATCAACTACACAAAGTAAAGTGCAAAAAGAGTGAAGGCTCAAATACAACATGAATTATTTAATGTAATTTGGGTGCCAATAGTTTGGCACAATGTGAATTCTAAATGATTACAATATTTTCACATACACTTAAGACTAGATAATTTTTAGTTCTCTTTACAATTTTGCCAAGAACCCCATAACCAAGCAAAATATAAATTTTATAATTTCAAATTCATAAATAGGGAAGGATCACCTCCTAATTATGGGGACATTCAAAAATATATATTTATGAATAATAAAAATCACAATGAATAATAGGGTCAATGCCATAATTAAACATGTTAAAATTACTCTTAAGGCTATAAAGGTTCAATAGGTCTAACCAGGCTACAATATAACACAAATAAATACCCGAACAAAGGTCTACACTATAATGAAATAATGATTTAAATTTGTATGATAACATTACCCAAAAATAATTATTATTTCATAACAAGGGTGAATGATACGAAGAAAAATAATATCAAACTAAATAGTGCTTAACGATATTTTTTGTCATTCCTAGAACATAGTGACAAACAGGGTTTAAGGAGGGTTCACTAAAAATATCAAATAGAGTTAAAAACCAAATACAAAAGGTTATACGTGAATAAAAACCTCAAAATAAGAGGATATAAGTTTCATATTTAATAAATTTAAATTATTTGAGAATTACAACTTTCTTTTTGGAGTGACTTCGATGATCAAAATCAGATTCAATAGGAAATTTATGAATAAATTAGGTTTAAAAAAAGGTCACTAAAAATAGTAAAAATGTCTGAAAACACTAATTAAAAGTTCTTATATAAATTTAAAGCTAAAAGGAATCACTAAAAGACTTTGGTTTCTCTTTGATACTCATCTAGATATTTTTGGCAACTTAATTTTTGAACTAATTTCGTAGACTGAAAAAAAAAATCAGGGGCAAAAATTTGTCAAATGCCTTTGGAACTGGATCCACCAAATATTATTGGAATAGAGTATAAAAATAATGATTATATAACCTAATTAACATATTGTAAATATAGATATTACAATTTTCTATTCCATAAAATCTCAAGTTTGGGTATTAATTTTGAACCCATTTCTGAATCAATTTGGTTAATTTCCAAATAGAAAACTCTTAATGTAAACTTGTAATGAATCTTATAAAAGTACATGCAATCATCCAACAATCAACAAATAATCTTTGAGGATGATATATCTATATGTGTTATTTTCAAGATAAGAATTAAGTCTCAAAATCATTTACATTCCAGTAATAAGATTTCAAAGGATACCTCAAGACCCACAACAATCAACCTATCCAATTTGAGATTCTACAATGATTAAGCTATAAGAGTCATACTATTTATGTCAAGATACTCAATAATAATCTATGTTATAATTTATTAAAATTAATTATTAGTTTCAATTTTATATGTTTGGCCCAATGTTAATTATTCAACTAATACTACATATTAAGATTAATCCATAATTTCATAATACTAAAGTAAGTTAAACTCACTATATTTCAAGTCTATCATTACCAATGTTTTCTTGCCATATTATGTTCTCAATGTTATTTTACTATTAAAATTGTGTATTCTTAACACTAATGCTATCATCCAACTATGAATCTTAGTTATTAACACATTTGTTTATCTAAATGATTACTACTTTCCACTTAAATAATATTTAATTGACCTATTCAACAAGGTTATCGAATCATAGATAAAATAGTTTTCAAATCACTAATGAAAGTAGCTCTATTAGTCAAGCACTAGTATACATCTACTATCAATGCATTAAGCGTTATACATAAATAATTAATAATTTAAATTAGAGAATATCATTGTATATTGATATCTATAAATAATACAACCCTTATAACTATCTAGTACATAAGTTGCAACATGGATCTTTTCAATGGTAAGTCAACTCAGGTGAATGACAATCTCCAAGAATAAAATCTTACAAATATCTCAATTGAACAAAAAACATATAATCGTCATTTATTCAAAACACAAATCAAATAACATATAATACACTACTAATTTCATCATAAAAACATTATATCTCTATACTTTATCTGCCATAGGTAACTCACTAACCTACACTACGAAAATAATAAAAAATAGGCCAACGTACGTTGAGCAGGAGACTTATCCTTCCTAAAAACTTTATTTTTTCCAAATTAAAAGATAAATTCAATAAATATTGAAGTAAAAAATATAGCATATTATGACAGCTTACATACTAATCAACAAGGAGGATTGATCTTATCAAGATAAAATTTATCTGATTGGTACCAAAGTCCATCATGACCCAATGTAGATAATTAAAATTTTAATATAATAAAAACACAATATACCATTACAAATTCAAAACAATAAAATCACACTAACACAACAATACTACCATACAATAATATTTGTACAAACATTGCCAGAATATCAGATTTTAGAGCTCCCCTCTACATGTGAATAAGAAAATAGATAAATTTTTTACATTGGTTTCTATTTGAAAATTGTTCTAATTATATAATAAGAACCTAAATCATTCCATACCTATTAAGGTGAATAATAGTTGTACCATTTTTTTCAAGGTACACATAAGTGAATTAAACCATCAAAATCTCAAACTAAATACTGTTACTAAAATATATGTATTTATGTTGTTAACAATCAACATAAAACTTCTAATAGAAGACATGTTTTCATTCTAAATCTATTAGACTATGTCGAAGGGGTATTTTATCAAGTGTAGAATCTCCATAAATTTCTAAATTCCTTATGGATTAAATCCATTCCTAAAGGTGATTAAAGAAGAACCAATCTCGTATTCTTTACATAAAAGTGGATAAATGTTTCAATTCCAAAATAAAACCTCACGCCGAAATAAATATACACCATTATATATATAGGCATGCTTCTACACTTAAATCTCGAATCCAAATCAAAATATGTTTACTACTTTAATTATACATTTATTTGTGCCTTTAAATCCAAATCCTAACAATATTAATGAAACATAATTGAAATAGACCTAAGGTATAATATTTTCATGTGTTTTATAATTAAGAATATACATACATATAATTTAATAACATAATAATGGGT
Organism: Torreya grandis; assembly: GCA_037957365.1. Taxonomy (NCBI): domain Eukaryota; kingdom Viridiplantae; phylum Streptophyta; class Pinopsida; order Cupressales; family Taxaceae; genus Torreya; species Torreya grandis. The sequence goes on from JARHVA010002599.1 coordinate 2,194,198, forward strand.
AAGTGCACAAAGTTGGGGGACAAAAAGAGGCCTATCCATGGATATGATTTTTCTAAAATTTTAAAAATCTGAACTTTTGTATATAATTTGAGATATCTACACCCTCTCTCTCTCTCTCTATATATATATATATATATATATATATATATATATATATATATATATATATATATATATATATAGACACACACACACACACACACACACACACACACACACACACACACACACACTTTAATAACATAACAATGGGTAAGTGCACAGAGTTGGGGATAAAAAGTGGCTTATTCGTGGACATGATTTTTTTGAAATTTTAAAAATTTGAACTTCTGTAGATAATTTGAAATATCTACACTCCAAATTTGAAGATATTATAAGAACATGAAATGTAGAATTTTGAGTATAGTTTCTAAAACAATATTTAAAAAAAAATAATGGTTAAGTATAACTAGGTCAAACATCTAAAATTTGAAGAGGAACTTGTTTAAAAAAAATTAAAATAGAGTAAATAGATGGTTGTGTGGCGTACCATTTTTTGAGTAGGGTTTAATATTATTTGAAACCCTTTAAGGAAATTTAGATAAGATCTTCTAGTTTGTGACCTATATTGTTTTATATTTTTCAACGAATAATTTTTTTAATGAATTTTACAAGTAAATAGAACCTGAAAACTGATTAAAAATGGATAGCCATCCTTGTGACGTACCTAACAACCTCAAAAAAACAAAAAATAGTTTTTTTTTTTTTTTAATATGTGTAGAATGAAGCCTAGTTTGTGACCATATAACTTGTTTTTCACTTGGATCAATGAAAGATAAATTAAATGAACATGTATAGGCATGTATGTTTTCAACATGATGTGGCCTAAATAGGTATAGTTAGAAATCAACATAGTTTGAAACCTTAAATTAGTTCAAAAATTATAAAAATCATATTTTTGGAAAGAGGAGAGCATGCTCATCATGATGGTATTAAGTTTTTGAATTTTCACATTGAAATTCATAGTTTATTTGGTGATCAAGATTGATTTTTTTTGTTTTTATCATAATTCTTGGACTCGACTATAAATTGACAAGTCCAAGCCTTTGGCTCAAGAATCCAAACCATTCCTGAGCCAAAAGGCACAAGATTTGAATTCAAATTAAAATATTGAAATCATGTTAATAAATCAATATTTGTATTAATGTGATTGATTCATTAAGTAAATTAATATCATGATCATGTTATATATTCATAATACCTAAAAACCCAAATTTGCATTTTAACCTACTAAAGGAGCCATTAGGCCTAATAGTCTTAAGAACAAAGTTTGGTTGATTAGTATTATTTTTTGGGTCAAATGTTATTATAAATATTTTATAACATTTAATTATAATTGGAGATGTATTAACCTATGAATCAATTTATTGTTCATTTAACATGAGTCTAATCTTCCTTAAAATGCAGACAATTTTAGTTCATCCTAGACAGGGTTAAGAAGTCAAACATTGGTTTTTGGTCATCCACTGATCTAAATCACTCATAATTTGGTAGATTTGATTTATATTTAATTTTTTACATGATTAAATAAATTATATTATCTAAAAATCAATTGGGGTACAAGGATTCTCTAACTAAGTACTAACAGACCTAGAGTATTAGGTCCGAAAGAGAGTTCAGTGATATTATAAATGTTTAAGGATTATTTATTTTATAATTGGTATTTAAGAATGAATATATAGTCTTCAAAAGATTAAAATAACATTTTATAACAATAAAAAATAAATCAAGGGTCATTGTATTTTGTGTCAAAAGTGTATACAGTCCTAAAAGAGGTTGAATTTGGTTAAATAGGACTACATTAGTTTTTGTGGATAATTGGTGATGTTTAGAAATTGTAAAAAAAATTTTAAAACTTTTTGGTATTGTCTGAGTCTCTGATAATATTTTTTGAGTGAGAAAGTGAAGTTATATAAGGATCTATTTTCAAGGTATATCAATGCATTAGTACCCTATTTTGCATATAAGAAGTTATCTTTTATCAAGTTCAAAGATGTTGTAAACATACATGACACAAACATATATTCCACATGATATAACTGATTTTATCATGAAACATGTCATAAAATGCATTTTTTAAATCTATGACCAAGACTTAGCCTTTGGAGTACCAATCTAATTGTGCATATGAAGTAAATTAGGGCTATTTTAATCCCCTTAAACCTAATTACATGACTATCAAATGTGATTTATAGGTTGATCATCTCCAATTTTATTAGCTAGATTGAAGAAAAGAAATATAATTTATTTATATTCAAGTTCTACATGTATATAATGTGGTTTTGAGCTCAATAAACTTGAAGGCATTAGCTAATGAATATAAATGTCAATTAATTCAATTATGGAGGTAATTAGGGTCAAAATGAGCAATGTGAATGTATTTTAAATTGTATATTGAATGTGATTTGGAATGAAATTAAACCTAATGTCATGTCATAAATAATTAAACAAAGAGTTGATTCATTTAATCCAAGAGGCATTTGAGGCCAATTTGAACCCCTTAAAGAGCAAGATATGATTTGGGAAAAAATTTAAAGTTTGATTCTATCATGAATTGATCTAATTAGTCAAATTATGCAATTAAGGGTGTGATTTGGGTAAAATTGAGACCCTAAACCAAATTTATGGCTTAATCAATCATATAACATGTATGGCTTAAATGAAGCTACTTTTATAAAAAATTCAAATATATTCAGGCAATTATCATAAATAGGTGAACAAACAACTCAAATTTTCTTTAATTACCTTAGTGATTGGACCTTATATCTAATGTCTTAAACCCTAAACCCTGCATCATTTAACTTAAATCCTAAACCCTACACCATTTACCTTAAACCCTAATCCATAAGCCTTAAATCCCAAACCATTTAAATTGTTGACCCTAAACTAATAAATTTATCCCTAATTAACATCATTTATATATATTAAGAATTAGGTTCATAGGGATGAACTTGGTCAAAACCACATCATTCATTACCATAACTGACTCAATTGGCTCAATCTATGATGATGTGGGGGCTAATTGAGCCTAAAATCACATTATTTACTCACAAATCTAGGTTCAAGGATCTCAAATTTACCCCAATCATCATCATGATTATATATTATATACCATATAACCTATACCCTAAGCCCTAATTCCTAAATTTCCTAATCCCTAAATTTTAAACCATATATTAAAACTCTTTAAAACTTGAACCAATCATTTTATCCCAAATTAATATCATTTAGACTAAGAATTAAGTTCACAGGGCTTAGTTTGGCCTAAAAAACATGACTAATTACCCCATTTTACTAATTCACTCAATCTACATGATGACATGGGGTATAATGACAACCCAAAAACACATTCTATAGTCACAAATGGGTCCAAGTGATTCAAATTTCCCTCAATTATCTTTATGATTGACCCTGTGTACCCTAAACTATATATACATTAAATCCTAAGCCCTAAACCATAAACCCTAAACACTATACCCTAAATTTTAAACCATAAACTTTACCTATTTACCAATTGATTTAGTCCCAATTAACATCTTTTTTAGTAAAAATTAGGTTCACATGGAATAGAAAGATTAGACATTATATACATGTCTTTAAACCTAAACCAAATGCCCTAATCCCTAATCCCTAAAACATAAATTGTAATCCCTATACCCTAATGCCCATTACATGCCTCAAACATACATGTCTTATGATATAACTGATTTTATCATGATATGTAATAAAATGCACTTTTTAAACCTATGGACAAAACTTACCCTTTGGAGTACCAATCTAGTTGTGTATCTAAAGTAAATTGGGGCTATTGTGATCCCCTTCAACTTAATTGCATGACTATAAAATGTGATTTGGGGGTTGATCAACTCTAATTTCATTAGCTTCATTGAAGCAAAGATTTTTTTTTAAAATTTATATGCAAGTTTTACATGTATAGAATGTGGTTTTGAGCTCAATAAACTTCAAATCATCAGCTAATAAATGTAAAAGTTGATTAGTTCAATTACGGAGGTAATTAGGGTCAAAATGAGCCATGTGAATGTATTTTAAATTATAGATTTAATATGATTTGGAGTGAAATTAACCCTAATGTCATTTCATATATAATTAACCAAAGAGTTGATTCATTTAATCTAGGAGGCATTTGAACCCCTTCAAGAGCAAGATATGATTTGGGGAAAAATCAAAAGATTGATTCTATCATGAATTGATCTAATTAGTCAATTTGTGCAATTAGGGGTGTGATCTAGGAAAAATTAAGCACCTAAACCAAATTTATAGCTCAATCAATTGTATAACATGTATGTAACATTTACATGGCTTAACTGACCCTATTTTTATCAAAAATACAAACATGAAGGTAATTGTCATGAATAGGTGAACAAGCAACTCAAATGTTCTTTAATTACCTTAGTGATTGGACCTTATATCTAATATCTTAAACCCTAAACCTTATACCATTTAACCTTAACCCTAAATCTTGTACCATTTACCTTAAACCCTAAGACATAAACCCTAAACCCCAAACACTTTAAATAATAGGCCTTAAACCATAAACCAATAAATTTAACCCCAATTAACATCCTTTATATATAGTAAGAATTAAGTCCACAAGGATGAACTTGGTCAAAATCACATCACTCATTAGATCACAATTGACTTAATTGGTGCAATCTATGATGATGTGGGGGATAATTGAGCTCAAAATAACATTCTTTACTCATAGATATAAGTTTAAAGAGCTCAAATTTTCCCCAAATACTTCATATTTGTACCTTATATACCCTAAAACCTATACCATAAGCCTTAATCCTTAGACTTCCTAATCCCTAAACTCTAAACCATAAGTATAAACTCTTTAAACCTTGAACTAATCATTTTAGCCTAGATTAACATATTTTATACTAAGAATTAAGTTTATAGGGCTTAGTTTGGCCCAAATCACATGACTGATTACCCCATTTGACTAATTCACTTAATCTACACAATGACATGGGGTATAATGACAACCCAAAAACACATTCTATAATCATAAATGGGTCCAAGTAATTTAGATTTACCTCAATTATCTTTGTGATTGACCTTGTGTACCCTAAACCATATATACATTAAAACTTAAGCCCTAAACTATAAAACCTAAACAATATACCCTAAATTGTAAACCATAAACTTTCCTTATTTATCAATTGATTTATTCCTAATTAACATCCTTTGTAGTAAAAATTAGTTTCACATGGCATATAGTGATTAGACATTATATACAAGTTCGTAAACCTAAACCCTATACTCTAATCTTTAATCCCTAAAACATAAATTGTAAGCCATATGCCTTAATGCCTACTACATGTCTAAAACATATATGCCTTATGATATAATTGATTTTATCATGAGATGTCATAAAATGAACCTTTTAAACCTATGGACAAAACGTAGACTTTGGAGTACCAATCTAACTATGTATCTAAAGTAAATTGGGGCTATTTCGAGCCCCTTTAACCTAATTTCATGATTATAAAATATGATTTAGGGGTCGATCAGCTCCAATTTCATTATCTTAGTTGAAGAAAAGAAACATAATCAATTTATATACAAGTTCTACATGTACAAAATGTGGCTTTGAGCTCAATAAAATTGAAGTCATCAGCTAATGAATTTAAATGTTGATTAGTTCAATTATGGAGGTAATTAGGGTCAATATGAGCCACATAAACGTATTTTAAATTATATATTCAATGTGATTTAGAGTGAAATTAACCCTAATATCATTTCATATATAATTAACCAATGAGCTGATTAATTTAATCCAAGAGGCATTTGAGGCCAATTTTAAACCCTTCAAGAGCAAGATATGATTTGTAGCAAAATCAAAATATCAATTCTATCATGAATTGATCTAATTAGTCAATTTGTGTAATTAGGGGCATGATCTAGGAAAATTTGAGACCCTAAACCAAATTTATGGCTCAATTTATTGTGCAATATGTATAGAACATATACATGGCTTAACTGACCCTAGTTTTTATCAGAAATGCAAACATGAAGGTAATTGTCATAAATAAGTGAACAAACAACTCAAATTTTCTTTAATTACCTTAGTGATTGGAACCTATATCTGATATCTTAAACCCTAAACCCTATACTATTTAAATTTTACCTTAAACCTTGTACCATTTACCTTAAACCCTAATCCATAAGCCCTAAACCCCAAATCCTTTAAATTGTAGACCCTAAACCCTAAACCAATAAATTTATCCCCAATTAACATCATTTATATATAGTAATAATTAGGTTCACAAGGATGAACTTGGTCAAAAATTACATCACTCATTAAACCACAATTGACTTAATTGGCTCAATTTATGATGAGTGAGGGCTAATTTATCTCAAAATCACATTCTTTACTCATAGATATAGGTTCAAGGAGCTTAAATTTGCCCCAATTTCCTTCATAATTATACCTTATATACCCTAAAACCTATACCCTAAAATCTAATCCTTAAACTTCCTAATCCCTAAACTTTAAACCATAAATATAAACTCTTTAAACCTTGAACTAATCATCTTATCCCAAATTAACATCATTTAGACTAAGAATTAAATTCACAAGGCTCAATTTTGCCTAAATCACATGATTGATTGCCCCATTTGACTAATTCACTCAATTTGCATGATGACATGGGGTATAATGATAACCTAAAAACACATTCTATAATCACAAATGGGTCCAAGTGATTTAAATTGACCTCAATTATCTTTGCAATTGACCCTTTATACCCTAAACCATATATACATTAAAACCTAAGCCCTAAACCATAAACCCTAAACATTATACCCTAAATTGTAAACCATAAAATTTACCTATTTAGTAATTGATTTAGTCCCAATTAAAATACTTTATAGTAAAAATTAGGTTTACATGACATAGAGTGACTAGACATTATATATAAGTCTTTCAACCTAAATCCTATTCCCTACTCCCTAATCCCTAAAACATAAATTGTAAACCCTATACCCTAATGGCCACTACATGACTCAAACATACATGCCTTATGATATAATTGATTTTATCATGAGATGTCATAAAATGCACTTTTTAAACCTATGGCCAAATCTTACCCTTTGGAGTATCAATCTAGCTATGCATTTGAAGTAAATTGGGGCTATTTTGAGCCCCTTCAACCTAATTACATAACTATAAAATGTGATTTGGGGTTTGATTAGATCCAATTTCATTAGCTTAGTTGAAGCAAAGAAATATAATTATACATGTATAAAATGTGTTTTTGAGCTCAATAAACTTGAAGTTATTAGCTAATGAATGCAAATGTCTATTAATTCAATTATGGAGGTAATTAGGTTAAAAATGAGCCACATGAATGTATTTTAAATTGTATATTCAATGTGATTTGGAGTTAAATTAACCCTAATGTCAGTTCATATATAATTAAACAAAGAGTTGATTCATTTAATCCAAGAGGAATTTGAGGCCAATTTTAACCCCTTCAAGAGAAAGATATGGGGCAAAATCAAAAGATTAATTCTATCATGAATTGATCCAATTAGTCAATTTTTATAATTAAGGGCATGATTTGTGTAAAATTGAGCCCCTAAACCAAATTTATGGCTCAACCAATTGTATATCATGTATACAACATATATATGGCTTAATTGACCCTACTTTTATAAAATACAAACATGAAGGTAATTATCAAAAATAGGTGAATAAGCAGCTCAAATGTTTTTCAATTACTTTAGTGATTGGACCTTATAGCCGATATCTTAAACACTAAATGCTATACCATTTAACTTTAACCCTAAACCTTGTACTATTTACCTTAAACCCTAAGCCATAATCCCTAAACCCCAAACCCTTTAAATTATAGACCCAAAACCCTAAACCAATAAATTTAGCCCCAATTAACATCCTTTTTATATAGTAAGAATTAGGTTCACAAAGATGAACTTGGTTCATTAAACCAAAATTGACTTAATTGGCTCAATATGTGATGATGTGGGGGATAATTGAGCTCAAAATCACATTCTTTACACATAGATAAAGGTTCAAGGAGCTCAAATTTGCCCTAGTTGACTTCATAATTGTACCTTATATACCATAAAACCTATACCCTAAGATCTAATCCTTAAACTTCCTAATCCCTAAACTCTAAACCATAAATATAAACTATTTAAACCTTAAAATAATGATTTTATCACAAATTAACATTGTTTAAAATAAGAAATAAGTTCACATGACTCAGTTTGACCTAAATCACATGATTGATTACCCCATTTGACTAATTCACTCAATCTGCATGATGACATGGGGTATAATGACAACCTAGAAACACATTCTATTATCAAAAATGGGTCTAAGTGATTCAAATTAACCTTAATTATCTTTGTAATTAACCTCATGCACCCTAAATTATATATACATTAAAACTTAAGCCCTAAGCCCTAAACCCTAAACACTATACCTTAAATTATAAACCATAAAATCTCCCTATTTATTGATTAATTTATTCATAATTAACATCCTTTTTAGTAAAAATTAGGTTCACATGACATAGAGTGATTAGACATTATATATAAGTCCTTCAACCTAAACCCTATGCCCTAATGCCCACTACATGCCTCAAATATACATGCCTTATTATATAACTGATTTTATCATGAGATGTCATTAAATGCACTTTTTAAACCTATGGCCAAAACTTAGCCTTTGGAGTACCAATCTAGATGTGCATCTGATGTGAATTAGGGCTATTTCAAGCCCTTTCAACCTAATTACATGACTATAAAATATGATTTGGGGTTTGATCAACTCCAATTTCATTAGATTAATTGAAGCAAAGAAACAAAATTATACATGTATAAAATATGTTTTTGATCTCAATAAACTTGAAGTCATCAACTAATGAATGCAAATGTTGATTAGCTCAATTATGGAGGTAATTAGGTTTAAAATGAGCCATGTGAATGCATTTTAAATTGTATATTCAATGTGATTTGGAGTGAAATTAAACCTAATGTCATTTCATATATATTTAACCAAATATTTGATTCATTTAATCTAGGATGCATTTGAGGCCAATTTGAACCCCTTCAAGAGCAAGATATGATTTCATGCAAAATAAAAAAAAGTGATTTTATCATGAATTGATCTAATTGGTCAAATTGTGCAATTAGAGGCATGATTTGGGAAAAATTGATACCCTAAACATAATTTATGGCTCAATTGATTGTATAACATGCATTCAACATGTATATGGCTTAACTAACCCTACTTTTATCAAAAATGCAAACATGAAGGTAATTATCATAAATAGGTGAAGAAGCAGCACAAATATTCTTCAATTACTTTAGTGATTGTAACTTATATCTGATATCTTAAACACTAAATCCTATATCATTTAACTTTAACCCTAAACCCCATACCATTTACCTTAAACCCTAAGCCATAAGCCCTAAACCCAAGCCCTTTAAATTATAGACCCTAAACCAATAAATTTATCCCCAATCAACATCCTTTATATAGAGTAAGAATTAGGTTCATAGGGATGAAATTGGTCAAAATTGCATCAATCATTAAACCATAATTAACTTAATTTTACCAATATATGATGATGTGGGGCTAATTGATCTCAAAATAACATTCTTTACTCATAGATATAGGTTTAAGGAGCTCCAATTTACCCCAATTTCCTTCACAATTATACCTTATATACCCTAAAATGTGCACCCTAAGCCCTAATACTTAAAATTCTTAATACCTAAACTCTAAACCATAACTATAAACTCTTTAAACCTTGAACTAATAATTTTATCCCAAATTAACATTGTTCAGACTAAGAATTAAGTTCACAGGGCTCAATTTGGCCTAAATCACACAATTGATTGCCCCATTTGACTAATTCACTCAATCTGCATGATGACATGGGGTATAATGATAACCCAAAAATACATTCTATAGTCACAAATGAATCCAAGTGATTAAAATTGCCCTCAATTATCTTTTCACTTAACCCTATGAACCCTAAACCATATATACATTAAAACCTAAGCCCTAAACTATAAACCCTACACACTATACCCTAAATAGTAAACCATAAACTTTCCATTTTTACCAATTGATTTAGTCCCAATTAATTTCCTTTGTAGTGAAAACTAGGTTCACATGGCATAGAGAGATTAGACAATATATATAATTCCTTAAACCTAAACCTTATGCTCTAATTCCTAATCCCTAAAACATAAATCATAAGACCTATGCCCTAATGCTCACTACATGCCTCAAACATACATGCCATAAGATATAACTGATTTGATTAGGAGATGTCATAAAATGCACTTTTTAAACCTAAGGCCAAAATTTAGCCTTTGGATTACCAATCTAGCTATGCATTTGAAGTAAATTAGGGATATTTTGAGCCCCTTCAACCTAATTACATAACTATAAAATGTGATTTGGGGGTTGATCAGCTCCAATTTCATTAGCTCAGTTGAAGAAAAGAAACATAGTTTATGTATATGCAAGTTATACACGTATAGAATGTGATTTTAAGCTTAATAAACTTGAAGTCATTAGCTAATGAATGTAAATTTTGATTAGTTCAATTATGGGGGTAATTAGGGTCAAAATGAGACACATGAACATATTATAAATTATATATTAAATGTGATTTAGAGTGAAATTAACCCTAATATCATTTCATATATAATTAACCAATGAGTTGATTCATTTAATCTAGGAGGAATTTGAGGCCAATTTGAACCTCTTCATAAGAAATATATGATTTAGGGAAAAAATAAAAGATTGATTATATCATGAATTAATCCAATTAGTCAATTTATGCAATTAGAGGTGTGATTTGGGTAAAATTAAGCCCTTAAAACAAATTTATGGCTCAATCTATTGTATAAAATGTATGTTACATGTACATGGCTTAATTGACCCTAATTTTATTATAAATTTAAACATGAAGGTAATTGTCATCAATAGGTGAACAAGTAGCTCAAATGTTCTTCAATTACCTTAGTGATTGGACCCTATATCTTATATCCTAAACCCTAAACCCTATAACATATAACTTTAACCCTATATCATTTACCTTAAGCCCTAATCCATAAACCCTAAACCCCAAACCCTTTAAATTATAGACCCTAAACCTTAAACCCTAAACCCTAAACCAATAAATTTATCCCCAAATAACATCTGTTATATATAGTAAGAATTAGGTTCACAGGGATGAACTTGGTTAAAATCACATCACTTATTAAACCATAATTGATTTAATTAGTTCAATATATGATGATGTGGGGGATAATTGAGCTCAAAATCACATTATTTAGTCATAGATACAGGTTCAAAGAAGTCAAATTTTCCCCAATTGCCTTCATAATTGTATCTTATATACCTTAAAACCTATACCCTAATCCCTAATCCTTAAACTTCCTAATCCCTAAACTCTAAACTGTAAATATAAACTCTTTAAACCTTAAACTAATCATTTTAGACCCTATTAACATCATTTAGACTAATAATTGTGTTCACATGGCTCAATTTAGCTTGAATCACATAATTTATTGCCCCATTTTAATAATTCACTCAATCTTCACATTAACATGGGGTATAATGACAACCTAAAAACACATTCTATAGTCACAAATGGGTCCAAGTGATTCAAATTGTCCTCAATTATCTTTGCAATTGACTTTATGTACCCTAAATCATATATATAAATTAAAACCTAAGACCTAAACCACAAACCCTAAACACTATACCCTAAATTGTAAACCATATTCTTTCCCTATTTAACAATCAATTTAGTCCTAATTAACATCCTTTGTAGTAAGAATTAGGTTCACATGTCATAGATCAATTAGAAATTATATATAGGCCCTTAAACCTAAAACTTATGCCCAAATACCTAAAACATAAGTTGTAAGCCCTATGCCCTAATGCCCATTACATGCCACAAATATACATGCCTTATGATACAACTAATTTTATCACAATATTTCATAAAATGCATTTTTTAAACTAATGACCAAAACTTAGGCTTTAGAGTACCAGTCTAACTATGCATCTAAAGTAAGTTGGGGTTATTTTGAGCCCCTTCAACCTAATTACATGAATATAAAATGTGATTTTGGGGTTGATCAACACCAAGTTGTCCCAATCACCATCATAATTGCACATTATATACCCTAAAACCTATACCCCAAGCCCTAATCCTTAAAGTTCCTAATCCCTAAAATCTAAACCATAAATATAAACTCTTTAAACTTTGAACCAATCATTTTAGCCCAAATTAACATCATTTAGACTAATAATTATCTTTATGATTGTCTCTAAGTACCCTAAACCTAAGCCCTAAACACTATACCCCAAATTTTAAACCAAAAACTTTTGCTATTTACCAATTGATTTAGTCTCAATTAACCCTATGCACTAATAGCTAATCCCTAAAACATAAATTGTAAGCTAACCCCTAATCCTTAAAACATAAATTGTAATCCCTAATCCCTAATCCATAAACCCTATGCACTAATGGCTTAATCATTATAATCCATAATCCTTAATCTATATTAAGTATAATGTGATCATGTTATTATTAATATAGACGACACTTAGTTCTCAATGTTAATTTTTAACTGTAGCTGAGTATTAAGAATAACGTGATCACGCGATTACATAATATGATCACATTATTCTTGATATATGATTCATAATATGTATATTGAAGCATAACTTAGTTTAACAAATAACATGATCATGTTATTATTATTATAGACTAAGCTCAATTTTCAATGTATATTTTTAGCCCAAATCAAGAATTTTATCCCCATAAACATTCTCTACGTACTTCTATGGGACTTATGGTACCTATGTACTTGACCTCACCTTCAAAAAGCTATCAATTATCCTTGATGGGTGATGAATCATGTTTGAGGAAGAGGAAGATATTTAAGAACAAAACACCAGAGGAATTAGATGATTTGAGAGAGAAAACAAGATATGAATGCAAAAACTTCATGGTAGATAAGGTACAAACCCTAATCTTGATGAACCAAATGCCATAGATAATGAGCCAATTGACAACAATAAATTAAAAAATGATGAAATCAACCATAATGAATTGAATAATGATGAAATTGACCATAATGAATTAAATAATGTTAGAAGTTTACATTCAAAGTTACAAGTTTTTGATTTTGTTGATGACGAGTCTATGTATGATGCTTCACCCCCCATGAATGAAGAAAAATTGATGGAAATAAATATTGATGAAATTAACCATCAAGAAAATTTAATGAAAATATATAATGAAGAAATAAATAATGAATGACATGTCATCCCACCTCTAAACAATGAAAGTAATAATGATTTTGAAACACCCTCTCAAAAAATAACACCATTAACAACACCTCTATGAATTATGCATACAAAAGATAAGTACTTAATTGAAGTTGATGAAAATATTTTAGAACCAATGCTCAACAAAATTCAAATCACCATTCAAGAAGACTGGCTCAACAAATTTGTGATATTTTCTTTCATAATTTGGATTATGATAGTCAAACATGTCAATTATTTATTTCATTGATAAAATTGATTAAGATGAGACCTATAAAATACACATTAGGAATAAGAAAAGCTAACATAGATGATGAAAACAATGAAATTGTTAAAAATTTACATGATGCATATTATACTATAGTCCTAAAATCATGAACCCAAGATTGTAATTCTCCCTGATATATACTTACAACTTGTGTAAGTGACCAAATAGGGAAAAAATGCATGGTTTTAGAAACAAGCCAAACACTTAATATAAATATAAAAATATTAATGAAAGAAACTGAAATACTTAATGAACCTAATACCAATGAGCTCTAGGCATTATCTAGTAGACTTCCACTAAAGGACAAGGCTATAGCCGATACTCTCAAAGAGTTACTTGCTCAATTTTTGAAAGACAATACAAGAGTTTCACCTAATGCAAGAGATGTAATGAAAAGAAAAGTTGGTTCTCGTAATCATGAAATGAATCTAAAATATTTATTGGATATGACTCAAACACAATTATATTATAATTTTTTGGAAAAACATCCAAAAATTTCTATTTGTCAAAGATATTTTGAGATGGCTAAACCTTTTTATGTAAAAATAAATCACACACTCACCACTTGTTGTAGGCAACATGTTGAATTTTCAATGCACTATGATGTTTTTTGCCATATTCATTGTAATTTGCATACTAATAACATGGCATCCATTGAAAAAGTAGAAAACAAAAATGTAGTGTGAAAAATGTAATGATGATATAATGTATCAAGGAAAAAATGTAGTGAGGATAAAACATCAGAGTAAAACATAGTAAAGGATGCACTCACACAGAAGATGACACAACTTTCAACTAAAGGTCCAAACTCATGAAATCAAATTTTCCTCTATTATTTTTCTTGTAAATTTAGTGCATTACTTTTCCAACATGAAATGTTAACTACTATCAACAAAATGAACTAGACAACAAATAAACAATGTGGCAATCAACAACATTTCCCAATTATGTTCTTCATGACATTTTTGGGACATTACCAATAATACTCTATTTTTTCCTCGCTATGTTTTGTCCTTGCAACATTTTTTTATACTACACTTTTACCTCTACATTTTTTTCTAATACATTTTTATCCACTACATAATCACATAGATCCAACAACATTTTATAGGAGTGTAGCATTAAATTGCCACCAAAATCAGTCAGGGAATTTATTCTATCTTTTGCAAAAGACTGAATGGATAATTATTTTACAACAAATCATGTTTAAATGTAAATTACAACATTTGTGGTGGATTGCCAAAATTAAGAAAATGTATCCATGAGGAGATTATAAGTGCAATTGGATAGAAATTAGTTGTTTTAAGCAAATATAAATCAGTGACTTATCGAGTAAAAGATGGAAAAGAATCTAAAAGGTGAGAAATTGTTGCAAAAAAGATACCTATTTCTAAATTTGTGGTAAAATTTAGGGAGAAGATTGTTTATGAGTATGCAAGGCACACACATAGGGCTAGATGGTTGGATGAATATTTCAAGATAAGCAAGGATACATTCACACTTAGTTTAATTATTTTAGTAGTTGAATTTGATAAAAATTACACATTTAAACCCCAAATTAAAGTTCAATCATAGTATTAAAACTCATCACAAGTAACCATATTCGTGCATATAGCATTCATGCATACACCTGATAGTATAAGGCAAGAACAAAAAATATTAAGGGAGTACCATTTTTTATCATTGATGATCAATAACATTGTTCAGAGTATGTGCAACGTTATTTTTAAAAGTCAGAGGAACATTACTTTCAATCAAAATTTAATTTATTCAGACAACTGCACATCACAATTCAAAAATGCACAAATGTTTTATTGGTTGAGCAAGATGTACATTACCACTGGTGTAGAACACATATGGAGTTTCACCAAGGCTATCCATGGAAAAGGGGAACATGATGATGTTGTATCTTGTGTAAAAAGAGATATTACAGGGGAGGAGTTGAAATTTGAAGAGGGTATTCATTTGACAAATGCATAAACTATGGTTGAATGGTGTAATGAGAACATGTGTCATGGTGCTCAACCAAATTCTATTGTTCGTATACATTTATAGTTAATGGAGGAAGAACACTTGGTAAAGTATGAGGATTTTATCAATCCAATGGGTTCAAGTGACCTCCAATCATTTCATAGATCAAATTCAAGTTCTTGGACTATTCATACAAGACACTCATTAGAGGAAATTTGGATTAAAAATAGTCTTCCTAAAAAAATCATTAAAATCTGAAATATAACATATGAAAACAATAAAAAACACTTAAAATATGACATCATCCCTTATGTTAAAATAAAAATATAAAAAATTTATTTATTGTATAAACCCTATACTAACTCACTTTGGTTAAATAACCTTATTTTATTTTGTATCTTATTTTTTAAAGGAAAGTTCAAAGATTTTTTGGTTTTTTCACATTCAATATTTATAGAAGGTATTTTAATTTTTTCTAAAAAACAAAAAAAATCCAAATTTTTATTACAAATAATAAAATCATCTTCAAATTTTGTTTTGATGTAGTTACCAATGCACTAGTAGACACGTATAGGTTTTATATAATTTCTCTAAAGAAATATATTTTCATGGAATGTGACGATTTTAGCATATGGATAAATGGACTTACTAGAAAGGCCTTGGAGACTTTAAAGCAAATGAGCTTTCAGGAAAGGCATTGGAGACATTTAAGTGAATGGATTTGATAGGTGTAAATCTAGACTTTACAACCATTTCTAGCATCCTCCTAACCTGTGCAAATATGCAAGCTTTGGAACATGGTATGGATATCCATCAAAGCATAATGGAAAGTAGATATTTGTTTTATGTTATAGTTTTTAATGCCCTAATAGACATGCAAAATATTTATTCCTCATAATTCTTCACCATAAAATATTGATTCCTATATGAATTTCAATGAAACATTAAACATTGGTCAGGAGGATATGTGCAACATTGTTGATTCTGACTAGTTGATTATGAAGTGTTGTAAGAAATATTCACAAATAATACACATGTGCCATAGCTATGAGAAATTTAACTACAGAGGAAAGATAAATTACATTCAAAGTTTTTAAGAGTTTATGCATGAAGTTTATTTTCTTTTATTTTTCCATTTATCTCTCAAAGTCAAATTTTTATGTTGCATGAGGATTACAATTTGAACTAACATAAATAAAGGTACAAATGGGGAGGACACAAGCATTTGAGGAAAAATCTATAGCTACGAAATTGTATATTGTTGAATTCAAAATTGAAGTTGATCATTTATGGTATGCTATTATGTTTCAAGCAATATTGGGGAAATTTTTTAATCTTGTAGTCTAGTTTAGCACCTGCCATTTAAAACTATAAAATACTTATATTTGTTGAATATAATTGTGGTTTGTATAATTATATAAGTTGCTTTGTTTATTTATAGATTGAATTATTATTTTAGATCAAAATTATGTAATTCATTTAAACATCAATTGAAACTTTGAATTCTAGATTACAGGTTTTTAACCATAATTCTCGATCACATACAAAAGTAGAATTATAGACCTTAAGGAATTAATGTGATCATTAAAATAAAGAAATTGATCTCCTTATAGAGAAAGTTCCTACTTCTAAGCAAGAATCTAACAAGAAAAATGAAATTTATAAGATTCAAAAGGAAAATACCAAATCATAATTACCATTAAAAAGTCTCTAAAGGCAAATTTCACATGTTTAATTTATAGCAATTATATACAACTATTTATATCAATTAGTAAATGGACACCTAATTCTATCAAATGTTTTTGAAATAATAATGTGCTAATATGTTTTACCAGTAAAAATGGAGAAATAAAATTAGAAGGCTTAAATAAGTTGATAAAGAGAGAGATACTTTATTGACTATGCTAGAGGTAATTTATGCAATTTATACACTTTTTTGTGGCTACTTGAATGGAATAACATGCATAAAATTTCTTATTACATTTTTATTTAGGAAACCTTGAAGAGAAACATAAGTTTTCAACAAGAATTAGTAATGTTAGTATGATTTGGGAATGCCACCAAGCAAAGTGAGAACAAATTTAGGCTAGTGATTCATTTGGTATGGCATCATAGCCAATTCATTAGACTTAAGTATGAAAAAAATAAAGGGTATGGTGGTATTGGTCAGGAATATAAAAGAGATTAGGAAATAAAAGGAATGATGGTTACATTTGCAAATCTGTGTGAATATAAATGAGAGGATGAAGAATCCAGATGTTGGTGAATTATAACAAAAAAATATTGGAGATAACATCATAGTCTACGTCTCAGGGATAATGATGAATAAAGTGATTAATGTTCTAGCATATTTTAATTCAAGAGAGTGTGACATAGATGAGAATGAATAACTAGACAACAATAATTGGGAGAACATTGGTGTGCACCATCTAGGTGCTCATGGGGACCTTCGGGGATCTAAGTGATGTTCAAAACAAAATACCAACATTTTTTTGGATGTACTATGCAATACCAACAAACCTTTTTGTGAGGAGAGAATGAGGGAGATAGAGGTGTCTCTCCAAGAAGATGGAGATGGTTCAAAGAATGAAAAAGAGCTTCAAAAACCCTCCTAAAAGTTGTTCAAGTCCATGAATGGATTGGTTATAAATAATTACATTTAGTGAATAAAGATAGACTAGTTATTGTAATGTTTCCATTTCAAAATGCATAAATTATTCTCTATACATAGATACATTATTTTAAATAAGCCTTTTTAGGTTATATGCATGCTTAGATTATGTATACCTTTAGGTTGGAAGGATTGTGAGTTACATCCAAAGGAATTAAGATTGAACAATGGTTTCAAGTGAATGTATTAAGAATCTTCATTGTGGATGGTTAGTTGAATATGCTAGCACACTACAGACCACTCAAATGGTTGAATAATCCCTTCAATGTAAAAGAAACATAGAGAAGGTAACTCTATGTTTTACTCTATGATGTACCAATCAATAAATGAAGGAATACTCAGTTCTAAAGAAGTGGATTGTTTCATTGTTGAGATAGTGATGTAGAGGCATTAGGAAGAAGTCTTTAAACAAACATCTCAAGCTTCTAGTCTGGTCAAAGGTCTCATTTAATGTTTAGATTTATTTTGATACTTCTTTGTCTCTCAAGATCTTCCTTTGATCCTTTGGCTAAAAACTCTTTTTAACTATTTGTTGTACCCTCATTAGGTCCTTATTGATAGTTTCTATCTCTCTACATCCACACTTTATTTCTTTACATTCACTTCATGTGAAAACATTCCCTTACACCTTTCTCTAGCTCTTACTAGGCATCACCTCTTTGGTCTTAAGGACTATAAATTGATTTAGGATTCAATAATATTATCACAATGTTTTAATGGTCTTACCTTGTCTCAACGTACTTATATACACCTTTTTTAACTGCTAACTCACCCTTCTTATTCCTTCTTATGCTTTTCAATCTCTTGACAAGACTTGTATGGACTAGTAGCCCTATTTTGGCCTTTTATATTTTTTCAAACAATCTAAGATCTATTTTATAGATATTATCACTTAAAAATAGTTCCCATAACACCTTTGAGGTTCTTGTAAAATTTATTTCCTTTATCCACTTATATATACCCTTTCCTTTATAAATTCTTGCTATTTTATGTTATTTTATCCCTCCTTTGTTTCCACATAGCTAAAATCCATACATTACATACCTATGTGAAGTAGAGGCATTAGGGATAAGTAATAAAAAATTCATCATCTAGTTATCTATCAACTAATCTCATACATTTGATGGTTGACTCTTGATTGTTCTTGCTTTGAACTAGTTTCAATGTCTTTATCTTCTTTCAATAGATTCCTTGGGTGTTTCCTGTTAGCAAGTAAATATAAAGGAACTTATGTATTAAATTATATTTCCAATCTTATCATTTACCATATGTTCTTATCTCATTACATTCATTTTTTTGAACAAATTTTCTTTTATACTCTCACTAGCATTTACTAGTTATCCCCCTTAAGTCTCAAGGATCCAAAACTTGATTTAAGTTTCCAAGAGTCCAATTCATTTCATTTTTATTCTCTAATGATCATATCATACCTGTCTAATCCCAATTAAAGTTCTTTATTTTTTCTTCAATACCCTTTTCTTCCTTACAAGCTCACTAGGACTTTTCGAGGCTAGTAGCCCTGTTTAAGCAATTCCTTTTTGTTCCACCGATTCAAGATTCATTTACAAGGGATAATAAAATTAATGGGATCCATTTAAACCTATTTAAGTTTTTTAAAAGTATCTTGATATAACTCACCCTTTATCTATCACTTCCTTTGCAAATCCACTCCTTTTAAGCCCTAATTAGGCCTATCTTCTCGACACTATGCTATAATCCATACAAGCCATACTCTTATCAACTTAAAAACACTTTAATATTATTTAATAGGTCAAAATAAATAAAATATTTTTTTTTACCTTTTTTAGCTGATGGAAACTCTTGTTTCAATCCAAACCGTAATTCTAGGGTTTTCCTAGATCTGTATAGGCCATGGGCCTTCAGAAATATATATCTTGAGCTAGACAAAACATCAAGAAATCCAATGAACTTAAAAATTTATATTTATTCATCATATAACTTCCCCAATATGTTGTAGGGTTGAATCAATCCATTTATTATTCAAATTTCTCAAAATATAGTCAAGTGTCTATGTTTTTCCTAACTGTGCATGGAATTTTGGGACTGTCCTTGATCCTTTCCACAAATCAATTAGGCCTATCTTCTCGACACTATGCTATAATCCATACAAGCCATACTCTTATCAACTTAAAAACACTTTGATATTATTTAATAGGTCAAAATAAATAAAATATTTTTTTTTACCTTTTTTAGCTGATGGAAACTCTTGTTTCAATCCAAACCGTAATTCTAGGGTTTTCCTAGATCTGTATAGGCCATGGGCCTTCAGAAATATATATCTTGAGCTAGACAAAACATCAAGAAATCCAATGAACTTAAAAATTTATATTTATTCATCATATAACTTCCCCAATATGTTATAGGGTTGAATCAATCCATTTATTATTCAAATTTCTCAAAATATAGTCAAGTGTCTATGTTTTTCCTAACTGTGCATGGAATTTTGGGACTGTCCTTGATCCTTTCCACAAATCCTTATCTAATTAGAAAATCCTTGATGTATTACTATTTTAACCCATCTTGGACTTATATATCTCAACCTTCATACCCATTTCCATATTTTAATCTCAACTTCTTTAACTCATATTCATTCCTTGTTACACTACAAACAGGGTGGACAATGTTTACAAGGTTTTTATGTTCAAAACTCACTCAGATGGTTTCAAATGAAAATCCAGATGTAACATAAGATTTATCCATATTTACATACCCTATATCTTATCTTAATTTTAATCCATTTATTCTCATTGGTACCTTGCACATTATTTATACCAAAACTACCAGTGTATCTATGATAGGGGTTTCGTTCAAGAATTTTGTGAACACACTCTTATTTAAAGGCTTAAAGACCATTTTTATTGAGACTATTCCATTTCCATCTAGTTATCTATGACCAATTTAATTTCTATTTGTTCACATAAGTTCACTTAGAATTTTCAAATTTCAAAAGTGGAAACATTTTCCAAATATGATATACATAACACACAGGTTATTAGAATTTCCTTGTTCTTTTTTAAGTAATTACCTTGATTTGTGCTCCATTTGTTTCTTTAAATCATGGTTCCCTACTCTCTTCATGTATTCAAATTTAACTATCACAGGAGTCTGTAGGGTTGTGAACAAAAGCACTATTTTGTTACTAAGTTTTCCCACCTAAATTGATTCCCTCAATCTGTTATAAGATATATGACACCAATACATTGCAAAACAAGGAATTGGATAATCTTCTCCTATTTATCTTAGTACAAAAACCCCAATACTCTTTTACCCAAATTATAGTCCAAAATTCTTATTCAAACCAAAATGCCACATCATCTTTAAATTCTTACACAAAGAACAAGTTTTTTTCCACAAGGACTTTGAAGATAATGTCTATGATTCACAGTAACTAACTATAGACCAAGAACAATTTGCACATAAACTTATTTCTTCTTTATTTCTTTCATCATAAAAAAAATTACAAATTTGTCCTTCATGGGACTGTATTAACTTTCTTGGATTTTTTTATACAAGATTTTGCATTCTCAGGTCTTCCTCGATCTTATTGGAGAGTTCTCTCAATCTCTCCTCTCTCTACTACACCAACATACCTCAATACCATGACCATTCATTTTTTTCATTTCAATGTAGACTCTTAGGTTGTTACCTCACTAGTGACAATGCATAACTACCTCAACATGCAAAGGGATATTTTCCCTTTATTAACATGACTTGTCATAAGATATAAACATATTTGTATTATAATCCTTTGTCTCATGTCTTGTTTAGACTCCTAAACCAACTTGGCTCTCACACACACTTCAATCATATAAGGTGACTCTCTTAGTCTCTATTGCACTATTTGAATTTTCAAATTCTTGCTTTTAGAGGGAAAAATCCTATAACCTATATAACTATTCAT
Organism: Torreya grandis; assembly: GCA_037957365.1. Taxonomy (NCBI): domain Eukaryota; kingdom Viridiplantae; phylum Streptophyta; class Pinopsida; order Cupressales; family Taxaceae; genus Torreya; species Torreya grandis. The sequence goes on from JARHVA010002599.1 coordinate 2,216,429, forward strand.
AATGACTCCAAATGGATAGTAATGAATCTAATGGACCTAATTAGGTCTATAACACACTTTGAATCTTACTTTGATCAATGTTTGGTCTTCAAATAGACAAAACTCAAAAATGGTGTTTACATATCTTGATGCTCCTACATCACTCTACTAACTCAAAACCATCTAGAACATGTTAATAAAGTTTAGAAGAGTGAAAATACAAAGTTTTATCATTCTACATGCCAAACCTTAAATCTAGGGTTCCTAACTCACTATCCTAGCCAAGACCAAACAAAACTCAATAACTTTAATTGTACAAGGTTTTAAGGATTCAACAAACTTTAATTGTATAAGGTTTCAAGGATTATTTTAAATTTTATAAAGTACTATATTCATTGAGCTAACTGTTATAGTTTTCAAATGATGGATACTCAATCAATTGTTAGAGGTTCCATGATCTGTGCAAGGTATTCCCAAATTGTGTTATTTTACAATCATCCCAAAGATGAAAAGGGCATCATAAAAAATTAGTAACCCTTAAAAATATACTTTAAAAAACCAAATATCATAATATACACCTCCTTATACTCCCCATAGTACTCCAAACTCACTTTCCATACTGCAAATAGAATTTTCTATTTATTGATAGGGTTTATTAAGTCTATTCTCCCTTTGTACTTTCCTAAACAACACTTGGGTCCTTCCACATAGTTCATGCACTTTTCATATTATATAACTCACTTCAAACCATCTTGATCCATTTTCCAAATATCTTTCTCACTTCACTAAACTGCAAACTGTGTAAATAAGATTTACTTGTGCATGACAACGTCAAATAATAAAATAGGTTATCAACAACTATAGATATTAGTCAAATTCTCCTTATGGCTGTTTAAAAACCTTATATATTCATTATATTCACATATGAAAGACTCTCAAATACACTCTCTATTCACAATCAATGTTCAAGCTGTGTTAAACAACCTTGAAAATGAAGTGTAAAATACGGGAACTTAAGTTTGAAATCTAGGTTTCCTTGATTTTGTATACTCAACACCTATATTTACACAATCTAACATCATTTAATCTACTT